>JAYRBT010000001.1:65878286-65896168 GCA_036023395.1 Myiotriccus ornatus | reverse complement strand
GCTTGCTTGGCCCCGGCAGATGAACCTTAGGATTAAAGGGTGGGCTCAGTTCCACGCACACTGTAACTCACCTAAAACATCCAATGCGCAGGCTGGAAGGTGTAAAAGACCTTCCCCGGTTCTTCGTTCGCGAAGGTTGGCCATTATTATTATTATTATTTATAATTCTTGCCTAATATTCCTTTTCATTTCAGAAATGGAACCTTTTTCTGTTTAAGCTTCGCTGGGGCTCCATGCAGGTTTTTTGTACTGGTTTTGTCCCAGCACTATCAAAACCCCTAAAAAATACAAGTATAATCTTTCTCTCTTTCCCTGAAAAAAGAGTGGTGTTTTATTTTTTCCCATGTTTACTGGCTGGAACATCCATACAGGTAGTCCCTGTTCCTTCACATCCTCCTGGGAGAGGGTTTTAGTTGATAGAATAGTAGCAGTTATGAACATCTCCACTGAGTGTGAAAGTTTAGGGCACCCATTTCAGAGGGAGAGTCCTGTGTTTCTTGTCCCTACTTGTGTAATCACACTGCTGAGCTTTGCGTTCAACAATCGTTTGGCATTTATATGCCAAAATGACAGATATTTTTGGGGACAGAACCTAGAATCACTGAGCAGCCAGCATCACCAAACCAGAAAGCCATATTCCCAGCCTTACTTTACCTTTCTGGCCCGATGAATCTCAAATCCATCTTGTCACAGTAAGGTATATCTTATAACTAGGTTAAAGCGAGTAATTTCTTCCAAAATGTATTTAGCTTTCAAGACTGAAACGTAAAAATCTTTGCATCCCAAAAGCATATTTTTTCCCAATTTCTGCCAAATAATGTAATATATTCTGTTATCTGTTTTTACAAATGTTGTTTTTTTCTTGCATATTTTCTTAGGGAGAGCGAACAATGCTCCTTCCCCACAGTAGCGGGGCAACAATTCTCTAAATAAAAGATAACAGCAGAGCAGGCTTTAGCACTGAATTCTTGTTGTCCACACTGCTTAACCCTTAGTTCATACCCTTCCTATGCTGACTGCAGGGTAAATCTCTCTAGAGGAAACTAGTCCTAAGGAGTATAAAATCTGCCAGTCAGAGCCTTGTGGTATCAAAGAGAGAGGTCAGAGAGTAGTCCCTGGCCCATTTTTATTTACTGGTTTACATTCACCCAAATTGGCTGTAGAGCTTCACTCTGAGAAACAGGTTTGAGAAGTGTGCTGTGTTCAGAGCTACACAGAGATATCTTTTTCTTTTAATAGGAAGGAAAGAGATTATTAAATTCTTGGGGGAAAAGGTATGGAGAAGCTTTCCTTCAAAAATAATTTTTGAGGTGTAGATTCCTAGGTGGCAAAGTGCCTTTCCAAAGTTGCCAGCAAGACATCTCAAAGAAGGCATGCGACTTTAGCTAACCTTTGCCACTGATGTTTCTCATTTAACCAACTTTAGGTGTTGTGGGTATCTCCTTTTGAGACAGGAAAGTATCATGGGTAGCTAATACGATGTTACAATTTCTGTGCTAGAGGCAATGTTAAAGGTTAGGGACAATGTTATCTGTCTCCTTCCTTTTATCTTGTCACAGTTTGACCCTGAACAGAACTCCTCGATCTGGAAGCTGCAGCTTGTACAGAACCTGCCTCTCATTTGCACTTCTGGAGAAGAATGAGCTATTCACTCCAGCTATGCTTCAAGGCTTATTCACTGCATGGTCAGTTCTCAAATGTCTGTGAGAAGATTATCTGGGTTATGTATTACGTGTGTCATGCTTTAAAAAAAAAAAAAGGAAATCCTTTTCTAACCTCATTCCATGCTTATAGTCTTGTTCTTAAAAGGTAAATATACTAAACAGAATGTGCTAGCATTTACTGTATGTGTGTGGGTTTTATCTGTGCTTAACTTTATTTGGGTACCCTGTCTCCTCTCACTGTTCTTGGAGAACTGACAGCATTTATGCTTGAATTCTGCTGCTATAGAGTTATACAGGGTTTGGTTTTGTATCTAAAGTACTGTGAACACCTAAAATACTAAAAAAAACAGTCATTGTGATTTAGGATGGTTTGTTCTTGTCCACCCTTTGCCCTTTCCACTGTGTAATTCATTCCTGCTATTCTCTTTTTTCCTATTCTTTGTACCTGTGAGCAATTGATTTCTTTTAATAGGAAGTTTGAATGATGCTGTCTTGGCTAGATATCCGAGCTTTTTGAATTTTGTTTCAGTGGTTTTAGGGCTTTGTACTGTGGTAATTGGATAACACTTAAATATTATAGGCGCCTGAGACAAGATTAAATAAATAAAATTAAATATTGTAAAAAATGTTATTCTCTTTTGTTTTTCTTCATATATTTTGGTTAATTTAATTAATAGCTTGCATTTTTTGTCTGATACTTGTTAGATAGCATAATAATAATTTTGGGGTTTCTATCCTGAATGTTTTTTTTTTATATTTTTATACAAAGTATTGTATGACACTTATTCCAACCGAGTAGATTATTTTTCCTGTCATTTATTTATTATAGTTCAGTGTAACTGAGATACACTTCATAATAATGGGACAATAACATGCTTATTGTTCTTATTTTAATCCTTCAGCTTTTCTTAAGTTATGGAATCAGAAAAAGGACTGGTTTCTCCTCTGTTACCATTGTTTATTGACAAAAAGTCTTATCTAATGAAAATATTCAATCTTCTTTTATGGAATTTTAGACATTTAATGTCAGTTGAACAACTAGATTTCTGGACTTCATGTAAAAATATGCAAGTGTCTTTAATATTCTGATTTTAAAAAAGTCAAATGTTCAGGGAAGTGACATACAAAACTTGGTATAACGTCCACTTTTTGGAAGATTTACTCTTTCAGAGGATTTGCAATGGTTAGTTGAATAATGATTGCATTAGTTATTAGATGACAACAAAAAAATATTAAAACCCTGTGATTAGGTAAATGTTTTTAACACAGTTGAAGCTAATGTGTATTTCTGCTAAATAAAATAGAGTTTATGGCATGTTTATGACAAGTGTGAAGGCTTTTGCTATTATTTTCTCTGTTTGGCCAACTTATGAAAAAAAAAATTTAGTTGTTTTCGTGATTTAATATCCATGTTGCACATGCTACAAGGCATTGGTGCAAAGAAAATCATGTTTTATTAAAACATGAACATGCTTTCAGTATCATATCTAGAAATAGAGACTTGAAATTCTGACCCCAAGGTCTGATATCATCCACACTGTATGAAACAGTAACAGTATTTGAAATGAATGGACTTGATTTTCCATTTCAAAGTACTCTGAATACCAACATAAAGCGTTTTCATTTCTCCCATTTTAATGGCTGGAAATCTGAGGTAGACTATTAGAGCAAAAATGTGTCAGTTGTTGTCCCAAGAAAAGTGTCCAAAGGAAGTGAGGAGCTGTTTTTTGATGCCATGACATTTTCAGCAAGGGAACTTGTGTTTAACAGCTCTGCAGTGAGTTTAGCAGCATCTTCCAACTTCACTTGATCCCTTTGTCAGGGTTTTACAAGGGCTTTTGCCTAGACTTTGCTTTGCATGCAGGCACAAATTCAGTGTTTGTGAGAAATACTGGAACAAGTAAGGAGATTTTTTCAGTTGAATTATTTTGTTGATTATTAATTCTGTCATTTAACAAGTATGCTTAGATGTGCATGGGGAATTTGATCAGTAAGTGGGAAAAAAAATCAAATATTCACCTATCTTTTCGGTTTCTCTCATTAATCATGCAAAATATTGATCATGCAATTATGATATGTGAAATTTAAAATGTCAGTAAAATAATATAAAATTTCAGTACTTTATTAAATTGAGGGTGAGGGGAGGAGTGTCATTATTGGTCCCTCAATAACTCAGTAAGTTTGAGGAAAAGGTGAAGGTTGAAGAACCAGAGAATTTGCCTGGAAGACCTTTGTTTAGAACTGTTGTTTCTTGAATGACTTCTATATTATACATTGTTAATTTAGAGTGTGATCCAACATATAACCATATGCTTCCTGAATAAATTTCATAAATGCAGCTTGCTTGCAAAGGTCTTCTGGATTAAGCTTTCTGAGGCATGGCTTTATCACACAAATAGTGGACCTTGATTACTGTTTTGTTTTGTTGTTTGTTTTTTTTTTCATTTTTTAGATCTACCAATGGTGGTAAATCATGAATTATTACAGAAAAGTCAAAAGAGAAAACATACTAATCATACTAAAAATTTAAATACCTTAAATTTTCTTTTCTGCTTTATTTAAGCACAGTTGTAAACTATATTGTCCATAACAGGAGTGAAGAAACTTTTAATCTGTCAGTTCTGGCTGATTTTCAAAACTGTGTTCAAGTGTCAAAAAAATGACCTGCCAGGCTATGCTAGTGATTAAGATCCCACTCAGATTCTTCAGTGATTTAAAAAAGGTGTTTATCCTTGAAGGGTTATTTCTGTATGAGTCTGTCCATCTAATACCTAGCAAGTGAAGGGTTTACTGTCTGAATTAGGTATAAAATGGTAGCCCCAATGTCAGTGGCACAGCAATGTCCATTTTGTGGCTAGTTTAAAATCACATGGGATGAAATACTGGTCCTGTTGTAGTCAGTGTGACTTTGACATTGATTTTTCCATCAAAATTATTTCTGTTGATTAGCTTTATCTACTGATCAGCTGTATTATAATAGTTGAATACTTTTTCTGGGGTCCAAGCTCTTCCCCGAGGCACCAATGCACTTTTCCTAGTCTTAAGTGCCAAAGAGACATGCCCGGGCTGGGATTCCTAAATTCTGTGTAGGTCAGGGAGAGAGAGATGGGATCCACAATCCTCTTGAAAGTGTGATTCAGAGTACCTACATCAATCTCTTTCTTCAAGGTCTCCTCTGAAGAAGTTTATTTCTCTTCGTGTTTGTTGAACATACAACAAGACTGGGAAGATCACAGACCTCAGTTAAATGTTGAGATTGGACCATAGAAACAGCATGCTCAGCCAGGGCATTTTGGCTGTGTATTGATGGATGTCACATGGCAGGCAAAGAGCCATCCTCAGCAACTGCGAAGAGATGAGCAGGTATTTCATGGTCCTTGTTGCCACTTGAAAACAGGATTAGCTAATTTTCTAGGCCAAGATTGAGAAGTAGAAACTGACAGTAATTTAGCTCTCTAGCTCTTTCTTTCTCTGGATGCAAAATTTTCTCAATCCCATTTCTGTACTTGGTAGTTTGAGGGATGCCATGACACTAAGCTCAGAAATATGCTGCGAATAAGACCTGGTGATGTTGGTAAGGTCTCTTGTCTTGCTGTATTTTGAAGACGTTCCAATAAAAGCATTTTGGTGTATGTATTTATATTAAAGAAAGATAGTCATACTCGTTACACAGAAACCAAATGTTCTCTTAGCCTGATACTGATTTAACACAGAGTATATAGTGATAGTGCAACAATTGCTGCACATACTGCGGTCTGTTAAAGGAATTCAGTGCCCAGAGGCATTTAAAATCAGTATTCATTTAAAAAATGTATTTCTGCAAATGCAATCTCTGTGCAGTAGGAGGCATAACTTGACAGATACTGACAGTGCTTGAAACATCTGGGAATGTTCTGCAGGACAATAGTTAAGAACCACTCATAAGGGTCTTAACACTGAGCAATCCTATTTTAGTTGCAGAAAGGGACAAAGCCATAAGTCTCAGCTGTCTCCTACCTTCCTGTGTAATGGACAAGAGTTCTGTATTTACAAGGAGAAATAAATGCAGAGATACTGGGTGAAACCATGCTTAGGAAAAGTAAGGATAACGTGGGCCCATTACTAACATCCACAAGTCCATGGGCCCTGACAGCATGCACCCATGTGTGCTGAGAGAGCTGGAGGACACCATAGAGAATCTGCCCACAATCATCTCTGAAAGGTCATGGTGATCAGGAGTGGTGTCTGTGGACTGGAAGAAAGCAAATACTACCTCAGTCTTCGAAAAGGGCAAGAAGGAGGACCCAGGGAACTATCACCTGATCACACTCACCTCAATCCCTGGAAGGGTGATGGAACGCCTCATTCTGAAAGCCATCCCTATCCACATGGAGGACAAGCAGGTGATCAAGAAAAGTCAGCATGGATTCACTAAAGATAAATCATGCTAAATCAACCTGATTGATTTGTACGATGAAGTAACTACCTGGATGGAGGAGGGGAGAGCAGTGGATATAGTCTACCTCGACTTCAGCAAGGCTTTCATGATTGTGTCCCAAAAAATCCTCAGGAAGTGTGGACTGGATGAGTGGACAGTGAGGTAGATTGAGAACTGACTGAATGGCAGATCCTAGAACGTTATAATCAGTGACACAGGATCTAGAGGGGCCTGTCACTAGTGGTGACCCTCGAGCTTCAATTCAGGGCCCAGTATTGCTCACCTTATTCATCAGTGACTTGGATGAAGGGGAAGATGCCACCTCAACAAGTTCACTGACAACACAAACTTGGGAGGAGTGGCTGATACCCCAAAGTGCTGTGCAGCCCTTCAAAAGGACCTTGATAGGTTGGAGAGGTGGGCAGAGAACTATCTGAAGTTCAGCAAAGGCAAATGCAGGGTCCTGCAGATGGGGAAGAGTAACACCAGGCACCAGTACAGGTGGGGGGCTGACCTGCTGGAAAACAGCTCTGTGAAGAAGGACCTGGGGATCTTGGTGGACTATACGTTGTCCATGAGCCAGCATGTGTGCCCTGGTGGCCAAGAAGGCCAATGGTATCTTGGAGTGCATTATAATGCACCCCAGGAAGAGGGTCAAGGGAGGTGATTCAGCCCCATCCGGAGTGTCGTGTCCAGTTCTGGGCTCCTCTCTACAAAAGAGACGTGGAGCTCCTCAAGTGGGTCCAGCAGAGGGCAACAAAAATGATTAAGGGACAGAAGCATCCCTCTTATGAGGAAAGGCTGAGGGAGCTGGGCCCATTCAGACTCAAGAAGAGATAACTGAGAAGGGACCTCATTAATGAATACAAGTGTCTGAAGGGAGGGTGTCATAGAACCACAGAATCACAGAATATGTTGAGTTGGAAGGGACCCACAAGGATCATCAAGTCCAACTCTTAGACCTGTGTGGGGGAGCCCAGCTGGCTCTGGGCTCTCTGTAAGCTGGATGGAACTTTACACCTGGCAGAGGGTTAACCACGGAGAGTAAGGACTGTGGCACAAAGTGGGCTTCCTGTTAGGCACATCTAACCTATAGTATTCAGACATGTGGCTGTGTGTCCAATCATGAGTTGTTACGTTTGTGCTAAACCAGTGGTGTGTGTACATGTGTCACCTAGAACTGTATAAAAGTAGGAACACTGTTGTAATAAAGCTGGTCCTGGTATCCTGAAACCCGTGTCATGCTCCTGCCCCAACCCGCGACAGACCTGCACAGGACCATCCTCAAGAGTCACACCTTGTGCCTGAGAGGATCATCCAAACGCTTCTTGAACTATGTCAGTGCCATGACCACTTCCTTGGAGAGCCTGTTCCAGTACCTCTGGGTGAAGAACCTTTTTCTAATAGCCAACGTAAACCTGCCTGACACAACTTCAGACCATTACCTCGATCTTGTCACTGGTCACCCCAGAGAAGAGATCAGTCTCTGCCCCTCCTCTTCCCCTCACAAGGAAGTTGTAGTCTGTGATGAGGTCTCCCCTCAGTCTCCTCTTCTTCAGGCTGAACAGACCAAGTGACCTCAGATACTCCTTATATGGCTTCCCCTCAAGGCCCTTCACCATTTTTGTTGCCCTCCTTTGGACACTCTAAGAGCTCAGTATCTTTCTATTATTCCACTGCCCAAAACTGCACACAATATTCAAGGTGAGGCTGCATCAGTGCAGAGCAGAGTGGGACAATTCCCTTCTTTGACCAGCTGGCGATGCTTTGCCTGATGCCCCCCAGGACAGGGTTGTCCCTCCTGGCTGCCAGGGCACTGCTGACTCATATTCAACTTGCCGCCGACCAGGACCCCCAGATCCCTTTCGGTGGCACTGCTTTCCAGCATCTCATTCCCCAGTCTGTAGGTACATCTAGGGTTGCCCCAGTCCAGCTGCAGAATCCGGTACTTTCCCTTGATGAACTTCAAATGGCAACATGAGGGTGGATCCAGGCTCTTCTTGCCAAGCAATGGGGAGAAACTGATGCACAGGAAGTTCCATCTGAATATGAGGAAGTTATGCAATGACCACACACTGGAACAGATTGACCAGAGAGGGTGTAGAGTCTCACTCCCTGGAGATGTTCAAGAACCATCTGGATGCAATCCTATGCATTGTGCTCTAGGATGGCCCTGCCTGAGCAGGGAGGTTGGACCAGATGACCCACTGGGGTCCCTTCCAACCTGACCTTTTCTGTGATTCCTCCAGATAGGTGAATAGTCCATCCCTTCAGCAGGACCATGCCTTTATCTAACCAGTTTAGAAATTTGAAAAATTGATTCCATTGTGAGGCTTGATATAGAAAGAGAATTTTTAGGCCCTTCTTTCTGACTAGAAGGACTGAGCAACAGGCTCATCAGGATAGAAAATCAAGATCTTATGAGCTGAAAGAAATAATGGATTGCTTTCTCTAAACCCTGTTGGCTGACATGGATTTTGTCAAATTATTATCTTTTCAGCTACATACCTTTGTCAACATACGTCTTGTTTCCTTGGGTTGTGCTCTGATTTCTAAAATCTGATATAGCTTCTACAGCATTTGCTGTAGGGATTTGTGGGAGAGAAGTTTGATCAGATTTATGTCGGCTTCTTTTTCCACATGCTAAAATGATATAAAATAAAATCAAGTACAAATCTGTTTTATAAAACAAATTTAAGAATTTTGAATGGTGTTGCATCTGTAACATAGACTTAACCATGTTCTAGACACAAATAATAAAAATCATCTGAAGTCTCTGCTTACAGATTTTCTTTAGGAAACCTTTGCTGATTGTACCTGACTTGTTTTTCTATGTCACTGCAAAGACAAAGCAAATGCTGATTAAAGCAATTAAAAGTTCCTTTGTTGGCAGAAAGAGATGTATTCAGATATGGCTTTTTTCTTTGCAGACATCTTAATAAGCACCAGCAGATTGAAATAAAATCTGTCATCAGTTATATTTTTTTCTTGGACTAACTGTCTACTTCACATACATATTAAGAAAGATTTGTTACCAAAGCTTCCTTATATGTTTTCTATTTGTTGTTGCAAAACAGTAAATGTTGAAATAACACTAGATATATCAATCTGATATTATAACGCAATGCATCTGACAGCTGAAGAGAGGAAAAAAATGTAATGACTTATATAGTATTTGGAGTAGTGCATTTTTTTCTTGTTATGGTTTTCTTCAAAAACACAACTGTGCTGTTTGGGTGTCTGCCATCACAGAGGGATATAAAGCATTATTGTGGATGGAGGATTCAGCTTTAGCAGAATATAAATTAACTGCCGTGTAAATATAAACATCAATTAAGTTCTGTCACTTGTTAAATATTTATTTACTAAAATGATTTAAGCAGAGAAGCTTGCTGAGGGGAAAATTGTCTGTTTCTATCTATACACTACTGGTACCTCTTAGGAGCCTGCTTTGTTTCTATTGTTTCTTTATTTATAATCTCTTATGTGTGGTTGCAGAGGCTGCTATTTCAAGCAGCTGAAAATTTAAGGTGTATTTCTCACCAATGCTGAGCAGTATTAGGCATGTAACTCCCATTAATGCTAATGGGAATTAAGCAGATAAATTCTTTCTTGCATTAGTGGATAAGTGGACTTCCATTTTCAAAGGTGACATAGACTTCATCTGTGCAACCAGGACATGATTCTACATGACAAGATCAGGACAGTGCCCAGACACAGAGGTGAAGAATAAAACATCTGCAATGTATTTATCCTTTTATTCTAATTATCTCACCAGAATAGACTGTCAGTACCCTTCAAAAGATGGTTAGGTTTACACAAACTCATGGGCAAACATTGTTAAGTTGCACCATCTTTCTGTGCTCTTGGCTAGAAGATGTAAATAGAGACATTTATGACATTCAGGAGTTCTTCAGTTCTTTCTCATAACAACATTATCCAAAAATGGGCTTCTTTTCACTTCTATTGTTGTAAACTAAGTATATCAGAATAGAATCCTGTGAAATAGAAGTTACTGAATGAGTCATTTATGCCACTGAAATATCCACATCATCATTTTTCTTTCCTGAAAGAATGATTCTGTTACCCTCATTTACTCTTTGTGTTACGCTGGATCCCATCTCATCTGCCTAAGCCAAATAAATTGGCTTAGGCAGATGAGAATTATTTCAATAAGAACTTAGATGTTTTTAAGAAATATCTGTAGAAATGCAGAAGAGAAATCTAATCCTATTCTGGAAATACAGATTGATTGGATGCACACTTAGTGTCACAGTGAAACTTTCTGGTTTATGAATTTACCTTAGATCAGGCTTAAAATACAGAATAGTTCCATATAATGTTTAAAAATGAGTGAGATAAGATACAAAGACATAAGAAGACACTGGCAAGTTCTAAGTAAGTGTTGAAATGTTAAATTTACATGTGCAGAAAAAGAGCTCTTTGGAGCCACGTGAAGAATTTAAAAGGCAAATCAAAAGCCTTCAAGACCAGGCACATACTTACTCCTAGATTTACTTTTTAAAGATCCTTTTTCAGTACAACTAACCAGGTCAACATAGAACCAAACTAGTACATACAAACCACTCAAAAAAACTTTATCTGGTCATCGCTTAAAGGCCCAAGAGATAGGTTCCCAATTGCCATAAATACTGATTCCCTTAAGTTCTTTTCGCATTCCCATCTAAATTTTCAATAATGATAGCAATCACACAAACCATTCCAAAATCCTAATCAAACGCCTTCTCAGAGCATTCATAAAATGAAATGCTGATGCAGCACATTCTATTTAATTGAGATACACTCAAACTAGGAAGTCCGCTTAATCAGGACGTCTCTCTGGGAACAATTTAAGTCCAATGATACTTAATGGCAATGACTACTGCTTAATGTGGATGGCAATTCTGCTTAATTGAGATTTCTTCCAGTGATGTAGAGGTTTACAGCTCTGCACTTTTAAATAACTGAGACTAATTTTGTTATGTTTTATGTTTTACTAAATGTATTTTAAGTAAATGTGATAAATTGCATGGAATGACACTTGAAAAATGTTAGTCTCTGTAGCAAACAAGGCCTTTTAGCATTTAAAAACCTCTCAGGGGCAAAGCAGGAGGAGATATGATAGAGGTGCGTAAACTGAAAACAGTAGTGTTAGAGGAAATGAAAAGTTTGTCTCGAAGGGGTTTTTTAGGTGTGTGAAACATCTAAGCTAAGTAGTTTTAGTGGATGAGGGCCCCAGAATTCAGTTCTGAATCTAGACCAGTGTCTTCTGAACCTCGGAGTGTCAGAAAATGGGGAAGCAAACAAAAGAGGCACATAAGTTAATAAGCAGCATATGTGGCACATCCACCTTGTACATATTGTGGAGCACAGGAGGAGAGATCTCTGAGGTGTCTTTGTGGATGTTCCTGACAAGGTCCTCTCATGTGTAAGGTGTGCCATGAAATAAAGCAGAAAGAAACACGTTTAACATGGAGCTATTCAGTGAAGACCAGTGTGCAATAGAAAGGGGACCAACCACCTGAATAGTGGGTAACATAGAAAACCTCCAGGATGGATGTTAAAGAGACAACAGGTACATGAGAGAGGGCTTCACATCCTGCTCAAGACTAGTCACATCTTTAACCACATCATGGAAGTAAAGTGGAATGCAATGTGTCCCTCATGGGTACCTAATCTAATGGCTGTATGGAATTGCTAATGAATGGTATATTTGATCTGCATGAAAGGTCCCATCATCTACAGAGTACGTGCATATTGAAAAAGTAGCTGAGATTATTATCATTTTACAAATGGCTGATGAGGCATAAACTGTTACTGCTTGACAGGACTACTGTGCACCTGTATTCAGCACACAAAAGCTTTCTAGCCTTGGTATCCAGAGTATGACTTGGGGTATGCAAACACAGACTCAAATGTGAGTCAGTGAGATTTTGTGAGGGCAGCACAGCCATAGATACTTTTTGTAAAACAGTGAAGTTCAGTGCCATGATTAGGTGAAGAGATTGTCTATATTGTGCAAAAGAAATCTTAGGAGAGTGTATTGTTGAAAGAGAGCTTCTCTTCCAGTGAACAATTAGACACGAAGGTTGCAGGAGGAATTACTAATTTTGAAAAAGCAGTGGGTCCCGCATGCTGAAGAAATTACACAGCTATGACAGTTGACAAGCATATTCATTGCTTTAAATCTAACCTGCTTAAAGCTTTTAAAAACCTTTGAGTAAATATAGTGCTTTTATGACAGCAGGACTGTATAGCAAAGAAATGCTGTCACATTTCACCCCACTATCTGCATATAGCTCTGCAAATGGTGCATAGCTCTCATCTTCAGCACTGTGTCTGTCCCTTCGCCTGTCCTACGATGAAATTGCATGTCTTGCCAAATTTAGTGTGCTTGCTTTATGATGTGCAGAGTAACAAAGAAACCTGATACAGTCTTCAAAAAAGTAAAAACACAATCTTGTTTTTCCTTAATGCTGTACTTTCTTCCACTATTTCCTGTTTGGTAGCTGCAGCACAAACTCTGAGAGGTGGAATTTAAAATATGACAATCTGTCAGGGCTACAGAAATCCTGAATAATCTGTAGCAAATCAACAACTTCCATATCATCAGCAAAGGAAGGTGGTTCAGACTTGTTGAACCCTAGTTATTATAGGCTTGAACAACTCCTGATATAGAGGAGAGATATGCATGATTATGCACAAGTTACGTAAAGCTGACTCTTGCTCACTGCAAATCTAATTGACAATTTTGTTGCCCTTCTCTGGCTATTTAAGAAGAGTAGTGAGGTCAATGGTAATGACATATCTCATGGTTGGAAACTGCCACCCACTTGGTTTCTTTTTACAAGGCATTGATTTCAAACTTCTAAGTCCAGCTTTGTTACAAGGAAAGAAGATTTTTTTAAAAGCTTTGTGGAGTGAATTTTCTGCTTGTGAAAGGTGACAGGCTGAAAACTGCAGAGACTGAAATGTTTTGTTTTCACAGAGGAGATGCTGTACCTTTGCGTTCTTTCTTTTAGTATTACACTGGCAGTTCAGTGTCTGCTTCCTCATGTTTTCATACATACTTCAACCTTATGGGCTCATTCCTAGGATGAAAGTTTCTACACCTTAGACTAAGTCTGAAGACTTTAAAAAAAGCCCCAAATTAATGACATTTGCAAGACTGGTAAAAGATTTTTCAATATTGTTTGTTTCAAAGAATGAAAATATAGCTTTTCTGTTGGGATCATCATGATTAACAAAAATAAAACAGAATAGAAAGAACTTTATTGCTACTCCCTGACACTTTGGATCCAGACGATATTCAAATACTTGAGAAACTTACCGAATAAGAACCCAATTTTTTCCCCACTGGCCATTTGTAACCTTATATTGTTGCATTGCCCTTCAAAAAGCACTGGACAGTTTGTGAGCAGTGGTGATGAATATGTTGCACACACATTTACTAACGCATAACTCTTTCACTGGAAACTGGATTTAGGTCCAACCTATACACTTGTATTTAGGTGTGCAAAGGTAGATGGTTATGTGTAAGCTAATAGTCTGCCAAAGCAACTGATAGAATTTTAAAAGTGGCCAAAAGCGTAAGTTAACAAAACATTAGTGTCTACTGCTATTTAAGGTGTCTCAGAGTATTTGAGACAGTTTCATGCGCTGTAAGGCACAGAACCTATGGAAAACATACACCTTCTTGGAGCATCAGACACTGAATGGAGAAGTCCTGTCATTTCAAGTGGTACTAGTTATTTATGATTTGGTACAGAACTGAGGCATTTTTGGGAGCGCTCTAAGTCTTTTTCAGTAGCTCTCCATCGCCTACAAGATAAATTCAGACATCTTTTAAATAATGACAACTACATTTAGACAGATAAATTCATATGTACACCATCTGAAACTAAAGCCCATATTGGGTGTCTGAAGTTTATGTAGAAATTTTCAGTAATCATATACTGGATGGTCTACAAGCAGTTTAGAACGATGTCTGAACCCAGCTAGCAAATATGCTCCCTTGCACTAGATGTAATGAAATGTGAGAGGAGAGAGACCCTCTCTGACCCTAGTTCCCTGAACATGGAATACAGTAAGATTTCCATCTCACCTAAGAACTCACAAAAGTGAAACTTTTGCCCTTTGTTTGCTGTCTGTATCACATTGAATAATTCCATAATCTACCTGTAGCCAGTGGAGGTGTTGTAGGTACTGCAAAAAATTATTCCTTTTGTAGAAGCATTGAACTCCTGTCTGCTTCTCCTCATCTTATGAAAAATTTAGAGAATTAGTAGTATCATCTTTGCCTAATACCTTAGGATTCAGTGATACCTGTACTTCAGTAAGGCTTTTCACAGCTTCCTATAAGATCCTAGCAAACAAGCTCTCGATGTACAGGCTGGATGAGCAGTGAGGTGAGTTGAAAATTGACTGAACTGAGTCTAAAGGGCAGTGATCAGGGGCACCAAGTCTAGCTGGAGGCCAGTAACTAGCAATGTATGCCAGTAGCCAATACTGTTCAATCCTGTTCAACATCATCATTGTTAATGATCTGGGTGATGGAGCAGAGTGTCCCTCAGCAAGTTTTCAGATGACATAAAACTAAGAGAAGCAGAGGGCCATTCTGCCATCCAGAGGGACCTCAACAGGAGTGAAATGGGCAAGATGGAAACCTCACAAAAGTTCGATGAGGAGAAGTGCAAAGCTCTGCATCTGGGCAGAAATAACCCCATGCATGAGTATATACTGGGAGCCAACCAGCTGGAAAGCAGTTTGTCAGAAAAGGACCTGGGGGCCCTGGTGAACACCAAGTTCACATGAACTAGCACTATGCCCTTGATGCAAAGAAGGTGAATGACCTCCTGGGCTATATCAGGCAAAGAATGACAGCATGTTGAGTGTGGTGATCCTTCCCCTCTACTCAGCACTGGTGAGGCCACACCTGGAATGCTATGCCCAGTTCTGAGTTCTTCAGTACAAGAGAAACATGGACATACTGAGGACATTATAATGAAGGTCCACTAAGACGGAGCATCTCATTAATGAGGAAAGACTTAGAGAGCTGGGACTGTTAACCTGGAGCAGAGAGGGCTCGGGGGGAATCTTGTCCATGTATATAAATGTCTGAAGAGAGGGTATAAAGAGGAAAGATCCAGGCTCTTTACAATGGTGTGCAGTGGCACCTCATGTGAAGAGGCAGTGTGCACAAACTGAAACACAGGAGGTTCTATCTGAACACTGGTAAATGTTTTTTACCTTTGGGGTGACTGAGCCTTGGCACAGGCTGCCCAAATAGGTTGTGGAGTCACCATCTTTGGAGATAATAAAAAGGTGTCTGGGCATACTTCTGGGCAACTGGCTCTAGATACCCCTGTTTGAGCAGGGGTCTTAGACAAGCTGACCTCCTGAGAAACCTTCCAACCTCAGCTATTCTGCATTTATATGATTAGAGCACTGATCAAAGATATGAAAAACTTGGATTCAAGCCTTCCTCTCTCTGATTTCAAATACAGAACTTGGATCATCCAGATGTGAATAAACTTCTATCTAGGTAAGACTCTGAGATTCTGTATTTTAGGGTTAGTTACAAAGCCTTGTATATACTTTAAATACCAGGGCCAAGGCTGCAGGGAGATACATACAGGTCTTTTAAAAGTGCACTACTCCCCTGTTGAATCGCACCTCTTTACTCTGTGCCTTTTGGAGCATGCAGATGCTAAGAAATTTATATTAATAAACATCCTTGCAAGATTTATTGTATAAAGTGCTTAACTTCATTTCTTGCTTTGAAAAAAGTGAAGGTGCTTATCTGCACGGCCATGGGAAAAAAACTGACTCAGACGTTTGAATCTCTTTCTTGTTATGCTTTTTTACTGTGCAAACCAGCTTTCCCAGCTCACAACCTGTAAAATCCTGAGAAGACACAACTTCTCCACCAATTCCCAAATCATTCCAATCCTGTCCCTGTAAACTGGGGGCAAATCAAAAAGCAGTCCAGAGAGACTTAACTACCCAGGCAAGATTAGAAGGCACTCTACCCATTTTATTCAATGTGTGTTTCCAGTGCATGCAAAATATCTCTTTATTTTAACATTGTTAAGAAAGCAACAAATAACAGATAAGGTTTCATTTTGATTCTTAACTCCAATGAAAATGGTCTGCTGTGGGTACTGAGCAAATTAGCAAGCATTTAATTGAAACACAGCTCAGAGTGTAGACGTGCCCATAAGCACCTAGGAAAACTTAGGTGCCTCCAGGGTTCTGTGCCAGGTGAGGAGGGGTTATTACATAGAATAATAGAATGCTTATATCTGCAGTTCTGCCAACTCTTCTTACACTTAAAACCCCAGCCCTGAGGTCATGTGAATGGGCTCAGATTTCATTTTAAAAAGAAAAAGGAAGTTTCTTGCATCAGAATTGAACAGGAACTTGAAAACAAGAATTTTAAAGAGACAAAACCAAAACAAAAAGAGAGATAGAATTAATATATATATACATGTGTACCATTGCATATGTACGTATGTATACACACATAGCTAAAACTAACTTTGGTTATTAAGATGGTCTTTTTTTTTTCTTTAGGGCCTTTCCTCATGACCTTTTACAATGTGGGCTCATAAAACTCTGTCTATCAATCTTTTGTTACAGACATATAGGTATATATCCTGTTGGTGAATTAACTTCAACCCATAAACTAATTAAATATTACCTTCATGAAATGGTGAAAATCATTCTCCAAATTGCCGTTTCCTGATGTAATAGAGAGATGTGGGCTTGGTTTTACTGCCATGAGCATCAAAAAGTAGGGGACTGCCAGTATTATAAGAAGAAGCTAGTTTAAGGTTTCATCATTGCAGTCTCTCAGAACCTCATCTAACTTCAGCAAATAAAACCTAGGCTGTGCATTTACTAAAATGAAAAAATATATTGTCTACACACATTGTTTTATTGTTTAAATGGTTCTCATTCATGTTTCATTTCAATAATATTTCCTCAGCTTGTAAAGCTTATGTTTCATTGAGCTCCTCTTTAAATTCACAATGCATAAAACTGCCAGGTGGCCTAATAACAGAGTGCATTAACAGATTGAACTATAAATCAGATGGTTGTGTTCACATACTCTAAAAACACCACTATTTTCTTTCAGATCTGAGACTGTACACAGATTCCTCAGAGAGTATGATTGCTCTCAAATATTAAAAAAGCCCATATAGCTCAATTTTAACATTAAGATTGATTTTATATTTCAAACATAAAATTGTTCTCTTCAATCCTACAAGAAAATGCACACAAAATATAATCTAATTTTGACACAGGAAAAAAAGGAACGGTAAAAAAAGAGGGAGTTTGAATCTTTTCACTGATGCCAGAGTAAGAGTGTGACTCTAAACTGAAAGTACACCTCGCAGCCTTTGTTACCACTGAAAAATATATGACTTAAAAGAACTGAACCTCTCTAAAATGTGTCAACAACAATCACAAGTTAAAAATATTCTGCTGAGGGATGGATAATAGTTTCCCATGAATGCACTGATTGGCATCTTAAAATAACCTTTTCAATGAGTTTCATTTTGGTTTCCCTTACTAAAATAAAGTAAATTTATTTCCGTGGGACTAGAAACACCAAATAAATCTGAAAAGGGTATGATTTCATTTTAAAAACCTATAAGAATAGGAAGAGACCAGTATTCGTGGATTTGTATACATATATATCTCTTATACATATATATATGTATAAACAATAGTTTCAAATGTTTTGTGGTAGAGTTCAAGAGATCCTTTTGAAAGCTTCTTTCTGTTTATTCTAC
>JAYRBT010000001.1:65809255-65878276 GCA_036023395.1 Myiotriccus ornatus | reverse complement strand
TATACACATCTATGTATAAAAAAAAAAAATTCAGCGGAAATTATATTTTTCTGATATTTTGTTTCCAGGAGACGAAAAGCAACAATGAAATCCGGCAGCTGAGGTTCATAAGATCATAGGATAATTCATGTTGCAGGGGAATTCAGGAGGTCATTTAGTCCAATCTTCCACTCAAAACAAGGTCAGCTGTGATGAGGTCAAACTAGGTCAAACTCAGGTCTTTGTGCAGGGTTGGTTTTTTTTTGCTTCAAAACGCCGAATACACCACCTAATTTTCAGCATCTACTATTATTACAATTGGTACATTTGTGATTAAGGGAACTAACTAGGATCATTCTAACTGCTAACTTCTGAATAAGATTGCAGAATTTCCTCTGAAGGAGCTTGCAATCCAAGAAAAATATGAATCCAGAAATAGAAATGGTTAACATTTATGTACCAAGCCATGTGAGTTGCCTCTTTTGAGAGGAAATATTTAGAAAAATAAAGGAATCACAATCTCAGTAAGAGAAAAATAATTTCTTGGAGTGAAAACTATAAATCTGTATCCTTAACGCACCCATGAAGCAGAAATTTGTCAGAAATAGGGCACCAGAAATGATATAATGGCTATTCAAATAGCAGTGAAACAGAATAGCAGCTCAGGATGTCAAGACATTCTCTGAATTTTATCTTTATTTTAAGGGTTATATCTTTGTATAAGCCTGCACAAAATGTAGGAAAGACTAATTGCAAATGCCAAAAAAAAATTCCTAACAATGCCGGTGTGGCTTTTAGAAAAGCAACTATTATCGTTTTCTAATGTTTAGGGGGGTTGTGTGTAATCTCTGTGTAAAAGGCCATGGATAAAATTTTAAAAATACCCAGAAGATTAAACACAATATTATGTTTTAAAGTGTTAGATTATTCAAGTTCTGTGATTTTCAATATTACCTAAGAAGTCTAAGATTTTCTATTGGTCTTAAAAGAGAGACAATGGAATGAAAAACACAGAATATTTTAAGACAGTAATTTATTTTTTTTTACATAAATGACCATTTTGGTCCTTACAACCCCTGAAATGTTACCTCAGCTTATTTGGGCTAAGTTTTCTAGGTGATGTTTCCCATGAAAATATTTGCATCCCTCCAACATTTTTGCACAAGGTACAGATGTGCATCACATTGTTAAAGGCGGAATCAAACTCCAAAATTAACAGTATAAAAGTACAACATTAAAACCCCTTTGTAGGTGCTCCTGCTGTTAAAGGTTATTCTAGATGGAAGGAAGTTTATGTTTGTTCATCCTGTGAAAGCAGATAAGAAATCGAGAACGGGATTCACCTCATGGTACCTTAGACACTTAAAAATCATTTTCTTGAAATACATGTACACAATCAAATAACTTCTTAGTTAATTCCTGGGTCTCAGTTCCCTAGTTTATCACATTACTTCACTCCTAGACAGTTTGGTTTGGATTCTTTGTTCCCTCAAAAAAAAAAAAGGCTTGGTTTTGTTGATGGTTTGTGCCAATAGTCATTCCCAAAAGACAGATTAAGCAAAACTGAGCCAGCCTTGCCTTTCTCTACCATACAGAGCTCCAAAATGCTTTCTCAAACACTGTTTTACACCCTCCAGTCAGGCCTCAGGGTATGAAATGCATCCTCAGTTTTGTGTTATAAACACACCATCATAGAAACCTGCAACACAAGTTTCACATAATTTCAAACTCTTTGAAATAGATGAAACAAAAATATAACAACAGTGTTTTTGTTTTGCAGAGGTAACGCACGGGGATAGGGGTCACCTGTTACAAAGTGCATCATGGATGGAGATGAGCTGCTTCAAATGAGTCTACACAGGAGCAATGTGAAAGTGAACCTCATAGAAGTGAACCTCTTGTGTCACTTGGCCTATTTACTAAGAGAGTCCTCAAGAGCAGACATGGAGATTGTTAGGGGTACATATGGCACTGGTCAAAGTTACTAACAGTGGCTTTCGTTATTCTCGATGGACTGTAAACTGATCAGTTTAGACTTAAGCAATTAAACTGTGAGTGCCTAAGACGAATGAGATAAATCCCATCATCAGTGTATATGATAACAATAAAAGGAGTATGCACCTCATTGAGTATACAATAAACTTTGGGATTCAAAAATATGTTTAAGATTAGAAGAATTACATAATTATTAAAAAGTTTAAAATGGCTTAGAAGCAACAGGTGGTGAATAAGAGATGCAGACGAGACAAAATTGCTGACTTGGGGACTGTTCTTGCAACAAGCTCTTGATTCACATTCTCTAAACCCAGAAGCTGTATTTAATTTAGCAGTTCATCCTGTTCTGGTCTCCAGTGTCTTCCTCCATCTACTTAAAGGCATTTTTCTACAAACATTACATTTTAAATAAACGCTTCAAAATCCACTGTGCTGGTTGAGCTTGCACAGGCACAGGCTAAGGAAGGAGCTGTGTCAGTTGCTGTGCTTCATTTTCCTGAGAAAGAAAATGAAAATTATTAGGGAACTGGGTGCTTCTCTATACTGTGGATAGACTAATGTAACTCAAAAAAGGCAGAGACACTGTGATGAAAAGAAAAATAAAAAATTGCTTTTGCCCCAAAGATATAAGCTTAAAAGGAGACACCAGAGGCTCGAGCAATCTTACTAAGTGATCGTAATAAAACCACCAAACTGGGAAGTTGAGTAATTGTTTGTATAGCTACCCGACAGATTCACACCTGCCTGCCAAAGGATTGTAATTTAAATGCTTTTACTCTCACAAGGTCAATTGTGGTTAGTTCTCTTGTTGGGACCCTGGAGCATGTGTTGGAACAGAACAAATGAATCAGGCCTGTAATATGCAGACTTCAGCTCTTTACCATCTGACTGTACGTTGTTGAGGTATCTCTGGATTTTAAACAGAGTATACTCCTCTATAGAAGAAATCAAGGTAAAGAACTCATAACATTAGAAATGCACATTAAAAGAAATACATTATAGACTTGGAATAGTGATATGGTGATACATTTAACCTTGTTACAACTGCTTTTTTCCCATTCTTATAGCATTTCACACACCTGTAGCTTTTCATTATGATATGGGAAAAATTTCTTGTTCAAAGGTATTAAAATATTCAACAGCTGATATTTACAGTTACAAGTGTTGCAAAGTGATGCCCCTTAGCAATGCACAACATGAAATTTAAATAATGATGATTGTAAGAAAGTTTAGAACAAGGAAGCACAAAGGAATGGAGTTGAATTAATGACTGCAATTTGCAATTGCTCAAGCCTTTGCAGAATTTTATTTCTTCGTTTTAATTTGCATTTATACAGGAACAAAAAGTATCTCAGGATATGTACCTCAGGAAATTATTTAAAAATCCAGTTCATCTGTATATTCAAAATAACCAGCATCTTCAACATATGTTATTGGATAACTGTGAAACTCAAAGAATAGCTGAAGTCCACATATTGTTCTAGGAGAAGTATTCATTCTCTGATGCTACTCTGTTCTTAACTCATCTAATTTCTTCTTCTTGGTGGCCAGAAGCCCTTGACATTTTGTTTTTTTAAAACAGCTAGGACTAGAACTCACAAATTTTAGAAAATTCCAGTCATAATGGTCAAATGGAATTTGTTGACCCTCCATAAAGTGTCCATGCAAAAATTAGACAATCTAACAATGACACAAGTTGTGTATCAAACCTCCCTCCCATTTTCAGAGTTATGATGCCTAGTGCCTTTCTCCACGTTTTGCATTGCAGCACACAAGGCACACAGATGAATGATGCAACCATAAAGAATGCTGAGATGGTTGCCAAAATATATTTTTGTTCTTTTCGCTTATTGTTTTCAGCTAATGCATTCTTGATATCTAACATTCAATGCAAGTATTTATTCAGCTTCATTTAATTTCTTATTATGTCCCACTCTTTTGTCAATAGTGCTTTTGGAAAGAATATTTTCAATGCTCCGCACAGTAAGATTCATACTGCTGATG
This sequence comes from Myiotriccus ornatus, assembly GCA_036023395.1. NCBI lineage: Eukaryota > Metazoa > Chordata > Aves > Passeriformes > Tyrannidae > Myiotriccus > Myiotriccus ornatus. Next base: position 65,874,298 of record JAYRBT010000001.1, on the reverse strand, counting down.
TCTTGACAGAAATTGGTATATTGATGCCAAATTGTGGGTATTGATCTAAATTTGTTTCTTGCCTGTACCAAGTCAAATACATGTTGTTGCTGTTAGTGCTGTCTTGTGCTGTACTGTTCTGGGCTGGAATGTCTCTTTTTATTGCTGAACCACAGAACCAATGATCTAGAGCTTACCACGGATGTTCAATTGATATTCATTATTTGCTCTCAAGGACCAATTCACATTTTTCCTCTTATTTCATGAAGAGCTTGCAGCTTATTAAAAACTCAAAAGAAGACAGGAATAACAAGGATTTCAGTATAGGGATCTATGAGGGTACGAAGTTTTCGTTGTTCTCTAGACGTGCAAAGATCTGTGCACCCCCAGCAAATCACAGCAATGAGGTGGAGCCAATGCGTACCACCTTCAGCCAGGAGCAATCAAAAGTCAATAGAATGCAACATGTGGCTCTAAATGTGCAAGTAAAAGTTGATACAGGTAAGAAGCATCACTAGTGTACAGAACAACTCAGGAGGCCCAATCAGACCTACTTATATGAGTTTTGGTATTTCATGCAGAAACAGCATGGTCAAGTCATGATAAAAATAAAGAAAAGAAGAAAAAAATAAAATTTAAAAAAAATGTTTTAAAGAGGTAACTTAAAGCTAGACAGCCTATTTTATGCAGTCTACTGGATCATACAACATACCTGAACAAACTTTCAAGAGAACCCTAGAGCAGAAAGTTGTTGCCTTTGTTGATAATGAAAGGATTATAAGAAATTTACACAGAGATGAAGAAAGCTGACAGGATAAATATAACTGGATTTCCTAGAAAGCAGCAAAACCAAAGAAACATAGACAGTGAAAGGAGAGAAGCAAAGGATTATGGAGAGGCAAGCATCAGTAGATAAGAATCTGACAAGAGAAAAGTAACTTAGATATTAGTAATGTTAATACAATAAAATCAACTTGCAGACGCAAGGGCAATATTAAAAAGCTATATATTTGACTAAAATTGGCATGTCTGAGACCAGAAATGATCCTGTTCAGTCAGAGGCTAGGGCAGTTGTAGGCCAGTGATGGAAATATTATGCTCTAAATGTCAAATATTAAATATCAAAGTATGGGAAGGGAGTTCCTAAGCAAGTATTTGCTTAAGGGAGAAGTGGAAGAACAGATAGAAAGCTTTGAAGGTCATAAGCCTGTACAATCAGAAAGAAACAAGTACTAAAAATGCACAGACAACATCTACCATGCACTTATTTAGTAAATTATTGAATTATGACTATTCACAAAGACATATGGACAGTAATCTGTTATGATCCCAAATTCCAGAAAAAAGGACCTATTAAACCATCGCCCCACCTGCCTAGTTAGTCACTGGAAAGAAATGTTATTACATAACTTACTGAACAAGCTGCAACTTCTGGAGGAAATGCTACTAACAAAAAAAATAATTAAAAGTTTTCACAAGCAGACAATGTGCAACTGAAGAAATTTTAATTCTAGAATGTCATCTTATGTTGCTCAATTTTTTCCCCTTAGTAGTATCCTGTTTAGTTTTTTGGGGGGAATGCCGTACATATTACCAGCTCTTTGAGACCAGGAAAATAAATATAAACACCAACACTATGAGGGTGTATTCCAGTTTACAGTAAGTGTTGAGAAATAAATTTAGGCAACAAATTATTCTAAAGTAACATCTAAAATACATTCAGTATACAATGAAAATCATGTCTCAGCATAGTTTCTCTCCTTTGATAATGAGTGACAGGTGACCAAGTCAGTTTTGGGGTTTTTTTTAGCACTAGCAGTGCAGTTCTGATGTTTTCTTAGGGCTTTTGGGCCTCCTGCAATACATCTAACTGAACAAAATTCAACAGGCCACAAATCAATGGCAAGGTCAAAGCAAAGAGTTAGGAAAGCATTGTTTGCCACAGATTTTTGAAAGGCCAGGTGAGAAGAAAAGGCAGTAGTTGAGAGATGAAAAGTAAAACACGGATTCATCTTCTATGTCTTTTTATCTCTAGATGAGACCCTTTCAGTAATCACTGAAATTTGTCTTTTATTCTGCCAGTTTGAACTTATCAATAAGTACAATGGCATAATTCTCTGTAGTTTTCACTTGGGCTCTGAGAAAAACCAACAGTTATTGTTTTATATCATGTTGACTCTTTCCTGGCACAGAAGAAATTTTGAACCATACTGAGAGAGTATGTCCTCTCTGATGCTTCACTGCTGTATCTGGCAGGATTAGACTGACATTTGTAGTGAATAATCTCAGATAGGTGAGAAGCTGGCACAGGTGGCTTTCTGCACCACTGACAGACAATTTAAGGTTCTTCAGTTTACATTGCTTGGTTTTTTTCCAGTGGTACATATAAACATAATGAAGACATTATTTTTGAACAGAACATTGTTGAGTTCTTTCAGTATTCACTGAGTTATTCTTGTTTTGCTTACCCAGTTGCTCGTGTTTACATATTTTTTCTATATGTTGACATTTTAATAATGGGTTCTGTAGTATTCTACATGAAGCCTATTTTCTCTGTTGAAACAGAGATTTCAGACTATTATGAAAATGCCAAAATAATTCTATAAATAAGACTCATTGCATTATCTTTGACCCAGTGGAGATTTATATAAATTCCTATATCACTGCTTCAGCATACTGTCTTTCAAAAAGGAAGATACTAAGTTGAATATTCTGAATATTTCCAGGGACTGGTGTTGCAGAAGAGAGAACCTCACAGGAGGTAATTGTTAATACTTTATCTCTGTTGTGACTGTGAACAAATTGCCTCTAATGCAAATATATATATGAGATTGCTGAATGTATGTTACGAGCCATTGTGACTTGCACTGTATTCTGTCACCCTAAGTATTTCTTCCTTTGAAAAGCACTAGGAGTTGAAACAAAATACAATCCCTCTTTAAAAGGTCAACACAGTGGAAAGTCACCGCAGTCAAACTGGAATAACTGCACAAGCCAACCTGGTTGAACTTGTTTGTCTGAATGTTAATCAAATCTGTATCTTTATATAAACTTCTGTGCTTGCTTAGCCTTGTTTTAAAAACAACACCTTCTAGCAGTTGGGATCAAATCCAATTTTACACAATTTAAGGATGAATTATACAAATATTGCGTAGCATGAAGATGAAAAGTAGAATTACACTTCTAACAGTGAGCATACTTATCCCAAAATATTACTCAATAACATAACCACAACAGCAATGATTTTAATTAAAAATACCTTCTAATCACTATGTGTTTTGGAATAAGGAAAGAACATCTCTGCCACAAAAACATCATATGGATGTGCAGAATAACAACCATCTTCAGGAAGAAAAAAATGATGTTGTTATTGCTGGTTATTCATCAACTTCAATGTGTAAAATGCATCACATGTTTAGATTGGAAAGAAAAGGAGTAAAATTTTATCTTTAATGACTTTTTTATAATTACAGTATCTAATATTATTAAAAATATATGTTGATATTAAGAACCTTCCTCTCAACTAACGAGCTTGGATTACATACCAGAGCCGTACAAGAAATCAGTCTCAGTGTATCAGATTATGTATCTTGAACTTGAAATTGTTTCTCACATTAAAAAATATAGCGTTAGAACAATTTGAGAGGTGTTTTCATTGTATTTGGAAAGGTTTAGACATTAAGGATTCAGGTTAAGATATACCTCAGCTATAACCTCGGTTATTACCAAATCTGCCCCATTAACACAGAAAATGATGAAAAACAAATTGTTACTCCTTATTCACACTGAATGGTGAGACAGACATTCAGAAATGAAAGAATGAAAATCACCTTCCTCCAATAAACTCTATATACATTAGAAGTTAGTTGTTAAAATACTGTGCAGAGTGCATAAGAGGGAAGGCCAAGCATTAGGTAGCTGAAATAGGAAGGAAAAGTAACCTTTAAGTGTCTTGTCTTTCATGTTAATAATATCGAACTTAGTGAGTTCTTTCCAATGTTTTACTTGCAGAGCAAATATTTTCTCTTTCAGTTATTGAACTCGTGGTGTGATGTCAGCTAACAGCACCTTCACTTTCTTTAACTAATGAATAAAGAGCACCAGAAAACTGATGAACTATAACAAAGTTTTAAAGGAAAGTGAAACAAATGAGTTTTACATGTAGTTCGGAGGTAAAATTCAGCTGACTTGGCTAGAGAATACTCAGTGTCTGTAAATACACAGAAGGGAAAATGTTCAGGGAAACTAACTCCTGTTTTCATTTTTATTATGTTAATAATTATTAATAACAATTCAGAAAGAAATTTTAAGTATTTCTGAATTTATCACTAACCTGGCATTTACAATTTCAGGTGCACTCATTGTGTGTTTTCCTTCCTAGTAAGGATCTAAGCACAATTATCAATGCACTTGAAAATTCTAAATGTGATGGAGTTTCACAGAGATCCATCTACCCTAATTTAGGAGTCTAATACTAGCTTATACTTTAGTAGCCTAGCTACTGCCTTACGGCCTCCTTGTGGAAGCCAAAAGAAGAATTTGCAAAGAAATTGTAATGAAATTGTTATCTGCTGAGTGTGATATCAACTGTTAATGATACAACTTGTCACATTCTCCAGGGCTAGGATGCTCCCCTCTTTATTTTTGTACAAGCAGCTATTTATTTGCTTCACTGCGAATGAAAAAAATTATCATTGACAGATGTCATTGTAATTTGGTATTTGTGGGGTCCTTGCCTTTACATTCATAGCTATTCTAGAATTATATTTTAGGTGTCATTGCCTCTGTTGAGATTGCATAGCAGTTAATTTGTAGTGCTCCCGGTGTTTAGGTGTCCAGTTTTGTGTTCTACAGAACTGCTGGTCTGGTCCCTATAAGGCAGGGTCTTCACACTGCTTTGGGTGAGCTCGTCAAAGGCTGCAAAAGGAAACACTGCCTCACTTAGCCTGCTGGAGTTCTATAAAGGACTCCTAAAACTGGGATTCACCAAGTCTGTCCATATTTGAAAGTGTACTGAGGTTTTTATGATCTGGTAAATCTTTTTTTTTTTTTTTTTTTTATGATGGGTTTAATTTGGGACGTGTTTATTTTTAATTAATGAGTAAAAAAAAAAAAAAAAAAGTTCTCCAAAATTTCAATAATGAGACTATCTTTTTTTTCTTTTTTTTTTTTTAACAGAATATCTTAAACATATATGTGACTACCTGAATAAATATCAGCCCCTCTTCTTACTTTCCTGTTAATTATTGTTCCATAAATTTTCTTCAAGTATTTTTTTGTATAATGCACTGTCATCTGGCACTGGCATAGTTGAAAGGTATATATCTGAGGCTAAAAAAGATCTATTTAAGCATCACTAATGCATGATATCACATAACTTAATTCAGTGTTATATGTCCTAATTTAATCTCTTCCAGGTATATCCTAGTTTAATCTTTTCTTTATTCGATAAGAATTTATCAAGTTCTATGCATCACAGCTCGGGCTTTGCATATGCTGTTCATTCTAGAAGAAACATGGCATTAAATCCTCTACTTATGCCCAGTGATTAATTTTTCAACTGTTTACCAAAACTGTTTGTTGGGTGGGAGATTTCTGCCAAAGTCACTTGTTGCTATTTTGGACTTCCTTGGGTAAGGTAGGCATTTATTTTTAAAGTAGAGAAAAGGTCCTTGGTTAATACCAGTTTCATCACAGAGGTTGTGTATATTTACAGAAAAGCAAGTTTTGCCAGATGTCTGCAGTAACGAGAATATGTCTATGAAAAACAAGGAGGGAATCAGCAAAACTGAAGTCCAAGAAACAAGAGTCTGCAACTGAAAAAAATAAAGGATAAATATACAATTTTAACAAAACGCATATAAATGTAAACATTACTATTTGCTGACTTTTTGATGGCACAAGTCTGAAATTTGGTCAACTCTTTGTATAGGATAATTATACCTTTAAAATGCACCTTTTCAGGATTAAATAGCTTGTACAAAGTCTACAGATTCAGAATAGTATTTTACAAAATGTCATTTTGAAACCTTCAGTTAACTTCTTTGAAACATTTCTAGACAATACAGACAGCTAGATGAGATCTGAGGCTAGAAAGGCAGAGGAATATTACTGATAGAATTCAAAGAGAAGGACAAGTGAATTCTTTTAAGGGCCAAATTTTAATGATAGGAAAATAAGCTGGAACTTGCTTGAGGTTAAACTTTGTCTCAACGGTAGCAGCAAATAAAATTCTTGAACAACACATTTTTTTAAATGAAAATGCTCAGTGTTAAGTGTAAGTAGTCCACAGACATAGTGACTTTTCAGAATATACTAAGTTCCTATGAATAATATCATGCACATGTGTACCACCTGTTCAATCAAAGGAGTGGTTTTCAGTGAGGCATTTTAACCATAATTAGAAATAAGTTAAAACAGCAGAAGGAAGAAATTGGGGAAATAACAGAATAAGAATCTTTATAAAGTTCACTTGCTACACAGCTGCAGACTGTACTACAATGCACAAGTATACACAGACAGTGGGTATCGAGTGTGCAGTTTGATCTTCCGCATTTACTACATAGATATTAACCATGCAGTATCAAAGGTCTCTTTACGTTTTTGTTCTTTCTCAAGTTGACAAGCTACTTACTCTAAGTAACCTTCCTTGTTCTTTAGGGCACTTCAAGGAGACAAATATGTTGTTCTCACTCCTATAACCTAAAGTTCTAGAAACATACTCCTTTTAGAACAAGAAGAAAGATGCAAATCTAGGATAAATCCTATCTTGTAGCAATTCAAACACTTGTATTTTGCCCATAAAATCAGAAATAAGGGCACATATAAATCAGAGACCTTCAACAACAGAAGTGGGTGGCTGTGGGGTATGAGGGCCTGGAGACCTTTAGAAGAAAATAAGAATACAGTATTCTTCAGTATGAGGACATGTGAGCAAAACTAACTGTGTAATTTATGACACAGCTTGAGTTGCTTATTCATGGAAGTAGGTACTAAGGACAAAAACCTGAGACTTTTCTTGTTTGGTACTTTTAGACTACAGCCTAATATAACAGAAATGCAACAACTTTTCTATTCAGTGCTTCAACATTATCAACCTGACCCTGATAGCTATCTGATTAAGTCACATGCAATTGCTAAGTTATCCACTTCCATAAACTCCCTTTCTATGCAACTTTTAATGGACTCTATATCATGTTGAGATACATTTAATCAGAAATGTAATGTAAAAGTATCTTTATATTGCAGTGTAAGTTAGAATAGACACTTTTTTTGGATTTGAACAAATGTTTGCATCACTCAAAAAATTGACAGTGTACCTGTATTGTCACTACAGAGTGACTACAGTCTATCTTCTGGTGCATAATTTTTTTGCAAAAGAATGGCTTCTTGATACTAATGACAATACAGTTCCCCAAAATACCTCAGTGTAGCATGAGCATAGCTCTTAAACAGCATCCAGAACTTTGCCTTTAACTTTGTGTTATAAGTTAACTTTTGGGAGCAGGATGAATTCATCACCTGTATTAGAGGCTTCATGCATGAACAAATTAAAGCACAAATGTTATCAAATATTTGGCAGTTTGTTTTCAAACAAATTTTTTCTCTCTCCTTTTTGTTTTTTTCCCCTAGCAATGAGATGTAATGATGATACTGTACCATAGATTTCTTTTAATTTGGCAGAAAACCTTAACTGATCCTATGTGACTCTTGTCTGGTCTAATATTTCTCAATTACCACTTGGACACACATGCCACTGTGCTTATGAAAAATGATTAGTGATTTGTGAAAACAACTGGCTTATTAAGGAAAAAGAAACTTCTATAAAAGAGGAGTTTGGAGGCTGTGGCAGGACTTAGGAGTCAACTAAGTCAACCTCAAAGTCTCAGGCTGGTTGTATCATATAATTTTGTGAGTTGCAGGTAAAAGCGTGTTTTAATAAATGCAGTGAAGGTGTTTCTAATGTACTTTTCTTGAAGAGCTCCTCAATAATGATTTAACACATACTATAATAAAGAAGCTTGTACATGGATTTAATATGTTTTATTTTATTGCACTCCACTTTATCTCAAACAATTTTCATCCTACTTTATCTCAAGTGACAAAACATTTTCTGCCTGTAAGCATGATAAAATCATTTCAGTGTTTCAAAGTGATAGTTAAGGCGTTCTAAGAATATATATATTCTTTCTTTGTCTGTGTCTAGTCAATAAACAAATAATGATATCTGACTGGTTAGATTACAGTGCATTGCAACAGCATAACCAGTTTGCAATGGCAGCTCTATACAGAAGAGATGCCCCACTGAAGGCTAACAAGTCTATCTCAAATAATTCTCCAAACTGTTTTGTCTCTCATTATCCAGATAAGAAATTCTCCCTCTGAAATTTCACCTCCCTCAGCATTTGCTTCTCTCTTTTTTTTTTTTTTTAATTATTATTATTTATTTATTTTTAATTATTTTTATTTTTTTCCCCCCAGCTCTACATTTCCATTTGGAAGATCTTCATTTCCCACCTAGATTTTGGGAGGAGCTCTAGATGATTTTCACAATCACATTCTTCTTATCTAGCTGCAGATGACAATTGCAGCTTTATTCTACATGGTCTTCCCGGAGAGGCCATTTTTATAGCTGATATTGCTTTCTTCTGCCAAACTATCAATGTGATATTCCTTAATAGGGTTCTTTGACATCATATTTCATTTTAAAATCAGCTTGGTCATAACTGAGTTTCTCATTAAAGAAAGAGAGGAAGAAGGTGAGAAGAAAAGGAACAGAGAAGCTGGGATTGGGATAGAGATCACGGTTGTTACTCTTGAAAGTGGCAAATCAGAAAACAGTGTCAATTCCTTACATTCTTATCTTATATCCTTAAAGAATAGAGAGTTATACTCTCTCTCAGTTTGAACCACAGTATTTGAACCTACTGGTCCCTTTTATAAAGGGAATAAAGATTCCACAATGGAGAAGTGGAAGGAGTTCACATTTCACATTTCTCACTTTCTCACCTACTTTGCAGGAGTATGTAAAGTTTGGGGAAGGGATGGATTGATAAAACCATCTTCATAATGGTAAAGACCAAAATTCTGGGCTCTGCTTTCAGGATTATTCCTGGATTTGACACAGCTGTTCAAAATTTTTAGCCTACCTTGTAAATGACAATGTCATCACAGTACACATTGTATTGTTGTATAATATTTCATGCTGGGAGCCAATATTCAACTTTCTACCATTCAGAAAAATGGATTAAATTTTATTTTTAATAATGCTTTGAATCTACAAAAATAGCCAACAACACTGAGAAAATTATGTTCTTTATAATAAAATTTTTAGGTGAGAAATTTAGAAAATTTCAAAATTAATGTTTTACCGTCTGAATTATCAGGACTATGTTTATAGTAATTTATGCAATAAATGTGGATGACATCACAGAAAACTTTTTCTAAGTAGAATTATATTCAAGCAGAAAACACTCATCTCCTGGTAGTTATTAATAATGAATTGATGTGGTATCAGAAAACTGCTTATCAATCTACAAAAAACAGTAGGATATGGGATCTGTCCTGTAAGGTAAAAAAGACACAGGAAAACCAACCCTCCCTGGGTAAACCAGTAGTACATAACCATTACAGTATATTTCCCCTGCCTTAATTTCCAGTTGTTATTTTGGTTTGTTTATTAGTGATTTTAGATTAGAAGAATGACTGTCGGAAGCTTTGGGGCAACTTTTCAAGTCCTTAAATTATACAGAACAGTTTTTTCAGCCCTTCAAACCTTTTGACTGTTTTTGATTCTGGTAAACAGTATAGGTACTTATCAATTGACTTAACAGTGTAAAAAGGGTGAAAGAAGAAGATGGAGTAATGAGAAAGAGGCTAAGAAGGAGAAGGAATAATTACCCAGGCAGACATCAGCAGCAGATGGTGATTTCTACTGGGAAATGCATGCAAGGATTCAGAGAATGAGTACTGTTTTATGGGGTTTTTAAAATCTGATGGCAGCACCAACTTCTCTCAGAAAATGGACATTGAACTGTATCTCAATGTTTTAACAGAGACAGAACAGTTAAATTGAAAACAACTAGCACACTGTGGATAACTTTGACTAGTACTTATGCTGTCCATACATGCTGAAGCAAAGACTTGGAGAAGGCAAAGAAATGATGAATGATCAAGAGGCTAAAAGAGAAAATTTTAATGGATTTGCACCACTCAAAATCTGGTGATGGAAACTGAACCGCAACAATTTAGTGACTGCAGCTGAAAACATACTATTGAGACTCCCACTTCTGCCCATTTTGCTTTGGAAGTAGAGCTCACTCCATCGAGTTACAGCACCTCAAGGGCTGATATGATTTGGTGCAAACAGATGCAGAGGCATGAACAGTACTTGGAACCTGTCTGCTCTTCCTTCTCCTCTGCCTTGGGTTTCCAGTCTCTCAGTGCTAGCAACAAATATCAAGAGTTTCATAAGAGCTTCGACACCAACTCTAAAATTATGCTTTTTTTGAACTGAAGGAAATAACATTTGCAGAATAGGACATGCCAGCTTTAAAAACTAAATCTCACTGGAAAGCTTATGAAAGCTCCTAAAAAGCAATCTTCCCAAATGTGTTTGATGTATTAACTATTTTCAGTATTTTTTCATGCAGTTTACTTGAAGAAAGAAAGGTGAAACTATGGCAATTGTTTTTGTGAAAATCACATGTTTTCTGTGATTCAGAAATATTTTCTCTTAGTTTTCCAAGTGCAGAAGCAGTGCTGTTTGTTAGTGATTGCAGTGTTCATACTCATCATGTGATATTATGGTAGACCCCAGAGGGTTGTCGTCAGTGGCACATGGTTTAGTAGGAGGTCTCTCACTAGTGTTTTCCCCCAGGGTTCAATACTGAGCCCAGTATTGTTTAACTTATTCATCAACAAAGGCATAAGTGCCTCCTCAGTGAGTTTGCTGATGACTGTGAAACACTGGATTTGAATCTCATGGAGAATTATTGAATTACTAGGTCAGAACCACCTCATGTGTCTGTGTGAGGGTAAGGACCAGTCCGTATCCCACATGGAAGCCCCAGAACTCACATGGTAGGAGCAACTGTCTGTCAAAAGGCAGCCTGGGAGCTTGCCCACACCACGCGCCCAGAGCCCCTAACCCAACCTCTGGTTACCACCCCTCACTCTGGCCCAGAGACATAGAGGGGTCAGTGAGCCAGAATTCCCACCTCAGAGGGGTGGCCACAGGGGCCAAAGCACATAAATACAGCAACACAAGGTCTCTGTCTTGCTGGTTTTGTCTCTTGGGACCTGCAACCTATCGTGTGAAGCTGGACTTCCACAGGACCTTTTGGTGGTAGCTACTTAATAATCTAGTTTTCTTATTCTCCTCTCTTATTACTCTCTCCTCTTCTGTATCTTTACTCCTTTTCCTTGTCTTAATCTGTTTTCTCTCCATCTTTCTTTACTCCTTTTTCTTTTCTTAGTCTCTTTTTTTCTTTTAATCTCTTTTTTTACTTAATATTTTGGGTAACTTAAAATGGTGGCCTGGATTTTGCTGGGTTGTGTGGGTTAGCATGTGCTAAGTCTTTACTTTGGTGGAATGCTTCATTTTGGTTGTATGTTACCCTTTTAAACTTTTGCCATAATCCTTATTTTCTCCCATATTTTCTAAAATTATAAATAAAAGTATCTCCTGAGAAAACATGCAATGTTCTCTCTTTACGCTATCTCAAGGTTTTAAAGAACTGAAGGCTCTGCAAAACTTCAGCTGGCAAATTTTTGGAGCCTTATGTATTTCTAAAAGTAAAAGTCCTGGTTGAGCTTGTGGTTCTGTGTCTGGAGTTTCACAATGACACAAAGCTGGGAGGAGGGGCTGATACCCCAAAGAGCTGTGCAGCCCTTCAGAGGGGCCTTTACAGGTTGTAAGATGGGCAGAGAAGAACTGTCTGAAGTTTAACAAAGGCAAATGCAGGGTCCTGCAGATGGGAAAGAATAACACCAGGCACCAGTACAGGCTGGGGGCCAAACTGCTAGAAAGCAGCTCTGAGGAGAAGGACCTGGGAGTCCTGGTGGACAAAAACCTGTCCATGAGCCAGCAGTGTGCGCTGGTGGTCAAGCAGGCCAATGGTATCCTGAGGTGCAATAGGAAAAGTGTGGCCAGCAGGTCAAGAGAGGTGATCCTGCCTCCCTACTCAGCCCTAGTGAGGCTACACCTGGAGTGCCATGTCCAGTTCTGGGCTCCTCAGTGCAAGAGAGACATGGAGCAGCTCGAGTGGGACCGGCAGAGGGTTATGAAGGTGAAGGAGGAACTGGAGAATCCCTCTTATGAGAAAAGCTGAGGGAGCTGGGTCTGTTCAGCCTCAAGAAGAGACAACTGAGAAGGGACCTCATTAATCAATACAAGTATCTGAAGGAAGGGTGTCAAGAGGATGGAGCCAGGCTCTTCTCTGTAGTGCCAAGCAATAGGACTAGAGGCAATGGGCAGAAACTAGTGCACAGGAATTTCAATCTGAATAAGAGGAAGAACTTCTTTGCTGTGTGGGTGACTGTGCACTGGACCAGACTGCCCATAGAAGTTGTGGAATCTCCCTCACGGGAGATACTTAAGAACCATTTGGATGCAATCCTGTGCAATGTGCTCTAGGATGTCCCTGCTTGAGCAGGGAGGTTGGATCAGATGACCCACTGTGGTTGTTTGTCACTTCTGACCCATTCTGTGATTCTATGATTTCTGTTCTCTATTCATTCTCAGTTGTGACCACTTAAATACACAAAATATTCCTCCTAAACACAAAATGAAGATATTAAAAAAAAAAAATCATTAAATCTCAAAATCCATATCTGACTTTTAGTTCTTTTTGTATGAGAGTTTCACTTAGTTTTATAAAATAGGACTTTACTTCAAATTCTGTATTTCTATCTATCTTTTAAAGGCAATGTTTATTTTTCATAAAATGAGGAACTGCTTGCTTTATTTTCACTGAGGTACTCTGCCATTCCCTGAAAACTGTAGTGTTTGCAGTTATCTGAGTTCAGCTTTGACTTTAGTGCTCTTCCAGGTACAGTAGCTTCACCTTACCTTCTTTGAGGTAGGAGTCATCTCATTGATTGTCTTGAGTAAAAGGAAATGGCTCATGCATCTTTCGTACATTATAACAAATGTCCTTTTGCATTATAATTGAATGGTGATTGTTGTGTTCAATCAATGAGAAAGGTTAAGGGAGCTCCTCTGCCAGCATTTTTAATGGAGAAGTCGATTAAGATTCAGTTTAATCATTCTGGCTGCTTCAGAATTAAAGCAACAAAGACCATCAATGGCACTATAATTACCAGTCTTTCTGTAAGTTTACACTGCTATTTATGCAGCTATAAATTTTGTTATAATGCACAATGTGACCAGGTTAACTTGCTTTGTTTGTAATGCAAAATATTTCCCTTAATTGCATAGTGGATAAGAAATAGTTATGATGAAGTATATATAATTCAACCTAATAGAAATGAGAAAAAGTAAAACCAACCCCTCTGCAGAGTCTGACTGAGGTGAATCAGCCTGATAGCTTGTATTAAATAGTTTAAAGTCATGGCCTTAACCTTGGGACACTAGAGACATATTTTACTTCATTGAACATGGAGACTAACATCACTCCCAGGTGAGTAAAAAGGGTCAAATATATTATTCTAATCCCTGTTCCAAACAGAGAAAAGGTCATTATACACTACCTACTGCATGCTGCCAAAGAGTGAAAAATTCACATTGGGGACATGGGTGCAAATCTATTTTAGACATGGCCTTTAAAATGTTACTGAAATGAATGATTATGTGGTTTGGAACAAGGAAAAAAAATCTTGAAATTGATCTCGTTTATTAATTAGTTTGAGCTTATAAAGGTCTTACTATAAATAGCTGGAAGACTAGAAGAAATTGCTCATTTCAAATGAAAGCAAAGCTATAAAAAATTTGTTTTCTTGTAATATTAATACCTATAAGTATGGTTATCCATTTAATGATTCTGAATAAAAGATGACAGGATTTCTTGATTTTCCAGCTCTTCCAGTAAATTAGAGACTCAGGATATTTTTGTTACTTTTCTTTTTTTTTTTTTTCCCCCTCTATAGGAATTTCATTTAAATAGCATTGAGGATTTTTTTTCTCCACAGAGAGGGACAAGCTTTGACCAAACTTCTTCCAGCCTAAAAACATGCTCTCTCTGTGCAGAAGCACAGTCTCCAGAGATTACAGAATCATAAAATGGTTTGGGTTGGAGGTGACCCTAAAGATCATCTAGTTCTGTTGGTAGGGACCCTTTCACTAGACCAGATTGCTCATAGCTACATCTAACCAAGCCTTGATGGGTCCATGTAAAAGAGAAAAACATTCCTTCTACCTGTATAGACAGGTAGAGGGTGTTTTTTTTTTTCCCTGCAAACCCATATTTTATTGAAACCTCTACTTCCAGAGTAAATTGATTGAATTTTTATTTCCTGTTAGCTAGAAAAGCTATTTGTAAAAACGCATGAAGACCAGAAACAGTTTAGTTGGTTCTATGTGGGAATCACTTGGATTCAGTCTCAAATGTCAATTTCAGAGAAATTAATTGCAACTCAATTAAAATTAAAAATTCCTTCCCTGTGATTCGATAAAATATTATTGTAATTTTTTCATATCAATTTTTATGATTCTTTATTTCTGTTAATAGCATATTTTATATCTGTTAGTTCTGTGTCTTAACTAAAAATGGGTTGTATTGTGCCTGTAGCTTATAGTGTGCTGTTGTCCTAGAATAGCTTCTCTTTCCTTTTCAGCAGATCATAAACTAGTCGTTGAGGATCATCTGACTAACAGCAGTCACTGAATGACAATTAAAACTAATTAAAATAGCATATCACACAAAAATTATTCAGGACACAACTCCTGAACTTGTTATTTGCTGCATCATTTAGTCTTCTTGGAAAGCTGGGCTTGAAGGTATAATCAAAGATATAGATATATACAAATCTGGACCTCCTACTAGCTGTGAAACTACATGTACACATGGTAGCAAGATACAGTTCTCTAATGTACTTCTGTATCAAACCAGCTCTTTCAGTAGCAGGAAATTGATAGAACCACTAAAGAAGACAATTTAAAAATGTAACTCCTTAAATACCTCCAAAGAGGTAAAGACAAACATGTAAATCAGCTGTTTATGAAACATTCATGTTTGGATTTAAAAGACGTATCAGTATACAGTGAGCATCGCTGATACTAAGTCAGGAGCTTAATCCTCTAAAGAAAACAAAACTCATACAGTGCGTAGGCAGCCTGGCATAGTTCCTCCAGATTTTATACATGTAAATTAGGGTGTGGAGGCTATACTTAATTTAAAAATAAGATTGACTAATCTATTTGAGTGCTTACTGCCTTGTAAGCAGAGAAAAGAGTTTTGTGCCAGAATGGAAATCATATGGGCCGGGAATTCCCCTTCTGTTGACCACAGAAGGTATAGGCATAATCCATCAAGAACAGAATGCGTGCCATACTTTGTTCATTAGCATTTAAAGAGGCTGTTTGGCATCAGACAACAAATACAATTCTTGCAAGAACTTGGCAGCGGACTGTTTGTCAGTTAATGACAATCCACAGCTTTTTTCAAGGAAATGCTAAATGTTCCCAGGGCTATTTCTGAATTCTTTTCAGCATTAATCTTGAAGTGGGGCTAACACATTTGTACAGCAGTGACCAACTTCCCAGAGAAAACATCAGTTCTGAACCTGAAATCGAAACAGATTTGTTGGCAACACATCAACAAATTGTGATGGAATTACATGATATGTGATATCACATATCTTATCTTTACATTTATGCATTTCCTAAAATACTCCTGTGTGTTTAGCATCTCCATAGGCTACAGTCTGGAAAATGGTGCATATTATTTAGGACTTGGATATCAATACAGATGGTGTGATAAGATACAAAGAGAAAGAAATATAAAAAAAAAGAAGAAAAAAACCCCAAAGCCCCAGAGCTTTTGTAGCATTAAGTAGCATCAGTGAGAGGGTGAGGGGGAAGGGGGAAAGGAGGTTGTTGATTGCTCTATCTATCTTTTCATTTTTTCTATTTTTTTTTTTTTTTGTGTCATACTTGGGAACAAATTGCTAAACCCTGATATAGGTCTGATGCGCAGCTGTGATACTGTAAGTGTGACTGTTTTAAAGTGCTGCAGACTTTTTTGTCTCCTTCTACTGTAAAGGCAGCAACTATTTACTGTCTCAGGAGAAAGCTTTTTAATTTTAATATTCTATACCACAAAGCTTTAAGTTACTACTTCTTTTCTTCTTTCTTTTTTTTTTCTCTTTTAAATATTCAGTCAATTCAGATTTATATGGCTTCATTTTGTATGTGGCTTGTGGGTTGAAGGCCAAAGTGACGGTTTTTGATGGCATAGAGATAATTTTCTTCATTGGCTAGTTTGCTAGGACCTAGTAGGGGACCATGTTTTGGATTTGCGCTGGAAACAGTGTTGATAACACCAGGATGCTTCTATTGCTTAGCAGCACTTTCACAGAGCCAAGGGCTTTTGTGCCTCTCACCCCACCTCATAAGTGAGGAGCCTGGGGGTGCACAAGAAAATGTGAGGGGATACAGCCAGGACAGCTGACCCCAACTGACCAAAGGGATATTCCATACCATATGACCTCATGGAATTGATCAGGTTGGAAAAAACCTTTGAGATCATCAAGTCCAACTGTCACAGTCAGCATATAAAGCTGGGGGAAGAGGGAAGAAGAGGGGTATGTTTGGAATGATGGTGTTTGTCTTCCGAAGTCACTGTTACACATAATAGAGCCCTGCTTTCCTGGAGTTCTTTTTTTCTGATTTTCTTGTGTGCACAGCTTTTATTTTACCTATTAAACTGTCTTTATCCCAACCCATGAGTTGTCTCACTGTTTCTCTTCTGATTTTCCCCACATTCTGCCAGGGCAAAGTGAGCAAGCAGCTCTGTGGGGCCAAGTTGACAGCTGAGGTTAAACCATGACAAACAATTACTAGTAATAGTGAGCTCAAGGAAGCTGGAAAGATAAACTCTTTGCTGGGATGAGCTGATGTGATTTGTCTTATCAATCTGAAAATCTAAGGAGACTTGAACAACAGGGAAAAGCTAAGTACTTGGGAGACTTAGAAGAAGATGCTTTGTTTAAAGAACCGCTCTTCTAAGGCAAGTGGCCACCCTGTATTTTTCAAGGTGACTTCTAAATATTCGCAGTTGAAGCAATGTATTATGCAATAAAGTAAGCAAGCAGCTGACAGAGTAGTTCTTATTAAGCTTGAATTGCAAGGTTCACTGCTAAAGTTGCATATAGATTTTAAACTGAAAGTGTACTACTCTCACTCTTGAAGATACTTCTGGTGGAAAATTTCCAGGGAGGCTATCAATAAATTATGTTTACTTACTCTTGAAGATACTTTCACATTGAAGGAGTTCTGGAAAAACATCTGAGGGTAAACGAGGCCCAGCTCCGACATTTGCAAACTTTTCTCTCACAAGTTCCATTTACCATGGAAATGACTTAATAAGTACACAACTGGATGCTATATCCCATGAACTTCATTGCTAAAGAGGGTTGATAGCAAATCTTTCCCAAACTAAATGATTCTATGATTCAGTGGTTTTCTACAATGCAAATATTGGTTACTTACAGTTCAGAAAATATGTTAACAGTGAGAAATGCAAATTTGATTATCAGAGATACTAGTATAACTTGGTAGCTGATCTGCTTCTTGCAGAGAACAGCTGAAAAGTCAAGGTAGTGTTTTTACATGTTGGTAACTGGAATAAAACTGACTAAGGATCATTATGATATACACTAACATTCAGATTGCTGGCATACCATAAATTAATCTCCTATTTTTTTGCTGATGGTGTTAATTGTGTTAGTCGTGTTTAGCTAACACATGCTACAATCACACTTTAATCTCTTTAAGAGAGGTATCCTATAGAGAGCCTCGTTGCAACAGCTGTAGGACAGGATGCTCCAACTGAGAAGTCAAAATCCCCATCAGCTCTCAGAGTAAGGCAACTATGCTACTACTGCATGAAAAAACCACATCAGTGCAACAGTAAAGCAGAAAGGAAGTCATATTGGAGAAAATATGAAATATGGGTCACTCAGCTAGTGCTAAGAGCTTAAATGGAGGTTAACAGGGCTAGACTTTGTTCCTGGTTCTGCTACAGACTTCCTGTGCTATCTTGGTAAACTGGTAGTTTTCCTGTTACCTTGCAGAGTTAGCGGATCTTCCCTCCTTCACATACATATGGAGAATAAGGATTTTAAAGACTGAGAGATACATGGAGGTTACAATACTGTAGAACATGGATATTCATAAATGTAAAGAAAAATAAGTCATCATGTACAATACATAAATATAAAACACACAAATCTATCCACCCAGAATGTGTGGAATTCAGTAGCTGAAGATTAAATCTCTGACCTAGTCCTAGCCTTGCATTGTAATAGATGAAAAGCTATAGTCCCTTTTAGAACACAATTCATTGAACCAAATACAGAGTCTCTAAAATTAAGATGTGCTCCTCTGTTGAACCACACTGACTGTAAAGAACCTACAATTATTAGCTCACCTCTAGATATCCACACTTAGATGGATCCAGTCCTCAGACTGTAAGAGAACACGGAGCACTCTCCATGTGCAAGACTTGCCTTCCTGCAGCATTTTGTTATTACAGTGTGTTTTCTAAGTCAGCTTGATGAGTACCGTGAGACAGGATAAAGCCTCAGTCTTGAATAGCATTTTGAAGTCTGGGCTGTGCAGTGCTGAATTTAAGGATCAAAAGGGAAGAGCTTGGAAGAGGTATAAATCCTTCATATGCTGGCTGCCAGAAAAAGCAACATGGATAAGTTACATTGTTATGGAATTAATAAAGTTCTAAATTTCTGTATGCATCCATTTTGGTCCCTGCCATTCACAATGAAATCACTATTTCACGTTAATAAGAGTCTGATCCTCCACACATCAAGGTAAGAAAGAGTAGAAGTATATTATGCAGAATGATTGGCAATCATAGGCTGAGGTAGACTGATCATCCAATTAAATCATAGACTATTGAAAAGGTCAAAGTAATATAAAGCAAGTCTAATTAATAGACAATGAAATAAAATTCTGATTTTCACACTCTTGAATATAAGTTTAGTCCTGAAAACATTAGTACCTGCTTTATTTATGAAAGTAGTTCCTTTGACTTCAGGGTACTTCATAAAGGTACCATTCTTATCCTTAATACTTGCTTATGGATTACATCGCAGGATCAGTGCCTAAGACTTTAGTTCTTCTATCTTGTTCAGGTAGTTTTACTAGAACACTTAATTTTTTTCATTCTTTTTCTGCATCTTACAAGAAGGCTTATATAATCCTTTTTTTGTTCGTGAACAGTAGATAAAGATTCAACCCTTTAAAACTTCATTAATATGTTGTCCTAATGATATCAAAGGTATAGTATAATTCAAACGTCAGTTCTATGTCTGTCTTCTGTGGTTTATGTGGATTTCTATTAATATTTAATTTGGTTCATTACCTTATTTATTGTGTGTTGGTTAAAGGAATTCGAAGATGGAGGTGCTGTGTTAACATAAAAGTCTCCTCACACTGAAGCAGGAACCAAATATGATGCATGCACAATAATGTTGGGACTTTGTTTATAATAAACATTTTAAATGACTGACTTTTTCTCATAAATACTCTAAGTAGGATGATCTATGAGATTTCTAATTTATTCTTGTTTAAAATTTAACCATGCTTTTTTAAAGCATATCAATTTTGTTAATACCATGTAATTAAAACATGTCAGTGCACAGCAAGTTTTAGTCTAAATTAATGACTATGAGAATTATTTTAATTAAATAACCAATTATAGAAAAATCGCAAGCATGAGAGCTGACATTTAAATGAATTTCATTTAAATTGCTTCTTAACATTGTCCCATCTAGGACACTAATGCAAAATGAACTATTGTATCAACATAGATTATCACTATTTTTGTATTCACATAATGTATTCATATTCAATCACTGGAACAGAGCTGAATATTTTGTATTGATCTGAAATGTCTATGAACAAAATATGACAGAATAAGCCTAAGTACAAACAAAAATCCCCTGTAGCACTGTGACACAGTACAGCTGCATTTCTCTTGTTTTTACACATATATTTTCATATTTCAGTTCTTCGTTCACTTATAAATTCTGTTTTCCATTTAATGCAGGGTGAACTTCTAAAATTGCTGAGCATCCAAGTGACTTTTTATATTTTAGCTGTCTTGTAAACACACATGAAAAATCATGGTGGGCTGGCTACCCAGTTTTTATTTTGGATTTTAAAAAGATTTGTTAAAAATATTTCCTGGAATATGTTTTGTTCACCTTTAACTGGAAAGAATAGCCTACATAGTTAACTAAATTACTCTTCTGCACTGCACAAATTGTTACTGCATTTGTTTAACAATCATATTCAATTTAATCAGATGCATGGTGCAAACTGTGCCAGGAAACTCCTGAAGCTATATTCAGAAGTAACAGTGTAATACATTGCAAAATTGTTCTTCTCTACTGTAGCTTTAAAGATGTCACAGGAAAAGGGGAAAAAAGAATCCTGCATTTTTGTTCATTGATTAACCAGTAATGTTATGTATAAATAATGTATCTGACAGTATGGCAGCCCACTTGGGATATTGTGCCATTTACTACAAAATAGGATGCAACATGCAACTGAGCAGCAAGAACAAATTAAACATCTTTCCTTGGTAACTTCAGCATTTTTATTAGGTGATAAACATCACAGTGAGAAGAAAAGCAGATGTAGACATTTCAACAATATTAACCTTAATCTAAGTAGAGACACAAAATAATATTTATACATTCCTAAAAAATGCTTTACCTGTGTATGGAATGTGTTGTCCTGATTTCTTTACATTTTGTGGGAGACTCCTGTTTAAACCAGTTGATATAGCCATACTGAAAAATCAGGATTTTTTCCAAAATACTGCAACCAAATTCAGTGAACTATTATGTGTAACTTTATCTTGTTAACCTGTAACACATAGATATCACTGCAGCATTTACTGGAGAATTTGCAATGTATCTGTGTTAAAACTATTTCCTTTGTGAAATGCTGGTGTTTTAAGCCAAATTAAATTATTATATTAGAATTTGCTATTGTTGATATTATTTTGTAATGGAAGAAAAAAGAAATTTATTACATCTGACAAAGGGTGATTTCATAATTAGATATTTATCTCCATGTTCATACACAATAATTTTTCATTAAATTATTTTTCCCCCATGCAAGTACAAAAAGTAAACAAAAAACCTCATGCAAAACAAAACCAACACCTACTTTATCAAAATAAAAATGTTAAACAGCATTTTTACATACTTATGACAAGTAACAATGATACTTATACTCTCAAATTAATCCAGAAGAATTAGGTAGCCAAACCTTAATGAAAATCAGAATGAGGTGTCAGCCCAGTTCCCTTTACCTACTGTAGAATTTCCAATCACTGCATTAAATATTGTTAAATGGAACAAGTGAGTATTATTCAACATGATTCAATACCCTACACCTTGAATTTGTAACTGCTATCACTAAATCACGTGATCACTAAATCAAAGTATCTTTCTGTATATTGAGCTAAATACTCAATTTAGACCCTCTCCTCGTTGTCCTTTTCACATACTGCAAAAGCTGCAGCAGTTTATTTCACATCTACAGAATAATTAATCTAATATCACCTCATACTTAATAGTTACAATGGTTAATGTTTATACCTGAGGTAATTCCCATTGCACTGTGAAGAGGATTATCCACTTGATTAAAAATAAATCTTTTCACCCCTGCACTTTATTCTGTACCTCCCTGGGGAAGCTGACCATAATTTCTCTCTTGCTGTACCTCATTCTACAAGTGATGAGTCCATTTTGCATGGCCAATATTGCACATAACACTGGGCTTTAAACAGGACAGTAACTCAGTCAGGGGTTTTTTACATCTCAGCTCCATCTGGAAACAAATTCCTGTTACTCAGTTGTTGCTGCTAAAACCTGAAAGTCATCATTTATTTCCCAATGTTGCAACTCATGAGATGTTGCAGTTGTTTTCATCTCATAACGTGGAATGAGCTCAGCTATAATTCTAGCAACTAGAGTAGTAACAAATGGAAAATGGTGGCTGGCAGACTACCATCCAGTCTCAGGTATGGAGAAATTTGGAACAGAAAAGACAAAAAGACTGAAGAGCCAAAGGGCAAAGTTTATGGGGTTGATGTAGGCATCCAAAGGAGATTTGCAACTGAACTGGAATTCGCAAGGGCTGGCATGCTTACCCATATAAGAACCATGCTAAGTACCTCTGTGAACCCTGACCTGAAACCTGCACGTGTGCCTAAGCAGGTTAGGAAAGTCATTTATCTGCAAGGAAGCTCCTAACTGTGAATCACGATCCCTGTAAATTTCCAAATATTTTGTTGTACCTGGCTGCATTACTTTTCTATTTTGTTGGGTTGTAAATGCTAGACCCTGTCAAATGGACACATGCTGAAGGTGAGTCTAAGGAAAGGCAGCTTCATTCTCAACTCATAGGTTCCCTGTGAGTCATATATGTCTGCTTGAGAAACAATTGTGTTCTTTGACTTTGATTTGTAACTCTCTATTTTTTTACCAGACTCAACAGCTCTGGGGGAGTAAGCTGGATGCTGTTCAATCTCACATGTCATCAGCAAAGCTATTCTATCTCGTTCCTCTGGAAAGCCAAATGTCTCCCTTATTTGTACCTTCACTACCCCATTGGAGACAAGGTGTCTACTCAAATGTAACAATTTGGCCTAAGAAAACTTTATTATTGACAGTGACTTTCAGATCCCAATACAAGGTTTTCACTGCGGGCAGTCAAAAAGGAAAACGTTTTTATGCCTTGTCTGAGTACAACTAAAGCAAATTCACAGAGATAGGGAAAACATAGAATTCTACCAGGCATTTTTGCAAAACTTCATTTCAGAACTGGTTTCCTCCTCATCAATAAAACCTGCTCTATAAATCAGTACAGGATGATCATTTGCTGCATGGTGATTTGTAAGTCTTTGAGGATAGAAAGGCTCTGCATAGGGACCTGGACAGGCTGGATAGGTGGACCAAGGCCAAATATATGAGGTTCAACAAGGCCAAGTGCCAGGTCCAGCACTCTGGCCACAACAACCCCCTTCAATGCTACAGGCTGGGGACAGAGTGTCTGGAAAGCTTCCCAGGGAAAAAGGACCTGAGGGTGCTGGTTGACAGCTTGCTGAACTTGAGCCATCAGTGTGGCCAGGTGACCAAGGCAGTCAACAGCATCCTGACTTGTCTCAAAAATTGGTTAGCAGGACCAGGGCAGTGACTGTCCCCCTGCACTCAGCACTGGTGAGGCCACACGTTGGGTACTGCGTCCAGTTTTGAGCTCCTCACTTCAAGAAAGACTTTGAGGTGCTGGAGCAAGTCCAGAGAAGGGCAATGAAGCTGGTGAAGGGTTTAGAGGGTAAGTCCTGTGAGGAGCAGCTGAGGGACCTGAGGATATTTAGCCTGGAGAAAAGGAGGCTCAGGGTCACCTTATCGCTCTCTACAACTACCTGAAAGGAGGTTGTAGTAATGTGGGGATTGGCGTCTTCTCCCAGGCAAGTAGCAACAGCCACAAGAGGAAATTACCTCAGGCTGTACCAGGAGATGTTCAGGCAGGACATCATGAGGAATTTCTTCATGGAAAGGGTTGTTAAAAATTGGAAGGGACTGCCCAGGGAGGTGGTGGAGTCACCATCCCTGGAGGTGTTCAAGATGTGACTAGGCATGGCACTTAGTGCCATGATCTAGTTGACGAGGTGGTGATCAGTCAAAGGTTGGACTCGATGATCTCAGAGATCTTTTCCAACATAAATGATTCTGTGATACTGTGAATCTGTGATTTGTAATATATTTAAGCAAACTTTCTGAAGAGTCTTAAGAAAGCTATGTGCTTTGCACCAAGGAAATTATCTTTGCCCAGTGAAAGAGCAAATCTAGGCATAACAACAGAGAAGAAAACATTCAAAATGTTCTAGTCCAGTAGATAATTACAATAGCAAATCAGAGTAGATTTTCTCTTGAATAAAGATTACCTCCTCAGTTTTATTATTTATTATTTATTATTATTTTTATTTTTTACTCTCTGACGTGAGTTCATTTCTCAGACAACAGGTCTTCCATTCTCTGCTGTCTTTCAGGGTCACAAGTTTAGCTGCACCAGCAGCATGAATCTCTCACTGAGATCCCAAGCTTACCCAAGCCATTTTCGCTTCAGCATACGCCACGTCTCTCTCAGGGTCACAAATTTCCAGTAGCAGCATGGATCTCACACACAGACCTTAACATCCCACCCGGGCTGCCTCGCTCCAGCGTAGGTTCTCCTCAGGGTTACAAGTCTTCAACAGGACTCCGCCTCACTTCAGGTCTCTCATAAAGTCTCGGCCTCTTCATGCATCAGCTTACTCCAGTGTAGGCTCCTCCACGAGCAGCATGGGGTCTCCTCACCCCAACAAACTTCTACAGGTGGCAGGGATTATTTTTTAGTCTTTTCCCTGCTGAAGGGAGAGAGCGAAAGGGGGAGAAACAGCCCCTCTTCCTTCGAACTTTCTTCTCTCTCCTGCAGCTGCTTCAGCTGCCAGCTTCGACCTTGGACACTCTCTTATCTCTTTGCAAGAATTTTTTCCACAGCGGTTCTCATCCAAGCAGTCAGTCCTCCTTTAAAGTTTTTTTTTCTTCACTCTCTTACATGAGAGAAGGGAGGCTTCAGTGCTACACCTGCCCCCAGCCCAGGCCAGGGGAGGAGGGGGCCTGGTCCTCCTCGGGCCCGCCGCTTCTTCTACATGGCTGCTGCTCTTAATTTCAACTGCGCCATCAACCTTTTCTTCTGCTTTTTCTTAAATATGTAATTAGCAAAGGCGTTACTGAACTTTTCGATTGGCTTCTTGTCTGGAAATCTACCTGGACAAAACCACCCTCAGCTCCAGGGGCTGGTGGGCAAAACCACGACACCCAGCTCTGCTAGAAGTCCATACTTAATGCATTGATGGATGCTATGTAAAAGTTTAAGAGAGAATACTACCGAACTTCTGCACAAGATTATTCTACCTAATGGTTTGAACCACGTTGAACAGAATTTTGTGTACATATACAATTTTGCATAAGTGCCAAGGGTGCATAGACACACACTGTGATTTTGAAAGAATAAGCTTGATAACCTTGATAAACTGTAAAGGATGTCCCAACTAAATGGTGAGCATCAGTGTTCAGATTCATCTTGCAGAGAATGAAGAGTGATATGGACAGTTTTACAGCAATATTTGAACTGTATTTGAGTCTGTAAGGTGAAGGAAAATCATGCCATCTCCTGGTTTGTGTGTTATTCAGTCAGTTACCTATATGTTCACTACTAATACATTCACATCTCAGCTGTTGTAACTGTTTACTGTCCAGATTACTACAAACACAGATTTTCAGTCAACCGTTCAGAAGTAATTTCGTAATTTCTGAATGACCTGCAGAAGGGATTTTAGTAAGGATACCCAAAACTCATACAGAGAACTGAAGTGTAATGTAAATATAAAAGATCTTTTTAAGTTCTCCCTTAGAAAATGACGCTATGTTTCAAAACTGAATTTGTCTATATTCAGGTTTCAGCTGTTGGATCTTTTTTCCATCTCTCTTTTCTTTCCTGCTATATTAAGAATCTTCTCTACTTGCAAAACCCTTTTTTCCAAATTAGGTACATGCTCATTGCAGTCATGTTGAGTATCATTCTTCCAGGGAAATGAAACAATTTCAGTTCTTTACCAATCTTCAACTTAATCTCTTTTGTAGCTCTGTTTAGAACTTCTCTCAGATTTCTAGTGAAACTGTAAAGTGTGACAGGTAAACGGGTCACAGTATCCCTCTATTAAATTTTTTTCTAATGAAGCTAGAATATTCACACTTGCTTCTCAGCACTCTACTGCTGAAGGGTTTGGAGATTGCATGGTCAGATGAAGCTCATGACATCCTCTACCCCTGGGCTGGAAGTTACTGCCTCCTGTTCCTTAAACACAGCTGTTCATCATGCACATGATCCTGTTTTGTATATGGAGTAAAATAAGGCTGCCAATTAGTGTCTTCTGGCCCAGGCACAAGAACACGTGATCTGTTCCAACATCATGAAAATTATATGCAAACTCTCCAGATTAGCTCTCAGATAAACTATCACCATAGGGGGCAGCAGTTCACAGAACAGTAGAATAACTTGAGTTTGAAGAGACCCATAAGGAACATTGAGTCCAACTCCCTGCTCCTTGCAGGACTACCTAAAATTAAGTCATATGACTAAGTGTTGTCCAGATACTCGTTGACCTCTGACAGGGTTGATGATATAACCTCTTCCCTGCAGAGCCCTCCAGTGCCTGACCACCTTCTCGTAGTGTTCAGTGTAAAGAACCTTTTCACAATGTTCCACGTGAACCTCCCCTAATGCAGCTTCATTCTATTTCCTTGTGTTCTGTCGTTGCTCACTAGAGAGAGGATATCAACACCTATCCCTCTGCCATCTTGCTTGAGGACGCTCTAGGCTGCCCTGAGCTACTCAGCCCTCAGCCCTCAGCCTACTTTTCCCCAGTCTGAACAAGCCAAGTGACCTCAGCTGCTCTTCGCAAGTCTTGCGCTCGAGGCCTTTCATCACGTTGGTCACCCTCCTCTGGACAGACTAGTAGTCTGATGTCCTTTTTACACTGAGGCACCTCAAAACTGCACGCAGAACTTGAGGTGCACCATCCCAGGTCCATAATCCAGCACTTGCTCTTGTTAAAGTTCAAACAGAAATGGGTTGGTTTTACTCTCTAATCCCTAAATACTTTTTCAGTCACTGGACACAGTTTGTTTTTTATTCAGGGTGATGTTTCTGCTCTGTTTCTACATGGCATAAGTTTGCATTTGACTCTAACAAGCAGAGTTTGCTCTGTATGAAATTATTAATATACTAAACCATTTTAGGATAGTGTTTATATTATTGCTGTCACTGGTGTAGTCTCTAGGAAAAGCATATGGCAGTAGTAGATGTAGAAGATGTAGAAGAAAACATACACTTTTTATTGCTCTCATCTCAGTTAATGGTAAATTACTGTCTGTTTATTCATTACTCTTTTATTACTTCATCTTCCTCTCGTTGCTAGGAATAAGAATACTGCCTAGAAGAGTTTAAACAGAGAGACAGAGTCTTATCTTCTTATCTACCTATTTATTCACCCTAAACAAGGGTATTTACCTAGCTACCTGAATATGTATTTTGGTCTTAAACTGTAACCTTAATGAAAAATAGAAAATAAAGATATTTCAGGAATACCTTAAGTTATAAAAGCATTCCTGTAGCCTAAATTCATTCTACATAACTTGATATCAAACATATAGACAACAAGAACACAGTAGTCACTTCCACGTGTAAATTCCAACTTTAGAAGGACTGAACTGTTGTATTTGCAGAAGCAGAAGAGGAATGCTCTTAGAATTTCTTCTGCGGGTTGAGCTGAAGAGTTAATGGCAGTTGGGAAAGAAGTAAGTGGTAACAGAAGAAGTAAGAAGGTAACAGAAAGCATAAAGAAGAAAGTGAGGTCATCACGCTTTACACGTTTGCAAACCATTGGAGCAGCAAAGAGGATTTCAACTGTAGTTGTCCAACTACAAAGGAGGATTTGAACAGAAAATGAGTAGGCAAGAAGTTAGTCTTATTTTAGGTATTAATCCATCTGCTGGCAAGACCAAAAGCAGAACAGCCATAGAAGAATCATGATTTTGAATTATCCTGACAATGATGGATCACCTTACTCAGGATTAGAAGTAAATGAAGCAAAAGACTTGTTGGAATGCAGTACGAAAAGCTAAAATCCAAAGTCTCGAGTAATAGGAGATTCAGTAGATACATAGCAAAACAACTTTCATATCTACTTGCTCTGCACAGCTTCTTAGTACTGCATTGATTGTTCCTATCCATTGTCATAATTAAAAACCTAAGATTATTTAAAACCGAAATGAAATCTTTTGCAGTTATGTAAAATTATGTACAGTTATGCTTCTGCGAGGAGCAGGGAGTTGGACTCGATCCTTATGGGTCCCTTCCAACTTGAGATATTCTGTTATCCTATGATTCTTTTAGTTACCCTCATATTTCTGCCTACCTCTTATCATTTAGACTACTTGTAGTCTGAAGTTAGGTATGCAGAGTCACACAGAATGTAGTCAGACTTACATACTTGCACTTCTACAGTTTTCCAGGTTGTTGCTAAAATCCATTTGCATGTACTGTTTTTAATGTTTTAGTTAAACCAAAAAATTGATCACTTAAAAGAAATTTTTTTTATACTCCTATATGGATAAGGTAATGAAGTTCCTGGCAAGAATAAATAAAGTGCCCACAATTTCCTCAAGAAATTATTAGCTTCCCCTAGCAATGATTTTTGACATTCAAGATACCTGGTATGGATGCAGAAAAATAGGGCAGAGTTGCAGTTCTTCCCACTGGTAATAAACTATTCCATAAATAAACATTTGCTCTCTTTCCTTCTTAGGAAAATTATCTTTAGTGCTTGGATAGATTTTCCAATATATGGGTCAATCTGTCCTAACCTTTTCTGAAGGAAGATGAGAAATGCTCCCTATGAACAACATAAGACATACTCTATGTAATGGCACTGTTTGCAAACACCAAATAGCAGCATACTCAAGAACTGCAATATAAAGCTATCAATTAATTTTGTTGTAACTGTATGCACCTGTGAACAACTGCTTAATTAAAGAGGCAAACAGAAATCTCTCACAATAATGCTTCAAATTACTTGCATTTATGTGACTCAATTAGTTGGAGTGGATAAATACAATTGGAAAGCTGCCATGTGGACTTCTGGAAATAAAGAAAAGATAGAACTGAAAAGATACAAAACCAAATGGGAGGACTCAGGCAGATAAATACAGATAATTCTTAGAGGTTCATAATACTATACAAACAGAAAAGATAAAAGGTTCTGTGCAAATATATATAAATACCTCATTTACTGTCACAGAGGTCTGCTTTTCCAGACAGAAACACTAAGGAGATCGTTTGCTTTCGTCAGCATATGCACAGGGCTCAGATTTGCTTTACTTTTGCCACCAGATATATTCATCCAACTCCCTTCCCTTTAGGGAGTGGCAGAGGTGTTACTGCTATTGTGGACATGCTAGAGTGTCTTGCCTACCTTCTGAATGTACCTTCAGAAAGGCACAGGTCTTCCACAGTCTCCAACCTATCCTCCTCCCTGAATGCCTCAGACACCTTTCAGGTGTTTGGATCAGGAGCGCATTTCTGAATCAAATCTCCTACTGGTCCCCTTTTCTAAGCTGTGGTTCCCACCACATTACAAAGTGGTTCCAAAGCAGGTAAACCAGGTTTTGGGGGTCTAAACTAAACTAGAAGATGCTCTCCATGTGGGCACACCAAGTTCATCCTCTGGGATCACACGAGCAATAGCCCACAGAGAAAAAATGTGAGATGTGCATGGTGTGAACATCCAGTCTTGAGCACTGGAAGAGTCTTGTTCTCGGTTTGCATGACCTCCTGATGCAGACATAGCCTAAGGCATTTAAAATTACACCAGACACGTTAGGCACTTGGATTCCTTCTTCATTTTCAAGTGTCTAATTCAGAATAGGATTTAATCCTATATACATGCAAGCCCATTGCTGAAAATGCTTTTTTCTCATCTTCACATGCAATTCAGTATTGCTCAGTAGTATTTCAGAAAAACCTGCTACTGACAGCCCCTGTCAGCAATGGGACGTTTTATTAACAATGAGGGACAGTTAAACAAATCAGGCTTTCCCTTCCTATGAAGACTTACCTAGAAATGGCAAAGGACATGAGAGGCAGGATGAGTAACACTTAAAAATTCCCTCAAGTGTAGGGTCCAAAATCTATTTTCAATATTGCTTGTTAACTCTGCCTTCTGACCATAGCCTCTTTTCTTTTTTTTTAATAATTAAAAAAAATAGCTCTCTTTACTGAACTCACAGTCCCAAGCATTCTGTTCCTTAAAGAGTGGCCAAATACACCTGAGTTGGTATTTGGGTCAAAAATTTGTACACATACATTATGACTGCGCAGTGGATATTCTTCCAGGTGGAGAGGGGAGCAAATTCACAGGGCAGAGGAGGGAGCAAGATCTGCTGAAAGCCAAAAGGAAAAATGATCATTTTCTAGGGGGGAAAAAAAAAATCATTAAGCCATCTACTATTTTAGACTTAGATTCAACAAACGCATCAGTCTGGTTTTACTTTTCTCTGTCTCTCTGGAATACTTAATAGCATATTGGTTTATAGAAGATAGATTTCTGATATTCAAATACATACAAAAGTTGCTCTCTTAATATTTTTTAAGTTAACACTGAAATGAATTTTATTAAGACACAATTATTCATGAGTTTTAAAAGAATATCTGTCTATTTGAAGCAGAAGGAGTACCAATATATTTTGGATGTTTCATGACACCATTTTCACTATGCTAATATATTAAAAATAATATGTATTCAGCTTTCTTCCCTTTTTTTCTTCTTTACTTTTGATTTCACTCAGCTTTTCTATTTTATATTTTTTGTAACTGTAACCTGAAAATCTTAAGTTACTTCATGATAATTACTTAGGTTTTTACTTTAATTCTACATTTTCCATTTAGAGCAAGGTCATAAGATGTATTTAGGTCATCCTACTGTTATTACCCTTCCCCAGAAAATCAAATCATGCAGGTAAAGGCATAGGACAGGAATAGATTTGTTAGCCAACCCACTCTGGGCAGGAAAATCTACCTGTGACCTATGGGACAAAAGTCCTCACACTTCTAATTGAAGTCAACTACCCAGCTGACAGGCAAATATGCTTTTGAGAGCTCTTTTGCTGCTGTGATGTTAGCATCTTGAGGTTGTTCCCAGATGGAGGGGAGGGAGGTAGAAGTGAGAGTAGAGAGTGTGACAGTCACTCATCTATCTTGGAAACACTGAGGACCCTGGAAATATGAATTAAATTAGGCTGTGATTTCATGATCATTTAATTTAAGTTTGAAATGCTGCTAAAGGAGATGATCCCTCTATCCTTCCCTGTTTCTCTTTCTATTCCCACCTTTTCCCTTGTATCGGCACATGAGATCTTATGGCTACCTTGTAAGCAAGATCTGGGAACTGATTCAACGCCCAGCTTCCCAAATACTAAAACTTTTTAGTTGGATCCGTTCCTTTTACATAAATGCTAATGGGGGGTGAGGGAGTGGAATACACAGGCCAAAGAAGAATCGAGGAAATTAGCACTTTCAGAAGTAGCTTGGGCTTAAATCATCTCAAAGCCATTGTAAGCCACAGTCTGAGACACCCGCAGGGCTGTGAGTGCAGCCCTGAGCCAACTGGATTGAGAGCCAGTACTGTACTTTACAGGCAGCAAAGATGTAATCTTAGGATAACCTGGAGGAAAGCTCCCACTTTTAGCACTTGCTGCAGTTCTTTTAAACCTGTGTAAACTACATTGCAGTCTCAAAGATGAATTCTGATAACACTGAGATTTTTAAAACAAGGGAGAACAACAAGCTTATTTTAAATTATTAAAATTAGAAAAAATTCCATGGCTTGCCTTTTTTTTGTTTGTGTCCTTATGGGGGCAAAGGACTCAAGTGTCATAGTCACATGAAACTGAAAGTTGCTCCTGCCCAAGCCTATTTTGATCACTAACGATCTAATCAAATTATGCTTGTTTAAAAAGAGAATTTAAAGATAAGGGAAAATACTGTTGTCCAAAAAAAAAGAAAGGAATACAGTTTCCTAGCTACTTATGAGTGATTGTTTTTTGCCTCTCCATGAGAGATGTGTATGTACTATGTATCAGTAACAAGCCAAGCAGAGCTGCCAGGTCAAGAATTTTGGCATCTTTGAAAGTTACTCTCTGCTCTCCAGCACAGCAGGCAATACCTTCAGTCATCTCCTCCTGCTCAATGTATCCATGAAGATAGAATTTGAGTGATATTTGCACATATCCGCAGTGATAGTGAAAAGTTGTGACAAGGCTGCATAGTCTTGGCACAGTAACCCATCACAGTCCTGTAACGTGTCATTGCACAGAGTGCAGAGGGCAGATCTACGAGTGCAAACTTTATGAACAAAATTGAACTTGTAGGACTGTTGAACCCTGGGGACTGAAACGATATTGTATTATATTGTTTCTTCCTTCCTTCCTTCTTCTTTCTTTCTTGCTTGCTTTCTT
Organism: Myiotriccus ornatus; assembly: GCA_036023395.1. Classification (NCBI taxonomy): domain Eukaryota; kingdom Metazoa; phylum Chordata; class Aves; order Passeriformes; family Tyrannidae; genus Myiotriccus; species Myiotriccus ornatus. The sequence goes on along the minus strand of JAYRBT010000001.1, from coordinate 65,841,982 downwards.
GCTTTCTTTTCTTTCTTTCTTTCTTTCTTTCTTTCTTTCTTTCTTTCTTTCTTTCTTTCTTTTTTCTTTCTTTTCTTCCCTCTTCTTTCCTTCCTCTATTCATTCCTTCCTTCCTTCTTTTTCCTCCTTTTCATTTGCTTGATCTACAGTTCATATATGGGACCATCTGGGACTTTTCACAAACTGAAAGCAGAAGGAAATGCTCATACTTTGCATGAAATTCTTTTGACCAAATACAGACCTTTATGATATAGGTTTGAGCTACCAGTGAGCTAGTCATTCAAGCGCCCATTATAGAGGCTTTTGGGCTGCAATTTATTTAATTTTAAAACAGTAGTCTACAATATGTCAGGCAAGTACTAGATTGGTAACATGTTTCTCTGCATTGACTTTAAAGGATGATTAGTAAAGTAGGCAACTATAGCACAGGGAACTAATGCTGGGCAGCAGGAATCCTGTCACTGACCTCAGAATTTGTTCTTAACTATCATCCTCATCATTCTAATCCCTAATAAAACAAAAGATAATAGGCAAATATTTAATGATCATGTTTGAACTTCAAGTTTGTGTGGGCTTTTACCCATGGCATTCAAATCTGCCACATATTAATTAAAGGTTTGGAAAAAACATTTCATATATTCCCACTATTTTTAACTTATCTAAATATGCACATTCTTCTGCCCAAAGACTATTGCAAATGGCATACACCTCATACTGGAGGTGTATGTAGAAGTAATGAATGAAATTCATAGAAATCTTTCCAGTTCTTCAGGAAACACCTCTGTTGGTTTTCCCCACAAGTGCTGAGGAAAACTGTGATTTGAATAGATTTGAGAGGAAAAAAAATCTTACTTAAAACAGTTCAACTGCAATGCCAGTTTCTTTAGAGGAATACATTGATTCTTTCGTAAAAAGTATTGCTTCAATCTAAGTTTTGAAATTGAAAATTAGTTTTGAGTGGCAAAATATTGTTTGTTCAATGTTTTGTTTTCAGAATGCTTCTGTGCTACAAAGGCATTTCTCCGTTATTCTCCCTGATTTCTTTATCTGAATAAAAAAGGAGAAGAAAAAAACTTTGATGCATTGTCATGCTGTGATGGGATACGTTTTTTGATGTCTTTGCATTGCCTTATTGGTCTTTATTATTTAAATGCCTGGTTTAAATTTATATGATGAATTGAAGTCTGGTGGTGGGGTGGGGGGGTGTATACCTATATTAACTGTAATCCAGCCAGCACTTTGGAGTTTGCTGCTACCCATATTACTTTTGATTTGTGTGGCAAATCTCCAGGTTTGAAGTTTCAATGCAAGTGCCTGAAATTGGAGTAGGATGAGCGTTGCTATTTTCATTGTTTGGAAAACAAAAATGTACCTCTGATAATTTTTGTCTTTGATTACTGCTTCTTCAAAGGATTTAAAACAGAATGAAAGCCTTTGAAAATTTTAGAGATGAAGAGACATGAGAGTTATTCTGTATGCACCAGATAAACAGATGTCTTAGCTTTCAAACTAAACCCAGAAAATATAATCACAAGCTTCATCAGAAACAGATAACAATCTAGGTGCACCGTGCTTTACATTTTACTAATGTGCAGTGGGAGAAATAATAATACTACTTCCTTCACTTGTCTAAATATTTGTTTCAGACTAACAGCTCAAAAAATACGTTGGTAATAGCAAACAAAATATGATAAATTCCTTTGAGGGGGAAATATTCTCAGCATAATGTCATTATAAGCACAAGTAAACACACTTTGAAATGTATTTGCAAATAAGTAAGACGCTCATAACACTGAAGGTATTAAATTGTGAATTCCCAAATTAATAGGTATCAGATGTCATGAGCGCTTTTCATCCTGTATTAGAGTCATACTCAGAAGTCCCAATAAACTTAAGTTGAAGTTGTAATCATCCAAAGGATGACTACATGACAGGGCTCATTCTTAATATGTGGGAAAAAAGCCTGGCTGGAAATATGTAAAACTGTTCAGAAATAGCTGATGGTGTGCATTACTAAGCCAGCCTTTGCAAAATAACTTCCAAGAAACTCTAAAATATGGACAGATTTAAATCAACCACAGAAGAATCATATAAGAACTAAATGTGTGGGTTCTTATGCTCCTCTTGTTTTTCAGTACTCAGGATGTTAAACTAGTGGGAACGTTTCAGCTCTAGACAATGGGCAGGACAGGGAAAGACATACGAGACCTGGCTAAATTGAGCAGAGAAAAGCCTGAAGGAATTCACATTCAGTTTATGTTTTCCTTAGGCTGCATTAAAAGGGACAAAATGATTTCTGTAGTTCCAAAACAAGTTCAAATGAGTTACCTCCATTTATGAAATTCTGTGCTCCCACATCAGAAAGTCAGTTTGCTCTGTACAGTGGAGGCAAGATTAAGTATAGGCAACACAGCACTGCAGCTTCCTAGAAGACAACTGAGTTCTAAAGAGAAAGTACAGAGATAGAAGTCACACTCATTTCCACTGCAGAAGACTATTGTTAAAATGGTGTTCACATAAGACAGAAGAAAGAGTACCAAGAAAAAGAAACAAACAAACAAACAAACAAACAAACACAAGAAAGAACAGAGAAGATAAAATTCCAATTCAAAGAGAAATGGGAAGTCATTATTAAAATTAGGGGAAAAGAAAAGATCAAGCCTTAAGTAAAAGGAAGAATAAGTATGGATATTTAGAGACAAACAAGGTATAATGAAATATTTGAACGGTGTGTACATCAGTTGTCTCTCTAGGTTTTGAGATCTAAAGGTCGCTGTTAAGTCAGTTAAGTTAGATGCTGTAAAGTTAGGCTGAGCAGGACTTTAGTAATAATGCTGAGATTTAAAATTGAAAAGAATTTTTATTTTGAAAGACATTAAATAGAACGATCTGTCAGAGAGTAGCCAACACATGAATATTTCAAGGCTCTATAACCAGAAGCAACACTATAAGCAGTAAAATTTTTAGGCTTTCATTGGTAGCTAATTATGTGTCTTGTTCTTCATGTAGATTGCTATACAGATGGCAAGATGGTCCTGGAATGCAGATTGCAAGAGATGGAGAAACAACTACATTGAGGAAAATAAAACCATTTTTGACCAAACATTTTTGATTTGGATTAAATTTTTAGTTGCAGAAAAAGCAACGTATCCAAAACCTGGTTCCTCTCATAATTGTTTCATTGGCAGTTGCACTTCCATTTAGACATCAAAGGAAAACTTTGTGGTGGCACCCATGACTATGTCTGCACTGCCACATTTATGAGCTGATCCTTGACTACCAGCCCAAGAGGCACACACTGATTCACCACCACACTGGGTTGGGCCAGCTTCTCTGATGTTCCCCTATGGGCTGGTCACACGTTTTTCTTTGGAAGTCTGCCTGTGGCTTTATACTGCACTTTTACTTTTGTGTGTGCATTTTCTGTTCCAAGGATCTGAATTGAAGTGAGGGCTTGTGTTTCCATCTACAAGATTAACAACATACAAACATAAAAAGCTGAGCGGAATTGTGTGCACGAAAATAGTGAGAGTGCTTAAGAATGAAAAAGTAGAAGGCTGTTGAGGGAGAAGTGATAACACGTTGTGTGATTTGGACACTGAGATAATTGAATCATTCTCAGATGTGTGCCCCGCCCTTGATAGAGCTAATTGTAGTGCAAAATGGTAAGGTAAGTAACAATTAGTGTGAAGGATTGGGTCTCCAGCTCAGTTTGCTTCGTTTCTCAGTACATAAACACATATTTTTAGACCTGATTCTGACCGTGATTTACACTGATGTAAATTAAGCAAACTTCTAATAGTATTCATATCAATGGAAGAAAAGAGCAGCTTGGAGTCCGAGCCCTTATGGATACTATGTTTTGTCTGCTGTCTTGTCTCAGTGAATTTAAGAACTGTATCATTCTTAAAATGTATAAATCAGATATTAAATAATTCAATGATACCTGGTGTAATATGAAACTGAACAGTGTATATATGAAACTGAACGGGTTTATGCTACGCTCTGTGCTTTGTTTTCTGTATATGCTCCTTTCATGTTGGTATCTCTGTGCCCTAATTTCTTTCTGCCTCTCTGTAGATCCCACTGTCTGGTTCCCTTTTACACCAGCTTGGTCTTATGTCAATTGAATATAAAAGTGAAATCTTAGGGGAGATCTTTTCCAGTTCTAGCAGTTCTCAAATAGCTAAACTTTATTTCAAGGTTTGTTTGGTTTGGTTTGGTTTGCTTGCAAGCAAATCTCTAGTCTGTATATGGAGAGAGGAATGGTAGCAAATAACTATGCATATAAATTCCTATTTATTGAAAATGAAACTATTATAGCAACATAAAAATCAATGTTTGTCCAATTATTTTCTGCAGGCAGTACAGTACATTGCAACATAGTTTCTCATTAGACTAAATCAAAACTGTTCTTAAATACCATTTTACCAGCTGTTAGTGAATAAAGGGTGAAACAAACAGTTTGTAGTATCAGCTATGTAGCTTTCTGGCATGCATCTTTGCCAAATTTACAACAGCTGTGTATAATGTTTAAAAGAAACAAACACCCTCTACGTTTATTCTTCAGTTTTATTAAAATTCATCTTTTGTTTCCTCCTGAAGTAGCAGCCTATATTTGCGCTAGTGTAAAGCAAACCCATTGCCAGCAAAAATTCATCAGCATTCATTTCAAGAATTAACAAAATGGGGTGAAAATATTCTTACAAGCAATTACACTTATTAAGAAATTGCTTAGGAGGACAGCTTCATTTTTGTTATTTATTTTTGTTGCGGTTGGGTTTTTTTCCTCTGAAATAGAAATACAAAGTAGTCTGCACAGAGACTGCCAGTGCATGTTGAGTGTTAGGTCTGCGTGTCAGAGACACTCTCAGATGTCTGTTAAGCATGGACCCTCTCGAGTTTCTGGATGCTGTGGCTCCCAAAACTAATCTCAGCCTATTCAGTGTAATTTATACTTAATCCCTGATTTCGCAGAGGCCCTTCTGTGAGCTGCAAACTGTGGAAGCATCCCAAGCTGCTGCAAAATGGCAGTGTGGCTGTTGCCCACTTCAGCCTAGAAGGCAATATAATCCCATGGCCACAAGACGGATATCCAAACAGTAGAAGAAAATCTCAGCCATGGGACAAATTGCAGATTGCCTTCTGTGTGCTAATTCCAGATCTAAACACTGATTCTTCCTCTTGTTTTGTTTAATGACTTTGCCTTTCTGTTTTGTTTTCCTGTTTGGAAAGCAGGGGTAATAATATTTAGCTTCTTCAGGAGAAGAGATTTTGTTTTTTGCTACTGAATGCAAAGAAATAGAATACTATTATTTGACAATGCAGGGTAGGAGACTAGATGTGGAGGAACTAAGATGAAAAAGAAGAAAAATTTTGTGAAATTCTGAGATCACTAAGAGGGGTAGGAGGAGGGACACACCCAAAGCAAACAGAGGGTGAAGAAGGCATAAGAAAAGCAGAGGTCAGAGCAACAGCGGAAATTCAGCTGCCAAAGGGTGAATGTCAGGCAAAACCAATTTTCTTGCTCAAGAATGAGCACCACTGAAGACAAAGAAAGATACCGTAAAAAGTAAAAGAAAGTGACACTGAGGATCACTTGGAATGGGTTTTAAACAAGGAATGGAAATGGCAATAGTTTGTTGATTCTTCCTCACTCAGTGGTAGCTGGAATCAGAGTTTGACTAGCAATTGGTTTAATAGCAGTTCATGGCACAGAGATCACTACCAGCTGAGGTTGTGGGTGAAATCTCATCCCTGGTCAAGATAATGGTAAAATTTTTATTGCCTCAAGTGGACCTATGAATTTACTCCCTGAAATTGGGACTTCTCATTGGAAAACCAGATGCTTAAGTAAAGTAAATTAATTTAGGCACTCAATAAGAAAAGGCAAGTATTTGAATATGCACAAAAAAATATGCAACTTGTCAACAACATAAGGAGTATAATAAAGAAAAATTGAACACAAACCTCAAAATTAGACTTGATGGGAAAGTATTATTATTTTTAAATTAAAATAATTTACATAATACTGTATATTTTGGCTGAATTCTATAAAAATAAATACGACAAGTTCCCTGCCCTGGAGAGATTTCATTCTTAATAAGACATGACAAATAAATGCAAGACAAGTTAAAACAGGTAGAGAGGGAAAAAAAAACAGAAACTGAGATATTTTAAACCAAAATATTTATAGATGGTGGAAAAAGATGAAATAGCAGGTTGAAGGTATAATCTAGGAATCATATTCATTTGCAAGATCACTTGCTTGTGCAGAAACCCCATGTTCTTTGCCCAGATTTCAAGTGTACTTGTGTCTCTTGAACTACAAAATTGCTAAGAATTTTTGTTATTTACAAACCCACTTAGGTTTACAAATTATTTTGAGGTGACATCTTTTATTTCCAGCCTGGCAAAATCAGTTTTCTTAAAAAGTTGTTTGAAAGCTTACAAGAAGAGCTGGTCTCCATCCAAATAAAATATCAAACTCTTAAGCAGCCCCAGAGTGTGTATGTACTAAATTTTTATATGTGATTTTAAATCCCAAATAGTTTTTTCTATTGAGCATCAAATTCTTTCAAAGAAGAGGTCAGTGAATGGATTAAAAAACCAGAAAAATACCTTTTTGCTAGAACAACAACAGGTCTCCTGTCAGCTGCCCACCAAGTTCACTGGTTACTGCAAGTAATGTTAATTAATGGTAGTCAAAGACTTCTTAAAATCATCAAGTAGCAATCCTGTGCATTATGATCTCAATATTTCTAAGTCTGTACAAATAACAGAATTGTTCAGGAGAGATTTGGAAAGATAAGGCTCAGAGTGAGAACTTCTTCTGGAGGGCCTTCAGGCAGGCTGTACTTTGATGGGCCATATCAGAAGAGATTTTGTCTGAGTTGTTCCGAAATTTCTTTCTTGCTTTTAATTATCTATCCTGAAATTCAGAAAATGGCCACTACACAATCACAGGCATCTGTCTAACTGCGAGGAAGATTATTTGTATAGATTGCTTCCTGACAGGGGAGATGACCAGACATCAGAAGGGGGGTCTGAAAGAGTAAACTAAACAGCTTAAATAATACAGATATGATGGAAAAGTAGCAGGCATCTTTGGATCCCAGAAGACTTTCTCCAAACTTAAATCTTTTTAATGCAGATTCCATCCAGGTAAGAGGACAGGATGAAAACTCAGAAGGAAGATAGATTTTAATTTAATGAATGGCTGAACCAACGGAGGAATGAAACAGCTACATACTGGTAAGGTATTTTTAATAAAATACCTTCAGTTAATTCAACCTGCAGAATATCTGGCTAGTGATGAATAATACCTTTCTGTAAAAGTGAGCCCACATGCTTCCTTTATTACAACAATTTAGGGTTTTATTAATATAATAGAAAAAGAGGTACTCTTTGAAAGATTGACACCAATATCTTCAAGTGTTGGCTTAATATTCAGCATACACATAGCATTCTTAAAAAGCCAGTACACATTAAAACAATTTCACTGCACAGTCATGCTTCATGTAATTGTTTTTATACTATTCTTGATGCCTCAAGATCCTTTCCTTGCACTAAATACTCAGAAAACTTAAACCTCACTTTGTCTGCAACTGGATTCTTGATAATTGTATTAGCATTTCAGTGGATCACACCCTAGAACCAAATCATACTTGGAAAATTGTTTTACGACTATAGTTTACACATGACCGTTACACTGACATAAATTATGCCTTTACAGTAGTTAAGGCATAATAAAGAGTAATAACAAAAGTGAAGGGATTTTAAAGATGTAAGAAGGATACAGTGTGATGCAACATTTGGGAAAAAAAAAAAGTTGAAACAAATTCTGTTTCAGAGCATTGTGGGAACAATATTTATCTGAGACGTGTTTTGAAATCAGTTGGGAAATGGGTCTCAAATTCTTTCAGCTTTCTCACTGAGTCTAATGATAATTATCCCAAAATAGAAGAGTGATTAAACAGGTCATCTCTCTCATAAAATCTTTTTATCTTCAAATTTATCTTCTTGAAAATCTTCAAACTGCTAGATGCATATGGTCAGAAGTAATGTTACTTGTCCCTCAGTTACTGTATCCTCATCTATTTCAAATCCAGTCTCCTTTATCGTCTCCCGCTTGTTGCTGCCAGTCTGATTCCTATGCTTGCACTAAAGTTATCAATATCAAAGCAGAAGTGCCATGAAAATAAAGAATTTCGAAGTAGGCATCACGGTTCTATAATAAAACAAACATGCTTTCTGCACCTCCTGCAGATGAGGTGGCCCTGAGTGGAAGGTGCATGGCCTCTGGCCCTAAATACACTTTGCCACTATGTTCTTCACAGTGCAGTACTTTCCTGATTGGTTTGTTCAAGGAAGGTGATTAACACTTCCTAGGCTTCCAAATTATCTATTTCATGCTTTAAACAGCGGAGTAAAAGCATAACAGGTAAACTGCAAAACCAAAGCTGTTCATAGATATTGCACAGTATTATTCCTGGGTACATTGCAGTCCTTATTTAAGCATAACTGATGTCATATCTCTGCAGCACTAACACTTCTCTTTTGCTTGGTTATTCAGCCTTCCAAAATCCTGCACTGTCACAGCAGAGGAATATGATTCTGAAAGGAAACTTTCTTTTTATTTTTATTTTAATACAGACTTGGAGATCAAATTTTTAGTTTGTTTTCTAATCAGACACTCCCAAAGATCAAGAATTAGAGAGCTTGCTTCATCTTTAAACAGCTGGGTTCCCAGCTGGGTTTGTGTAATGACTTCACTAATTTCCTTTCTTTTAATGTGTTTGTTTTCTGTTGGTGAGATGCATTGTTTGGAGTTGTAGTTCCTTTGCAAACAGTACTGCTTCCGCTGTTTTAGTTATCCTGCAGTCGATTCTATAGCTCTGATTTACAAGCTATTTTATCCAAGTCTGCTTTATGATGAACTGTAGTACTTTTTAGGCTTTCGAGTTTTTCATCTGCTGTTTAGTTTTCAGGGATCTAAAAAGCACTCTTCCAAGATATCATTACAAGTTAGCAGAATGCTTTCCGATATAATAAAATATCTTTAGGATAATTTGCCGGAAACTTTAACATCCTCATTAGTAGCTTTTTGTGTGTGTCTTAACAATCTTACGTTTGTTGTTCACAAGTCCCAACTTCCAATTAAGGGGGTTTTGTTGGAGTTAGTGTTGGGAAAGCACGATGATTTAAACTCTTGGAGAAAGTAGCACTATAAAATTATAATTTTTTTCAGATTGCCATTAAATATCCCTCTCTATGAAACTGTATTTTCTATTGTGAGAGACACAGTGCACTTCATAACAGAACACTTTATATGTTTTGGTATTCATTAATCATAAATGATGCTGTAAGTTTCAATGATAACCTTTTATGAGTGCGTGTTTCTGATTTTTATTTTTCTTTACCAAAGTCTTTCATGGTAGAAGAATCTCCTTAAGAAATGAAGTTTCCATTTTTCTTTTTGCAGTACAAGGGTCTACAGCTTGAATATATCACTGCAAAATTCTTAGCTTTCTCTTTTCACTTCTCTAACCATGTTAATTAAACTAACTACGCTTGTCTCACTGAGGAGACAGAGAGAGCAAAACCAATGCTTTGCTTAATAAGTAACAATACTCATCTTTATTTGTAGTTTTCTTCTTTCGTGCTATCTTTAATTTGCCCCTTTTTTCCCCTCTCACACCACATGACAGGATTCACACAATTGCATGCATTTTCTTTTTAATGAATTCTGTAATTTTTGGTCTTTAGCAGAGCTCAGTCTTTTTCCCTGAAGTCTGATAAGACAATCAATGGAAAACAAAGAATTTCAGGGACCTGCTGACATTTTCAAAGGCAGAGCCAAAAAAGCAGGTCTGACATGCCTCGCTGAAAGAAGTACGACACAACAGAAAACACGAGGCAGGATTACAGCCCTTTTGCTCAGGGGTGTTCTCCCTCTCTGTGCAGAACACGCTGACACCTGCTCACCTCTTAACGTTGTAGCCAGAGCCAGCCCTTGGAAAAAGGTTTATTTGGACACTGTCAAGTGGGCAACAGTTTGTGCTGAGCTTTGGAAGCAAGTTCAGGCACTTTTCCTTTTGTCTCTATTAGCTTGTTGCTGCCAGTTTCAAACTTAAACTACCTTTCATCTGCCCTTTCTCCTTTTCTTGCTTTTTCCTCCATATGCCAACACTCTGCTTTCGATTTAGATCTGATGAAGGTAGATTTTACCTGAAAAAGTTTTTTTTGACTGGACACAGGGCAAAACTCCCTGTCACCCTTTTGTGGAACAAGCACAGAGGCCAGATTTTGAATCACCTTAACTTAAATTCTGTGGACCATGAGCCTGCTGAATCTCATGTGTCACTCTGGAAACTTGACTGATTTCTCATAGCTACTATTTATATAATAACTTTATTGTGAAGTTTTTAGAGATCCCTCATGGCAATACACTCTGCCACTTTATAAAATAAGTTTATCTGGAGATTATCAAAAACTCAAGAGTGAAATCATACAGCTCCTCAATGTAGTGTGCAGCCAACCCTATCAAGTACAGAAACATTTTTTTTTTCCACACCACATGGACTATATTTCTAAATACCCAGAGTATATAATCATCATTGGTACTGTAAAAGACAGAATTCCCCTGTGAGACACTAATGTTCTATTTTTAATTTAATGTTTTCTAAAATACACAGCAGTAATTATGTTTATTCTCAGAAACCAAGTGTTCTCATCTCAGGGTGGGGTTCTTTTGTTTTGTTCCTTTGCAAGCAAAAAATTGCAGCCTGTAAAGTAATAATGCAGTGTAAGACCAGAAGGCACAAACATTTTTTCATACAACGACAGCTGCTTTTCAGGTACCTGCTTTATGGACTAGCCGTGCTGTGAACTGCCACAACTCTGGCTGACTCTTCTCAGAGACAGCATGGATCTGGATGGATTTATTAGCTCAAGCACAAATGCAAATATGATTATACTGCCGCCAAAGCCAGCTTAGATCCAAAAAGATTAAAGTAGCTTTTATTTGGCAGAGAAACGAAACAAACTCTGGTAATTTAAGATAGTCTCGTGCTAGCCAGAATGGGTGTTTCAGCACTGTGTTCCCAAAATCACAGGTAGAAAGAAGAGCAATCCACTCCTAAAAGCTCACTAATATCGGTGAGAGGCTACTTGGCATGTCTACATTGATAAATTAAAAGAAGGCAGGAGAGAGTGCTGAAGCACTGGTCTCTGTTTATCCACACTGTTTAATTTCTAGTTTATTTCCTGGATTTGTTTCAGAGGACTTCATCTTGTCTTTCTCAAAACAGTGTGGTCTAGGGCAGGGTCAGCCTTCAGCAACATGAGCACAACTGGTCCCTTCAGCCTGGTCCTTGGGTCATTCCAAGGCGACTTTTATTTAGTGGCAGTCAGTGCTTCACTACTCCCCTGAACTCAAGTTCAGAATAACTATGACAACCCAAGCTGGCTCCTGCAAATGGGATTCAAACCTCATCTTGCAGAATAGAGTCCCTTTATCACTCCCATTGAAGTGTGTTAGTATCTAATATAGTGCACTGGGATAGTATAAGAGTCAGTAAGACTAGATAGTCAAGCTGTTGGAACTTTGTCCTCAGGGAAACAAGTGGTGCATCTGAGATGATATTTAGAAAACTAGAAGATATGTTGTCTATTAGGTCTCGAGTTTGTAAACTAAATGACCTCTGAAAAAGGGAGGAATGTCTTAGGAGACTTAACAAAACAATACTTAATTTAAACAGTTCTTTGGCTTTAAAAACAATCTGTGTGATCATGTTAGGTACATTCATGTTAGGTACAGTTGCTGCTTATGGAAACCATTTCCATAATTTTTTTCTTTCCCTAATTCCGTTTGTATGTATTGCTGTCCAACAAATGAATGTATTTATACAATTGCTAGACAATACAGAATATTGTATCAGCTACATGTCTCCATAGTTACTGTTTTTACAGTATCTTCCTCTGCTTAGACTCTTGTGTCAATAAGCTTCTGCATTTGAAAGTAACGTCTTTATTTTTCAGCTAAAGGAGATTACTCTCCTCACCAGCTTGCTGATTAGGTAAACATTTAGGCAGCTATTCCTTTCATATATCTTCTATTTAAAAACTGAAAATCTATTCTGACATATCTCTTCCACTGTCTAAAAGTAAGCCAGGTTTAAGCCAGTTTCCTAGGCTCCCCGGGTAAACAACGGAGATAGTTGCAAAAAGAAAAAATTAATTCAAATTATTTTAGATGGTTACCTTAAGAAACCTAAAACAAGATCCAAGAAGATACGAATGCCTACACCTCCTCTCACAAGTGGCAACTAATTTTTTTGAATCAAGAAACCAAAGCTGTGAAAAGTTTAATTGAACAGGCCCTAAGATACTTTTGTATTTGAACAAAAATCCTCATGGGCAGCTTAAGCCCAACAGACCTCCAAGCTGGAGCAGCATTCAGATTTTCTCAGTCCTTCATATGAACTTCTGGACTGAAGATGACAATTTGTCTTTCATTCTTATTACCTAGGTTAAAAGAAAATCAAAGTTAAAAGAAGACACTTTGTCAATATTCTTTAGATTTTTTTAATCTCTTTTTTTTCTATCTTGTAGTCTAAGAGCTCCTCCAATACCTCAGTTATTATCAATTTTTGTAATGCTCCTAGAATACTGTAACACTTCTGAGAGAACTAACATCAGAACTGCATCTACGATGTTCATATTTTCCCTTTGCATTTGCCTCATGACAAGTTCAATATCTGCCATACTGTATAGGTTGCATAAATCACAGGTGTCATTATGGCTCTGCATTTTCATGAGAATAAACTGATCTAATAATTTTTTTTGCTATTTCCTGATGCCCTGTTCATTTTGTTGCTATTCCTCTTAGACTCTTCATTAGAGTAAATTACACTGACTCAGAGACTTGTGAGTCTACTAAACCAAAAAAAAAGTTTAAAGTCAGAAAAAGATTGCCTATCATGTTGGGTCTTCTCCACTTCCCTTAGGCCCAATGACATAATCTCTTAAATATTTTGAAATTCAGAACATGAAGTACTCCATTTTTTCACAAAGCATGAGACTGTTCTGAGAGCACCACATCTCAGAGGCCGTCTTACGAGACCACTGAAAAAGCTATTGCGATGAAAAAGCAGCAGAAGTAAGTAGGAGAGCAGGGAATAGCATCTAAACTCAGCTCTGTGAATCATACAGAATAATCTCTAATATATTCAGTAGTTAATAACAATCATTCCTCATGGGCCTGTTTGTGCTGTAATGGAAAGGTTTTACAACGTGGTCTCACCATCAAAACCTACTTTCAAGTCTGCAACACTCAACACCACCATCTACCTGATCTCCCTCTATGATGCATAGCTGAAGTCCACAGTGACTACATAACATATTTTATACAGAAAAAACTTGATAAACATTTTAGATAAAGTGTCTATGATTACTCTGTTACAATGCACAAGGTTTCCAGAAGGTATCAGCATAAAGCACAAAAAATCCATGTGGAGCAAAATGAAAAACTCTTATTTGGAAGAGAGATTTTCAAGCACTATTGTTTTTATGAACAAAAAGAAAGAGAAAAAAAGAAGAAACACTTCAGATGTCATGGTTTAACCCCAGCCAGCAACTCAACCCCTCAGCCCACACAGCTGCTTGCTCACTCTCCCCTAGCAGCATGGGGGAGAGAATTGAAAGAGGTAAAGTGAGACAATTCGTGTTGAGATAAAGACAGTTTAACAGGTAAAGAAAAAGCCATGCATGCTAGCAAAGCAGAATAAGAAATTAATTCATCACTTCCTATGGACAGGCAGGTGTTCAGCTATGTCCAGCAAAGCAGGGCTCCATCAGGCATAACAGTGACTTGGGATGATAAACACCATCATTTCAAACATCCCTCACTTCCTCCTGTTTCCCCCCAGCTTTGTATTCTGAACATGACACCATATGGTATGGAACATCCTTTCGGTCAGTGGGGGTCAGCTGTCCTGGCTGTGTCCCCTGTCATCTTCTTGTGCACCCCCAACTTCCTCGCTGATGGGGTGGGGTGAGAAGCAGAAAAGACCTTGACTTACTTATAAACAGGACTTAGCAACAACTAAACCATTAGTGTATCATCATTATTCTTATATGAAATCCAAAACACAGCATTGTACCAGCTACTGTGAAGAAAATTAACTCTATCACAGCAGAAGCCAAGACAAGAACCTAAAATGGCCCAAGCCTGAAATGAAGAAGAATACCTACTAGGGACACTAATAGACACGAATGGAGTCATAGCTACAGCTTTGGGGAAATCAAGTGCTCCTCAGTGAGTGCTCTAGTGATCTGTCTATAGAGTCAGACTTCATTACATCCTCTATCTCTGGCCCAGAAAATCTTAAATTCTTTATTGTACAGTGACTTACCACCAGCAGGAGGCTTGTAGGTCACAGTGCTCATGCCTTGTGCCAGTTTAGGAATTCAGCTTTAACTCTTCCATCCTTTCTTTCTTAGCATGCAAAAATAACTGATTTAGATCTCCCTTTTCCTAGTCAAGTGCTGTCAAATCTTCTCCCTCTCCATTGCTCTTTTCAAGACAAAACACTGATAAAACCAAGTCCATGCAGTATGCATTCCACCTGTAATTTGTAACAGTATATATATTTTAGCTTTATGAAAATTTTTAATATATATCATATATAATGAAATGTAGAATATATATCCCTAGTTCCCTTAAATATATATTATCAGGAAATTTGTCATTGTCAGGACCTTTTGCTTGAAGCTAGAGCCCAGTCTAGAAAATTAGGCTTCCCAACTCCAAATCCTATGCAATTTTTGTCTTACCAGGACATCTGCTCCATTAGAAAATTAGCCCAAAGTTGCATAGTGGTTGTTAAGTGAGACAGGACTAGAACACTTTAACCAAGTTTCAAGACCCAGGATTACAGGACTTGGTTGGTAAAAATGCAAAAAAGCAAGTATATTTTAAATGGAGCCTCTCTTAAAGCAAAGAACTTTTTTTTTCCTCATTTCCTAACTAAAAGTTGACTGCAAATGTTGCAGAGTACAGCCACACAGTGTCTTTGAACACATGCTTTATGTTAGAGCATAGAGGCTGCAACATTTTTCACTGTTCTCTGTTAAATCATGCATTCAGTTGTTTCCATTTATACTGCATCAAAGCAGTTGAAATCCAATTGAAAAGTTTCTTTAGACAGCCATTGTGCAGGAACATGATGTCAATATTAATAAAGGCTGAATTTCCCCTTGGCTCACTTCTTACAGATAAGCTTTTCAATAATACACTGCTTGCACCAAAGGTCTGATGGGACTGGGAATAGTAAAAAACACTAATAAAAGAATGTTGAATGTTTTTGTATTAAATTTCCCCACAGGCAAACTGAAAAGCCTACTTAGAGTACGCCAATCAACATGGCACTTATTAAATGTAACAAGAGTCCTGTTACAACAGATCTTTAAAACCCCTAAATATGAATTAGAAAATAAAGACAAAAGACAATTGCAAATGTATTTCTAGATCGAAGCCCTGGACACTTCACCTGATACTCACTAATATGACACTATGTTTGATCTCCAAAAAGACTCCATTTTTATCAGCCTACAGCTATAATTTTATTACTGCTATTTACTGTAGTTAAGAATGCTGTCCTTTGCATTTCCAGTCTTTTAAAGTGCATTTTTATGTTTGAGAAAAATACTGTAATTATTTAGAAATATGTGAAGTCTGTAAATAGGGTACAATATCCACATAACTTCAGGTTAGGTCATGTAAGGAAAATGGAAGTATCTAAGTAAAAGAAGCAACTACAGTTAGGGCAATTAGAACAAATGCCTATGTCTTCTAATCAGAACATGGGCAACTGAGTGCCTGAAAAACATTTCATTGTAAGGATTACATCTGTTACACGAGGGCTCATCTCTTACACCTGAATTTAAGCAATTTTTTTTCACCCTGTCAAGGTAGTGACAAATATATTAAATCTGTCTGTCTTCTGAGATTGCAAACCCCAATCTGAGATTTTGCCTTGGGCACAGCAATAAAAAATAAACTCAATTGTTAAGTACAGGGTTTATTTTCTGCAGATGGAAAAAGGATGCAGGAGAATCCTTTTGTAGGATTGTAGTTTGTCTCTAAACTACTGGATTAAATTAATCTAAATTGCTGCAAAACTTTCAAATTTTTAGGAAACTAGGATGATTCCTATAACAGTATTGGCATTTGTGTTAATTGGTATGTATTAATTTAGAAAAAGAGTTGCATTTTATTAACTAAAAACGAGACAATAAAGCTTTTGTGCAATCCATGCTAACACTGAATATTTTGTTCAAAGCTGCAAGCAAGGGACAAGACAATGTTTATCAAAGTCTGTTCTGTGGACTCAGTAGTCTTCTAAGTTTGTCACATGAAAACTTAAATGTCATTTGAAAATGCTGACAACTCACTAAATATGTTCCCATCACATTTGATGAGACTGCACTGGGGATCTTACAGGTGATTTCCTATTTATATTGGATCATATGTTAACTAAACAACTGCTGTATTTGTCACAAAGGAAGCAGTAACTGTCTTGAAACATTACGTAGGCTATGGAACAGTTTGAAAGCTTACCTTAGGACAGTTTTCTGTTTTCCATGACCCACAACTCTGAAATATATAAAATGCATCTTGCATTGATGGATTAGTTCTGAAATTGACAGAATTAAGTGTCGTAGTTTCTGAGATGAATTAACACGTGATAAATATTTGAGTTAGTGTTTCAGTTTCATTCAATTTTATTGTATGAGTAAGATATCTATTTTATTCAAAGTTTACTTAAGCAAAAGTTGCAAAGATATTCTACCAGGTATTGTCGGGTTTTTACTGTAGGTTTGTGGAAATAGATTTGAGTGTATGATCTCTGTAATATAAATATTTCAATAGCTATGTTACAAGAAAAATGTGTTTTCCATACCCAAACTGGACAATATCAACAGATATCAGCCATTTCTCCATGTGACAGCTTGCAAATTTATTCACCACATAGCAACTGAATCAGCAAGACGTCTTTCTATTTCACATGCACATTTGAAACTAATTAGTATGTGATAAAGTAGCTGGTCTAGAACATGTGTGGAGTAATCATAAATTCATTCTGTCTATAACGTTGAAAGATAAATAAAAAGAGACTGGTAAATGAAGTCGTGGGTTTCAATAGGAGATATTTCCCACATAAAGCTCAGCAAAATGTTAGTAAAACCAACAAGTCTGAAGACTTAATGGATGAAAACAGAAGGAAGACTTGGTATCACTTTGGGAAGGGTGATGAATCTGAAGAATGATGAGCTTCACCTACTGACTTGACTATCTATTTTAAGAGAGATATCAAGAAAATGCCGAGAGCAAAAAAAACAGGAAAGTACAGAAAAATTGTAAAAGCTTCCTACAAGGTCAAGAATTAAAAATCAAGAAATAAAAAATCAAACTGCATAAGGCACTGCAAAAGTTACTAAAACAAACAACAAAGTAAGTCTTCAAAACCAGAAATGGACATACTGAAAAGATGTACCCTATACAGTTACTGTCTTTGTGTCATTAACTAAATGAATACCTTGGGTTTTAATAAGAGTGTTGCAGCTCTACTATAGTGGCAAAACCAGATGAATAACAAGAATGATATTATAAACTCACGATTATTAGAACCAAGATGGGAACAATACATGCAAGTCTTAATGCTCTCAAAGTGCATCTCTTATATCTGCTTTCTCTCTGTTCCTGAATGCAAAAGGAGCCAACATCCAGAATTACAAGTCCAGCAGCAGCTTTCTGTCAATTCAACAGTGAATAATACTACAGCTGGAGAAAAGCAAATGCAATGCATCAAGGGAGAGTGAGGGAGAAAAACCTATCAAGACAAGCTTTAAGTCTGCTTGTAGTTACTTTACTTTTATGGAATAACTTCAGTTCTGGGCAGACATAAAGTAAACCAAACTAAAGGATTTTTAAGTTATTCTAATTGTACTTGATATGATCTAGGAATAAGTATGTCTTATCTGAGTGAGAGTAATTTGACAAGTTTCCTGAATCACCTATGACTGCATAAATCCCTGGATCGATCTTAAAGTCATAAGAAAACACTACAGTAATCTAATCTGACCTCTACCCATGCAATCTCATCAGTAATTTCTTCACTGAAACAGTGACTTCTCTTTGACTAATTATGTAGATTTTTAAACACATTCCCTTGACTGGAAAACTCTTGCTGATAAAATATGTCATCACGTACCAAATATAAGTGTTGTATTACAGATATGTAACCCTACCTTTCTACCCATCCAATTGTTCCATTTGTTTATGGAGATCCATTCCAATCAGAAAGCTGCAAATGATACAGCAATACCTCTGTTAGGACTTTGAGAATGCCAGAATCACAGAATGTTTCATTTGAGAACTAGGTGAAAGCAGTATTTGAAACTACCTACAGATAGCATGGATATTATTTGACAACAGAACTGAAATCATTTATCCATTTATCACATTTTATCCATGTGCAAATGCAGCATGAAGCAGTTCCTGTCTTGTCCTTCCCTGAATGTTGTCAAACCCTTTACTCTTTCAAATCCTAATTCTGTGAAACCAAAAGCTCTGAAACTTCTCAGAAAGGCAAGCTAATTTTTAGACTGAACAAACACTTTCAAGATAATTTTTTTTTTTTTTTTGACTTTGTCCAAGCAGTGGGAAAAAAAAAAAGGTTAAAAGTTAAGATCAGTTTCCTGTGGGGGAAGCTGATGAAATGTTTCATTATCTGTGCAGGGAGGCAGTCAGTTTCAAGGAAATGTCACTAACTTAGCATGATACTCTTAAACTAAGTATCATCTCACCCAACAAAACCACAGGAATGCATTATAAGAGAGATCTATGAAGTAAAATTAAAAAAATCTGAGGTAAATTTCTAAGAAGGGTATTTTCTTTTCCCTCCCTGACTTATAATTAAAGCCCTGCATGGAACAGATAGGTCAGCCTGGTAAATGAGAGAACCTTATTACTTTGTGGCATCCAATAGAGAGAAAAAATTGAATATTTCAATTTTTAAAAAAGAGAGTGTACATACATATTAGGCATTTCCAACAGGTAGAAGATGACTTAGTCTTTTCTGCCATTATTTGTGCACTCACTTCACATTTTGATAGTGGGATCTGAACAGAGACAAGGCTGTTAAACAATCAATTGAACATTTGTTTCCCACTTCACATAGATATCCCAGGAGAACGGATGTTGTCCAACAAACACCAGTCTTATATGTAAATAAGATGTAGGATATCTACTCCCTTTCCTTCTCCTCTTTCCCCCTGTGGGAGCCTGAAAAGGGAAAAAAAGGACAATTTCTCAGTCCAGACTCCTTTTCTTCTTCCTCATCTACTTCTCAGTCAAGCATATGGGCTTCCAATTAGAGAACTAGAACAATAATCCCTTCTTTCTGTTGGATAATTTTGAAATTCTTCATAAACACTATTACTTCTCAAGCTAAATTCTAATTTATTCTAACTCGGTAGAATTCTTAACTTCATCATATTTTACAGTATTTGATATTTAAGAAAAACCCTTCTAGGGGAGTTCACAATCGGTCAGTGATAAAATGGTTTGTACTACTGTGACACTAAGCAGACCTGAGTAAACCAGTCTCTCTACAGTACCATTATCAAGGCTTCTTGTTGATTGATAGCAGGAAACTGCATAGTTTCTGCTTCCTTGTGTATACACAGGATGCCAAACATATCTCATTAAGAACATCTGCACTCTTGTCTTGAGATAGTTTTGAAAAGTGTAATGCAACTGGGCCAAAAGCTGTGCCATGTAGATTCTGCTGCTGTAACAGGTAGCCTGATACACTGTGCCAGGCATGTATCTGCTCTGCAGATAACCAAAAATGCAGCTAATTCTAGGGCAGAGTGAATCCACTGTACCACTAACACTTTCTCTTTCCTCCACTAAATCCACAACAGGCAGTAAGAGGTGTGGATTTAGAGGGGTTTGGTGGTGTTTTTTTTTTTGGTTTGGTTTTTTTTGGGGTGTGTTTGTTGGTCGTTTTCCCAGAAAAGGAAAATAGGGAGGAAATAAAGAAACAAACACCCAAGCTTTAAAAAAGGAAATTAGAAATTACTGATGCTTTTTCAGATTACGCTTACACTTAAAATCCTGAGGACTTTGAAAATATGAATGCAAAATGTAGCTAGCACTGTGCAAAATCAGGAGGTACATCACTGTCACTACCATTACCAATTTAGGCAGTGTCTTATAAAGCATTCTAAGCATGTGCTTCAAAAACCAAACTGATTCGACTAACTATCTGCAAAACCTAAAGTTAAACCTTTAACTATCTGCAATCCTTTTCATTTACTTTATGATGAAGATTTAAGTGAAACTTCAGTTTGCAAAACCAGTTCAGAAAAAGAAGTTGGCACCATCACCTCTCCATAGATCTTAGATGGAGAATAGATCCTATATGAAAAAAAAGTTTCCATGCACACAAGGGCAGGGGAGATGGAATAATTAGCTAGTTGCTATAGAAATACAGACAGAACTAGGACATCCCACTCACACAAAAAATTAATCTTAGATTTTGGTTAAGTATTCCTAATATAACCCTTTTTCTTGTCTTTGAAAATCCTTAATTCTCAGTTTTGCTGTGATTACAGTGCAAATGCATTTAGATTTTCCACAGAATTCAGGTATGAACAGACAAAAAGCTTCAACATCACTAGGATAAACCTGATTGAGCACCTCTACGCCATAAAATAGGAGCACTGACAAAGAATAGAAAATTCAACACAGAGCTATCTCGCTGCTCTACCCATTGAAACAGCACTCCAAAAGTTTGACTAAAATAATAATTTATGTAAGACTACTATCTGTCTTGAATACTATTTTCTCCCAAACACTGATGAATTTGTTGGCTCATATTTTATCACCTCCAAGAGCTAACCAGCAATTTCCTTCGGAAATTTGGCAAAGTTACTTGGAAAAGGACACATAAAGCTGGACACAGCACAGAGGCACTAGGGCCTTGCTTTAAATTATTGAGTTAGTGTTTCCAATGAGGAAAATCATATGATATGTCCACATGGATGAAAAACCAGTTCTGAGCTCTGCTGAGTTGTGTCTGAATCAACACTGTCTCGGATATGACCAGATATGGTCACTGTGTGGAAGAGCTCAGGACCATCCACATGAACTATCTCAGGATTCTGTTTCTGTCAGTGAAAGGGGGACAGTACTTGACACCTTCACAGAGACACCTGAAGATAATTAGGGTTAATAATTGACTCTACCACTTGCTCACCATTCTCCAGTCATTCTGGCTAGCCTTAGTAGTTCCAGATTGCCCCAGTGGCAAAGGAGCAGCTGGCTTTGCTCCTGAAATGTATCTATGCACAATAACTAAATGTCCCATAGAAACTTCGGCTGGAAACCACAGTCCTGAGATTTCACACAGAATGCAACTAGGTTTATTTGGCTTCTGCAGCCTTTTTCTGGACTGATTTCCAGATAACATATACACTGGTTTGTGTAGCAGAAGTCAGAAAAATGATCACCAGGTAAGCAAGAAATTCTTTTGAAAAATTGGGTTTTAAGCTTAGTTTGTCATTTTATAAATTGGCAATAATTGTGCTTAAGTGAATCCTTGGGATGGAAGTTTCTCTAGGAATATAAGTTATTAGTAACAGCAATTACACTTTTATTGATAACATGATACTTCACCCATCAAAAGTGGATTAATGCTGTTGAAGTAAATTCAATACTATTCAAATATACATACAAGATACATCAGACTCCTTTTCCTTCTATGTCTTTTTTTTTTTTCTCTTTGCATCATTGCTATTTTTCTAGCTTTTACTGAGATGAAACTGAGCATGTTAAACACTTCAGAAAATAAACTAACACACACATTTCTTCTACCATGGCATTATTCCCTAGCCATTGCTGAGAACTGTGATACATCTTTGGAAAATAAATACTAAATGAAGTTACAATTTTTTTTCTGGTACTGAATGACATACATAATCATTCATCTAAATATGGACCAGATGGGACATATCCTAGGGCAATAATAAGAGAGAAAGAAAAATATTTTTTTTAAACTTTTTTTTTTTAATTTTATTTCTAGTGTGCTGTATGGTGGCAATCTAAACATTGAGGTCAATGTCAATATATTCCTCTGCTCACTGGGGACTTGTGTCATTGCTAGAAAACTATGACACTTGATTTATTTAAATAAGACCAAAATATACTAATGTAAATATTAATTATCCGTTTAAAAATAATCTGAATATTGTCTCCTGTAAAAGTTGAAGGAGACAAATATGATCATAAAATGCATGTTATAATCTTCTGCACAGAAGCAGTCTTCCTTATTAGTATCAGAAAGCATGCAAAACTGAAACATTTATAAAAACTGGTCTGCAAATTTTTCAGATTGTAAGGACATATAATTTCTTGATGAACTTAAAATTTCTCAGCTTCAAGTTAGTTCTCAAAAGATTATTTTTTAAATTATCAGTTTTTAAAAGTAAAGAAACAAATTCATATTTTTATAATTATTTTATCTGTATGCATATTAAATGGAGAAAAAATTAGAAGAGCAATTTAAATTTAAGAGCTTTGTTCTCAGAGAGACACAATTGACATTGGAAGAGGTGAAAAGAAAAGCACTGGAGTCATTTTTGCTCAAACCATACTGACAAGTAAGCTAGGTACTCCCAGAGCAGGAAAGCACTGAAAGCAGTGATGTAGAAATGCTTCCTCTCTCCTGAAGTGTTCCCACAACTAAGGTAATTCACAGAGGTCTATTATATTAGCATTCAACTCTTTCCAATAAATAGACCAGCATTAATAGACTGATGTGAAGCTTAGGATGTATCCTTCCTGTGTAACTGTAAATTTTCCCCAATCAACTGCCCTGAGCTCTGAGTGGAGCCTCTATGCTAAGCGATGGATAAACATAGATTTCAATATTAGAATATGGGTTTTGGAAGCTTAAATTCTAACTAAATCCCACTTTAGCCACCTATGTTTCCCAGAGTCCAACCCTTTCACAACTATTTGGGGGGAAGGGGGGAAGACAGATGGAGTTATTCAGTCTAATGTATAAAAGTATGTTTTTCACCTCCGTTGATTCCATCTTATTTCATATGAATAGTCATGCTTTCTAATTAAAACATGTGACAACTCTTACAGTGTTCTTATATGTGCCAATATATCTTAGACCTAGATGATTCAAAATCGTAAAAGTATTCATGACATTAACCTTTACCTATCATGCTTTTTGTTACTGTAGGCAAAAAATATTTTTTGACAAAAAGTGTTTAGTACAGAAAGGACATAATTGCACATCTTCTTTTGCTAATAAATGACTAATTGGTCAGTCATTCATTCACTTCATATTAATTGTTAAAGATTAATTATTATGAACTAACATATTATTAATATCCACATTATATGTGTATCCATGGAAATTCCATTGCAATATGGCGATTAACTAATGTGCCATTATTTCAGAGTTAATTATTGTAGCATTAGAAGTAACTATGAAGAAAGGGTTCAGGGAATTTTTCCTATTATTTTTCTTTTAAAATAATTTTATATTTTATCATATTAAAAAAAATTAATCCACAGAGAGAAATACAGGAATCTGAAGCAATTTCATTTTATTTCCCTAATTTCTTTCATTTCCAGCTTGCAGTAATGATTTTTTTAAAACGGCAAACATCACAGTCCGATCGTTCTACTTAGAAGTAACAGATGTCTACTATGAAAATTAATCGTTCTCAACATCTCCAAGGTTGTAATGAAGAACATAAGAAAAATCCAAATTCTATTATAATTTTAAATATATTTAAATTATATTATTATTACATTAGAAATTGTTGGTCTTTTTACTTTTTTTAATACAATAACAGAATTCTGAGATCCATATATGCAACAAACAAATAAATAAATAAATCTGTCTAGTGAACAGTCATGTTTGTTTTTTTTTTCCCTAGCTTTGGTTAAGAAACCAAATCCATAGTATTCATGATGTGTGCTTTTTTATTTTTTTGCTTTGAATTTCAAAGATATTTACTTATTCAGTATTCAATTCATGTCTGTATATATATATCTACATGCACACACATACATATACACAAGTTCTTAAGGTGTGTGAAATAGCACTGTTTAATTTACAGCTTTGACAATAATTCCACTTAGAATTTTAGTTATGGACAACTATGCTAGCTTTTAAATATCTGAATCATTTGAATGAATTTTCACTTACAAGAATGCAACTATTAAAAAGAAATAATTGTGCAGTCATTGATAAGAAGAATCTATTAAATCATTAGGCCTATTTAAATCACAGGATATTAAATGACATTTTTATTTTTTAATATATTAAGATTTTAATGCTTGTATTTTGTGTCATCACACTACTGCAGGACCACCACCTTAGTCCCTGGCAGTTTTTTGCCTTAATTTTGAACTACCTCTCTAAGTAAATCCAGTTGATCTGTGGTCTGAGATGGTCCTCCCCTTTAAAATTTCGTTTGTTCTCAGAGGAGTTTGAAGAGTAGCCTTTTGTAAAAAGAGACCTCTGAAAAGAAAAAAACTAAGCAGTAGTTCAAACTGATGTTAATCAGACTGTTTTTACCCTATCCAAGAACATCCCTAGATCACAATCTGAGATCAGTGGGTTTTACCTTTGTTTAGGTACTTTCCTAAATCCTTCATTCATCTTCACAGAAAAGTGAAAAAGAGAATCTTAACTTTGAAATCAAAACAGACTGTCATACTAATACTTCAGTTAAATTTCCTTAATTTTATTACATGTCTTTGAAATCAGCTGTATTTAAGACCGTAGGATTTCTTGCAGCTCTTCCCTTGATATCAGGAGGCTCAAGGGTTTCAGATTGCAACTGTTGGGAAGAAGAAAAGAAACATCATTGAAACAGCCAAGACTGATGTTAAAATGTTTACAAAGATGTTACAAGTGTAAATAAATTATGGAAGATCATGTGGGAAACATTCCCATACTCAATTATCAAACATGCCATAGAAAACTTGTTAAGCAAAGTATATCAAACATTATATTAACCAACTTTTGGAGAAAAAAAAAATCACTCCCCATCTGACAGTTGTGATGATACTGATCAGTAACCAAGACTGCAGACTGCTGGCTGATGCTGAAGTTAAATGCGTGTGACAGAAATAGCAGCAGTGATGGATGGCTTTGGATCTGCTGAACTGACAAAATGCTACAATGCTTAGGATACTTGGTTGTCAGTAAAAACAGGCAACATAGGGACATGATATTTGCAGTCTTTACATGACATAATATAAAATGATGGTCAGCACTGAACCTTGACTACTTGACATTAACAGTGTTAATTTATATGTAAGAATCTGCCTACCACAGCTGTGATGCAGGTCATTTGTTGAAATATCAACATGGAGTACAAACTAATGTATGGAAGTTGAAGCTGTTGCAGCTACAAAGACATACGAAAACTTTTACACTGATGCCCAAAATCAGAGATGCTTATTTGTGTCATCCTTTTCTAGATCTCCTTTTAGAAGCAGGTGCTTATTTCACATGAATATTCTGGGAGCACTCAAATCTGTGTTGTGATTTCTTTTTTCTGCCTTCACACAACTTACAGGAAATAAAAAGAAAAAAACATCACATGAATAGGTAGGCTGGTGGCTCATAGAATATCATGACATGTCTGATTGCTTTTCTAAACCAAATCCATTTCTGTCCATCCTTTTTTAGTGTTTCCATTGTATCAGCATCCATAGAATCCCACCAAACTTTTAATTTTATCGTTCTGGTCTGTTTGTAGTTCGTGCTCTTTTCTTTCAGTTAAAGCAATCTCTTTCAAACAAAATCTATCACATCAGTTTAGGAATTAACATGGTTATTGCCTCCATTTGTGGGTCATAACCCTTTTCCTTGTTTTGTCCATCTGTTACTAAGACTGAAAGTCCTTTGGAGAAGATTCATTTGCTAGTTTGTACAATGTCCAGCACATGCTGTTCCAATTTTTATCCAATCCTCTGGTAACACCATACTAAATAATATCAAAATGGATATGATAAAGTATCAGGGTAGATTAAAGGCCAAAACTACATTACTTACTTCTCTTTACATATGATCTCAGTGCTAGCTCTGAGCTGACCCAGATGTATTTTCTGAAGGAATATTCAGGTTTGCACTGGCCTTCAGATGCCTACGCTTACCCGACACAAAGGAACTCATCCTGTGCAATTTACAACAAATCCCTCTTGTGGAGCAGTGGCTGAGAGGGTGATTTGGCATCCTTTACATTATTTGTTGTTCTAATATACTACCTCTGTTCTGTAGAATACTATTCACCTACATGGCTTTAGCTGTATAAGAGTTAAATGTCAAGAACTGCATCCACTGCACTAAACAGGGAGAGACAGACATGTCCAGAAGATGATTCAATCCTTCTCACTTAGGCGTCTACTTTAGAATGCAACAAATTGCTTCTGGAGACATCTGACTCACTCTTTAAAACCTGAAACCTATTTGATAGAAAATCACTGTATGGAATTCTATTCTATTTTTATTTTCTACTTAGCAACCAATTGTTTTTCCTCATTCCTACATCAGGATAACAGAAGTGCAGTAAATTAGACTTTTTTATTTTTTAATAATTTCTCTGAATATTTGTATTGTGCTTAAATTTCAGTGGTTAATCTGATACAAATTTGTTTGAGGAGAAAGTATTTGTACTTTCCAGTAAATGTTGATTTTGTAATTTTTTTTATTGCCTGTAAAAACAATCATGTTTTTGTTAAATATCTGTAAAATTTGATCTTATAGATACCTAGCAGTGTTTTAAAATTGGGTGGAGACAGAGTATACTTTTAAAATAAACTTATCTGACGTTTATTACTGATCCATTTTCTCGTTCCCAGACTTCAGGGTGGGAAGCGTCATCCTTTTCAGCCACCCTAATACTGATTAAAATTAGCAAGAAGTAGTTCTGACCTACTGATTGCAAAAAGAAAATAAATTAAGATATATACTGTTCACTAGGTGTTAGGACTGGTAGTATTGGTAATACAAGTGAGGAAATTAATTTTTAAGTTTAAAACCCAGCTTTTGAAAGAAAAATAAAGACAAAAGTTCAGACAGTAAAACAGTAGGGACTACAGATCATTCCATTATTAGATAGAAAAAGGAGGCAAAAGAAGAGAAAGGGAGAACACTAATAGAAAAACCAATAGAAAAACAGATCCAATGTGCTTGCATTGATTTTTGTGATTACTGTTTATTAAAATGCTGTGGATACAGATTATCTTTCTTTCAAATGCTCTGTATTTATTATTGCTTCATTTGCCTTGAAATGATAACTGCAGGCACTTAAATAAATGGATTCCAACATTGTCTATTTTCATCTTTGTCTGTGATAAGTACCTCTGCAGAAACAGTATTTTGAGACTTCTTTTAGCAGTGTTTCTCTGCTAATCACAAGGTTTTCTTTGTATTTCTTCTGCATCTACTGTCTACATTTTCTCTCTTGTTCTAACAGTTAGAGAATATTTTCTAGTATAAAAAAAATTGCTCTACTTTTGGAAACAAGTTTATTGCGATTTCATTGTATAATTTATATTTTTGAGGAAGGCACTTTAAGATATGACAGAATCACTGGCTCTGCCACAAAATTCCTAGAGGACATTTTACACAAGTCCACCTAGGTTATGACCATCTAAGTAAATTAAAGGTGGCCAGGCACATTCCTGGTACACCTAAAAAAACCCTGGGTGTTCTTTTCTGTGCAGTGTCTTTATTAGACAGGGACAGTTATGTGATGCTGCTGAGTAGTTTGCCCTCTTTCCTTTCAAATGAGGACAGGAAAAATACACAGAATCCACAATGGAAGAAGGAACACAGCTTCGATCCAGATCTTCTTCTGAATTCTCTCTCTGCTTATTAGTACATGCCCTGTCCTGTTCTGTGCACCTTGCCTAAACAATGCCAGTCTTACTGAATTGCAGCTCTTTGATAATTCTGCCTTACGCTGCTTCCTGCATAGAACAAGTCATATGGGCTTGGGCCTTTTTCCTACGTATTTTCAGCAGTTCAGGGTACCCTTATCAATGATGTTGAATACTCAAGTGTTTGGTTCTCAGGACAGTAGAACTAGAACAATACTGCTAAATAAAACAAGACAAAGGACCAATACCTATCCCTGCAGGCAAATAGAGTGAAGCATCTTATAACTATAGTACTTAGGATGAGCAAATGTGTTGTGTCTGCATCACGGAGCGCTCTGTTCTGGAGTTTCTCTGTACCTGGTGTGGTGTTTCTATAGGTTGGGCACTGATCCAAGTGTTTTGTATGTCTTGACAGCTTAAACTATTTTAAACAATGGAAGAACTTTGCTGCAGCTCAACAAATCAGCTCACATTCCCACAGCGGGAAACTGGAGAAACTGTGTTGCATTCTGTGAGATGGGGCATGCTGAGGGTGCAAAGTCTCCTGAGATAAAGCTGAAGAACATCTGTGTCTGGAGAGAGCCCCATATGAGATAGAGTTATCCTGGATTGTCTTTTGAGACATCCCTGAGATTACGTATTCATTGATTTCTGCTTGGGTATTATTTTGAGGGAAAGTAGTTAGAACAGCCCAGAATAGAATCAGTGAGTGAGCCAACAGCTAAACAATGAAGGCACAGAGAAGACTGCCATTATTCAAGTTTTGTCCTAGAGTAGTTTTATTTAGAAAGGTGACCATACATCTTAGATTGCAAGTGTAGGGTCAGGCATGCTACCAAGGTAGTCTTTTTTGTCAAAAATTTTTCAGTGAAGGTCTGCATTTGAACTCCAAAACCTGGCTGAGGAGCAAGAGGAAGCTTAGTCACCTGTCATCATGCACCCAGGTCTATTTCTATTCTGTGAATAACTTCCAGCAGCAGTAGAGAAATATGCCACAGCAAAGTATTTCTTTGAATTAACAAGGTTCTGGTTTGCTTTGCGGTTTTGGGGGACTTTTTTTTTGTTCCGTGAAAAATCCAGAAAATCTATTCCACTCAAGCACTTCTGTAAAGAGGCAAAAAAGATCAGTAAAAGAAAGGAAATAGCCATTGACTCACAAAGGTCATTGCGTTTAATAGAGCATTTTTCTTTTTTGTGATTCTAGGCGTTTTGCCCTTTAAAATTACTTATTTGTTTGTACTTACTTTCAGAAATTAAATATTTTAGTTACAATTGGCTGTCCTTTTTAAACAACAAAAATCTTTTCTACAGCTATCAATTGTTTGGGTCTTCTCTTTCTAAAACCAAGTAATTTGTGCTTTGCTACACACAAACCTACTTCTGTGAGAAGCACTTTAAAACAAAGGCCACAACATACACCTGAAAAGCTTTTCGTGGTCTATGGTGTAAGAAGATCCAATAGTATGGAAACACCTGAACCTCATTTTGAAGATCCCAAAGGTCATTTAAATTAAGGTATTTTTATGAGTTTGATTCCATCTCTCTTGCGTATATTTTTGAGGACTGGAGAGGAGGGTCATAAAATATTGCTTCAAAGATAATTCCCTGGCAATTCTGGGAATGTCATCATAGCATGTACAACAAATCAGTAATGGAGAAGAAGAAAAACAACAGCACAAGTAACCTGAATATAAATTTAATTTAAAACTCAGTTTATGCGTTCTTCAACCACATAGTTGAATGGCCAAAAAGAAAGAATTAATTCTTATCTAATCCTTATCAGTATTTTTCCTGTGTTTGTGTTCCTGCGTGTAAGTTCCTTGGGGCAGGGAATGTTTGTGTATTGTCTAGCATTGTAATAATTTAGTCTGGATTTACAGCATTTGGGTAATGTCTTAAAACAAAAATAATAAACATAGTCCTACTTTGATGTAGATACAGAGACCACTGCTATTTTGCAAAGTTTTTCCAACTTGGGTTGTCTACAATATTCCCCTAGTTTCAGTAATGTCACAAAATGGGAACAAGTGTGGGAATGCCAATGAGAAAGCTTTGAAAATTTGTGTATATAATATTAAGTACCTGTAGTCTGCATTGAAGGACTCAAATATTCAATGCATGGCATGGCAAAACACCCTACATTACCTAATCCAGAGTGAGCAAGGAGTTGACTAGAGTTTAATTTCCTACTCTTCTTCCCTCAGGTAAATGAAAGAAGAGTCTGAACATAGGCAGAAGATATGTTTCAGAATTAGTGTTCTGCTATCAGGTATCATACAATGGGTTTTTCCCTAAAATAAAAATGCATTTTCTATGTATTTTCTGATTAATAATGACTTCTGAACTATGGCCTTGAATGAGTGAGAAGATCTCAAGAGTATTTCTTTATTTTTCCTTTAAGTCATTGCACCACTTACACATACAAGCATCAAAATCTGTCATTTTTCATTTTGAGAACAATGTTGTGAATGGAAAATGTATCTAAGTAGCTCAGTTTTCTCAGCACTGATTGCTCCTTCTTTCCTGGTTGTAATAAGGATTGCTTTTGATGATTATTTGGATGGCATTTTGCTATTGCCAAGGCACTGGCATGAACACTTTCATGCTTTCATGAACTCCTTTTTTTTGGGGGGGTTGTTGACAGCAGGATTACGCTGATTAAATGTATCTGTTCAAAGTAGGTCAGATGAATCCTGCCCTAAATGTGGAGAAATTTTCACTGTAAGTACAAAGGATCCTGGGGTGCCTGTTCACACTGAAATAAAATCATATAAATCCCAACTTTCCCGTCTTTTGAAGAAATGAAGAAACTCCAATGAATTTTCCCAATTTACTACAGCATAGTAATTTCTTATGAAATCATTCTTCTCCACTAAAAGCAAAACAGATCCACAGTGTGTTGCAATTTATGCCTTAAAAGCAGTAACTACATTGAAGTATTCTGAGAACGTTGCATAACCACCTGGGAAGACAGCACATGGTCATTAGCTACTGTCACATCTCCCCCGATATTACTGACTGACGGGTTTTTCATATGAACAGAAGTCTTAGAGACTATGAGTGACCCTGAAATTAGCTCAGTTGATCAGACCATAGTGCTGATAACACCAAGGCTGTGGATTTCATCTCAATAAAGGCCATTCACTTAAGAGTTGGACTCAACGATCCTTATGAGTCCCTTCCAACTCAGAATACCATGTGATTCTGAGTTATGATGCACTTTTGCTTCATTTCTAAATTATATCTTTCAAAATGTTATTACAAAATTCAAAGGCGTAACTATAGTTTCCAGGAAACATTTTTTTCCCTAAAACACAGAAAAAACCCCAAAGTGAAACAACAGGACATTTCTTTGTTGTAAATTACAGTCTGAGTTGCAGTCTTGTGCTCCAAGAGACTTTTTATCTTCTCACCTGCTCAGTACATACTGAGTACTTAGTTTACTGATTAGGACTTCATGTAAGAGGCGAAAGGTCTTCTGGGATCTGCCTCAAATAATGCCTGTGTATTTTACATTAAGACTACTTTATTTATCTGGAAGTGTCTTCACTCAACAGAGATTAAGACTTCAAGAAATGAGTTTTTAGTCTTATTCTTTGGGAATTAATGGAAAGTTTGAAGACCAAACTGGAGTTAAGAGCTGAAGCAATGTGTTTTAAGCCTTTGTCTACATACAAGAGGAACTTCAGCATAAAAAAGAGTCTTCATTAGGTGTGAGAGTTCTGGTCTTGGACAGAATTTATCTACTACAACAAAAATATTCAAAAAACCCCCCATGTAAACTCCTATCTAACTTTCTGTAGAAATACTCAGCTGTATCAAAGTTCTGGGAACTATGTCTTCCAAGATTTGCTTTAATGCTTAGGCCAGGCAAACAGGTTTGAGTGGACTATAACACTAAAATATTCTAGCTATTATAAAGGAGAATTAGACTGTCTGAAATTGCAGCAGAACAGTATAATTTAGTGGTCTTAGTCTTACAGAAATCTTTTATACACTAGCTGCTCCCTTTGTGTTGCTTACTTACTGGATGCAGGAAATCCATAGTTCTATGAATTTCTATAAACTTGTACAGACTTCAAAACTTATTTAATTTCTCCTGATGTAGTACTTAAGAGTTTAGGATGTTTTGTTTGTGTTGCTTGGTTGGAGGATTTTCTACCTTTTGCTATCATATGCAGAAACTTAATAATATTGACTTAATATTAAATTTGGATATATCTTCTAAAATGCATAATAATTTTTTCATATTTATGAGTTTAAGTATTGTTTCCTACATTAGAATTATCATTAAAAAAGTCTAGTAATTTTTACTTCAGTTTTATTAGTTTATTACCCCTTTTCTATAGAAAGAATTTCCCATATTTTATAAGTCAATTTTGTCCTTTTCAAAAACTGACCAATCGTATTGGCTTCTGGATGTCATTGTGTTGCCAATGGATCTTTCTCCAACTTCATCCCAACTTTTTAAACGCCATTGTAGTGGGTTTCTGTGTCTGGGTTTTGACAGCGGGGGGGCTACAGGGGTGGCTTCTGTTAGAAGCTGCTGGAAGCTTCCCCTGTCTGGTGGAGCCGATGCCAGCCGGCTCCAGGACGGGCTTCCTGCCGCTGGCCAAGGCCGAGCCAATCAGGAGTGACAGTAACACCTCTGTGATGATGTATTTAAGAACAGAAAGTATTGTGCAGAAAGAATTCCAGCCAGGGAAGAGTGGAGTGAGAACACAAGAACAACA
>JAYRBT010000001.1:65781785-65806234 GCA_036023395.1 Myiotriccus ornatus | reverse complement strand
TTCACCATCCCTGGAGGTTTTTAAAAAGAGATTGGACGTGGCCCTTAGTGCCATGATATAGTAATTGGAGTTGGATCGGGGGTTGGACTTGATGATCTTGGAGGTCTTTTCCAACCCAATCTATTCTATGATTCTATGGGAAAAAAGTAAGCTAAGGAAAACAGGTATTAATTCAGTTGGAAACATGAAGCAGGCTTGTAAGTAGTAGAACTGAGTTCTGAACAACTTTCAGGAGAATAAGAGGAAAAAGCAATCCATCTGTTTTTAAATTATGCTTCATGAGCTCATGGATTACAGATATTTGTTGGCAGTAGCATGGTGCTATTGGTCCCCAAGACCTCCTTCACGAGTTAAATATATCATTTTTAAATGACTGTGGCATAAAATACATTATAACTGAGAAAAGATAATTTTACTTTGGGTATGTTAATGATGAGTAAAAACTTTTTAATTACTGGAATGGTTTAGGAACATCTTGTTTTGACTTAAGTTTGTTTATAGCCGCTTACTGTTACTGTATTATATTGTTATTACATGCATGCAGGTAAGCAAGGAAAAGGACAATCAGAAATATGTATGTTTAGATTTTGAAACAACTGTTTTCATAAAGTTAAGGATGAGCACAGCTGATCTGGAAGAAAACATGGAAGCATAAAAAAATCATTACAACTACGTATTTAATATTTTTAAACAATTTTAAAATATAACCTATTAGAATATTAAAATGTTCTCCTTCTACAGCAAAGGCAGAATAACCTTGACTAATTTTAGTAGAAGATTAAAAAAAGTGGGTAATAGACTATAAAGAGTACAAAATAGCCTTAGAGAAATGTGGAAATTTATTTAGGGAAACTAAGAAGTGAACTTTATTGTAACAAAAAGATTAGTTTATTGCTACATGAAGGTCATAAAATTGTTGAAAATCATGATGAAAACCCTATAAAACCTGTATTTCCAGTTTCACACCTTTGAGGATGACAAGCTAGAAGAGCAAAAACACAAGTTTAGGCACAAAGAATTTCTTAATCACAGTCCCTTTATTCACAGAAGAGTTCAGGAGTTACAAGTCTTTGAAATAAACATTTTTTCAGAGCTATTGTCCATCACTCTGACTTTACACTTCCTGTGAATTTCACTGGAATTCCAGACTAAGATGCATTGCTTTGACACTTGAATATCCTGCATCCATGTATCAACAGGCTGAGGTGATCTCAGCCCTCATCTAAAAAACCATGGCTGCCTGATGCCATAGGAGTTAAATATTTTTCTTACTGCAATCATTCTAATTTACAAAGAATGTACACAGCGGTTCCATTACTCCAAACACAGCACAATTAAACAACAGGAGAGCGTTTCCTTTCTCACAGTTCTATGCCAGCTTTCCAGACAACATCACTCTAAAAGCTCTCCCTGTTTCGTTTCTGTCATGACTACACTGCTTTTCCCTGTTTTCATTCCTCTTGTACATTTTCTTGCTTGTTTTCCCACTTCTTCTCTCTTGCAGATGCAGTACTACATGCAAATCAGTTACGTTCCCCTGAATTTGTATTCAGTGTAATCACAGGGTGAAAACTTCTACTGTTTCATTAATTATAAGTAGGAGGAGGTTTAATTATTTCCCTGGGTTTCCCCATATGGAAATATTTACCACCTTTGACTTCAAGTAACTCTGTGGTTGCCCATGTGTCAGAAATGCTTGGTTAAAGTATCTTAAATTCACATACATCACAAGATTAATAAGCAGACACTCAATGCATTAAGAACTGGCTAACACTCCACTCTCAACTGTGGGGCTTTTTTCAGTAAGTGCTGAATGGTTTCAAATATGGGTCATAAGAACTAGGACTTAAAAGACACTATTTAAGATTTCCATATGCCTTAGTAAATATCAAAACATTGCTGATACCTTACATTGCTGACAGAGATTGGCAGAGTAGTACATAATTATGAAGACCAGGAAGGTATAAAGAAAAATTTGGATTGCTTGGCAAGCTGAACCCATTCAAGTTAAATGCAAAATTATGCATCTAGGTCACATCTAAACAGTAGAAAACTGTATTCTGGAAATCAGTAGCTCAGGAAACAATGAGAGGTGTCATAATATCATCTAACCCTACATGATAGCACAGCAAAGAGAACTCTTCCAGGTCTTTGAGGTACAAACGGGTAAGGTGATATTTAGGTCCAGAAAGATTACTCTTCTGCTAGAATACTGTGTTGAGGTTTGGTGTCAGTTTGAGAACACAACTTGTGTTTACCACTAGGAATGATTCACAAAAAGAATGAAATAGCAAGAGAAGTGGTTGATTTTTCATTTATCAGCACCTAAAAAATGAAGACAGAATGATTTTCTGGAAATGTGGTTTATTCAAATGCCAGGTTTCAATAATCAAATTAAGGTCTTAAACTCTATGGTTTGCTGAGTTTTTTATTGACTGAGTCACTGAGGATTTCATTTTCAATGTCTGTAAAGAAAATCTATTGATTTTAGAAATTTTTAGGTTCAGTCTGGTGCACAGAGAACAGATGAATGAGAGACTCAGGGATAGGGTGATGCCCATGTTGTGGGCATAGAGTCCTGCTCTCATTTTCATAAATGCTCTGATCTTAGGCAGTAGTATCCCAGCCACTAAGGGTGGGCAGTTTATTGGTTTTAGTTACAGCTCCTAAAGGGCTCAGGTGGGAGTTTAGCTGAGTATTCTCTATTCAAGTAGAAAAGGATTATAAAAAATGAAATATAGGCCTGAGCAAA
Organism: Myiotriccus ornatus; assembly: GCA_036023395.1. NCBI lineage: Eukaryota > Metazoa > Chordata > Aves > Passeriformes > Tyrannidae > Myiotriccus > Myiotriccus ornatus. Next base: position 65,803,482 of record JAYRBT010000001.1, on the reverse strand, counting down.
GAAAAAAAAATTGAATTTTTCCTTGATTAGTAGCTGAAGATGTCCTTGACAGTATTGTAAATCACTACTGCCTCACTAGCCAATCCTGCACCTGTGCAAGGAAATAGTAATGATGATATTTTCTTCCTCCTCCAGCACCCAACAGGAATGGCAATAGCCTGAAATACATGATTCCTGGACTGTGATAATTTCTTTCTCTTCTGAGTGCGTTGATTTGACTGCATTTGTTTTGCTTGGAATTCTCTGTGCTTTCCTCATTTAAAGAAAAAGAAAACCAACCAATCAACCAAAAATAGTCAATTAGGGAGACAGATACTTTTAGGGAGAAACTAATTGTACCTAATTGAGATGTTCATGTTTGAATGAGATAAATGAATCCCTGAAAAGGAGAGACAGCCCCCATGCAGCAGCCCTTTGAGGAGTCAGAAGCCCTCAGTGGCTAACTAGGTGAGCAAGGGGCAGTGCTGAAAGCACTCATGGGATCCCTCAATCTGCTTTACAAAGTGTTGGCTACAATGTACCACATCTGAAATATTTTTATACCAATGCATGCTGCATGAGAGCAAAAAAGATGAGCTGGAAGCTTTGGTCCAGTCACAGAGTTTTGGCATCACTGGCGTAAGCAAAACTTGGTAGGATGAGATCTCTGACTGGAGAACCCTGTTGGATAGTTACAGGCACTTCAGGAAGGATAAACACGGCAGAAGTGGAGGGGTGGCACTGTATGTAATAGAAGGGTGGGAATGTATGGAGCTCACAGCTGGCAATAGCACAGTTGAGAGCCCTGGGTAAGAATCAAGGGGCAGGCATATGTGGGATTCTGCCACAGACCTCTCAGCCAGGACAAGGATGCCAATGAATTATTCTTTGAGGAACTAAAGGACACTTCCAAGTCAACTGCCCTTGTCCTTATGAGGGATTTTAGTTGCCAGAAACTAACTGAGAGTATCATCCAGCTGGTACAACCTGGGCCAGAAGATTCCTGAGAAACCTGAATGAAAACATTATGAAACAGGTACTAAGGTAGATGACTGGGAAAGATGCCTTATTTGATCTGCTGCTTGTCAGCAGAGTGGATCTGATGAGTGCAGTGGAGATTGGGGGCCATCTTGGCCACAGTGACCATGAAGTGATCGAGTTTTAAATCTCTGTTGATGGGAGGAAAAGTGCCAGCAAAACCTCAGTGCTGGACATGAGGAGAGCAGACTTTGGGCTGCTCAGGGAATTAGTAAGTATTTCCCCCTGGTAAAATGTTTTTGCAGGTGCTGGCTTCCATCAGCACCTCCTAAGGTCACAGAAGCAGGCAATTTCCAAATGTCAGAAGTCAATCAAGAGTGGCAGAAGGCCTGCTTGGCTGAGCAGGGATCCACTTTTGGAGCTAAGGTGAAAAAGTAATGTGTGTGCCCAGTTAAAGCAAGGCCAAGTGACATGGGAAGAATTCAGAAATGTTGCTTGGCACTGCAGGGAAAAAATTTGTGCAACCAAAGCTCAGCTGGAGTTGAAGCTGCCAGAAATTTGGGGGTCAATAAAGAGAGATTTTTAAGGACATATCATTGGCCCTTTCCAGGATGAGGATGGTCACCTCACAAACAGGGAGAGAGACAAGGCAGAGGTGTTTAACGCTTTCTTTGCCTCTGTCTTCAACATGGATTACAGACCAAGGGGGTCTCTGTGCCCATGACTGTGAGAATGTTCAATTCACAGCTGACCCTGAAACTGTGCGGGATCTGCTGCTCCAGCTGGATCCCTACAAATCTATGGGGCCTGATGGGATTCATCCCTGAATCCTCAAAGAGCTGGCTGATGTCATCGCAAAACCTCCCTCGATTAGTTTTGAGCGGTCTTGGGAATCTGGAGAGGTCCCAGTTGACTGGAAGCTGGTGAACATTGTCCTAATTTTCAAGAAGGGCAAGAAACAAGACCCCAGAAAATACAGGTCTGTCAGTCTTCAGTGCCTGGTGAAGTTATGGGGAAGGTTATTCTGAAAGCTATTGAAAAACACCTGAAAGACAACAGAGTCATTGCTCACAGCCAGCACGGCTTCATGAGAGGAGAGTCCTGCTTATCAAACCTGATTTTCTTCTATGATGAGGTAACCCACCTACTTGATCAAAGGAAGCCGGTTGGTGTAATCTTTTTGGATTTGAGTAAAGCTTTCAATACCGTTTCTCACAGGATCCTTCTGGACAAAATGTCCAGCACACAGCTGGATAAACACATCATGCAGTTAGCTCATGGGTGGAGCAGAGAGGGTAATAGTGAATGGGGGAACATCAGGCAGGTGACCTGTCACTAGTGGGGTTCCACAGGGCTCCATCTTAGGCCCTGTGCTCTTCAACATCTTCATAAATAACTTGGACACAGGACTGGAAGGGATGCTAAGCAAGTTTGCAGATGACACAAAACTGTGAGAAGCTGTTGACTTCCTCAAAGACAGGGAGGCCCTGCAGAGAGACCTCAGTGAATTAGAGGACTGAGCAATCACCAGCCACATAAAATTCAACAAGGGGAAGTGCTGGATTCTGCACCTGGGATGGGGCAACCCCAGATGTTTGTACAGGCTGGAGAATGAGATGCTGGAAAACAGTGCAGTGTAAAGGGACCTGGGGGGTCCTGTTCAGTACCAGGTTGAATATGAGTGAGCAGTGCCCTGACAGCCAACTATGTCCAGGGGGGCATTAGGGAAAAGCATCACTAGCTTATTGAGGGAGGGGATTGTCCCGCTCTGCTTTGCACTGGTACAGTCTCATCTTGAAAGCTGTGTGCAGTTTTGGGCACGACAATCTAAGGAAAATATTAAGCTCTTAGAGAGTGTCCAAAGGAGGGCAACAAAGATGGTGAAGGGCCTTGAGGGGAAATCGTATGCGGAGTGGCTGAGATCATTTGGTCTGTTCAGTCTGGAGAAGAAGAGACTGAGGGAAGACCTCACTACAGTCTACAACTCCCTTGTAAGGGGGAGAGGAAGGGCAGGCACTGATCTCTTTTCTGTGGTGACCAGTGACAGGACCCGAGGAAATGGCCTGAAGTTGTGTCAGGGGAGCTTTAGGTTGGATATTAGAAAAATGGTTTTCACTAGAGGGTAGTTGGGTGTTGAAACAGGCTTCCCAGGAAAGTGGTCACAGCACCAAGCATGACATAGTTCAAGAAGCGTTTGGATGATCCTCTCAGGCACATAGTGATGTGGGGATGGTCCTGTGCAGGACTAAGGGTTGGACTTGATAATCCTTATGTGTTCCTTCCAACCCAGCATATTCTGTGATTCCGTGGTGCTTGTATTCCTTGCGTACAACGACAGTATTGGATGACTAGCTCAGGGGTAAATGCCTATACTGACAGTGGTGTTACCTGTGCTCTGAGGATTATTAGCACTAGTGCCTTCCCTAGACCATACAAACAAGACACCTGTGTCTTAAATGTGGCTAGATCCCATCCCAGTCTTTGTATGAAAATCTCCCACTTGTGATATCCTGGTCTGCAGTTTACCCATTCATCACCAAAAGGCATGAGTCTGCCTGCAATTGAAGATGCCTAAAAAGACCCCTGTGAATGCTGGCTTCTGACATATGGGTTCTCTAGATAGTTTTCTTTTGTGTAAGTGCATTTATCCCATTTCAATAAGATGTTTAATCCCAAAGAAATTGTCTGTGTCTAGTCCAAAAATATTTTAGTGTTTTTCTTACTGTGAATGCTACAATAGTTTTAGAAGGCTCTGTACATAATAATCTGCTGGTGCATCAAAACTGTGTCAGCACTAAATATTATATGGGTAAAAGAAAAAATGTGGCACAACTATTTAATTCTGACATAATATCAAATAAAACTTTATGCTTTCATACTTTTATAGCCACAAAGTATTGCTTACTTTTTAAAAGAAATTAAACACATGAAACAGATGTCCTGTGGGAACAATCTGTTATAGTCTGGCAGCAGATTCTCTTTCACTAGCATGAGATATTGTAACTGAAACATGTACATAAAGTTTTACTATATATGTAATTATGGTAAATAGTGATTTATCAGACTTCTAGTTACTAAATATCCCCTCAAGATTTATTTTTAAAATCTCTTCATGTTTGTCATTGTCCTACCATTTTTGTACTGCTGTCTTTTATACTACATACTATGGATTACTTCATTTTCACAGGACTGGCTGGTCTCATTATTGCTATAGAATCTTAATTTAAAATGTTATTATCTGTGTAACTATGAACAGGTATTTCTGAATTACAGGTTTTAAGCACAAAAACCTGACTGTTCAGCTTCCTCAGAAACTGTAAAGTTGATGCTTATCTTCTGGATATCTTTGTTGGTCATTATAATCGTAAGTCTCAAAACTGGACGCATACAGACATGGGAAAATTAAATGCTTAACATCCCCAGAAGCCAAAATAGCAGAGCAGATATTGTCAGTGTGAAGAAAAAGTAAATTTAAGTTCCACCTTTCAAAGATTTGCTCTGTGCTCTACCCAGGGCATAGAAGACACTTCTTGCTTTGGCACCGTTCACGTGATGTGTCCTTCCACAGAGCTTTGTAGAGAGGAAGGGAGTGACACTCTCTTTCATCTAAGGCAGTGACCATGTTTGGTTGAAATGAAGTAGAGGGATGAAACCTCTCAGGTAACTAGGCATGTAGAGAATTAGGCAGTGGCTGTAAGGGAGGTCTATGGACTTTTTTAGCATGCAGAACTTGCTGGTAGCAGACCTAGATTGTAAATACTGTGGTAGTTTGGAGTATGAGTGACATACATGGTCTCTCCATTGTCTACACTAAAGTATATGGTACCACTGTTGGCAGCTACTTCATCAAAGTCAACACCAGAGCTATTGACACCAAAATACCTCTAGAAATTTGGCAAGAAATCTGTTAGACTCTGGAGTCCCTTAGCACAGCACTGGTACAGTGCTGGTTTGTTTGCTGCCTCCCCTGGCTCTGATTTCTCACTCTCATGCATCTTGCCTCACAGAAAAAAAACCCTGAAGCTAAAGAAGGACATAGTTAGTGAGATTTGGTTAGGTCTTTGGTTACATTAAATGGTTACAATCAAAATATGTAAAATGCATTCCTTTATAATTATTTAGGGCTTTCTAATTACTTAGCTCCTCTTATCTAGACTTCATAAAACATCCCACAGCCTTTACAGCTGTGGATCCTTAAAAAGAAGTCCTTGGAGCTCAGGCTCTCAAATCTTTCCTTCAGACTAAATTTCAATTTAATTCTTTTTCTTTTTAGTTTTCAGTCCTAGTGACCTTTTTTTTCACTGGCTAATGTCAATATCCCATCAGTTCCAGCTAACCACTTCTTTTGTGTCTTTTTCTTTCATCACAAACTTATCTTCCAGGGTAAAACTCTGTATACGTTTTTCCTTTATTACATACATCTTCACTGTAAATTTTCATAGCAAATACAAGTGGCTTTAACCATTCTAAATGAACCAAGTGCTCTTTACTCACATCACTGGCCTAACCAACTGTGAGCTATAAAAATCCCTGGCTCTGGGTGCTCTGTGCATTTAGAAACTATTACTCCTTTGTTCCTGTTTAGCCCACTGGCTAACTCCTCCACCAGTCCTGGATGTTTAATTCAGTGGTTTGCAATCTGAGGTACACAGAACCCTGGGGTTTCTCCACAAACTATTTCTAAAAGATCTGTGAAAAGCAATTACAGAAAACAAGGCTATCATTTCATGTGCTGGCTTTCATTTGCTAGCTAAGGGTCCCATACTTTCAATGGTCTTTTTTAAGGGACTACAGTTTTAAAAAGCCTTATTGAAGTTACTTATACATCACATTAGACGTTATACAAAACATCTGTTACATTTTTCTGTTAATCTCATTATCTCTTGGACTTTACTAACTTTGTATAAAGACCATACATAACATATTACTATTGAAGCTGGCAGTCTCAAGAATAAGTTGCTTTCTACAGTCATGCCTAACAAAAAAGGTTTCCCCAAAAGAATCCCACATCCCTCCACTGAGACAGCTTTGCACGTAAGTACAGTTCAGTCTGAACTGCTAATAAAGTCTGATTTATAAATAGCTCTTAGAAATCCATTTGTTTATGCCCCTTATAATTTGAGTTCAGAGGCATGTGTCTACTTTAGTTACTGTCTAGTCTTTTCTTAATAAATGATTTGTAATAAAATAATTGTACTTTCATATATATATTTAGTTCCAGTAAATTATGTTGGCAACCCTAATGTGTCATAGCACAGTTTTTCTCTGAAATCTCAAACAAATAAATTACATTAATAATAAGAAAAATTATTTAAACTTTTCGTATGATTTTTTAAAGTTGCTTAAACCATGCTTTCATTTGGCATACTATAAGGTGATTTAGGGATTTAAATAGCTCCAGAATTTCAAGTAAACTGGTGTTCTAGAACACAAGGGTTGAAAAAAGAAAAAGAATGAAAAAGTGTCAGTTTGGTGTATCAGAATAACCAGTAACCTTGAAATGATTGATCAAGTTTCTTTCAAACTCCCTTTATCCTCTTTTGGGATATATTTACTTCTCATAAGCAATGAAATGTGAAACATCATCATCATCATCAAAATCATATGAGTACAGTTGCAGCTTCATACTATGGAGAGAAAAGCAATGCCACTATCAGGCTGCATCTCAGAGAAAAACCTCTTCTGACAAACCTTCTGGGTTCTGATCCTTCTGGGTGGACACACCCGAGTAGGCTGTCTTCCTTGTTCTCTGCCCAGGCAGCAAACTTTGTCCCGTTCTTTGAAACAGGAACTTTTTTAAGATGTGAGATTTAATGCAGGACTCAAATGGTTCTCAGACATTGTAATCCATAACCATGAACCTGCAGTCTCCTCAATGTATTTTCCAACACAGTAGCAGCAAAAAGTGGGCCAGTTTTGTTGGTGACAGCAGAGACCAGGACAGACGTTCCATTAAGCCTGTGTAGAGTTGCCCCTGACAGGACTTTCACCTTCTTCATTTTGTCTTCTGCTAGGCTAACTAATTTTTAAAACTGCCAGCTTTGACACTTGGGCTCATTCTACTTCAAACTATGGAGTTGTGCTAACTTTGCAATTAAGTCTCTTACACTGCAGGAGAAGTTGTCAATTAATGCTAAGTGGTTTAGGAAGACATTGACATCCCAAAAGTAATAGTATTTTGGCTTGACAGGTTTTGATAGGGAGGTGGCAGCCCTGTTTAGCTTGTCTGTTCCCTAATTCCTGTTGTTCCAGGAAGAATGATGGTAAAGACTGTCTTCCTGGCAGGACTGGGTATACTGCATTCTACTTTCTTTTACTAGTAATAAATGATTAGGATCTTAGATTTTGAAAAGTATGTTTTATCTTTCAGCTATAAATTATTCCACAAATTGAAGTAATTTCATTGTTTTTCTTATTTCCAGGCAACTTTGTCTTGACTTGAATATTCCTGATAAGTTACTGTACCACCAAGAAATGACTGTAACACAAAATTTTAGCCTAAATAGGCAAAGAGAAAGAAAAGCAGGAATGCCACTGGTTTTCCCACAGGTTTTGCTAAAATTTTCCCTGCTAGTAATAGGAAAAAGGAAACAAGGGTTTAGAAAACATTTGTTTTCTTTAGCTTCTTTCAATTTATGGAGCAATTTGTAAGAGTTCCCACTTCCAATTTACTTGTAAGTATTCAAGCTACAGCAAACAAATTGTAAGTAGCTGCTTTCTTCCTTTAATAAACATTTTTGCAGTGAAAGCTACTGCAGTCATACTACATTTGATTCTCTAACTTTGTTTCAATGACAGAAAAGGTAGATATAATTTCTCTCCAGACAAAGGAATATAGATTTGAAAACATGTAGCCACTGCTCTGCTCAGATGGTATAAGTGGGGAGAGCAAAGGCTTTACTTTAAATAGGAAAAGTGCAATAGAATAGAATAGCAAATGAGAAACATTCTTTAAAATTTCTATCGGGTTTGTGATATTTTTCATTGAGGATATAAACTTCTGCATCATTTTTCCAATCAGTTTTAAAGTTTTAACCAAAGTGTGACCAAAGTGTTGAAATGTTAGCAAAAGATAAATCAATACTCTGTTATTTGAGTTTATCTTTCCAACTAGTCATATGGAACTTATTAAAGCTATTACAGAAAATACTGTGTGCCAGCATGGTAAATGCAACAAGTTATTACTTTAATGTTTTCATACTAACTTCATATGTGTTCAACAAGAAAACCTCAACAATTTTTTATCAAACTCATTATCCAGTGGGCTGAATTATTCAAGTTGAATTACAGAAAACAGAGACAGACTTTTTTACTCTGGAAAATAATTACTTTTCTGAATTAACTCTTAGACATGCTTCTTCTGTTCTTGCACTATCTGTTTTGTATGATTTTGTACGTAATGTTTCTGTAAACAAAACATGTAAACTATGTGTCTCAAATAATGCCTAACATACCTTATTGTATGACTGTTGTTCTTATTACCACATTAGCTAGTACATTTTAACTTCTCAAGTATATTAAAACCCCCGCCTGACTTCACTGAAGTCTTATAAGAAAATTATATTATTAAATATACTTATTAACTTCTTTATGAACAACTTGTATTTTACATATACATTAATGTACTACAAGGTTATTTGTTCTTGCTAGCACTTTAAGGAAACCACATTGCATTGCAAATAAGTCATCATGCATTCATGTCCATGAATATATCACAGAAACCATCAAAACTTTAGTCTTCTGAAAAGATTAAACTCTTTGTTTGTATATTTCCATGGACATTGTTGTTTAAAACATTAAATAAACAAGAAATAACATCGTATGTGTAACAAAAGAATGCAATTATGCATAAAATTCTTTAGATTTCAGTATAAGTCCCCTGGAACACAAGCAGTGGACTTTCCTAGTGTTTTTGTAGAGATTTGCCTTTGTTTTGCAGAAATCATGGACTTTCAGAAAGCACACTTAAGTTAAAATATGCGGTCTTGAGATACGAACTCCTATTTCCTGTTTCTCTGACACAATAAACATTGCCTACAGTGAATAAACATTTTTTACTGGAAGAGATTTGGAGAAACGAATGACCACTTCTGTCATCCTGGTAAATTCTGTCAAGGAAATGCCTAGATCAAATACCACTGGGAAAAAAAAGTTCCTTCTCAGAAAACATTCAGAGTGGTTCTGTCATTTCTCTGTCAGTTTGGCTTAGACCACTTTATGCTAGTAGGAAGCAGTAGCTTTCAGAACTGGGTGGGAATTATTTCAAAGTAAGACTGCCCTTAGGAAATTAGTACAGACCTGTAATATAGATAGTTGCATATCATTTCTCTGTGCAAAGTGCTCCTGAGGGTTCAGATTCAGTAACTTTTCAATGTTGTCTTTGTTGTTGTTCTGAAGTGGCCTCTCTGGCTTAAGTTTTTAGTGAAGAATAAAAAATACCTATATTAGTGTTGTAGTTTAATAATATAACTAAGCTAACTTGATTGCTAGATTCTACTGAAGGTGAGGGTGCCGAGGAGACATACCCTTTCCCTGCTTTCTGCTGCTTTTTTTTTTCTGCTTTTTTTCCAGTATTTACTTGACATTGCTAATCCAGTTCAGGTTGTTGAACAGGAAGAAAACTGACCCCATTGAAAAGGAAAGAGATTGGAGAGCAGGCAGGCAGAAGAAGGAAGGCAAGCCAAGGCTAGGCAAGATGGAAGAGGCATGAGCCTCGTTGGGTGCTAACAGAAATTAGATGGTTCAGGTGACTGCTGCACATGTCCAAAAGCCTGAGTAGGCCATCATTTCACTGTCTACCAGCCCAGCTTGGTGTGACACTGAGGATGAAGGTAGAGCTTCCTGCTCTCGGTGAGGTTGACAGCCTGACATCCCACCAACTTATTCCACTTCATCCCATATACTTTCCTCTTTGGAATGCCTTCTGCCATCCCCACAAAACTTAATGTAACCACTGGCAGTGATGAGGAACAACAAAGTAAGTGACTTAGTTCCTTGATCTTGGAACAGCACACATCTCACTCTGCCTCTACTGCTAAGAAGCCTGGACCTGGTTTTGAACAAAAGCAATTTTCTGATTTAAAGCTTTTTTGACAAAACAGCACAAAGGGAGAGGGTCAGTCTTTCTGAGATTTGAAAATGTTCCCTTCTTTGCTTTCCATTGCATTTGTGAGAGAGAGTTGAGAGAAGCTCTAATGCTAATGATCATGGAGGAACTCTCTTTGTTAAGAAGATTTCCATAATGCATACTTCTTCCCAAGTGTCTATGTCATGATGTGATTCCTTCTGCCAGCTCAGGCGTGTCCTCTATCCACGTTCAGAGGCAGAAATCAATAGTAAAGCATGCTGAGTGAGTATAATGGAGGCATTCTTAGGCCCTGCAGCCACTGAGAGCTCACTCACTGTTGAACCATTGAAGAAGAGTCCAGTTCAAAAAAAACCCAGCACAGTATCTGGCAAAGGAGACTTTTCTTCCTTTAACTTCGAAAAGCAGCAAGAGATAGAACAGAAGATATACCTGAGTGAAGAAGTGACTCTTTCATATTTTTTCTTGTATAAGAATAAGGCAGAAATATATGAACCACTGCAAGATACTGTGCTCAAACCTTCTATCTGATTCCTTGCCTGATGCCACAAAAGCCAAGCAAACTTTAAACACGGATAAATAATGTGCCTTTATTTTCTAATATGTAAACTGCAATGGAATCTGTAGCACATTATTTTAAACCACAGAAACTAATACTAATTGCAAATAACACCAAAAATATGTGAATCAAAGTTTGTGCTATTCTGATTCAGGAAGGAAAAAAATCTGTTCACAATACTAGCCTTTGTTTCCCTTACAGCAAAACGTACTTGCATTACTCATTTATGGTATTAAGAAACATTGATAATTGCCTTTTATAGGTTTTTCAAGCATCACAATTTAGTACACCTATAATTGAAAAGGTGGATTTTGCAATCAAAAAGTAGAATACAGAGACTGTTGCTATGCAAAAGTGAAGAATTTCCTCTTTCTTTAGCTTATTAATTTTCAAATAATGCTTTAGGGCTTGTTGTGATAGTTCTTTACAAGGTAGTAAATATATAACTAAATAGGCTGTCTAGGCTGAAAACTAATTACCATTAGAAACTGAAGCATTTGGGCTTGTTATTTCTGCAAATCAAACAATTCTGAATACAATCTCCATATTAAATCAAATGTTCACTGAACCATGAAGCTCTTCACAAATCTGGACCATGTTTTAAGAAGCCCTTTTTTTCATTATTGTTGTATGCATGTTGTTGCATGCCAAATAGTTAAAATATTAAAATATGTTTATGTTGGAGGGTGGGGAGGAATGAAAAGATGATGTTAAATCCCAGTTTTAGAAGTTTTTAAAAGTTACCAGCTAGGATAGAAATGTGGAAAGGAAGTGTATAGCTTGAACTTAAAGTTTTTACTTTTGTGCAGAAATGACAATGGGGAGACACATCTTGAACGTGCTATCTCATCCCTCTGTCCTGTGGACAGTTATCATAAGGATAAGGAGTATTTGCTTTGTATGTCTCAGAGCTATAACGAAGTTTAATACATTAGCATTTCTAAACCCTTCCTTTATATGGCTAACAATTAATGAAGTTCTTAAGATAAAATATAGGCAGTTTCTCTCAAAAAAAAAATAAAAAGTTTTTATTTCCAGAGTTGAGTTTAGTTGAAGGCAATAGCCAAAGAGCAAACAACAGGTATATAAGTCGATCACCCTTTTGTCAAAAAATTAAAAGGAAAAAGAATTTAAAAAAAAGAATTCACAGAGAAAGAAACCACAAACATCCCGGATCAGCAAAGCACATAAAGGGTGAGGGTAGAAGTAAGATCGGGTTTTAGAATCATTCTTCAGACTAATTGCCTGGTATGCTGCCTGTGTTTCTGTCAAAAAACATGAAAGGAAAGTGCTGACTGATTATACATATTGGAATATCAAATTAGGATATACATTCTGAAATATATGGAGAGAATAAACTACACATATAATAAGGCTGCATTTTTATCAAGGCTTTCTGGTGATGATACAAACCATGTAAGGGAACTCAAGTATTTTTACACAGTGGCTGTCATCTGATAGCTGAAACAAAATATAACTCTATGTACAAATAAAAAGAGGGGGGGGAAGGCAAAATAAGAAAACAGCTTTAGATACCCACAAAGATAGACAGAGGTATAAAATTGCATGAAATGTTGTGATCATAATTCAAGTCAGTCTATTTGACCATCAAAGACCATAATAAATTATATCTGTTGCTTTGTAGCACCTATAGTGGTTAAGAAAGTAGAACGATTTAAATATATAACCTCTTTTCACACGCTCCAGCCCACATGCCTTTATCCAAGCACAGTGATTTGTTTGTTTGGCTTTGTTAGAGTCTAATTAAGATTGGAATTTGATGACTGCTCATTGAATAGAATTCATTCTGGGTAAAATAAGGTAGCAATACTTATTTGTGGAGAAAAATAATTGGAGGACTGCACGGAAGGATAAGCTCCTTTGACTAAAGTCATACACTTACCCTCTGTTTTTCAGGGTTTGTAGATTGAATATTTCTTGAATCTTCAGCTGTTTCAAAATGTTTGGACAGGAAAAAGTAAGTGCTATAATTAAGGGGAATATGTACTGTATTCGTCAGACAAGACAAGAAGTCAAATAATTGTTTAATGCAAAAACTTGACTCTGTATTAACTATCGGGTGTTCATAAACACAGACACACAGCACACCCCCCCTTTCCGTCTTTTTCTGGTTCCCTTTTCCACAAAACAGCTGCAGTCTCTGGGAACTGAAGGCCAGATTTCCCAAAGAGCTAACTTAAAACAACTCTTAAACACAGCTTTTCAGCACCCATTAGCTCTAATCAGGGGTAGAGATCTCCTTCAAAAATATATAGGAAGTCCAAGCTAGTTCTCTAAGGTCAGAGACAGGGCAACCTCATTACTGTGTAAATTAGAGGACCACAGCATTTTGAAACATCTCACAGAAAGATTCAAATAAATCCCAGCTTGTGTGATAGGAAGAAAAGTGGATAAAGCAAACAAAAAGACAAAAAGCTTGAGCAGGCAGACTTGAAGATGGCATAAGCAATTGAAGAGTGCAAGCAATTCCTTGATATGCCTGTCTTAAAAGTATACCATATAGATACAGTGACTGTCATATTACAATGCCCAGTTCTCCTCTGTTTGGACTTTCTAATCTCCCTTGTGTTTTGTAATAGATCTGATCATTAGAAAAGTCTCTGATTAACTGATAAACATTTTTTTTTAATGCGTTGTATTGGTTGTCCCTTTGGAAAGCATAGTTATTTTTTTTCCATGTAAATTTTCCTAAACTGCCACAAAAAGATCATTTAAAAGATCAGAGTATAGGGGCAAATTATTATTGTGAAAGCAAAAATACAGAGATGAGTCAAATGTATGCATTTACAAATTAAAATAAAGATGAAGAATAATAAGGTATTCAGGTTTCTAATTATTTTTCAATATTCATCTTTAATTCTGCTATTTTTAAATAACTGTTTAAGAAACATGTAATGTTAGAAGTGGGCACCATAACATCCCATAGGTGTTAGGTATGGACATAAGTAGAATGGGTCTTAACTGAGTTTACTGAGTTAATCCTTCTGTTGGCATAGTAATACTTAGTTTCTAGTCATTTAGGTTATCATTTGCAAAGAAATTTTTAACTATTGGAATTTGTTTAAATATTTACTTTAATGAAATCACAATGAAAATATATTTCCTGCTTGAAACAAGCCTTTTCAGAGTGCCAGGACTCAGAAGAAGGCATGCCTCGATTTTGTGACAGCTGAAATCTGTACAGGAGATGTTTAATAAATGGAGACATATTATACTAAGTTTTGCAGATTACTATTTTTCCAGTAGTGACATATGTATTGAAAAAAATCTTTTCAAAATGAGGTCACTGCTTTAAAAATGTAAGAAACATTGTCAAATTTAAAATGCTCTTTTAGAAAGGAATTCAGTAACTGCACATAAAGAGTGCCTTAATGTCTGCGACAAGCAAAACATCTGTTTCAGCAGCGGAAATGGAAAGTTAATACTCCAGATAAGCTAAGGTTTTGAAAAAGAAAAAAGAAAAAAACCCAACCCTGCTATAAACCTTACTCAAAACTCACATGAATTCTTCTTTGATCAAGTTAGTTCAAATGGAACAAATACCTCCCTCTTCCAATTAGCTTCATATCCTCTATCCCTATTAGCTTACTCTCCCCACCCTTTTCTCACCAGATTTCTTGGTTTTATCTTTACTACTACCCTGAGAGGGAGGAGACTGAAACCACTCTGCGCTGTGACCTGGCCCCACACATCCCCACGGCAGGTTTAGAGTATCCCTGAGGTGGCGTGTGCTCAGGTCAAAGCTGTAGCTGCCTCCAGATTCCAACATGATCTTGTGCTGTGTGATCCTGGACATCTCTCTTGCCATACTGCCCACCTAACAACACCAGCCACAAGTCCCCACAAGGGAAGACATCAAATTAGTTGAGTATGTCATATCCCCTTTACACTGCTGGTAAGCACATACTGGGAGGGCATGCTCCACAACATGCCCCAAAGTTTGTTATGTAAAGCAGAGAGTATACTTACCCAAACAGCATATCTCAGTCACATGAGAAATATACTTTAAATCTTACCATTGTACTTGGTCAGTATGCTTGACAATTTCCACTAGGTGAATTCCTTTATTTTGTTGCCTTCTGCTTTTGCTTTAATAAGACTTGACTAGTATACAAAGATTTGCTAGTTGCATTCAAGTCCAAGACAACAGGAAATACAAACACTATTGTAAATGTGTTCATTTAGGATATGTGACACTTGCTCGACCTGCATGAAATACTTGGCCAGCTGGTTGCATAGAAAAAGTCCCGCTGATCTAGTGGAAGGGAAAGAAATAATAGATGAGCACGGAACAGTTGCATATGAAGGTATAATATAGATGTTTGCACCTCCAACAAAGGTGATATATTATAGCACAGGCAATATGATTTTTATAAGACAAAAGCAGTCAGATTAGAGAAAACAGAGACAGAAGGAAAGGGGAGAACTGATGGGTAAGAAAGAC
Source organism: Myiotriccus ornatus (assembly GCA_036023395.1). Classification (NCBI taxonomy): domain Eukaryota; kingdom Metazoa; phylum Chordata; class Aves; order Passeriformes; family Tyrannidae; genus Myiotriccus; species Myiotriccus ornatus. The sequence continues at coordinate 65,788,416 of JAYRBT010000001.1, read as the reverse complement.
TTCTAAAGAAAGCCTGTAAAAACCAAAAATTTAGAGAATGAATATATATATATATAAATGCATACAAGTTTCTTCTAAAACATTTTCATACTTCATGTTTGTCCAAATAAAACATAAAAAGGCACAATTTTCTGCAGAATTTTTCTTCATAATGTAAAAGCAAAAAATTCTTGAAACATTTTTCCATGTTTAAGCCCAGCACAAAGTAGTTAAATATTAACTTGCGTCAGAGGCAGAAGACTATGGAATTTACAGCTGTTGAGGTTATGTGATTCTCGTCACTACAATACAATACAATACCAAAGCAATGATAAGACCTTTGCATTTAAAATTATACAAATATACAACACTATAGTTAAAATGCAAGTACACATCTCACACACAATGGATCATAAACTACAATTTGTCTTCTATTGGAAATTCATAACGTACTTTCTTTAGCTATTGGGTTTCAAAATGAGGTCATATAATGTGAAATGGATTTTTTTTTTATACAATCAAGTGCTTAAAAGCTGTATTATATATACTTCCAAATTGTTTATTTCTTTAGAATCAATTATACTCCAAAAGTTGCTCTATGAAAAAACACTTAAACTCTTCATGCACTGTGTAGTGTGCTTGTTGCTATGTAAAAATTATAATAATAAAGGTAAAAAGTCATAGCAGGTTTTAGCTAAGCATATAAATTTTTAACATTAACTTCCATATTAATGTGAAACAGCTATAGAGTTTCTTCAGCAAAAACCTCTTCATAGTTCTGAATAGCAATTACTGCTGTTACTGCCATTAATGAATCCACAGAGACAACTGGGACTGGTGTCTGACCTGCTGCCTTGAAAATTTGGAGATGGCATGGAAATAACACTTGAAAGCCATCTTGGAAGGTTTTCTAATATCTCTTCCTGTATGCAATGGTAGGATGCAGTCTGAGAGGATGACACAAATATAGGCATCTTTCTGTAGGTAACAGTGTACACAAGAGCACAGCAGTAGCTTGAATGCAAATAGGAAGTGTAACTTTAAACACTGTGGTTTACCTCTCCCTTCCTTTCTAAGGCCAGGCTGGACAGGGCTCTCAGCAACCTGATCTAGTGGAAGGTGTCTCTGCCTATGGCAGTGGGATTAGAACTAGACAATCTTTAAGGTCCCTTCCAGTGAAAGCCAAGTGTGAGGAGGAAGGAGCAGCAGAGAGTAACTGTTATGTACTGATCATTGCCCGTGGTTTCTTGGGAAGTGAAATTGAGCTTGGGAAAGGGGGTAGGAAAGGTGCTGTGTTGATGTTTATCTTGTTGTTTCCTGCTACCCAAATTAATGTTACTTTTTTACAAAAAATTAATTAATTTGCAATAAAATAAGTAATTTGTCCCAGGCCAGGTCTGTCTTTCCTATTATTGTAATTGGTAAGTGATCTTCCTACCTTTATCTTGACCCATGAGCTTTATCATTCCTGTTCTTATTATCTACTCCTCACCTCCATCCCAGTGAATAGATGGAATAATCAGGCAGCTGGATGGCTGGATGGATGTCTGCCTGTTAGCCAGTTGACCACTTCCCTCCAAAACAAAAACCCCAGTGAAGTTCTCCAGACGACTTCAGCAGTGATTTCCAGTAGATACCAGTGATGACTCTGCATCTGTTTTGATGAGTCTCCTATCATTCTTCTAAAGAGCTTTGCACTTTAAAAGACTGACACATTCTTCCATGTTGTGCTTTTAGGGTACCCAGCACATCTTCAGTTTCAGGTAACTCATGATTTACAGCATAATTCTCACATTTCTTAATGCCTTTTTTAACTTAAATACACCCTTAAAAAATAAAAGTTATATGTTAGGGCTACAGGGGAAAATACATGAGGCTCAGAGGAGCCCCATGATCAAATATGTTTAGTGAGGATGTGGCCAGTTTCTTCTAGATGGGACTGAAATTATGTATTCTATATTATGTATTCTAGTAGTCTGGACACTAAGAGTGACTACAGGAAATGCATTTTACAGTAGACATACAAAGTAATTGGAACAAAAGAATAAACATTTCACCAATGAACAGAGCAGAGATGATGAGAAAGTAAGAGGAGTAGTATTTATTACAACAGAAGGCAAAAAAAGCCACTAAGTGTTTGGAAACCTATAGAGCAGCTTGCCACATATGTCAGATTCCAAACCATAATGCTAAACAAAGTCATGTTGAATAGTGCTCCAGCAAAGGAAAAGAGCACTGAAGGCAAAGATGATTTTGCAGCTGCTTCCAAGCTGTTGCTGACAGAATACTAGAACACAGCTCATTTCTTTGAGATGGATGACTTCAATATTGAATTACAACGGAAGAAACAAATTTTCAGAGAAAAAAACTGTCAATTTTTTCAGAGAGGAAAAGAAAAATTTGACCACAACTGCATCATCTGAAGACAGGTCTTGGGGCTATGACGCAACAGCATGCCAGGCAGCAGGGGTCAGCAGTGCAGCTATTTCTCTGTTGAACTAAAAATAAAACAGATACCCTCTGATTAGGAAGTGACAAAGATCAACAATACAAAACTGAAAACAAAAGGGTAGTATAAAGAATTCCAACCTGACCCTGAGAATAGATTGGCACTAGTGTATCATACAAAAAAAAATGAAATGAAGGACAAAAGGGAAGGGCACAGACGCAATGTGATTCGGTTCAGCTGTCACAACTGGGTATCAGTATATTCACAGAGAGGATGGAAATGTGGTGCCTCAATGATAAAACAACAGTAAAAGAGCTAAGGAATACATGGCATGCTATGATATACTGTAAAACCACTTAGTATTTTTGAGCAAGCAATGTTTTAAACGGGACAATCAAATGAAAAGGAGGAAAATTTTCATTGCTGAAACAGAAGAGATGGAGAGATTCTTTAAAAGGAATAATAAATAGCATCTCCTTCTCTCAAGCACAGTTTTATATATAATATTCAAAACCACACAACTAATCCTACCCCGTCAGGATTTCAGGATAAGTTACAAACAAGAAGCTGACAAATAACAAAGCATCAGGATATAAAATCACAGCAGAAACACTAGAAGTATTTGATTCTCCTCCCTGATGAAACTGATAAATGGGCTTAATGAAATCTAGGAAGGCAGAGAGGAAAAGCCTTTCTGAATAATAGAAATAAGGAAATATGAGTAGGATATTGTGAAACAGTGACCTCACTGGCATCAACAACTGGAGACAACTTGTGCTGCTCTTCACTGTAGCAAAAATAATTTCCAGTGTGATACAACACATCAGTGAGTATACACAACTTACAGAAGCAGACAAACTCTGTTTGATAAATAAAAGAGTAGGTCAACTGTTTTTCCCTTAAACTGTACTCTTTGTCCCCAGGATGAGTTCACTGTACTTGCAAAAAAAAAATGAGTAGTATCTACAAAACAAAAACCCAAAAACTAGTAAAAAAGATCTTGAGCCAAAAAATATCAGCTAAACCAAAATCAACCTTCCTTTAACTTTAACAAAAGGTAACATACTGGTAGGCAAAAGTATCAGGGAAAGAGTAATAACCAATTAACGAGGCTTTTCTGATTACATGCAATAGTGACCTACCCTGACCCTAGAAATATGAGTGGGAAGACCAGAAGTATGAAAGCCCTGACCCAGTCAGCAAACTACCAGTTTCTCATGAGGAGAAGACTTTTCTTAATCTCCATGAAGTTACAAAAAATATAGTTCTATTTAACTTTTATAACTCAAAAAACTCAAACCATGCCTATAGTATTTAAATGATATAACACAAATATCAAATTGCATTACAAAATAAAAGTTCAGTCATTGTATAATTTCTATTGCTTTCTGAGAAATGCATCAAAAAGGCAGATAAGACCCTGTTCAGATCCATGTTTGTATCTAACAAATCAACATTCTGAGACTGCATCTATATAACCTGAAATAGGATTACTATTTTCTATTACCAAATATTCATCACTTTGACTTCAATGATTTCTCTGTGTGCTCAGTGCCACCACAAAAGACTGGTGGCTACAGCTCAAAATAGAGTGCTAAGTATACTCTGAAACAATACACTTAAGAATCTGAAATAGTTCTGGCATTATGCTGCTTAAAGGCTCTTATCCAGCACAGAAATTATCAAAGCTAGTCGCATACTTTAAAATGAGCTTATGGACAAATGTACTGGCCATCAATGTTTAGTCACTCTGTGACACTGCAAGTGAAGCTGAAGGTAAATTTGAGGAAAAAAATCTCTTTTTTTTAGGTTTCACTGTTCAAGTCTTAAATATCTAAGAAAAATAAAATTGATAGAAATCTCGGAGGTAGCATAAACTGCACAAGAAAGCTTACACTAAGTAGACTTGACCACTTAGAGCACTGCTCCTGTTTTGTCTGGATAAGTATACTGCTTACTCTCAAACTGTTGAGCCTTTGGCAGGAAATGAACAAAACTGGGGAAAGATTCTCAAGGGAATACCATATATTACTGAGATCTGCATAAGGATGATATTGACAGGACATCCTTCAAAGAGCAAAAACAGTGGCCCAAAAGAAATACTTAGGTTTAAAGAAGATTACAATTTAAGCAGGAACAGTCTATTATGGATATGAAGTGAACGCATGGTATTTAATAAATGCAAAAAGAAAAGAGGTTGAAATCAATACTGAACATCAGAGAGAGAGTAGTAATCTGGCTTTCATATTTATTCAACCTGTTTCTCGGCTGGTAAAAAGTGACATTGCTTTGTTTAGTCAGGAGAAGCCTGGAGATTCATAGCAGCCAGGGATTTAGACCCTTGGACAGTTAGATAAGTTGTGTTTAAATTAGAAAAAGGATCAAGAAAGAGTTTTGGTTACTTGTAGGGATTGCAGTAATAAAAAGATGGGCATAGAGGCAGACAAATAATTGTATAGTAATTGCTTTGTAATATTTGTTGGGCTACATACTCTTGATCTTCTGTAGCTAATCAAGCAAGAAAACATTTCAGTAGGGATGAAATCAGAAAGGATGCAGTAAATTAACAAAAAGCTGAAATTCCTTTAAGTTAATAAATATACCATAGGCACATTTATATGGTTAGTTATGTGTGTTGTGATATAAGTCTTCAAAGTTTAACCTGATAGCTAATTCTTTATCATGAGAATGTGTTATGGGATGGGAGTGGGCTATGAGAATCAACTACTGTTGATTCACCCATCTGCAGCACAAAATTAAAAAAATCCCAACCCTATCTGTACTTATAAGAAGCTGTAATATATTCAGCTCATCCAAACACTAATATGTTTGTGGGCATCATCATCATGAATAGGAAATGAAGAGTAGATTTAATCATTCAAACCACCAAATCAATGTCCAAGTCCATGTGACTGTACAAAACTTGTGGCCATTTACAGAGACAATAAAAGAAAAATCTAGAATTGGGTAGAAGATTCCCATTACAAATACTTTGAAATGACTGACCAATAAAATCAAAACAATTATCCAAGCCCTGAAAATGCATGCACTCCAGAATAACATTATGCATCAATAGTCAATGGGCCTGCTCTCATGCGTAAAATTACTCCAGTGTATAAATTTTTCAGGACTGGGGCCAAGGAATATAATGTTAGACAATAGAGCCCAAAGACAGTTGCAGCCATTCAGGAATAGTGCTGGGGGTCGTGGTATCAAAGCTGTGGACAGCTGAGTATGAGTTAATAAAACTATACAAATGAAAGATTAAAAGAATCCCAAACAGATATTTAGACTTTGCACAATGCCACTCTGCTTTTACAGTTTGTATGTTCTTAAAGTGGAAAGAAAGGGTCAAGCCGATTACAGCAGTGGGAAATAACCCAAATTTGGCTTATGGGAAAAAAGAAAAAGAGGAAAGGAGAAAGAAAAAAGAGGAAAGGAGAAAGAAAAACTAGGAAAGAGGACAAAGATATCAGAAAATAAGAAACTGTGTGTTTAGATTTACCATAGTATTTTTGAAGTCGAAGCTGATCATGATTTAAATACTGTTTTAAAATAGAAAAAGTTTGATGAACAAGAAAATGATGATTGATGAAATTAGGAAAAGAAGATTAAATTGTAAAATAAATTGGGTATCTAAAGTAAAAGAAAAACTTGACATATTTACAGTACACTTATGATAAAGGCTTGTCTCAGTTCACCTTTTTTCACAATATCAATTAGAGCTTATAGTTTAAGTTTTCTGAATCTCTGCACTGAACATGAATACTTCTCTTTGTTGTTGGTATAAGGAGACCAGACTCCTATCTCTGACACATAACCCATCTAAAGATAGGTTGCGTGAATACTGTCTGGAACAAGCTGCTATGAAATAACTCTGAGAAACTGTCAGCCTCTAGTTGGAAAGAAAAATCTAAAAGAAGCAAACTTACAGGGAAAAAAACTCAAAATAATATAATGGTGGAAAAGCATTGCTTTTTCAGAATTAAATCTATTACATATCATCCAAAAAAACACAATAATACCTTTGCAACTGCAAATACAGTCTTATAAGAGGGCAGTAAGGTTCAGTAAAGTAAACTAGGAGGATCCAGCTTACATGTTTAGACACAGTCAAGATTTCTAGTAAATAATAATGGCCAGTCTTCGCGAACGAAGAACCGGGGAAGGTCTTTACACCTTCCAGCCTGCGCATTGGATTTT
>JAYRBT010000001.1:65754418-65781685 GCA_036023395.1 Myiotriccus ornatus | reverse complement strand
CCCTGACCAGGAATCGAACCCGGGCCTCGGCGGTGACAGCGCCGCGTCCTTAACCACTAGACCACCAGGGGCTCCCTCAAGATTTCTAGTAAAAGGAAAAAAAATAGCCTTGGATATTTGTCCTCTGTTTAGCTGAAGGGTTGGATAGCACCAAGAAAAACTTTTAAGAGACCTACTGTGAGATAACTTTCAGATTTCAGGATATGCATTCAAATATGACCATGGACTTCCATTAAAGATGCAAAAATTAAGCAGGGTAAGACAGTGTTTACTCCAGAGTGTAAACATGCTTTATGTCAGGGAAAAAAGAAAGTCATTTCACCTGTGAAGGGCATACACATAGTACAGCAGTATCTACAAGCATTTCCCCATTGAGTTAGGATCCACACTTTTGTCCTCTATGCTGCATTAATTTTGGCTGTGAGAGAAGGTACACATACCCTGCGATGTGTCAGATCTGATTCACAGGGTAAGCAACAGGATGCAAAGAGGGCATGTCAAAGGTCCACAAAGCTCCATAATCTCAGTCATCCCCTGAACATTTATTTATGTAAATAGACTTGGAAGCATGCCCTGAAGATCAAGAAGTAGTGTAGTGAAATTACTTCTCTTAAAGTGAGACTGGGAGGTTCAATGCTATTCGATGGACTGAAGGAAAAGAGCTTACTGTTTCAGATATTAATTAAAACAAAAGATAGCACTGATCTGATCTTTATGTGGTTCAAACATGTGATACGTCTCTCACACAAGTATTTCCAAAAGCAAGTAAAGAAAGGAACAAGCTCTCTTTGACCAGAGACTTTGATTAGGAAAGGCAATGCCATAGGTGTACATTCTCCCTTTCCTTCAACCCTGCTTCTGAAAGGCAGTCAGGCTTGATGCTATGAAGTAGGAAAATGGACACTTATTAATGATCTAGACCATAAAAAAAAAAATCTCAAACACCATTATCAATCCATAGGTTTTAAAACTTATTATCCTTAACTTTTCCACAAGTGACCGAAACCCATCCTTCTCTTCACAGTCATGTTTAGAAGCAGACTGTATATGTAACACTGATCTTCACTTTCTAAACTGTGATTCAGTCTAGGTTTTTGTAGTAACCCCAACTTATTAACTACTAGAATGACTTTCTGCTTCTTCTTTGACTTTCCAGAAAAGTCAAAAGGAGGATAAATCATAATTCTGAAGGGTCTTGCCCACTTCATGTTACAGTTCATTACATAATAATGCAGGTTACTATATGCAATTGTTTCTCAGAAAGTATGTGTAAATATAAATTTAAAAAAACCTCAAAACGTAAAAAGAAAAGGAGACAGAGAGAAATAAAATCAAGATAACAAGAACTGCAGGTCATCCTTATGAATTATAAAAGTGAGGCCTAAAAAATAATTAATAATGAGCAATGAACTACAACTACTCTGGGCTGGCATTAGCTGCCATTATAAATTGAGGAAAGAATTCCCCAAATAATTGCAAATAGACACTAGAGATTCTGCAAACCAGTTAAGATGTGTCTCTGGGTATGCTAACAAAGGCAATTTCTTAGCAAGCAATATGCTAGCCACCTGGGATGGTTAATGAATCTGCTTTGTGGTAAACTTTTTAGGAGTACATGCTACAGAGACTTTTTAAGCGCGTTGCTTTCTGAATTCTATTATTTCTATATAGTTTTTTTGACTGAAATTCACATTTCCTTTTATTCTGGAGATTCCTGCGGCTCAGTTTTCACTGCACTACACATTTAGCATTGGGGCAGGTTATTACAAAACTGTTACTTGTTATCCACAGTTGAGAGTATTGTTTTTTACTGTATTTTAAAGCAGGATTTTCTGTTATTTTTTGCACTGCCTCGTTTGTACATAATATTTAGTCTCTAGTGCCACTCGGATAGCCAGACTGCTAAGAAGTTACTCTCTTCTGTAGCTTTCTGTAAATATTAAACACCAGCTCCCCATCGTCATTTACAGCCCATCCCCTACAGAGGGCACCTTTGCCTTATTGGAATTGCTTCTGCAGAAGAGATAATCGGTGGTTATCAGGGAAATAACTGAGCCTTAAAGAGAGCTCAGACTTCTCGCAGACACAGGGACCTGTTTGCCTAGACTTTTTAATTAACCAAGTTTTCTACTATAACTCAGCAGCCAGAAATAACAATGTTTCTTTCTGCATTATTATAGTCTCCCCAAAGAAGGGAGGCGATGAACTGGAGATAGTTAGAATTTGTATGAGAGACCAGTGAGTACTGAGATGAATGAAAGAGTGTAAGTTTTGGGGGTTTTTTCTTTCCATCAATAATTAGGGGTTTTGTCATTAAAAAATGTTTCTGAGATGAGTATTAAAAACATTGTCTGTGGGAAAGCAAGCTGTAGAAAAAAAGTCAACCATTTCCCAAATAAATCTTTCTAAAGACCTCCAATTAGTAATTGCTATATGAAAGCTGTTCAAGTGGAAGAAAGTAAGATTTTATTCTCCTTTGTAGATTAGATTATCAAAACTGACCCAGAAATTCTTTTTGGGGAAAAATACCAATTGACAGAAAGACTGAGCCAAAAAGTAATTTTCTTCCCGATTTTTTTGTGTGTTATTATTTTTGAAGTGTCAAGTATATCATTCATAGTATCTGCCAGTTCTGAGTAAAACTAGAAATACTTTTCTATTCAATATTGTTTTTCAGCTCAGTATGTAACACCGTCAGCCTGCACAGGCCACTTCACTAATATGTTAAGACAGATGTAAACGTCACTGATTTGTAAATGACAAAGTGAAAATTCTAAAGAATAATCCTTCTTCTGTCATTTTATATATGTCTGACCATTCAAAACAAGCTACAGCCGTAAAAAGAAGTACAAGACATTGCATCTATGTGACTCCCAGATAGGTCAGTACAATGTTAGTTCATATTAACTAGGGAAAAACACACAAATAAATGCATTGCTCCCTTTGCATAATGCCTTTTTATGGTGTTCCTATCAATAAAAGTTACAAACAGCCTTATAAATTTAACAGCAGGCAACCTGTTGCAAGAAGACACTAACTTCTCCAGACTGGTTTCTGGGACTAATGTTAAGTGTAAAGAATCTAACACAAAATCCAGCAAAGAATGTGCCCTGCCTTCCCTAACATTTTTTCTAGAAGACTCTTATAGAAAAATGCATTCATGTTTACATTTTCAGCTTCAAATACCCAGCACAAAAGCATGCAAACACAAAAACCTGAATCTCTAGTCCAGGCTGCTAAATTAATTAAGCAGCCCCTGTATTCATGAGTAATACTTTAATGCCATTGGAAAAAACTGTTTTAGGGAGCATTTTAGCAAGCTACTCCTGTACTATAATTTTACTTCCTTTTTCTTTTCTAATTATAGGCTGAGGCTGGATTCCTCACTAATGAAGGAAATTTTTATTTTAAGATTTCATTTCTAGAAATGAACAGAAATGTTTCCCATGTAAAGACTGAGAAATCAAGGGCTTGTACTTATAAAAATGTCCAACAGGAATATATATTTTAAGACAGTTATTGTAATATAAAACAACTGAAGCTACATTTGCACTAGTAAATTACACAGTGCCATCAATGTTCCCAGGTCCTGGACTGTGATGGTCTACACTGTAAAACTGTTTGAATGGCCCTTGGCATACTCTACGCATCCTAAAACCCAGTTCAGTTTGAGGGAGAGGGAGGCTGCACATCCCAGAGATCCTTCTCAACCAGCAGGCTGCTGCTACTACCCTCTTTTGAACAGGAGAAGTTTACAAATAGGCATATGTGCTAGTTGGCTTTATTGCATGGGAACATTCCCAGGCGAGTGTAATTTGCTAGCATAAACCTAGCCTCCAAAACTGTGTTTACTGCAGCCATTATGTATCACTGTATTTAAACAAATTCAGCTATCAGCCCTTACTTGTAAACTGTGTGCTGAGTTCTAAGCAGGAAAAAAAACACTCAAGAAAACATTTTCTTGATTATATATACTGCTATAGGCATTATTTTCCCTGTAATTGTTTCAGCTTGATAGTAAAAAAATAAAACTCGGTGCTGTTAAGAAAATGTTAGTTTCGAGTACAGCTTTATAGTTGTAGATAGAACAGATTATAACAGAAAGTAAAAGCTGCAGAAGAACATTTTAGAAGTATCTAAGCTACTTAGGAGCTCCACTTTCAAAACAGGACAAATTTAGCAGAGAACAAAAGGTCTTCATTGTCAGCATAGGGTACTCCATGACATTAACAGTGAAAACACTGTACAGCCCAACACCAAGTGTGGTTGAACACAGCCCTTAAAATCTTGTGACACATTTTCCTTGAGAAGTAAGAAAGTCTACTTGGAGATCTTCCTCCCTGTAACAATATAATGGTCAACTGGCCTAAATTTTCTAAGGAAGAACCAGAGAAACCCTACTATAGACTTCATATTTGATTGCTCATGTTCACTGCTGCCATGTAGGAAATATGGCTTAGTTCTCTTGTCCTGTGGGAACAGTAGAAGATGCATGCATGAAAACTGTTTTCCTACCCTGGAAGTTATGTGCCCAACTGGTTATTAGCTGTACCACAGAATATATAAATATGGATGCAGAAGCCTCATTTCAGCTTAACCTTCCTTGGAGGCCCAGTTGTGCAAATGCAGTGAACCCAAGCAAAGATTGTGTTTAGGCATGGACTCTCTCTTCAAAATAAAAATTAGCTCTGAAATTTGTGCTTCCGTCTGCACATCCAACAAAGGAAACCTGCACATTTGGTGAATTATGCACTGAGTGATTTTGGCACCTACTAAGTCATGAGACAATTGGTAGTATGACCGTGGGATCTGAAGTTTTTTGTGGATCTAAGTTGCCCTATGCCTCTTCACATGTGAAAACAGAATAATCCTCAATTGCCTGAGACTGATCATCAGATTGAAGGGTATAATTAAGCAAAAGCACAACTATTAAAACTCTTTCTAACCAGCTGGATTAAAGCAATTTAGATGGTGGTAGTTCATTTTTCTTGTTTTGAAGTTCACATCTAAAGTTTATACTCACGTGTTTAGAAGAACAAGTTTTAATGAAATCAACTTGCTAGTATATACGTTGACTAAAAAGTATTTTGTATGGATAAAATTTAATTATTGTAATTCATCTCCTTTTATATGTTTATGATTTTCTTAAATTTGTTTCTTACTCAAATATATTAACTGCTTTTCTCTGAAAATTTCCTTTTCAAAGTATAAGGATAAAATGTGATTTCTTCTTTTTATTCTTTCGTGACTCAGCTTCTTGCTTTCCAGTGTTAAGTACCTACTTATAGAACTACAGCTGCACGTAAAGCTAAGAATGTATTGAGGAATTGCTATCTTCATAACTCTATTTTTATAGAACAAGCAATCAAATACATAAGCCTAAAATCCAGTATTGGGACTAATAAATTTCAATTGCATGTAAATCACTGAGGACTGAAGATGAACAGACAACCCAGAAGTTATGTTATTTATAAATTCAAACAAATAGTCTTAATAAGTCTTTTGCCATTATCCATAATCAATGGTGTATATTTCAAGGGAGCTTATTTTGGCCCTACCACCCCATTATACCTACCATAAAAACACAGGAACTTTTTTTAAATGCTTTATATCTATGCCAAGTGTTATCCTGTTTTAAAATCAGTCTTTTTTTTTTTTTTTTTAATAGGAAAATAGAGAAAATTAGGACTTTCTGCAAATTATATTCAACTAGTTTGGTATTCAGTGCCTTCCTTCTTTGTGGGTTTGTAACAAATTTTTGGCATAGACAACTATTTAGGTGTATATTTTAGTTCTTATTATCTATGAGGAATGCACAGCAACAGTAAAGGAAAAGATGTGTCTGCCAAACAGAGGTAGAGAAGAGACTCCTTTTCATCATCCCTGGATGGCTTTAGATGTTAAGCCCAAGGTACTTGAGAACATATTTGCAGGTTTCCTTCTCGGTTAAACAAGGTCTCAGTATCTTAAGACATTTACATGATGTGAAACAATGATTTACTGAAAGCTTTTAAAGACAGAGTTAGAAGCAGACACAACTAGTCCATTGCTGTAGGTTGTGCCCCACTGTGTGTGATATAATCCAAAGCTGCCTCTTACAGCTTTAGGAACACTGCATGGAAAATCATATTTTGCTGGACACCATTGTAAGTGCTTGGATCCAACTGGGAACATTATCCAGTATCCCGATGCACAGCAAACAATAAGCAAATACAGGAGACATTCAGTGCCACTGTGAAAGTGTATTTTGAGCTTATGTACTTGGTGTCTTCTATCCAGACAAGAGGGCTCTGTGTTGCCTTCCTTGCAAAGTTCATTTTCATCTGCAAATCATGGAGATCAGACAGTTTCCAAGAAAATCTAAATGTTGCCCATTAACAATCTCTGATGTATGTAAACGAATAAACAAATCCCCCAAAACACAGTCCCCAAACACCTGAGAAGAAAAAGGGGCCTAACGGAAATATCTCACAGATCTTCCGTAGTTTTGGAAGTGTCAGTGTACAGAGCTCAGAAATGTGTCTGGTGGTGTTCATGTTCCCGATCCAGGCTTTATAGCAAGGTAGCCCCCCCCAGTTCCTGTCATAATGAGTATGAATATGCCGCCCATGAATCACTCACCCCATTTACACACCACCTCAGACAGATGGGGGCAGTGCCTGGGGAGCAGCGGGGGAAAGACAACTTTTCCGTTTCTGCTTTTTCTAAGCTTACACTCAGACAGTGAAGAAACAAACACCCACTTCGTCACAGGTGGGCTTAAACCCTCTTTTGTCCGTATCACATTCTCCAGTTCTGCCCGCGTTTCCTTCCCCCGAAAGGACGTTTCTCCCCGGGGGAGGCCACGGGATGCGGAGGGGCTCGGAAGGCAAGCGCTGCCCCCCACGCACGGGCACTAGTGGGCGCTGCACTTTCTGTTCGATTTCTCTAAGCACCGATATTCCATATTGCGTCCAGCCGGGCACTGGGTCAGCCGGGCGCGGGGAACTACTGCTTCAACAGAAAAGACTCCGTCTGTGTGTGCAGTTTACAGGCAGTTGTCATTTATGTCTCGTTGCTTTACTGGAACTGAGCTGGGAGAGGGTCATTGGCAAGAAGCAAGCACCAGGCAAATTACTGCTTTTTTTTTTTTTTTTTTATTTTTTTCTTTCCACAGCGCCCCACAGAGCAGCCCCTCGCGTCACGGCTGAGGGCTCCGAAATAAGGTGTCGCTCCCTTTACTACTGTGTTTTACTACACAAAAAACACCCGTGATGTCCCCAAGAAACACAGCTGAAAGCTGTTGAAGTGCTGTGCACGCCACTTTAAATTTGAGCTTCTTTTGGTGTGGCTGGTAACATAACTTTATTTTGTCTAGGCTGGGGTCGGGGGGAATTTTTAACAAGTCTCCTCCACTGACACGTTTCTCTCTTGTTATTTAACAGGGAATCTCTTTGGTCCTGTTGCAAGAGACATGCAAAAAAATACCTGGGCACGTTATCGGAGTCTACTTAGCAACTTTCAGACTTTGTTCCTCTGCTTTGTTACCTAAATACAGAAGACAGAAACGGGAGATAACGCTCCCATGCAAATGAAGAGATCAGTTGCTCGTCGACTCTCTGCTTATGATAGTGGAACACGCATTGGTTTTCCCTAAAGCAGATTTTTTTCCCGGTAGCCTGATGCATGGAAAGCGCCAGTGCATTGTCCTCGGACAGCTGATGCTTATCGGGCCGGTGGGGGTATTGTGTTTCAGCTCGTGGCACTGGAAAACCTTGTAACTTTCTTTTGAAGTTAAATGGCTTCATTTTGTTTCCATGTATGAATAACTCTCCGAAGAACTATATTGACCCAAAAGCGGACCCGTTTACAACGCCCGTCCAAGCAACCTGTTCCTTTCTCTCGGGCGGAGCTTTGCCCAAGAACTGGTCCTCTCGGAGAAGCAGGCAGGCGGGCAGGAGGAAAGGGAGAGAGAGGGGGAGGCTCCTCAATCAGCCCAAGTTGCATCGTAATTAAATTGTATTTTATCCTACCGAGGCATGCAAAATATCGAGCAAAGTACAAGTTTAAGTAATTTGTTTGTATTCTTACCTGTAGGACTTGGAAATTAACAGCCCCGCTAGTTTACTGTTAAGCCTGGAGAGCGAGAGATTGCTTTGCAAACATTACAGTTATTATGTCTGCAGTTGGTACTCTTTGTATAAATTATTGATCAGCCATCTTATTTTTCTTTCTGCTTAATGGATATTATAGCATAGCCGTTTACACGCTATAGTTAAGGTTGTGTCAGCACTTCCATTTATAACATCCTCCTCTTACGCAGAGTTTATAACTCGCTATAAAATTCCGCTCTGTGCTGAAACTTTTCAAGCAAGGGCTCGGACTTTTAAAGATCCTTCCTCCCGCCCCGCTCCCCCCCCACCCCCCCCCGCCCCCACGCAAGAACAATTAAAAATGTTTGTCTGCTTTTTTGAAATATGGGGAAAAAAAAGGCAACCCCCCCTACCCCAACGTTTTTCATTCACTTAAGTGACACGAGGACGAAAAGGTTGTGTGTCTCAGGTTGTCAGCTCATATATTTAAAATAGATAAATAAATAAATAAATACAAGAAGGCAATGTGCATTTTTTTTGTTGTTACGATTATTATTTTTATAAAGGAAGCAATCAGTGCTGGAGCGGTAGCCGATCCACCGCCCCTCTCAGCGCCCGGCGGGCGGCGGCACCGGGGGCTCGGCGGGGCCGTGGGAGGGAGGGACGGAAGGAGGGAGGGAGGAGGATTCCGCCGCTCCCCACGGCTCTCGGGCGTGGAGCAGGAAGAGCGGTCCCCCAGCACCGACAGAGACCGGGGTGCGCGTTGGAGAGCCAGGGGCACTGAACTTCGAGTCGGCTCCCAGTGTTCTGACTAGCCTGGCTTGGGAGCGAGAAAGGGAGCGGCTGAGCGAACTAACTCTGTGAAGGGGGGAAGGCACGGGAAAGGGCAGCTCAGATTAGATCAGCGCTTTAACATAATTTAGTGGCAGGGGCTTTGTACTTCATAATTATTGCTCCGAGCGACTTTCCCTACCTGTTGGTAGGTGAATTAACACGTTGGACTGAGGACCTCTAATGAGAGCCCAAGTCTAACTCAAACATCACCCGTCTATGCCAGCCCTCATTTAATTCACGCAGGGAAGTTGGTTATCATTTCCTCCTCGCGCTGCAGCTCTCCCTCTCGGCTGTCAGTTGTCAGGTGAATGTCAGCACACAGTGCCCAGCCACTGCTCCATCCATCCATCCATCCTGAGGCAGCCCGGGAAGGGAACACGACCCGACCCGTTTCACTATGTGGCTCTGATAGCAGCAACGCGACCGAGAGGGTCGAATCAGCAGAAGTGTTGTTTTAGTTACTGAATTCGAAACGTCTTTTCTGAAGTCAGAACAGCGACTTAAGTAAAAAAAAAAAAAAAAAAGTAAATAAGCAAGTAGCTTAATTGGCGTTTGGTTTTTTGCAATTTACATATATGCGCTTGTGCGTGGGTGTGGGTGGGAGCGTGGATGCGTGTGTTTGTGTGCGTGTCGGCTGCAGGGGAGGAGGAAGGGAAAGGATGAGAGGGCTCCCAAGCCGTCAGTTTTTGCATCTCCCAGTACAGTGTGTCCTTGGTCAGAGCATCAGTTAGCATCCCCTGAGATAACACCCATTGCCCGTGGGGATGAGGGGGCAGAACTGAGGGATACTCCCTGGAGTTAAATGCTGCCCTTATACTCAGGCGGTGAGTACCCCGGGAGCCAGGAGGGCTCCCTGACGCTAGGGTGTAAAGCCGGCAAAGGATGCTCTAGCGCTCTAGCGCTGAAGTGCCGGGGTAGGCAGGGCGTGTGCGAGCCACCAAGACGGCAGCAATTCCCCATGCAGCTCTGTGCTGGGGATGCACAGCCACTGCTTTCAGTTCTCCGTCTGAGTCGCTCACATTAAACCATTACCACAAGTGGTATTTTGCTCCCAGATTCTCGTTTTTAAAGACTTTAAAAGTTATTTGAATGGCTCCAGAAGTTTCTTCACTTTCATTCTTCCACCACCTTTTTTTTTTTTTGGTTAAGCAGGCACCATACGTAAATATAAATTGCAGTAAACAGAACGTGTAAGCATTCTTGCCATGTATTCTGGATTTTTTGTGATATATGGTGGACTGTTCAGAAGTGTATGCTATTGTTGAAGCTGTTTGTGCCGGGTGTACTAATGTACTGTTTGATTGAGTGAATTAGCAGTCATAACAATCTGGCAGTCTGGCCATAGAAGTGTGCTCAAATTGATTTGTGTTATGGCTGGACTGGAAAATCTAGTGTTAGTTGTTTTTTTGCCCTGGGGCATTGTTTGTACCAAACTCCACTTTTCATTTAATTTTCCAATATATTTTTGAAAGACCAAAAGGTTTGTGAACAACGTTTGCTGCACTTTATTATTATTCAGTTATTAAAAATATCCTATGAGTAATTTCAGGTTCCCAAAAACCTTGCTTTCAATTAGAGTAAACATAATTAGCGTGATGTCGTGCCTGGAATGGCAAATCTCCCTTTGTATCTATTAAGCATGTTATCTACTTGTCCTGTCACTGAAAGGAATCCAGTTTGTATTTATATTGGACAAGGTCTTGTGCTACTTTGACTACAAGGCAACAATTAGAAAAACAGCACTGCAGTATCCAGTTTCTTACTACTGGTACAACATTTCACATCAATCTCAACTGTATTCATGGTGTTTTCAATGTTTAGTAAATATCTTGGTGGAAGAGAAGCAAAAAAAGGATCTCTATTCACAGACTTACATTTCTATGAGTCTATTTTCCTGAGCGATGCAGGGGGGATTTGGTATGAGGTCCCTCCTTCTTTCTCAGTCTTCCCTCTAAATAACAGATAGCTCCTCAAAGGGGGATTGCTGCTCAAGACCCGAAATTAAGAGCAAAGCAGAACTTACCTTCTCTTCGCCAGTTCCTTTCTTAGAATCTTCTGCTCGGCAGTCGTTTGCCAGAATTATAATGCAGAATGATTAAACCTAAAACACTACCCTATTGATCACACAGAAAGCTTTGTGAAATCGTCTTGTTTCTTCTATTCAGAAACGGTGAACAAAATAGGTCACCAGACAAGGAGAAGATAAAATACAAGACAGAAAGGTATCTCTCAGGAAAATAAATTCCAAAGAAATGCAGGGGAAAAAAATGTGGATGAACTTAACATGATAATACACTATTCATCCTTACCAGGTGCCTATCTTCTGTATGCATCCCCTCCCCCCAGTCCATTCCTTCACACACATTCAGAAGATAAATACTTTTCTGGTTTTTTTTTTTTTTTCTGAATGAATTTAAATATTTAATTATCAATAATAACTGAGGATGGGGGAGGGAGCTGATGTAGTATCCTATCTCCTGCCAGTCAAGTATTCAGATTCCTTAAAATGCAACAGCTACAATGCGTTTTCTAATTGCATTTCACCCTTTACAGCTGCCCTCAAAATTGTAATTTAATAAAATAGTGAACACCATATCAGTCTTTTTTTAGAGCAATAAATTACAATAACTGTCAATACATCTTACTGCTTTAACTAACATTTTAATATACTAAAATGGTAAAAAGAAAAGAGAGAGAGAAACAGAGAAAATACCTGCCCTGAACACTTACATGAGCAGAACAGAAACCCTGCTTCAAACAATCTTCCAGGAAAGAAATTAAAGACTTCTTAATTAGTGCAGCAATTAGGCTTTCTTGGTCGCATTTTAATCAGCCCAGGCCCTATCAAAGGACAAACAGAACGATTTGCAGGTCTTTGAATTTTAAACAGTCTTATTGATTTCAGCACCATAAGTCTTCACTTGACACAAGGCAGAATTTTCAAATATCAGTTACAGTAATTTGAGTTTTGCTGATATCAACTCAGGAAGAGAAAAAGAAAACACCCAACAATATTATTATGTGAAAAGGTCAGCAAGTGAGAGAAATGCAATCTAGAGAAGTTTACAAAGAGCGACCTCAGGATTTGTTGGTTTAGGTGAGTGGGTGAGTATATGTGCAAGTTAAAATAATCGAGATGCTCCTCATAATAATTAGAAACACTTACCATGCCAGAAGCTTTGAGGGATCTTGAACCTTTACATAAATCTGTTTCTTTCTATATTTCTAATCCCAGTGTTGCATTGAAACCATCAAGGTTAACCCAAGCCCCTGGTAGCAAACTCTTTCAAACTACATTTTCCTTTGGACCATGAGGATTTTACATTTGTGAGGCCACACAGCAAGTAGAAAAGCAGAAGGGCTGGTGTGTGTCAGATTGTAGGAAAGGCAGAGAGCAAAAGAAATGGTAGGTTTCCTAATTCAGAGTTCACTCATATCTCCAAGTGGCAATATCACACGAGTCTGGCTCTGTCCCGATCTTCTTAAGGATCTATTCTGTCTTCATAAGGTGTGAGAGAAGGTGAGATGCAAAAGGACAGGTGAAGCAAAGAAAATATGGACGGAGTTGGCTTTCTACAACTGAAAAAAAAAAAGAAAGATGCAGTGCATCTACGTTTTGAAATTACAAGTTTTACGCAACACTAGATCACACCATTGGGATCCCACCACTGGAATTGGAGTTGTATAAGCTCCTCGAGACAAACATTCTGAAAAAATCCCACCTAAAAATGGCTCGAATAAGTGTTCTGTCCAATTATGGGTACACAAGACTTCAAAACAAAAGGCTGCTTTGTATTTTCTTGGGTTTATTTGCAATTTTAAAATTTTAGTGCAGGATAGCTAAAATTTCAGTAGTGAAGGACCTCTTAACTGGTTTTAGAACACAAATTCCCGTAGATTGGATTTAAAGTACAATAAGCAAACAGATCATGTGAGAATAGTTTATGTCTGATACTGCGGAAATTCCCCTGCACCAAAGTACCACAGTTGAGATTATCCACTCTGCAGATGTGTCATCCCGTGACTCATGTCTCACGTAATAGTACATATAAAGAAAAAGAAGACAAAAATCTATGGGCACACACATGCATCGCATGTAATTAAGCACACAGAGGGTGCATTTTTTAAACAGGAAGAACCACGTACGCACCGACCCCCGATTTTGCACACCCCCATCAGTACCAATGGCCATTTCTTGACCCCCCCTTTAAAAGTGCGAAGCGCCCTGAAGGCACGCACGCGAGAGCCCTAGGCTTTCCCGACGGGCGCCAGCTGCCAATCCCGGTTCCAGCCCCATCCCGACCCCGGCCAGGTACCGCGCCACGCCGGGCGCGCCGCCTGCCGCCCGGCCCGCCGCGCATGCGCGGGCAGGCGCCGCGCTGACTTTGCGCGCTCCCGGGCGCGGAGGGGCCGGGGCGGCGCTGCGCGGGCTCTGCGCGCCGCCGGCACCTGTTGCGCGGCGGTGCCTGCGCGGGCCGCCGCCTCTCCCGGGCCGCCCGCTCTGCCGCCTCCTAAGTTACTTGTGTGCCGCCGCAGCCCGCTCGGTGCGGTGTGTCGGCGGCCTGACCCCTAGTGCCCCTGTCCCCTCCGATCCAGGGCCGCCGAGCCCTCCGCGGATGCTGCCGCGTGGGGCTGCCCCTGCGCGCCCCGCGCAGCCGCCGCCCGCGCAACAAAGGGGACCCTCGGCAGCAACTCCCACGCCGCCGGCAGGAGCGTCTGTGGTCCCGGGAGAGCAACAACAGCAGCAAGAGCAACAGACCCGTCCCGAGGTTTCTGCTTTTGTCTGCCCCGGCAAGGTGTGCGGAGCCCAGCGCCCGCCCCGCGCCTCGGCTCCCCCTCTCCCGCCCGGCTTTGGGGGAACGCTGGAGACGCTCGTGTTTCTCCACAAACTGTGTTGACAAGCGACTGTTGAAAAGGGCTGGGAAAATTACATCTCATCTCTGGTGGGGTGAAATATGAAACATGTAATCTAACGGTTCCTGAAGGAGGGGTGGGGGGAGAGACTTCTCTCCGTCTCTCTCTCTGTTTTCCTGCTCCGGGTTCCTGGTTGGATAATTTGGGTTAATACTAGTGAGTGAGCCTTTTGCTGCTTCAAAGGGTATTTCAAGTTGCCGGAGCTCCTCCCCTCCGCACCGTGTGACAACAACAACTCGTCCAGCGAGCGAGCGGCGGCGGCGGCAGCAGCCAGCACTTCCCAGCTCATTTTCTCTCTGTCATTCCCCTCTCAATCTTTGATCAATGTACTTGCCAGAGAGAACCGAAGTCCTTCAAACCTCCTCCTTTTCACCTTCGTCTTTAACGTGGTGCTAGAGCAAGGACCACAAAAAGAAACTGCCCTCCCCCTCCCCGCCGCCCCCGCCCCGCCGCCCGGCGCGGACTTCTCCTCCTCCTCCTCCTCCTCCTCCGTCCCCACTTGCGGGACACTTTGTGCGTTCTCTCTCTCACTCTGCCCCCTGCTCTCTCGCTCGCCGCAGCACCTGATCCGGGGTTATCCCCCCCTTCTTCTCCCCCCTCCTCCCTTCTCTCCTTTCCTCCTTTTTTTTTTTTTTTTTAATACATTTTTTATTTTTTCCCCTTTCCCCTGCGTGTGTGTGTGGGAACTTTCCCCCCTCCCCCTGCCCCCTCCGCCGTATATGTGACCATGGCCGTACCGGCTGCTTTGATCCCTCCGACCCAGCTGGTCCCCCCTCAGCCTCCGGTCTCAACTTCTGCCGCCTGCACCACCACCACCACCACCTCCTCGTCGGCCACCTCGTCGGCGGCCACCTCCTCTCCGTCTCCGTCCATCGCTCCCCCGCCGGCCGCTTCGGGGACAAACCTATTCCGGCCGGAGCCCATCGCAGCGGCGGCAGCGGCGGCGGCCACAGTCACCTCCACCACCAGCGGCGGCGGCGGTAGCGGCAGCGGCGGCGGCAGCGGCGGCGGCGGCGGCAGCCCCAGCCTGGGCACCGGCGGCGGCAGCAGCGGTGGCGGCAGCGGCGGCACCTCCACTCCCAATGCCAGCGCGGCCAGCGCGGCCGGTAGCCTACCCGGCAAGCCCGTGTACTCGACCCCATCCCCGGTGGAGAACACCCCCCAGAATAACGAGTGCAAGATGGTGGATCTGAGGGGGGCCAAAGTGGCCTCCTTCACCGTGGAGGGCTGCGAGCTCATCTGCCTGCCCCAGGCTTTCGACCTCTTCCTGAAGCACTTGGTGGGGGGCTTGCATACGGTCTACACCAAGCTGAAGCGGCTGGAGATCACGCCCGTGGTCTGCAACGTGGAGCAGGTCCGCATCCTGAGGGGGCTGGGGGCCATCCAGCCCGGGGTCAACCGCTGCAAACTCATCTCCAGGAAGGATTTCGAGACCCTCTACAACGACTGCACCAACGCCAGGTAAGCGCCGCAAGGCACACGCGCGCCCCGCCGGCCCCCCCCCCCGCCGCCGCCCCCGTCCCACCCCCGCGCGGTGCGGTCCGGGCGGTGCGCCGCTCCCCGCTGCCCCCTCCCGCGCTGCCCCCGCACCCGGCCGGCCTCCTCCGCATCCGGCGGCGCTGCTTCTTGGTGGGACGGAGGGAGCGAGGGGGAAGGAGAAGGGGTGTTTGTGCCTCCCTCCCGCTGAGCCTTGCAAGTGTCGCTCTGTCATTGTCCTCTTCTCTCCTCCGTCCGAGGCGTGCCGGGGGCAGCGCAGCGCGGGAGCGGAGCGCCGGCGAGGGTGGGGAGGGGGCAGCAGGGCCAAAAAGTGCTTTCTGAGCGACCCTGCTGCTCAGGCTATCCCTGGATGTATCTTTAAAGCGGGCAGCCCTGGGAAAAAACCTCCCGAAGGGTGCACGGGAGTGGGCGGGGAGCGGGGGGACGGCGACATAGACACTCGGGTGTCGCGTTAACTGGGATGGGGTGCGCAACTGCCTCCCGGGCGTCGGGCCCGGTCCGGGGAGATGGAGGCCACTTGGCCATCAGCTGCTGTCACACATCCGAGGGGGCACGTGCACTTTTTGTAAAAGGCTGTGGGGCAGTTGCCACATGGCGAACGGGGGAGGTGGAGGGAGGGCGGGAAGACGGCGAGGAGGAGGAGGAGGAGGAGGTGGCGGCGGCTTTGCTTTGGGGTAGTGGGGAGAGGTGCCAGGCGGCCGGGCTAGGCTGCTCCCTCGGCGGGGGTGTGGGGTGGTGGTGTCGGTCCCCGAGGAGCAGGTGCGAGCAGCTCCCGGTCCCCGCCAGCCGGGGAGGAGGCGACGGGGGCAGCGGGAGCGCGGCAGGGGTTTGGCCAGGCTGGATCCTGCTGCCGCGCAGAGTAACGCGGGCGCGGTGGCGGGAGCGGCTCCAGGGGCGGGGAGCAGCGCTGCGGCTGCGGGAGGTGCGGGGGCATCCGCGCACCCCGCGGGCCGGGGGGGCGCGTAGGGGAGGTGAGCCCCAAACTTGCCACAGCCGGAGAGGGGTGTCGGAGGGGCGAGAAGGAGCTGGCAAAAGAGGAAATTCCTGATGCAATAGCAGCCTCCTTTGCAACGGAGGGCGAAAGCGTGGGGCTGTTATCTCTCAGTCTGTAGGTTACAGGGCTGAATCTCCTCGATAAGGAGAAGGGATCGCATAACTGCCGTGACCCCGAGATCAGAGCGGTCGGAAGCGGCTCCAGTTCCCGGGGGCTCGCCCTGCCTGGGGCGGGGGGCTCTGGCTCTGCCGCGCTGGAGGGGCCTCGGGAACTTCCCACGGAGGACGTCGTGGACAAAGTCCCGATGTGACTTTCAGTATACGAAAACAAACAGACCGGGCTCGTTTCACTTTCCTATTGTAAGATTTCAAGGTGCATCAATAGCCAACACGTGGGGAATTAACCCCACGCGATGCCGTGCTCCTGCCCGTCCCGTCCCCGATGGCGGGGGGTGTGATATCTCCTCCTCCCCCTCCCCTTTCCCGATTCAGCGGAGGGTGCCTGAGAGTCATTAGCATTGAGCCAGGCGAAGCAGAGCATTTACTTTGCGGTGGCTGTTGCTAGATGGATTGTTGAAGTTCCTGAATATTCAGGGCAGCAGGACAAAACAGCCTGGAATAACTTCCAAGCGCTGACATAACCGTAGCTGCTCGGGTAACTGTGCTGTTGTTTCATGTGGAATCAACATGAATATTAATAGCTACGCTTAGACGATCGTTGGTTTTTTTTTGTTTTTTTTTTTTTTTGGGGGGGGAGGTCTGTGTGTGCGGGTGGCTTGTAACTTGTAACAACTCTGCAAGAGTTCCAAGATATAGTCCTTAAAATAAACTCATGGAACTTTTACTTTGCCACAGTAATACCGTGTGAATTTTAATTTGAACATGTAGAATTAAGAAATAGAGAAACTTTTTTCTTTTTTTTTGGTGGGGGCAGTATGGGGACACCAGATCGTGGACTTGGCAGGGTTATAAAAGGGTTTGGCAGGCTGGTTGTAACATGGCTTGATTATGTCAACAGCACGGAATCGGCTGTGTTTCAGCTGTTCCTGAGGTCTGCTGTGTTATCATCCAGTGTAGTAGAAATTACAGTAGAGGGTTCAGAAGTGAATAGGATTTGACCCTTAAAAAGCAAAATTGTAGCAGACTTATTTATACATCCATTAAGCAAATAAATTAATGGAAATTATATACAATAGGTATAGGAAATGTGTTATTACAGTATAGACGAATAAAGCAAAGTGGGTCAGTGAGTTTTGGTCAAAATGGATTATGTCATTGGAAGATAAATCTGTATTTGCTTTCTGGGTTTCCCCTCTAAGACATTTCATTCTGATTCTTCTTTCCTTACAAATGATTTTTAATTATTTCTGACGTTACAGTAAATATGCAGAATATTTTGACCTATGCAGTTTAGTGATTTAAGTGACCTTTCCAGACTCTCAGTTACTGCATACTTTAGTTGGGTGATGTCTTTTTGTATCTTGGGTGGACACTTAGCTGTTGCGATGCAAGCTGTAAGAGCCAACTCCATCCTAGCGGCTAAATTGTTATACTCATCACATTCAAAAATTTCGAACCAGCATCTTATCACTGTTATATTTGTCTCATAATCAGCTGATGCACTCAAGTATGCTAATCCCTTTTTGGAAAGCTTCATCAAGGTTAATATGTTATTTAATCAAAAAAGGCATCCAAATAAAGCCATTACTTTGTTGTTCTTTAAATGGATTGAATCGTTAGTTGCCACTTGCTGTGGAAATAATTTGTAATAACTTATTTTGAGACGGAAAAGTTTTAGACATGTTTCACCAAAATGATACATTTTAACTGTGATATTGCTATTTAAAAGAATCAATAAAACAAAAATCAATAAAGCACCAAGGGATTTTCTATTGAATGCTTAATGTGGAGGTCTGTAAAGTGAATTGGTTTCTGTGTTTATTTGTGATACTACTAATAATAACATGATACCAAAGGACCTTTTTCTAAATTAGGCTTGTGTATCAGTTCACTGGAAAAATAAGCTTCCGTTATGGAAGATGACTTTTCTTTTCTGGTCATACTGACCTTTGCTTTTATTTTCCTCATAAAAAGCATTGGCCGCCAAACAGAAATCCAGGAAATAGCAAACTGTGCATTTAGCTTACATTCCGATTAAATGGTTTGACATTAATGGGATGCTAGAAAGCCATATGCCAAACAAATAGGGAAAGGATAAAGGCAAAACATGGAAAATATTTAAAGCTACTAGATGCCAATCAGGTCATGTTTCTTGAATGTGTGGGTGAAAGAGAGTAGCAAACTGTGCACTGGATGTCACCTGCCTAGGATTAATGACCTGGAAGCTATTGATCCCAGATTGTTTCTGGTCTCTTGTGTTTTGAGCACTTGTGGAATTTTGCCATGCTGGGTCCCTTCGTTGAGTTTTCCCATAGACTTAGGCTGGCTTTGGATCGTGCCCACATGAGTAAAGGCTGAAAGCGTGTGCTTTCTTCTGACCCCCCTCCTGTGGCCAGGATATGTTAATCTTTTCTGACATTTAAAGATGATTTTGAATGAGTTCATTGACATTCATACTTAAAGTGGGGAATTATTTGCACTCTTTGGAAGGTATTTACAAATTTCAGAAAACAATCTAATTGATTTTTGAGTATAAAGGGGAAAGATGCTGAACATAAAACAATTCTCTTCAAAGCCTATCTTACACGGCAGTTATTCAGCCCCTCTTTGCTAGCTTCTGCTTCTCTCAAATTATGTGGACCTAGCATGTCCCTGTTTACTGAATGCTGCATGCTTGCATAGCTTTTTTTCTCTTTGTATTAATTAAAGGAGTATCTCACTCGGGTTAGTACAGATCATAGATACTTTAAATGAACAGGTCAGCAAGTGCTGCTGAAATGAACGTCAAATATATCGTACCTGTGGTTTATATGGATGACCTTCCTTCTTGCCACAGATTATTAAAATATAATCAGCAGAAATATGGAAGGCTTTACAAGCAAAGATGACTTCTGGAAGGCCAGAAGATAAATTGTAGTCACTATATAGAAGGAGTAAAAGGTTTGAAAGTGGTTTCTTCTGACTTAAAAAAGAATAAAACACTCCGGTTGCTCATAATAACAGTACTTTAATATCCATCTGATTGTATGCATTTATTGGTAAGTATTGTAATTTAAAAGCTGAGATATCCTTGGACCATACTTACTACAACAGAATAGAACTATTTATCCCTTTAATCTGATACTTAGTCCCTGGCAGCAACATGGTATTGGATACTTGAGGAAGGGAACACTTCTCTCCTGTGAACGCTGGTTGCCTGTCGTGAAGCGCTGCCAGTGCTGTTCCCGGGAAGCGCTGTTGGTGCTGTTCCCGTGCAGGGAGGTGAGGGCCTGCTAGTGATGGGCAACGAGACATTTTTTTTTCCTGATTGTTTCACCTGATCTTCCTCAAGTATTTAATTTGATTAACTCTTTCTTAATCTCTTAACTATAAAGATTGATAAAGTTTTGTGTGTTTTTTTTTTCTTTTTTTGAGAAATCTTTTACTGGCAGATATAGTTTATATAAAAAGTACGGTTTCATCGTCCAACTTTACTTGCAAGAATGGTTATACGAATAGCTTTGTTATTACCACAGACCATTGCCATCTCTGTTCAAATGCTTGGTTCAGTCTCAGGGTTCCACTCTCTTTTTGGAGCCATAGGCCCTTCGCTCTGGGGGTGCTGAGCCCCTGCCCTGGGAGTGTTGAGCAAGTGCCCCACACTGTGCCCCTATGAGCTGCACTCAGGGGCCTGCTGCTCCCTCCTGGGGCTTCTTCTCCGCCACTCCTCAGCACCATAAACTAAAATGCATTTAAAATATTATTATTTACTACTTGCTTAATATTTTGTAATCTGGGGTGTGTTCCGAATGTTTGTTGGAAATGCTAATTTTCTTTGAATGCCTTTCAGTATTTCTTCTGGTTTGCCCTGTTACTAGATCATTCCAGACAGCTGTTTTTTGACTATCTCTGCAATTCATCATCTAAACTGAATTGCATAAGAAGCAGAGAATTTTCATACACTGGAATGAATTTTAATATTTTCCTTTTGAACTGTGTAATTGATGTATTAAATTGTTATTGCAATCCCTGCTGGTCTGGTACAGGTAAATCTCTTTCACCATTGTCAATGTTGCCTAGTCATGGAGGAGCTATACAAGTTTAGCTGTAAAAATTCATTACTGGCTGCAGGATAGCAGAGAGAGTAAACAGAAACTACCAAGTTTTGTCTAAATTGTGTGAGCCAGTGAACCAAGAGTCTGAAACAACCATGATGCCTGTCTGGTTTTAAGCAACAGGACTCTATTTAGATCCTCTTTGTTCTTTTATAAGTTAAATCTGTTTGTTTTAAAAATAACGTTTGGGGCATCTGCTTTGCATTATGAGTTAATTCCATTCATTGTTTTAAAATAGTGATTAACCTTTTGCAAATTATATACTGCACACGAACAGTAATTTTTTCAATAATCTTTAAATGTGCATGCTGTAACAGCGCCATAATGTGGACTGACATAATAGGAATTGACAGTAAATTTTTAGTTGCCTAAATACGTATTTAAATGATAGAGTTGAAGAGTCATCTGCAAAAAGCTATTATGATCCAGAGACTTAATTCACATAGAGATAATTTTTCCAGTGTGAATTAAGGAAGGATTTTTCTTTTTCCATTATCACTTAAATTCTTTTCAAGAATCCTGAAACAGAAACTGAAAATCTTTATATTTAGAATCAAGGTACGTCTGTGACTTGAAATGATAAAATCCAGGTTGCTTTGAGGACTAACTTTATCCTTAACCCACTATGTTCTAATTACTTACCTGATACAATGCTCAGCCGGGAGCATCTCCTAACAAGTGCTGATGTTTCATTTCATAGGCGTTGTAGAATATTGAAATGTAATCTTTTAAATATGGGATCTTAGCATTGACTATGAATAACTGTGAACGGTTTAAAGCTTCTCTATTTTTTTTTTTTAAGAGAAGAAAAGGAAAAAGGGTAGTACTACGGAAAAAGTACCTTTCCATAAAGTGGAAAAATGCTATCACTGAATTTCTTGGGAGAAAGGATCAGCATTTGATCATACAGCTACATTCCAGTTTGGAATTCTTCACTCTAAATCACTGATAGTGTTAAGCTGGGAAACTACACTGGGGAAGGATAACTCTGTAAATACTGAATACATGCATTCTCTTCTGTGAATTTCCATAGGTCTCTTTTAGAAATGGGATATTGGACCAAAAGGAACCAGAGTGGCAGTTCAGGATACATTCACCAAAACTAATGAAACTGCTTGTATGAGTTGTGATCGAGGAAATGGATCACAAAACGTATTTTAGTTCACACTGCTTTAAACAATGTTTTGTGATAATTACATTTAGGGTCAACATCCTCCTGGGCCAGATGGATTAATATATACAATACAGTTTGCAGAATTGAATGGAAAGATCTTGTAAATCGTGTGTATCCAAACAGTTTATTAGGAATAATTGGAAACTTTCTGAAATAATATACGCCTTTTTTGTTGCTATTCATAAATTATGCTTTCGATATAATGAAATAGTCCAAAGTTTTTACTGTGCACTCCTGAGAATACTCCAGTGGGTAACACTTAACTTTCTGTTCATTATTCTGTTTAAAGATACCCTGTTCTCTCCAAAACTAATTTACTGTAGATATTTTCTTTGCATCCTGCGTAATTTGCATCTTCCTTGTGAAGAAGAAAGTTATTTCAGTATGAAAAAGAAGTATATTTTTGTTTAAAATATCAAACCGTGGTATTTTATGTCCATTGGAAGGCTGAAGTTAGCCGTAGTCCGGGAACAGTGGAGTAGGTACAATTAAAATTTCCCAGTGTACCTCGCCACAGTAAATATATGTTCTTTTTCCATTAAAATAATATGATGTTTTGGTAATGCAATTTTATTCATCCTTAGAATTTATAGAATTACTCTCTGAAGTGGCCAAGTGTCTAAATTCTGCCTAAATTCCTTTTGATCCAAAACAAGCTCGGGTTCAAGCAAAGCTTTCAGACTTGTTTTCTTATTCACATTATAATTTTGTGTGATAATAAATATACTGGAAAAAAATGCACCTTAGCTGTTAAGACATGTATTTTTTTATGTTTATTTTTTTCCTTCATTTGTATGACTGAATGAGAGGGCACACAAGGTGTGCATACAGATTAATCGGCTGACAGAGTAACAGAGTTACATACTGGAATTGGATGGTGCAGGGGAGAAAGTGAAGAACGGGAGTACGTGGGACTGCTCCACGCACTTTAGCGTAATTGTCAGCTGAAATATATTTGTAACATTACGATGCCATGATTGAAGTTCATAACTCTGAATAATGTTCTTGTTAGAGCACTTGTTAACGATACTGTATTGAGAACAGGTAACAAGTGTTTTACATTTGGAGTAAAAGTTGTTGTTTGGGTCATCTCTTAGCGTATACTTGTATTTACAAATTGTTGAAAGCTATTTTTAAATCTTACTTTTGGGAAATGCTTTCCTTTTTCATCTTACATAAAATGTAAGAGATCAAAAAGAAAGCAGTTATATAAAGTAAACTATAAAGGGAACAGGGAGTATATACATATATATTTTATTACAATTTAATTACATCTTTTGTAACCTTGATTTCATGTTGTTCTCATACTTACTAATGATTCTTTTTTTTTTTTTTAATGCTAGATCATGATTTTATATATAGGACAGAAAAACCTGCTTTCAGGTTATAGGTACTGTATTTTTAAGAGAAGTACAAACAATTCATTATATTTTCGTCGATGATAAATCTAGCCAGGATTTATTGATAGTTTCAGCATTTCTTAAACAAAATATTACTAAAGCTATTATTTTTTAATTATTAAGTTCCCAATGTAGTAAAAATATAAACTTAATAATTTAATTGGTTTTATGTTTTTTACGTCATCTGTCTTTATGAAGCATCAAATTTGTTTCCAGTCTCTTGGTCTGCTGTAAAAACCTTCCTTTGTTGGACAAGGTCACCTGTAGGACTTAGTTATTTACATTAAAATAAAAATGCTTTGGTTTTAAACCATATGTGTAACTTTAAGAATGTGGATAGTCCTGTTGCTTTCAATAGCCTACATACATCTTTTAAACCAAGCATGTGCAATATATATTTGGAAGGGCTATAAAAGAATCAGTTGACATCTTTGCTAGGAAGCTGGCTTGCTATGTACTTTCTTGCATTTGCAGGGGCAATTTGAAAGCATTGAAAAAATGCTTTAGATCGAGTGTCCTGTAAATTAACACTTATTGAATAAAATAGATTCATGATGCATTTTTTAAATGCATCATGCATTTAATGTAATCTTGATGGTTTTGTGAGCATTCTTTCACAGTATTTAATTTTAAGATATTAGGACAAAATCTTTGCAGGAGTGAGTATCAGAGTTCGGTATAACCTGTGGCTTCATACCTTCTTCTGGGATTTTTTGTATTCAGTTTTATAGCACAGATGAAGCCTATCTCTTTTTGAAGAGAAAAGGCTTTTCCAAGATGTGTGCCATGGCTGTCACTTACTACATTTTAGTTCTGATACTCACAGATAGTTTGGTGGGAAGGAAGTGAAACCATTTTTCAATTGTCTTCTGTTTCCTTAAATTTGTGCTTAAAAGCTAAAAAAAGAAAAAAAGAGGCATGGGGAGAAGAAAACACCTTAGGTGGTATTAGGTATATAGTAAGGATTGATACAAGTGAAAAGTCGTATGTTCTCTTTTTCTTTTGAAAAAATATACCTCTCTCTTAGCTTGTTAGAAAAGTTGCTACAACGTAAGTGATACATAGTATTTAGTTATTTCCCTGTCTGTATCTACCACTAAAGCCTAATTTTATGATTCTCTTGTCTATTTCATCGTAATGTCGTTCTAATTCTAAAGGATCGGTTGGTTTCAGTTTTGGTTTGTTAGGGATTTTTTTAAGCTGATACTCATAGCTTTTAAAGACCAGGTCAAAAAATAAGCATGAAATGCTAATAAAATATTATGTCTTACATTATGGGGTATTATAGATGGCTTGTGATTCTACTGACTCTCTTTGAAATCAGTTTGCTGCTGAAATACGATGTTAAAAATGTCAGTAGTAGAAAATGAAGCTCCTGCTACAGTAAGTTACAGTTTAAAGTATAGTTATGTATAAAATACATCTTTGAGAAACTATGAGAAAAATGTATTAGAAATACTAATTTACCAGCTTATATCTGTTTCAGGAGTACACATGCAAATCATGTGAGGGAAGAGTTGTAATATTTTCTGGGCAGGGCATCAATGAGGTTTTTAGTCTACATGTTTGGGTATAGCCACAGCTGTTGAATTGGCTTAAGGCCACCTCAAGGTACAACAGGTGGGACATGGCTAAGAATTAATAAACCTTCAATAGATTTTACTGTTCAGAGCTTCTCTGGCATTATCTCATCTCAACAGAGTGACGCAAAGGGTGGAATTTATCTTGAGAAGCAGCAGCCCACTCCCATAGTATGTAGGTGCCAGGTTTACACACTGAAAAGGCAGTTTGCTCAAAGATCCTGAACAATTTCTTTGTAACCCTTCCTCTGCTCTTTGAATCTGTTTAGTCGACCCAGAAGGCGTGTGGTCCCACACGGATGGATTTGTGTTGCTCGGCTGAGTGGTCAGACTCAGCCCATCATCATTTTGGCTTCATTCCAATGAAGTTCAGACTAGTATACAGTGGATGGGATGTGGTGCTAAAATACAGCAATTTCAGGTAAACTGAAGGAGTGGAGACTCCATTGCCTTTAGCTCTGTGCTGCTGAGCCTGTGCTAATGTGGGTCTGCCAAGTGTAGGTTTCATCTTTTCTGGTGATCCTTTTTGTGGTTTTGCCTCGTGCCTTATTTAACATGTCTTATTACTTAGATTAGGAAAATACAGTGATGTCATAAGAGGTAATAAAATAATAGTTATGAAATGCATTGTGAAGCATAGATGTATTCAGAAATATTCCAAAGTATGACTACATGAGTAAAACATTTTGACATTAAAGGAGAGAAGGATGTCATTAGTTAAAACTGCTGGCATTGTTATGTGATAAGGTCGTCTGCTCTTTGGTGTGCCAGCCGATGAGAGAAAACCATTTATTTTTTGGAGGTGAAAAATACGGAGTCAACTGTTTCTAAAAACTGTTATGTGAAATTGTGTTTCACCCCTGTAAGTGGTTTTCTATGTAGAAGGTGTGCTCTGAACAGGATGGGTCTATCTTTTCAGCTTGGCTAATTGCTTCCTTTCAGAAATCCAGAATGCATGCAGATCTGAACTTGTAGCCAGGAAAAAGTGCTGCCATGCTTCAAAGTGCCAAAGGACCTCAGGGGACAAAAACTTGACCTGGTTTTATGAAACCATAGAATTACATTTATACAAGTTAGCCCATGGGAAAAGAATGAACTGATCCCAATTCATTTCTAGATTCTGGGGCCTTATGGGTCACATTTGAATTCTCTCCTACACCTGTTTTTCTTCTAAATTTTTCTGAGGACGTTTTTAGAAACTTACTTTATATTAGGTATGGGTCATATGCCTAATATTTAACAGTTCAGTATTCTAATTCTTTAAAATGTCTAATGGTTTCTCAATATAATTAAGCTATAAAAAGTTTCAATTATAGAATTTGTTTGGTGTATGGGCTAAATCCTCAAGTCGTGAACTCTCCCCTGGGCTTAGTAAGAAAGGCTTTGTTTTCCTGCATGTGAAATAGAGCAGGCAGTGACTGTAGTCAGTACATTTTTTATGGGCTATAGAAAAGAGAGCAGCTCTGCAGATGGGTCTTTAGGCTGTTCACCTGGAACATGGCTCAAGGTTCAAAAACCTGTGGCTCAAGCGTGTCCCAGTGAGACAGATTACAAGAAGACTCTCAAGACTCCATTCTTCCTTCCTCCAAAATGACCTTTCTGTTTCCCTCAGTTAGACTGAAAATTTGAGATTTGAGAAATCTCGGTTCATGCCTTGTCTTGGAATCAATTAAAGTGATGAGTAGGTGCTACCATGGTTTTCCTCTTTCCGTACTTTGGTTTGAGCTAGAAACCTAAGTACCCTAGGATGAGTGCTTACTTTTCTCTGATGAGGTGGTATGGTATTTACAGTGTCCAAGCATTCCTACTCTTGTAGTGCCAGGTTGTACTATGACAGCTAAGTTGAAATAGTGGGCCCTAAGGACAAGGGAGGGTTCCTTAGTTCATATACTTACAGGGTTGCATAAAAATTAGAATTAGCTTGCATTTTGATTTATTTAACAAACTGAGTGTTCTGTTCAGCTTGAAGTTTGCCTCAGCAATTACTATCCCACAGAGACTCTGCAAACCTTCCAGGCTTCTCTTTCACCTTCTCTTCCTATTCTCAGTCAGTCTTTCCCATTCTTGAAATGTATTTTCAGTACTGAAGTTGGCATTAAGTGCCTACATAAGTCTACCTGTTTCCAGTGAATGAGTGACAGATTTAGATACTACTAGTCTGGTATAGACGCTTTTCTCTTTAATGCCATTTTAACACTTTGGATCGACTGAACAGCTCAGCTGATGATCCCTGGCTGTAGGCTTTTTGCTCATCAGTGTGGATGTAGCAGAGGAGGCTAGTTCCAAGATTGTACTCCCTTTATTTGCTTGGGCAAAAAGGATTGGTACGTGACAAAGGGGTATAACAGTGTTACCAAAACAAGTGAGAAGATACTTATTCACTCTGGTTGGTTGTTTTTCATACCAGTGAATTTTTCCGTACAGATTGTATTAAGCCATTTATGACTTTGTTATTCTGGATACTGGGAGCCCCTGGTGGTCTAGTGGTTAAGGACACGGTGCTGTCACCGCTGAGGCCCGGGTTCGATTCCTGGTCAGGGCCACTCCCCGGGCAGATGGAGCTCGTTAGCCCTGTAAGGCAATCCATCT
>JAYRBT010000001.1:65740518-65754318 GCA_036023395.1 Myiotriccus ornatus | reverse complement strand
AAGACTGGCCATTTTTTATTCTGGATACTGAAACTGTTTTATGAGGTGTCATTGTAAGGCCATTATCAAGAGCTTGTGCTTTCTCTGACTGACAGAGTGAAAGGCAGGTCTTCTAAATGGTGATTACTTATCACCATTGTGTATTTATTATAAATGTGTACATCATGTCCCTTTCTAATTCACCTCAAAGAAGTGGTCATATTGATCCCTAAGCTCTTTCTTTTTTTTTTTTTTCTTGTGTTTCTCTAAGTCAGCCTTATGCTTTTAGCAATTCAGCTTTGTTGATACCATCAACAGGTTTGAGTGCTTTTGTGATGCTGATATCCTAAGTGGGTAGAAGGGGACATTTTTTTCCAAGACACAGAGAATGGTTTTGTTCCCACATGATTTTTCATGGAAGGTAGGGAGGTACAGTTGCATTTTGGGGGCTTAAACATTTTTTGTATTTGCTTGGCTTTTCCTTAGTAGTTCTGTTATTCATAAATCGAGTAGAAGATGCATTAACTTTGCTGTATCCAGAATAAGTATAGATGAGTCTAATCTAAGGCTTTTGGTTTATCAATAAAATGTTTTGGCTGGTTTCTGATTGTGGTAGTAAATAAGGGAAATCTTTAAGATCATCCTTCATTGTGATTGAAATGTTTGTCTTAAATTTTCTTTGCATCTAACCTAGAGAGGAAAAAATTCCTTTGTTATCTTTTTGTTCATAGAACAACTCAGAATGAAGGAACAAATTCAGATCTTTGAAAATTTAAACTCTTCCTTTCCCTTTCCTCTTCTTCTGTCTATTTCCTTCTCCTCACACACCTCTCTGGATTTTGAAGAAAATGAAGATGAAAATCTACAATTCTTCATGGAAACCCTATTTTATTAGGCACTGAGGAAACTTTAGATACAGAGGATTCCTAGTGGAAGCAGTTGCTAACCCTAGCAGTAGCAGTAGGGACAAGAGCCCTAAGGCTATGGGGTTAGGAATATGCTGAAGAGTAGCATAGTGAAGAGGCAGAAGTGAAAAGCTGGTTGACAGCATGTTAAAGCAGATTTATCTGGTGTTACTGTCACATGCAGCCATACAAGTTTACATATGTATGATCAAATTTTCAGTCTTTGGATCACAACTTTCTCTTCGCTTAGTAAGACTGTGTTTAGAGTAGTGCCTGGGAAAGCAAGCAGGAAGAAATAAGCTTTGCTTTAGAGTTTGATGCTCAGTGAGACTCTTGTGGAAGAGATGTTAGATGGGAATGAAAAAGTGGTGTGTGTTTTTTTTTTTTTTAGTAATTCACTTAATCTGAAAATTCTTACCTATGCTATGTATGGGTTTAAGTTTACTTCAGACATTTATAGCTGTAATTCCCTGGTTTCTTCCTAATTTTACATATCACAAGTGCAGCAACAAATATACTCACTATGTGTTGCATATAAAAGTCTTAATGCTGCAAGCAGGAAGGAAGCTTTGGTTTGAATAAAAAGTCTTGTTGCCTATTGCATGTCGGTAGGATGATTTAGAGGAATAAAATTATGCAGGTCCTTAGATGTTAGCAGTATCGGTACTTGAGTTTTCTTAAGCTGGAGTTTCACAAATAGCGGCAACCAAGTGCGGGAACGATCAAAGAATATTATTTGTACTCAAAATATGAGTTAGGTGTTATAAAACAACTGGTGGGTGCTTGTGTACATGTGAAATTTGCTTACACGAGTAATCCCATTGATTTAAATGAGAGCATTTATGTGACGAAAACAAGTTCAATGTGAGAATGTTTAGAAGATGGTGACCTTAGAAACGAACAATCGTCTTTGGAAGGATTCAAAGGGTGGTTATTAAAACTTAAAGCTGAGAGTTGCTCTTTGAAGGCAGAAATGGCTAGAGAGGTGTTCGGGGAACTCACCTGCCAAATAATAATGCATTTCAATGACGCTGGGTAACTCTGCCTCAACTTTCTCGTACTCTTTTTTGGGGGGGAGGGAGGAAGGGGTGGGAAGGAGGGTGAGAGAGGGACGGTGACAGCAAAGCTGTTTGTTTTTCCCGAAAGTTGTTTGTGATTTCAGGTACTCATGGGAAATCTCTTGATCAGATTCACATCTGTTCCTGTCAAAGTGGGTGCTAAGATACCGGTCACCCAGCAACCATGTCCAAGAGGGAATTGGGCCGATAATAACTTCAAAAAGGAATGACAGATGCTAGATTAGGATGAAAGACAAAACGCATGAAAAATGAGCTTGTTAGAATAAAAAAATTGTTCAAGCACCTTCATGCAAATTAAATGAATATTGAACATTTGCATGCAGTAATTTCTACTTTTTCTGTTGATTGAGAAGAAATAAAGATGGTACATATAAAAACATAAATGTAATTTTTTTTTTTGCACCAATTAACATACAAAGCAATATCTTTCTTCTAAAAATGAGATTAGCCACCTGGGTGCTTGGCTGTATCCCACATATGTCACAACATTTTTGTAATGTGTATGCTTCTGTTGAAGGAACACCTTATCTAATTCTCTGTAGCAAAACAAACAAGGAAGCAACCTTATAGTAATTTTAAAATACTTTAGGTTAGCATGGTCCTTTTTTTTTCAGCTGCAGTTTTCAGAGCTGAATTATTTCCTGCTGTCCTTGAATTCAATCGGTATAATGTGCATTAATAAAAGATCACATAAGATGAGTTCAGACCAAATGCTAAGGTTTCCTATTGACTGGTCAAACAATACATATTTTAATACACCATGTCTGTCAGGATAACATAAAGAAGAAATAGTCACTTTTCCATGCCTATGCATTAAGATAATTTAAATAATCCAACAATTTTATTATTGAAATGTTCATATAACAGTCAGAATTTGGAAAAGAATGATAAAATGTTCTGATTGAGAAAGGACTCTGTGTCTTGGTTTAGCAATGTCTAATGTGGTCACGTACAGAAATTGATTTTCTTCAGAAATTAATTAATTTTTCATATCGCCCTAAGCTGCAGTTAAAAAGAGTGCATACTTGTCTGTTTTTTCCAGAAATATTGCCTAATCATATTAATACCATTGCCCCAAGGATGAAAAGATAATTGTACAAATGCATTTGGAAATATGTATCACTGAGTATTTATGATTAAATTATGCAAATGACCCAGCTCTCATCCTTTCCAGACCCAGATTGTCTAATTAGGATTGATATGCTGAATAGATGTTCCAGAATTTGAATACAAGCATGTCCAAAGAGCAGAAAATTGGAAATGACAAGGCTGAAATGCTAAGAAAAGTGTCTTTCCCTTTTATACTTTACTAATGTGGTGTTAGCAGTTGCAGTTTTTCCTTTGGCTATATTGTGTGACTCATGTGTCCTACAAGAAATAAGTCAGGAAAGAAAAATCAACTTTCATAAATAGCATTACTTTGTTCTGGGCTTATTTATCTTTAAAAGTCTGCTAGTCATTCCTCTCCCCTTTAAAGCTTTGTATCCTTCATGTTAAAATAATGATGTATTCCACATAAATTACTTCTTAATTTGGAGCACTGTTGTTTGTAGCTTGTCTCCAGCTGCCAGCTGCTGGTGCTGGATATTTAGCTCATCAGCTTCTCATATATTCAGATGAGATTTACACACCTAACAATT
The DNA here is from genome assembly GCA_036023395.1 of Myiotriccus ornatus. Lineage (NCBI taxonomy): Eukaryota > Metazoa > Chordata > Aves > Passeriformes > Tyrannidae > Myiotriccus > Myiotriccus ornatus. The sequence continues at coordinate 65,750,715 of JAYRBT010000001.1, read as the reverse complement.
TTAAGTTTGGTGCGGGTTTTTTTGGGTTCTTATTTTATTTGAATTCACAATTCCTTAACGTAACAACCCTTTTTTTTTTTTTTTTTGTAAAGAAGACAACTGATGTCTCATTAAGCTTGTTTGTAGACATTCTGAGTTGGAATAATAGCTATCAGCACTCTACAGCATTTAAATCCTTCTTCTTCAGTGGACTGGTTGTTCATTTATCGCTCTTGGGAAGCTGGGAGAAGAGCTCGGTGAGGAGCAAGGAGGAGCAGCGAACTGTCAGTACTTCAGCCATTGTTAGCAGCGGGAGTCGCTCCCTCTGAACTCTGTTGGCTCCTGGTACCCATCTGCGGGATGATGAATTGCTATGTTTAATACATTTCAGCTTTTGTCTGTCATAGTGTGGATAGACAGCGCTATCAGTGATTTCAGCAGTGATTAGAGTGCTGGTTGTACCCACTGCTATTGGGCAGGCACCTCCCAGGAATGTCTGATGTAGGAACTCCTTGGTACTCTTGCCACGCAAATGACTTGCTTGGCTAACTTGAGATCGTTTTAAACATCTACCAAAGACTGCTGGGAATTACTAAACCTGCACAGTCCTCCTGGAACAAAATTCAGACACCCTGCAAATATGCTAGAACCAACTATAAACACTCATCTTAAGCCCAGAGAAAAATGCTTCATGCTTTTGATAGGCAGGGGTGGGAGCAGGGATGCATTCCGGGGGGTGTGTGATGTCAGTGATGCTCGGCCCATCTGTACTTAAATGCTTGGCTACTGGTGATATGGTAGGAGCGCGAGGGTTGCGTTGAAGCAATGAGATACGACATGACATGTGTCATACAAGGATTTGCTAAGCCGTGGGTGCTTTGTGATTCGCGAGTCCACAGGCTGAATGATTTCAGCCACCAGAGAAGTCGCTGTACACCAGCACAACATATGCCCTGAAGTATCTTGTAATAATTATAAAATGGTGCAGCGGACATATAAATTGGAAAAAAAAAGATAATTGTCTTATATGCATTCCTTTAAACAAGTGGATATATGTTGTTTTCATTATGATCATGTTAATTTTCCACTTAGAAAAAATTATTATTCAAAATCTTGTGTGAAACAGCATTGTATTAGAAACAAATAGATAATTATGCTTGCTAAAGCATATAATAACTGGCTTTAAAAGATGCTTGACCCAGTTTTCTTGATTTGGACCATTGCCCACCATGACAGGCCAGGCTGAGGATAACTTTCACTTCATTTTGAACTGTGGGAGGAAGGGAAATTAAATCAGAAGATATTAATCATCCTTGATTTAGCTTTCTTAGTAGAAAATTTAGTTTACAGAACCAGAAGAAGGAGTAACTACTGAAAACTACCATTAACAAAAGTGGTATCTGGGCTTAAATGTGTTTTCTTTCTTCTATTTCACTCTATATTCACTTGACTGTGGCATTGTTTGCTTTTTAAAAATTTCTTTCCCTTTGGTTATATCAGTGTTCAACTTCTGTGGCTTTGCTTATAGGTAGCAGTATGTAATTTCTCTATTGTGCTTGCTGGAAATCTGAGCTCCATAGCACAGTCGTGGGATGCCATTTTTATTCCTTTTTGAGAGGATCCAGGCAGTGACAATGCTCATAGGGAGGAGTGTTCATGCTAATTAAAAGCTGGAGTTTACCTTTAAAAAAAACATTGGCAATTTGCCTGGGAGAAAATTCTGTCTTCAGTCACCATTTTTAATCTACTTGGCTGTTGGGAGTTATCTTCACTTTAAGAGTAGTCTGTTTTTAAAAGTTGCCTGGATGTTGAAATAGTTTCTTTGACATTGTTCCTGAGTGCTCACTTGCCATATATGATGATCAGAGGATCTGAGGGCTCTGTGGAAAAGAGTATCAGTAATAAGGAGGGAATAATCTTGACATTTACAGCTGTCAGCTTTTCTGAGTTTAGGCTCCTTTTGTTACCAATATGTGGCTGTGAAATAAGGAAACTTGAAGCATACTTTACAAATTTAAGAGAAAAGTCAAAGGAATAATATAGTCACATGTTTATATATAAATACATTTAAGCATAAACAAGTTTAACATATTAAACCTTTCGTGATATTTTTTTCTCCTTTCAAATAAACGTCATTTGGCTAGGGGTTGTTCTTCTGCAGAGATCAATATACGGAGCATTCTTACAGAGAGGAAGTAACAGCACCTTGAAAGTTAATGAAAAGCAAGTATTAAATAAATCCATATATTAGTAGGGGATGTGTTAATAAATGTATCACATAAATATGATAGGTAAAGGAATCAGATAAGTAGTTCCTTAAACAAATAAAAGGTCTCTGTTGTTTATATTCCTTCTGTAGAGGTAAGGCTGTGAGTTACAGCCTTTTTTGATAGCAGGACTGGTTTGGATAATTCTGTCTCTCTTCTGTTTCCTCCAGGCACCACGACTGCATTCCTGTACAGCAGTGTGTGACCATTTTCGGCACAGGATCAGATCTAGGTTGAAAATGCTGTCTACTTCCCCCCTTCTCCCCCCGCTCCCCTGCTTCTCTTTCATTATTATATTTATTAATTCTCATCTGTTTTGGGAAAGCAGTTCGTCCTGTGTTTTCATCAGCAGTTGTGCTGTTACAAGTGAATGGGCAATGGAGATAGAAAGGAATGATGGTGGTGGAAGGAGGGGTGAAAACCGTGCCTTCAGTTTTATCTATTTTCATCCTGTGTGCCATGAAATTTTCCTGCAACCTAAGGGCAGTGCCGTGAGCCTAGCCCGGGAGATGAACTGTGGATTACACAGTGGTTTTAACACTTTGTTTAAAAGCAGGAAACAGGAGGGGGGGTCAGCTCTAATGAGGAAGAAGTTAAATCTTTGAAAGAAAAATGTATGAATGCAATGAAAACCACTTTCCTCTCTTGGAAATCTGCTTTACTAACTCTTGTAGCTGGCCTACTGTGTATTGCAAAACAGATGGGTGACTGGCTGAGGTAGATCGTTGATTTCAGCCTTTGGATGCTCCGTCTGGCCCTGTTCTGGTGACAGAGAAACTGAGACGTGGCTGTGCACCATCTTTCATGCCCTTCATATCTTGGCTTCTTCAGGGAGAGGAAGCCCACTTGTTGCAGAACATCCTGGGAGATGTTGCACTGTGGAGGAACCCTGGAACTTAGGTCGAGCCTAGGTCTCTGCTGGTGGAGTGAAAGCCCTAAATTATTGTGCTTTTTTGAGTGGACTTACATCACTCATGTCTCTTGTTTTCTTTGGGACGTTTTTTTTCCCATTAATGGCATAGCGTTAGTACAGAAAGCACCTCCTCTAGCTGTCTAGGATCAGACAGTGTCGCTTGGACCTCTGGGTTCTGATACAGTATTAAATTACTGACTACCGTTTTACTGTGAGGACCTAGTTTACTATAGTCCTGCCCAATGATGATGGAAATACCGTACTGTCTGTAAGAAAAGCTGGGCTATGATAATCGGTGCATTTGTCACAAGCGATGTCAATAAAATTATATTAGTTTCCACTGCTCCAGGAATACTTTATTATTATTAATATTAGTATTAAATCTGTTTTAAACAGCAGTTGATTTCTTCAGGACCTTTTTGCAGATGGGAGGAAAACACATCTGAAGCACTAAGATCCTTGTCTACCCAGACACAGTGGAAAACTCAAAATTTCTCTGGATGGGCATGGTTTTAGCAAAACTTCACTCTGTTCAGAATGGTCTGACTTCACTGTAAAGTGGGTTCCACTGTGCTAATCCTCTTGGAATGCAGCAATTATCACCTACCGTATAGGTGTTAAGTGCTGAATTTCAATGGGATTATCACTTTCCTCCTTCCGTGGCTAAGCTAGAAGAGAAAAGTTGTTAGTACTTCTAAAGGGGAGGGAAGAGGGGAAGAAAAAAAATATCTCTTGTTTTCTTTCTGTGGTTGCCTTAAGTCTGGCTAAAGCAGAGCAAGCTGGGTTTTGCTACAGCTGGTTACTTTGGGTTTGATCTTCAAGAATTCTAAAGGCATGTGTTTCCATCTCCTCTGCCCGAAGTACTCTTCTTTTGTGGAAAGAAGTAAATATAACAGCCATTCAGAACAAAACCTGAAAGTTCTGTAGGTCGACAAAATTATACAGGAAAACCAAAGTTCTCTATATCCTTACAGTATGTTTTCATCATCTGGAAACTTGTCAAGCTAAGTATGTATGTAGCAGTACTTCAGATCTTCAACTATCTATAGAAGTCGGTATCTTTTCAGTCTAAAAAAAAGTAATTCATGGCTTTACTGATGTTGCAGACAAAGCATTGGAAATTATCTGAAGACTATTTTTCTGCATATGCTTTTTTCATGTACCTGTTCTTTAACTGACATACCAATATTTTGTTCTTCCACTAGTTCTATCTGCAATACAGGTAATACTAATTGCAGACGGTTGTTGGATAAAGTGGGATTAGTGTCTGTAACCCCCCTTCCCCTTCTTTATATCCATGCCTAAGAATCTCTCATACATGGCTACTTCTGTAAATGCTTGCTCCTGCAATCTTCATCCTCTATGCACTGTTGTCTGGGCACATAATGGGCGATGAAAGCAGAGCAGAACCTGGCTACCCTAACAGTGCACCCTGGAGACCATGGAGCAGCCACGGGCGGTGTGAGCTAAATGGGGAATGGTAGTTCAGGGGAGGGCATTCACATCTGGTGAAGGATTTAAGATGTTATAAGCTATAGAAGTGGTTAATAATGGGCAAGAGGGGGCTGCCCTATTTGTGAGGCTGCAAAATAACCAAAAGAGGCTTTTAGAGAAGGTAGCATTTTGAATTTTATCAATGATGTGAATAGAAGGCTTCATGGAGGGAGGGGTCTAGAATACCAAGTTAAAAGATTGGCTTCTAGCCCATTATTTTTATTTTCACTATCACTATTAGGATGAAGAACGTTAATTCTGTCAGAAGCATTTGGTCTGGAGCTGGATTTCTCAGAGTTAAGAATTTAAAGTTGTAGTGCTGGAAAATGAGTTAAAAAATATGGCAATTTCTTCACAGCCAAATCACAGAAATTCATGAATTTCAGAATTAAGCTGTATCATGGTGGTTAAATAGCATTTTCCAGGGATTGCCGCAGAACATTTCAATAAAAGATGGAAATTTTCTTATATTAAATAAAATGTTGTAGATATTATAACAGTGCTTTAAATATGAGATAATTTCTCTTGGTGCTCTTAGGGTTAATTCCTGTTATAAGTATTTGTAAGATACATGCAATCCATTTTTTTGGATCAGACATAAGATTTTTTTTGGGTAGAAGACATAAAAAATTGTGGTTCAGTTCTAAAGCTAACAATATTTTCCTGGGAATAACAATCTCCTCCTTAAATGTGAAACGATTTGGCAGAAGAACATATTCTGCTAAACTTAGGAAGTTGTAAAAATGAGTATTCTTAATTTTTAATGAATTTCTGAAATATTAATTCATTTAGTCCATTTTTGATGGCAGTAATGGTTTGTAGATTTTATGGGGTATTTTGAACTCTAAGGGGCTTAACTGCTTAACTTTCTGTATCAAGATGACAATATTATATACCACCAAATGTCCACAGTGGAGAGAAGGTACTTTGTATTGTTGGAAGTGATGTTCATTAAGGTCTGCTGTGCATGCAAAGAAGGCAGTATTTATGTTGATAGGGCTTCAACACGGGCTGGATGCTATGAGTCACCATAGGACACAGCTAGTTGTTTTAGGAAGTTGGGAGCACCTTGCCATTGTAGGGTGTCCCATTGTTTGGCTTGTGAATTCTGGCATTTTCTCTAATCTGATTTCATCATAATTTGCATACATTTTATATGGAATTTCATGCTATAGAAATAACTTTACAACTTTTGTATGAAAAAAACCAGGACATTTTAAAGTAACACATTTCTTCAGTTTGTTTTGCTGCCTCTGTAGTGTAATGATCCCAATACCAAAGAACTACAGCTCCTTCTTTGTCAGCAGGATTTATGATAATGTCTTGCTGTTTTTGTAAATTATGTAACACAGACTGTTCCTTCTTTGTTATGTAGTGAAATTTAGTACGTTGTTTTAATTGTTTGATTAATTTTTTTTTCCTTTGGCATTTGTCTACACTGAAATCTAGTGTCTGAGATTTACTAGGATGAACAATCGAGAAGAGCGTCTTTTGTCTGAATTTCTGAAGATGTCAGGAGGTTGAGGAATGTTTGTGATAAGTCTTTTGTTTTGTAAAGTCTAGAATTGGGTGTGCAATCCTGTATGAAAGGTGTCGAGCGTTGCTCTATGTTTTAAAAAACATCAGCACATTTTTTAACAGGAACAAATGCCAGTTTTTCACATAGTGCTGAATATTCAGTAGCTTTTAGTTGTTGGTATTTATTGTTGCAGTGTTAATCATGTTTTAAACACTTTGTACATGGGATACCTAGGCTATAGATTGCTTTGATCTTTATGATGCAGTGAATGTGGAGACAATAGCAAGATGCTCATAGACTTAACAAAACCCAGGTATTACCCGACTGTCTAAAACAAATAGTTTCCTTACTAAGATGCGAATACCCATTACTAAAGCACTTGCATTACTTGCTACATATGATGATTTGGAATGGAGTTAAAGGGTAGAACCTTTACCTACGTTCATTTTCAATGAAAGTGTATTTTTCATAACTCTTTGGGGTAGAGATGAGAGACTCAAGCAAAAATAGCTCAACAACTCTGTTTCCATTTTGTAAAGGACTTGAAAATTAGGCAAATACAAAATTGAGGTATTTTTAGAATATTTTATAGATTTTTTTTCTTACCTAATTTTGTTTGCCTAGTTAGGTATGCCATATATACCTCTTGTTCAAAGGCTGATCCGGGGATAATATTTTTGGAAAATATGCATGTAATTCTCTAGTTGCTGTGTATGGATTTAACGGGGATTTCATAGATGAGTCTGAGCAGCTCTGGTCTGCATTTTCTAGCTTCCTTTTTCTGTCAGGTCAATATTAAAACACTACCCAAGCAACTGCTCCTCAGAAGCTTTCAAAGAGAAGCTGGGTTTATGTTAATTTCAGCATATCCTGTATTTAAAATGATCAAGGCCCCTGTCGGGATTATTGGTCTCTGAAATTATTAATTATGTTAATGAAAAATCCAAATCTGTATAGTTGTCATATTTTACATTTGTAGACACAACCTATATTTTTTACTGCCTTGCCTCCCCTCCCTTCCTGAAGTTGTGTTTCTCATGGAATACTTAGAGTTACTTTACTGATTTAGCATTTGCTGTGACTGCAGGCAAGACCTCAGATGAAAACATGGAGATCCGGCCTTTGACTTCCAAGCTGAACTACATGAGAACATACTTGTTGAGCTGCTTTAATGTATATTTAATTATAAAAGGTATTTAGTTGTTTGGGGTTTTTTGTTTAATTATATTCGTAAGAAACCCTTTAAACTCTTTTTGTATGTGTAGATACAGAGAGGGAGAGAAATTTAAGTCAATAAAGTTATAATTATTATCTTTCCCCATTGCCATTACTATTGTGATAATTATTATCACTATTCTGAGATGATGGTTCATGTTTTGAAAGAATGACTTTAAGTTATTGACTGACGAAACAGTGAAGAGTACATTTTCTTTCCCTCTGTTTCTGCCCAACATATTCTGTTTATCCATTTTTTTCAGAATGTATTGGGCTTTGAAGTAATTCAGAGGGTTGTGAGGACAGGCATATTCATAAGATTTATTGTATCTCTACATAAATGGAGTTAAAACATGATAAAAGTAATTTTGCGCTTGTTTCTGGCACAACTAGTGAACTCAGATGTATGTAGAAACATGAAATGGATGAACTGAAGGGGCACAAATGATAAAGCTAAAAATTATGTAGCTGGATTATTTTGATTAAGCATTTCAGACATCATGCTTCTGTCATACTAGATATATGGACTGTCAATACGGGTAGTTTCTAAGCTTCAAGTGTGTTTTAGTGCATGTGAATGTGGACATTTCCTTATTGAGCATTCTATAGTGAACTAATATTCTCAAAGTCCTAGAAGGTTAAAATTGTGTTTGTTTTTCTTATTTGAGACAGCAGTCTGGGTGTCAGAACTGAAAGTTATAAGAATTGTAGTTATCTCAGATTCCAGTTTAAATAATATTTTTGTCTGTATTTGTAGCCATTGTTGAGAATACATGCTGTAAGAAAGATAAATATTAAGCCTGCACTACTGTTTAGTGAATAATTCTGCAGCTTCATGGTTGCTTTTTAAAATCTAGATAGTATTTTGATTGTTGGTTTTAATAGAAATCTTTTATTTGGCCATTTTAAATCTGTGTCTATGGACCTGCTTGTGAAACAACTCATAATCAAATGCTTCTTTTTAGTTTCAACATAATTATGTTGTATTTTAGTTACTGCTCTGGAAACATTTCATATTTGCAAATCGGTTTCTGGAAGAATAGATTCCTGTCTAAATGAGCTTGTATTTGAGGCTTTTACTAGTTTCAAAGAGCTTTGTTACATTTGTATCTCTGGTAGCTATTTTTTTTTAAGACTTCAAATGGTTTTGTCTTACCAAGTGCCATTCTCTGATATCTTATAAGCCATTTGAAATAGAGCCTGCAGTTTAGATCAGCTACAATGAATTTCTTTGGATAAGCAAGTGTTCCTGTGAATCTTAAAGTACTCTTCACTCTGCCATTTGTGGTTCTACTGCCATTTTTTCTCAAGATTATCAGAACAGAAATAATTGCTTCCACCCCTTCTTAAAGATGTTGGAGCTCAAATATGAAAGCAGTTGAAAAAGGAATTTTCCCATGCACACATTTAATTATTCAGATTCAAATATGAAACATCTTAAAAATTTGGTAAGGAGTTCCAAATATTTTCCTGCATCTTAATTCAGATAACTGCAAATGTAAAATAAAATATGGTCATTATTTCTTCAAGCTCAAAACAATTTTCACTAATAAAGTTCTGAACTATGGAACACATTTAATGGGAAATTTTTAAAGAATCTAACGTACTTTTTTGTACGATTTTGGGCTTAAATATCTTCATTCGACTTTATGCCTTTTTCGTTATTATGCCACACTAAAATCATTGTTAACTCTTTCTTTATTCAGGCTAGTTTAGTTGGGGCTGGTTCCTAGGGTGTGTAGGCAAGTACCCTTAGTGTAATATGGGACATACACGAAGGTGCATATGGTTTTGTTCTCTTCTTTATGGTCTCTCACTTTCCAAATAATACCATGAGCCCATTTCATGTTTCAAAGCCCATTAGTTGACTTTTCTCATTTTGTTTCAGTGTGCACATCTCATCATAAGTAACATCACATCAACATGACTTTTTTTCCACTAACTTTCTGAAGCTAGTTCAGGTCTCTTGCTCAGGGAATTTGCTAGAGATGTTTTTTTCGGAGGTAGTGTTGTTGCTCATGAAACTCCTGAAATTACTTAAAAGAAGAAATTACAAACAAAGCACTTGATGTTCTGTGCTCATGAAAAGTAGTGAGACTCATTTGTGTATGAACAAGCAGTCAGGAAAGACAGGTTAAGGCACTTTATACCTTTAATGCCAGAAGGAAGATAGTAAGTAAATAAATGGCCTGTCTGTGTAATACAGGTTTAGGATTTCTGCTATAAGTTCTGTAATAATTTGTACTTAAAGAAATATTTCAGAAAAGTAATCAAACTTTTCTTAGATTTAGGGTGATTAGGATTCTTCACATCTCAGTCTAAGTTTGTTTAGTCTCTACCTTCTGTTATATTGGTGTTTCTGTTTGTTTGTTTGTTTGCTTGTTTTTTCCCCCAGTTCTACATTTGCTTACTACATGCTTATCAGCTGCTTACATTATTGAAATTTTGTTTCCTGGGTATGTACTTTCAGATCTTCACTCCATCTCTTTGATAAGTTAAATAGCTTGAGCTCATTAAATCTTTCACTGCCTTTTTTTTTTTTTTTTCCCTTTTGCAGTCCTTTTTTTCTTTCAGATGTTCATTGTGAGTAACTTTTATTTTGCCCTTGTTTAAGCTTGCACAACCTGGTTGCTTTTGGTAAATGATCGTGGTGTTTAGTGGAACTCTACAGATGTAACAAAAATCAAAATTTTGGTGGAGCAAAAAGAGCTTTGTTAATAATACTACTGCTGCAAGAACAGGAGTGGGACTCCTCAGAATGAGCAGACTTGTGTTAGTTTTGCTGGGTTAACAGCAGTAAAGAGTGGTTA
>JAYRBT010000001.1:65727040-65740418 GCA_036023395.1 Myiotriccus ornatus | reverse complement strand
AAGAACAGGAGTGGGACTCCTCAGAATGAGCAGACTTGTGTTAGTTTTGCTGGGTTAACAGCAGTAAAGAGTGGTTAAAAACTGAACTCTAATATAAGCAGGCATTTACCTTAATACTCTCTAAAAGCAGGTCTGTTCAGTAAGAAGGTGATATTTTCCAAGTGATTTTCTTGGAGTGAAACTGTTGTTTAAGAATTGGTATTTGTTAAGGCATGATGCTTTTAAGATGTTGTGTACTATGTGAAGGGACTTTGTTGGGTTTTATTCTTCAGAAAAATCGGGGTCCAATAATATGAGTAATTACCAGAATGGCACTTTTACTGAAAATCTGTTTTAAGACTCTTTTGAATAGTTCCTGTTTCCAGAGTCAAAAAGGAAGTGATTGGAGATAGGGACATTAGGTACACATTACCAGGTCTGATACTTTAACTATACTACACTCATGCTCTGAGGTACAATATCTTATGACTTTTCAGGATCAAACAGCATTGAAGGACCAGTGTTCAAAAGAAAAAAAAAAAAAAAAAAGGCACTTTTAATCTTTAGTCTCATAGCAAATAGGTCTATTAAGTGTTAAACAGTGTGAGGTAAAATACATGATTAAGGACTATTGACTACAGCTAGAGTAACCCAACAATTAATTGAGATTGTTGAATCAAGCTCAAGGAACTGTCTGATAATAGAACATTTTCTGAAATTAATGGCAAAAAAAGTAAGAAAGCATCTGACTGATGCATGGCATTCTGAAATGACAAACTGCATACAGTCTGTAAACAAATTGCAGGAAAAAGTAGACTTTGGGTAGGGAATATCTGGACACAATCCTGTGGCAGGTGCTCTAGGATGACCCTGCTTAAGCACGGAGGTTGAACCATATGACCCACTGTGGTCCCTTCCAACCTTAGCCATTCTGTGATTTGGTGATTCGGTAATATGTTTATGCCATTCAGATATGTTTATGATGACAGTTATCTTGAAAGATACTAAGATTATATTTATTAGTATTTTTCACTTTTATAAAAGATTATAGAGTTAGAATTTCTTATTAAATTTCTGTTTTGTTTGTATAGCTTCCTACTGGTATTTGTTATATTTTTGAGGTGCTGGCTTTTATTAAAGACAGTGAAGGATCCTATGACATTTCTGAGATGTGGGAACAGGGGAAGGATTATAACAGTAAAACATTAAGATCTCTATCTCTCTGAATTTTGGTCCATTAACGGTGTCATTTGGAGAGGGCTGTTTATTTATTGGTTTGTATAGTCTGACCTGACAAAATGGAACCATTAAGTTAACAATTTTCAAATGGAGAGCATAGGGTATGTGTAGGTCCTTGACAGCCATCTGCAAGAAGGTCATAAGGAGGATGTGGGGAGCTACAGGCCTGTCAGCCTGACCTTGGTTCTAGGAAGGCTGTGGAACAGCTCATCTTGAGTGCCATCACGGGCACGTACAGGACAACTAGGTGATCAGGCCCATCCAGAATGGTTTTAGAAAAGACAGGTCCTGTCTGACCAACCTGATCTCCTTTTTTGATCAAGTGACCTACGTGGTGGATGAGGGGAAGGTTGTGGATGTGTCTATCTGAACTTCAGCAAAGCCTTTGACACCGTCTCCCACAGGATTGTCCTGGAAAAGCTGGCAGCCCACGGCTTGGACAGGGGCACTCTGTGCTGGGTCAGGAACTGGCTGGCTGGCCGGGCCCAGAGAGTGCTGGTGAACGGGGCTGATCCAGCTGGCGGCCGGTCACCAGTGGTGTCCCCCAGGGATCAGTGCTGGGCCCAGTCCTGTTTAATGTCTTTATCCATGCTTTGGATGAGGGGATGGAGTACACCCTCAGTAAGTTTGCAGACAACACTAAGTTGGGCAGGAGTGTTGGTCTGCTGGAGGGTAGGAATGCTCTGCAGAGGGATCTGGACAGGCTGGATCAATGGGCCGAGACTGCACTTGGGTCACAACAACCCCAGGCAGGGCTACAGGCTTAGGGAACAGTGTCTGGAAAGCTGACCAGTGCTAAAGGAACTGGAGGTCCTGATCGACAGTGGCTGAACATGAGCCCTCAGTGTGCCCAGGTGGCCAGGAAGGCCAATGGCATCCTGGCTTGTATCAGCAATAGTGTGGCCAACAGGACCAGAGCAGTGATTGTCCCCCTGTACTTGGCACTGGTGGGGCCGCACCTCAAGTGCTGTGTCTTGTTCTGGGCCCCTCACAACAAGAAAGACATTGAAGTGCTGGAGTGTGTCCAGAGAAGGACAATGGAGCTGGTGACGAGAGTGTAGAGAGTAAGTCCTTTAGGAGCAGCTGAGTGAGCTGGGGTTGTTTAGCTTGGAGAAAAGGAGAGTCAGGGAAGACATTACCACTCTCTAAAACTGCCTGAAGGAAGGTTGGAGCCTGGTGGGAGTCAGCCTCTTGTCCCAGGCAACTACAGTATTAATTGCAAGTGACAAGACAAGAGGACATAGCCTGAAGCTGCGCCAGGGTAGCTTCAAGTTGGACATCAGGAAGAATTTCTTCATGGATAGAGTGGTTAAGCATTGGAATGGGCTGCCCAGGTAGGTGGTGGAGTCACCATCCCTAGAAGTGTTCAAGAAACAACTGTATGTGGCACTTGGTTCTGTTGTTTAGTTTGTAAGAGGTTGTTCAGTCAAAGGTTGGACTTTCTTATTTTGGAGGCCTTTTTCAACCTTAATGATTCTATGATTCTATGTTTTTTGTGGAATATAAAGCTGAACTGTTCACTTATTCTGGAATAACTAAAGTCACTTTGCTTAGTATTTGCTCATCAGTATCTTGAGTTGCACCACTGTATTACTTTTTGATAGCATATCTGGTGACGAACAGCAGCAAACCTTGTAGGAAGCTACTGTTCTTGGCCCAGGCAGCTCTTTCAGCTCCTGTAGTACAGGTCTTATCCCCAGTAAAATGTGATGGTTACTAATTCACATACTTCATTTCCTGCCAGAGTTAATAGTTATTAGAGGGGTCTGGGAGGAATGCTCTGTTCAGGTTCTCAGTGGGGTTTATAGAAGAGCTGTGCTTCAGGTTCAGACTTAAAATGGGCACATTTATTTGAATTAAAGCAATCTGAATAGGGTCATAGGAAAGGGGTTACAGATTATGCTGTATTCTTTTTTTCTACAGGTGAAAGTTTTGTGTTGAAGGCAAGATTCTCGAAATCTAACTCTTTAGGCTAGCTTTACAGTCTACCTGACATGCAATTTCAAGAAAAATAAGAAAGATTAGAAAAAAATCCTGGGGTTTTCAGAGATGGTTTTTTTTTTAACTCTGAAATCAGGGTCTTGTAATTCCTTGAAGAGCAAGTCCGCCAAAGATAATAGGAGAAGTGAGTCACATGCACGAGAAGTCTGCTTGCCTAGTCCAGAAATACCCAGAAATTTGCGGTTCTTTTGAAACTTAGGCTTTTACGTTTCGTGCTTAGAGCATCACTAGAGAAATGTGCATTGGGGGAGCAAGAATTAGTGATATCACCCATGAAAAAATTAGCCACTATTAGGTTACGTTTTCACAGCACAAGGTAAGTGTAACTGTAGCAGGAGCCAGTAATTTTGCCAACATTTGCAACAGGAGCAGTGGAGGTCTTGACAGTGTGGTCTAGCAGCTTGAGTATTGTCCCTTTAAAAGCCTGTACCAAGCATTATAGTTGCCAGTTCCTGATGAAGGCAGTGCAGCAGTGTCTTCACTGATATTCTCACCTATGCAAGCTAAATTAAAAGTGAGATGAATGCTCTGATATAACCACATTTTCATTTTATGTAGATCAAGACAGGCTGCAACACATTTCTGCTAGACAAGGTTAAGAACTCTCCGCTGTCCCTGAACAACAGTGTTCTAATTAAACAGGAATATGGTAAGCAGGTTGTTTCCCTGCTCAGACCAGATGAAAATTAAACCTTTTTTTTTTCCCTTTTTGGAAGGACTAGTTTCCAGTCTGACCAATTATTCAAAAGTGTCTTGCTACATGGCACAAATTTTAGTGCCTAAAGGCACTATGAAGGAAGGAGTGGCAGTACATGGCTTGGGATGGAGGAGGAAGGACGAGGAGGAGAAAGACAACACTGTAAATTGGTGACCTCCATGTAGAAGAACTTAAGCTGCTGTAGAAGCGCATACCTAGATTTGAATAATTTTAGGTAGCTGCATTTCAGTTATGGTGTTTTTTGGCTTCTTTTTTAGCGAGAAAAACCCTCTTCAAACAAATTTAAAAGAACACCAATCCTGAACATCGTCTCTTAGGTCTAATGAATGTTTAACAACTTTTTGATATTCAGATTCAGAAATCAAGGTAAAGTATAACTGATAATTAACTTTCAAACAACATAGGAAAGTATTAGTTTTTGAAAATCAACTACACTAGGCTTATAAGATTCCAGTTCTGAGGAAACTAACTTTTTTTTTTTTTTAAGGAAGGAAAGTAGGCTGAACAATTGGCCTTTATTCACCAGAGCTGAGATTTTTTAGTGTTAGGGGTAAAAAAAAGATTGGTTGTTGTTTAAAAAAGAAAAATTACCAGCAGTGCTAACCAGTTATTTGCCATTTGAATCATGCCAAAGTTTCAACCTAACTCTAATGAACATACTGAGGTGCACCAGAATATACGATGAAGGAAATTGCTTCAAGACATTTGAAGTGTATTAAAGGTCCTTCTACAATGTCAGAGGAGCAATGAAGTTTTGAGAAGCAGGAAGCATATCAGAAATTGGTATCCCTAGGAGTACTTCAGTTTAACACAATCTTTGATTTTTACACTGATCTTTGCTTTTTGCATATAAGGAATCAAGGAGAAGACACTGATCATTAGCAATATTTCTTAGAATATTTTTTTACTTGTTGAGCTGTTATTAGCTGTAGAAGTAAGCTGTTGGTAGAAGATAGTTGTTCATACAATGCATCCCCTTATTCGCTCACTGTTACCTGGTTGGAACAATAGCTGGGAAGCCAAACCCAAGTGTGTACTCATAAGTGGAAGATGGTACTGATGCTTCAGTGGTTTACAGGCTCAGAAAATCTCTCGAGTCTTGTGTTTTATGAGGTTTACAAATCCTGTAGTCTTTGCCTGTGCATAGGAGCCCCTAGCCTCCTGGACATAAACTGAATTGCAAGAGCTGGTTGTTGATGCCTGATGACCTTGGCAGAAGTGGGAGGCTCTTGGCTTCTCAAGTGTGTCAGCTTTCGTTAGGCTCAATTATTTCTTCATCCAAAAGTATGAATTCTTTTTTTAAAATGTATTTATTTTTAGGAAAAAAATGGACCTTCTATTTTCATATTTTCATTTCATTGTCCAGTCAGGTGTGTTCGCCACGTCAGGAATTAAGGTTATTCAAATATAATTTTTAGGTGTGAACTAAGATAGTGACTCCATGTTACTGTTAACCTGGCTGCTATTTAAATGGTTCCCTCCCCTACTCATGATTCTGTCCTGTGAATTACATTAATTCAATTCTTTCTTTAGCTGTCTAAACTCCTGCAGTGAAATAGTTGTATTTAAAAAGAAAACACATGACAGCAAAACAAAATCCAAACCCGACCAACTTTTCAGACTTTTAGAGTTTTTTGTTGTTTTTTTTCCCCCGCTTGTTTCATGCATTTGAGTTTGGAACACTGCCAGCCAAACAGCTGAGCTAATGTGATTTATGGCAAGGGACAAGAACCTTTAAATGAGTGAGAACTGGAAGTAAAGGGAAGGAATGATGGGGAAATATACGGAAAATGTCCTATAGTTGATCTGCAACTGGCAGAATAGTGACATGTAACAACAGCTTAAATGTCTAAAATATCACAGAAGATGTGCAGAACAAATTTTTATGGCATGCTTTCTTATTCTTCACCTTCAGAGTAATAACAGATCTATGGTTACTATCACACTGATGTTTAGCATTACGGAGTGGCTGTAATTTGGACATTCTGAAAATCTTAACAGCTTCTAATATTTTAAACCTTTGTGATAACGGTGGAGAATGCATTAAATGTGCTGTATCCAAAGAATATAATATTTTATGTAAAAGCTTAGTTTCTTTATCTTCACTTCTTTTAGCTATTGTATGACACATACAGCGTCATTCATTTTGAAAATGTGGGTATATTTGTCCAAATAAAAATGTTATTTTAAGAACAAATATTTTATTTTAATCCAAATAAAAGTTTATTATTAAGGTACAGTAGAAATTCAGGGTGAAGTATCTGAAGGAATAAGGTTTTGTAGGCTGACAAGGGGAGATCTTCCAGTAACTCATCTCAGACCAAGAAGATAAAAGACTTGTACATGGAGAAGTTACTTTCAAGTAAGCTAACATATCATTTTAATGCTCCAAATTAACTTGCTGTTTGGAATTGTAGGACATGATTCAATTGCATAAACACAGGCATCTAGATGCATTTGAAAGGCCCTAGGGTATCTTATCTGTTTTACAGCTGCTGTTCAGAGGAGTGCAAGTCTTTCCCAGGTCCTTTGTCAAGTCTGCCAGCTTGTCTGCATGTCTCGGATACTTCAGGGCATCGCAGATGGCACCAGGCTCCTATATTCAGACAGTCAATCAAACTCATAGGGAAGAATTCAACTCTGGCTTCAGTCACCAAGATTTAGTCAATGGCAGTTCAGTTGGTGCAGTCAGAGGAAGACTCATTATTTTAAAGCAGACACCTACATTTGCTCCACTGAATAGCTTTCTAGCCTTCTTTGACTGCACTGACTAGATTTTTTTAAACAATAATAGGAACTTAGACAACCACTTTCTAGATATCTAATTTTAGACACTGCTCCTTAATATACAGTAGATATAAAGCAGCATAATGTATTTTTAAAGCAGCAGGACTGAGGATGAATATCAGTCCATTAGCCTTAGATATGTAAAATTTTTTAATTTGAGCTACACCTCCTTTATAGCCAAATGGAGAGAGATGAGCACCTCCAGAAAAGCCATTCATCTGTCCTTAGAGAATATGGTAAGATAAGACAAGATGAATTGCTTTCTAAAGCTCCCAGTCTTTATTCCTTTGGCTATTGAAGGAGTCTTGATTGTGAGTTTAGACTTAGACAGCTATTAGATGTCTCAAGTTAGGGGCAAATAATCCTACCTAAAGTTGGTCTCTGTGTCATTGCCTAAACATAGATATCTAGTGCCACTTGAGATGGCTCTGTGTGTAAGACAGCCCAGTGTTAGACACCTGTAAAGGGCTGGCAGTTACAAGGAATGACTTTCAGGAAATCTCTTTCTTAGGGGCCATCATAGTACTCCATGGGAACTAAAATAACTTTACATGCCTGTTCAGGCTACTGAATCCTATCTTACAAGTCTGTACACAGATTTTGTCCAAAATGTGAAATGTGCTGTAAATGCATGCTCTTTTTTTTTTTTTTTTTTCCCCAGTAACTTCCCTTAATAATCATAGCCACTTCTATTTACTTCTGACTTGAAATACAATTTTATCTATATGGCCCCTGTATTTGAAATGCTTTCAAAGTACTATGGTCATTTCTTCATCATTGAAATTATTCATGGGAAGAATGAAGCACAGCATCTACATAACAACATGCAGCCACATTCTGAGGTGTAAGGCATAATATATACAGAACTTATTTGTCTTGTTATTAATCCAGAACACACTGGGTAGGAAATTTTGGATGAGTATGCTACAATTTGCCAATTTGTCTTGAGACTGACATTCACACTTTACTGACAAGTGCTGTAATACAAAAGTATATACCTGCAGTGTAATCTAAGACAGTGATTAACCCAATAGATTTTTTTAAAAACTAGATACAATATATTTTTTTACTGTTTTGCATATGAATGAGCCAGATGATGTTTGGGGTTAAAGAAAAAATGAAAAATTAAGTTAACAGCAAATAGGATGAAGAGTGCTTAGGAGAAACTATTCCTGGCTTTCCTCTTTTGTTATTTGATTGTCCCTCTAAGGTGGGATTTGTTGGTGGCTATTCATGACTGCAGATTGGGAAAGCTTTTTGTAGTTCACTGAATGAATGAATGAATAATCTCTTCGCCCCATCCCCGATATGCTGCAGTGTAAAGGCTCTATAAGGACCTGATGGATAAACTAGTAAGTGAACAGCTCAATATAGAAGGGGTTTTTTTTTATATTAGCAGCTCATATTGACTTTTCATTTTCCAATCTTAGGAATGTGCACTTTATTTCTAATGGCATTTTCTGCATCTAATGGATATTTTACTTCCTAACCCCTCTTTTATCCAGCAGCCCTTGCTGATTCAGCATTGGTTTTCAGTGTTCACTTCTGAAACTGCTTTGTTACCAAAAGGAATACTACTTAGAAACATGCAGTAAAAAGGTATTACTTAGAACAAACTGAAATAATGATTGAGAAACGCATGGACTGCTAAACTAACTTTATCCTAAGGGACTTTTCTCAATTTTAATTGATTTTTTTTTTCCTTGAGAATTTGTTCATCTTATTAAGCAAGTCCTTAGAGGAGTGAATCAGTAGGTTACCTCCTTGAGAGCAAAGGACAACCTGACTTATTTGCTACAATTATCAATTTGTCCTTATCTCCATGAAGTGAAATACTTTTTTTATACTTCTGAAATAACTTACAGTGATGAATAAAACAAGAAAGAATAGCTGGTGTTAACTCCAGCATGAGCCTATTTAATTTTTAAATATCAAGTACAATACTGTGAAGACTGCATGTAATTTTATTTTCTTAAACCAGATATTTGGCAGGTGATGAAATTGCCAGGCACAGCTGATTGAAATGCTATATTTTGTTGTCTTTACTAGAATATTGAACAGTTAAATTTCAGTAAAAAAATTGTTATATGTTTAGCTACAGTCTATCATATGAAGAAAGTTGTGGAAGTTTTGTACATAATTCGATTACCCATTGTATTTACTCGTAGCTATCTAATATTGTTTCGAGTGATAGTTACCTGATCTCTACTTCCACTGAAAATTGTTATGAAATGCCACTAGCTTGCATAAGGAAAGGTAGGACCTGGAAGGCTCTGTGTGCTGAGCATTTGCTTTAGAAGACAAATCTTGCAACATTCAAAGCTCAGTGCAAAGTTTGCTATTAATGGGTCAAATTTTAATTATGACCAAAATGAGACTTCTGTTATGCGGACAGTCCAGTCGGGGAGAGGCAGCGTCATCCACATACTATCCAAAGTAGGGATAGCAGGGAATCCATGCTGTACAGGGTGGAACCCAGGACAGTTTACTGAATTCCTAGAATAGCATAGATGGTGGCTATTATCATCATGAACTTTCACTTGAGGTTGTATGAGGATGTCTTTGCCCAGGAGTCATAGCAAAGTCACTGTTTAGCTCTAATTAACTTATCTTTAATGATTCATTTTTAAATGTCTAAATGAATTGAATATTAACTCATTTTAGGAGAAGCATGAAATGATACACACTTTTATTGTTTTTTTTTCTTAAAATGCTGTGGCTTAAAATGTGTGAGGAACAAGCTCTATATCAAGTTAAGGTTCTTTTAAAATTATATTGCTAAAATATTTTTAGATAGTAAAATTAGCAAATCTTTCCATTTGATTGAATTAATTGAGTGTACCTCAGGCAGCCATTTCCTTCACAGAGCGAGTATGCTGAGGTTGGGGACACTTCAAAAATATCTTCTCAATGTGCGTTGATTTAATAAACAAGAAAGTTGTGTATTTATTTTAGTATCTATGCAAGTTTCCTTTGTTATGCTTTCTAGTGCACTGTTTGTGTATTATATGGTTCTTTCTGCTTGTCTCCTTTTTTTTCTGCTTAAAAGCATTTTATAGATGTTTCTCAGAACTTGCATTTAATTCATATATGAAATACTTTCAGTTTTGTCAAGGAATACTCCAGATACTTGTTCCCGAAAAGGAAAAATGTACTTCAGAAAAAGGCTGCAGCACGATATATGGTCAATAGTAGTGTGTTAAGTTTAGAAGAAACAGTGTTATTTCTATCATTAAGAGATTTGTCTAGTTGTTCTTTCTGGATTAAGCATCAGACTAAAGAGAAATTCTTAGAAACATTCTTAGAATGGTCCTCTTTACTGTTTAAGCACTAAACACAAAAATGCTTTCAACAAGAAAAAAACCCCCACAACAAACCACAAGAAGTGCGTGCAGAGATAATACATAGCCTGAAAAATACTTATGTGCTGACAGCTATCCAACAGTGTTGTCACAGCAGGAAGACATCAGTTGAAGAAACAGATAGCGACCTCAAAAAAAAAAGGAAAAAATAAAAAAGTCTGGTCAGCAGTGTGGACAGGGTTTCACAAGATTATAAATCACCCCAGGGTCGCTGTGTTCCCACCATAAAGAGAACATGGTCGTTTTATTGTAATCTAATAAGTGATGGGAGCAAAGGACAACTCCAGTGTGTGTGTTTGAAAAAAAAAAAAAATCTTGATTACAGTTTCAAAACTATACAGTTTCCCTTGCCATTGAAGTGCAGATTATGGGGGTTAAGGCCATTTTAGGATTGGATTACCTTTTTATAGCTGTATGTTATTCCCTTGTTCATGAATCAGAAAGTACTTAAATTAAACTGAACATTTGGGAGTAATACTAATAGGGAGTGTGCTAGTAGAAAATTAATCACTATTTAGTGTTAGATGGCTAGTCAAGTAAGTCTTTGTTTTCAAGGCTTTTTTCACTGAATAAAATACCTACCTTAATGAACTGAGGAGAATTTATATCCGGTGGTTCCTTTTATTTTTCAGAAAGTTAGTTGTGGTGACTCATGTGCAAAAGCACACTGGTAGGAATGTATTTTTAATGTCAGATTTAATCAACTTATTCACACTTTCATTGTGGAGTTTATTCTATATTGGGTAAAATCAGCCAGAGGAAATTTTTGTTCTTCTTTGTCTTGCTTCTTGGGGTTACACATTTGGTACATCTTAACATGTTGGGTGGTAGCCCTGATGTGCACAAAAAAAAGTGAGAAATGGGATTTATTTTCTTATCTCTCTGACTTTTTACATCTTAAACCTCCAATTCCTTTTCCTCTTATTTGGTAACTCCTCTGCCACCATTATTATTTTTTCTCCAGAATTTTTTCATATGCTTGAAGCTACCTTGTGAGACGAGTGGCTTCAGAAGTGAAGAGGTAGGGAACTGAGCAGCAGGGCTAGGGATAGCTGAAGAGGAATATGAGTACAATAAGCCAGTAAAGTGTTCCAGTGCTTACCTGTGCTCATGTTCACATGCCTGCTTGTTTCCTCAGTACTCTGAAGCTATGAGCTAGTGACCTGCTTTGGAGCCTACTGCCCAAACTGAGAAGGCATCTTCTGTCCTCCAGACAAGTGTCTGAGAGAAAACAAATATGAAAGAGAAGCTGAACAGGTCTTTCTACGCTTCCAGACTCCCTCCTCAGACTGAGAACTGTTCTTAGTTTGTCTTGATGGCCATATTTTCTAAACCAAAACCTAGGCAGCCTTTTCTTGGCCATTTCTTTCCTTGGTATGCTTTTTATTTACATATAGATGACACCAAATTTATTTCTGTTTACCTTGTGCGTCCTCAGGTAAGATTCAGAAAAGAATAAATGTAGTGCTTTAAGAGTGTAAGTAAAGAGGGTTCAGGAACTGTTTTCTCTGCAGTCTTCTCAAGCTCCACATTTTCTTCATGGCATTTAAGTCCTCTTGTTCTAGTGGTTATCCAGATCTTTAACACAATTAAAACCAACAAAGTCCTAATACTTAGAGTCAAGTCTGGGTTTAGAGGACACCTGGGGTACAGGTGGCTGCTTGCTTCACAATTAATCTTGCATTTCAGATTTCCAAATGGACGGAAAGGTGTTTGTTTACTTTTTTATTTTACTATAGCTCACAATTTTAGTGATATTTTTCAAACGTGTTCGGTGTGGTAGCTTTATCAAAGGCTCAGCAGTATATTAAGTGTCTTCTTTATTCAGAAACCTCACCCAATTGTGCAATGGTTCCTGCCTGCTTTCTTAAGCAAAATGTGAGTATTAGTTTTCCTTGGATATCGGATGCTGATGAAGATGATGATCTGCACTTAGACTCTTAAGGTGAACCTCTGGCCCACTCCAGCTCACTTGTCTATCATTGTTCCCGTGTTATTCCATGATTCTCAGCCTCTTCAGCTGATAATATAGGCAACTCTCACCCTATATCTAATAGGACTAACAGAATCTCCTACTGCTGCTGTTGGTGTCATTCCTTTAATTGAAAATAGGGCATGATTGATGGCTCTGCAGGTTCTGCTTCCTGTTCGACAGAAAGCTTTCCCTGCTTGACTTTCCCAGCACATTTTTGGTGAAGAGAATAATGTCACCACAGTAATTACTACACCAAATCCAACATGGTGCAGAGTTCCCATCTTGTCATAGGAGATGCACAAAACCCTTACCAGTGTTGCAAAAAAATATTGCAAAAGGATAAAGAATGGAAAATGTGGTTGTAGATCTTCACTAACTTAATTTCTGCCCTATATATCCATTGAATTGTCTAAGATCCTCCAAAGTATCAATTTGTGTTTTGTCCATTTAAGGGATTTCCAAGGGGTTTTTTCCCCTTTAGATGGCTAAGTTTAAAAAATAAAATAATAGAGAGTGAATTTCTATCACTGTGTTATGGAGAATGGAGTTGATCAGACACACTATATTTAACCAAAAGCGGGATGTTGCATAAAAACGATGGCAGGATTCATGAGATACTGTAGTGGAGAGAAACATCTTCCTGTCTGGATTCAGATAACAACAGTGCTAGTTCCCACATAAGTCAAGCTATACTTGTTATTATTAGGAGAAAGGAAAGAGTGAGTGGTTTTGCATACAATGTTTTACTACTTGCAAAATTACTCCTACTCTCAGAATAAACTGCAGAGTGCAAATGCCAGGGTGATTTTTTTGTTGCTGTTGTTGAAGACATAGGGTAGATTGGTTAAGGTAGAGAAACAAATGTAGTTGCTTTGATTTATCACTTGTGACATTAGCATGTACTGTACCGTTCTCCTGGAAACAAAATGGTTGCACCTGAGGACAGTGATATAAACACTACTTTGATTATTTGAAACAAACCATTAGGCTTTGATGAAAGAACCATTACTTTAGTAGACCTTGTACAGAGAGCGCGTTTGGAGATAATGGATGAGCAGCCTACAAATTGCTTGCTTTGAATTTAAAGAAGTCACATGTTTGTTTGAACCTCATGGCATAAACAGATATCTAACATGAGCAAGACAAGCTAATGGTATACTTACAATGTAGTTAAAAAACACTCTTACAGACTTTACTTGCAATACTTTAAATACTGTGACTGAAAAAATCAATTGGCTGTGCAGCCGGAATGTATACGATAGTCTTACATAGTGATGTGTATACAATGTATGTATTTGTATATACACGTATTTGTAT
>JAYRBT010000001.1:65686741-65726940 GCA_036023395.1 Myiotriccus ornatus | reverse complement strand
ACGTATTTGTATTAAAACAGTAAGTTTGATTTTTATGTATTTCCTGCATGTTTTCATAGTGAAAATATGTATTTTACAGTATTACACAACTAAAATGGTTCTAAAAGGTGTCAAATTTGAGTCTATTTAACAAGGAAAGCCCAAAATACATTTAAAATGTTTGTGTTCTGTGGGAGATTTTCTTTGCTATGTTGTAAATGGTTCTCTAGAAAGTTTATTCCTTAATTCTGTGTATGGTGCCTTATGTAGAGCTGGTCTTTGTGGGCATTCCTCTACTATAAAATAGCTCCCCTTTTACAGGATCCTGATCACTTCCACTCCACCAGTTTTTCGTTAGGCTTTTGGGATAAACCAGCTAGTCCCCTCTAAAAAAAAAAAGCAATTGTAGTCCTGGTCATAGTCCACTCTAGAGGCCGTTTCCTGAAGGCACTATGGAAGGAAGCACTAGGTTTATTTCTTTCAATCCTCCAGCACAGTGCCAGAAAACTTCACTTTCTCGTAAGCCTTGCACTCTCATGCTATTTCGTAGATGATGTGATGCATACCTTACACATCATCCATGACTGGGAGATGGAGAAAATTTCCTAAACGTCTCACCAATAGGATGCATCCTTGCCGTATTTAAAATACTTTGATCTGCAGTGGCAGAATTGGTTCATCCCAGTTTACATCTCTGGTGTAGAACTCCCTCAGAACCAGGGATCAGTGATCTTTGTCTTGATGGTCAAGGAAGTGGATTTTTAAGGTGTTACACACGTCGTTATAAAGAAATTTAAGCTGGGAAGTTCCTGTGTTGCAGGTTATGAAAGAAGTATGGCTGTGCCACACAGATATTTCTGCATTGCAGATATATAAATTGAAGTGGAAAGAGGGCACCCCATTTATAGATACAGGGTGACTGAGAAAGCCTAGAATTGCACAATAAATTCATAGGTGCTTTATGTGTTCTGTTTGTAATAGTTATATGGTTGTGGGGAAAGGGGACAGTGCTGCAAATTTCTGCAAATAATCTTTAGCTGCCCAAACATTTCAAAGAAAGATTTTAAATAGTAAATTATTAATTTATTTACTAATTACATATACTGTCACTGAAATTACATATACTGCCAGACTGGAGTCTCCCCTGTAGTAGTTCCCCAAATAACAGTCTAGCCTTAACTGCTGTCGGAGATAGAAGGATGAACAAATGTTGAGAAGATTACTCTAAACCCCTATGACAGCCAAGGACATCTAAGGCCTGAATAATTTACTTTTGCATTATGGTAGTCATGTCCCAGGATCCTGTTTCATGTGACAAGTCAACAACCAGTAAAAAATACAGCACTTGATTATCTGACTGTTTTTCGTGTTTAATTTCAGTAACAAAATAAATACTGGTTATTGTATATAAAACACCATGTACTGGCTATGGAATACTGAGGACTGTACAGAATAGTGGACTATATTTCCATAGTCCGTAAACTGCCCAATAGGAGAATAAATATAAACTCTCTTTTTTCAGTTTCATAGGTATGTTCTTGATTTATAAAATTGTTTCTCCAGGACTTAAGCACAAACATGGTACCATTGTCTAAGCCTCTCTGTGCTGTGTATTTTCAAATAGTTGCTTTGTCCCATAAACCTGTAAAACGTTCAGTATTAACATCTTAAGGTGGTTACATTTTCTGAAATAAATATTTATTCTACCTAAGTATTTTGAACTTTTTATAAGCCTTTAAATGATTGTCCTTTAGCAAATTTTATTTCTTTTGAACTTCATGTATTTAGCTACCATTTCCTTCCTCAAACCTGTTGTGTGTAATTCAATAGATATTATTAGATGTAATAAATTGAGAACAAACTTTCATCTGCTATGGATACATCCTCTTAACTGTAATACTCCACACCAACTACTTTTGTCCTGAATAAGGACATATTACCAAGCAGTTGTAGGGTTTTTTAATTGTAGTGAGTACTTTTTTTTGGTAGATTGTGTTAATTTAAATATTTTATTAAAAAATACCATTAAATATACAGGTAGTAAATCAAGAGGTTTTATAAATAGTTTTATGGAAATGTATAAAAAATTCTAAATTGCTCAGTAGTTTACTAATCAATAAATTCAGGACATTTTTGAAAAAAGGTTTTTCACAGTTCTCAGGCTGAATTCCCATTAGCAATTTGTGGTTCATTGAGTTAGTTGTTTTATGAGCAGCTGAATTTTATTCTATGAACTAACTAAATCACCTAAATTTTGTTTCATTCTCTGATAAATGATAATAGTGAGATCTGTTTATTCCAAGGCAAAATGCTCTGTACACGAGAAGAAATAACAGAGAGGTGGTTTGGACTTCTATTCTTGCTCAGTTTAAATAAGTTAATCACTTGTCTTTTTATGAGATCTTTCATGGCTTGATAGCCCTCTGAAGTTCCATTGTGAGCTTTTAGTATCATTATGTGCATGCTGCTTGGATATCAGGGGGTTTTGCTAACTGATGAAAAGCTTTTTTTTCAAATTCAGTTTTCATACAGTGACCCATAATATTTTTTTCTCATAAAGTTTGTGAACTCTGTGATGAATTTAAGCAGGTTTTAAAGATAGGTTTTGTTTTTACAGCTTGAAAAAGTCAGTGCCCATTTTAATCAGAAAAGAAAAACAATCTAGTTGTGTTCTGCTCAGGAAATGGAGAAAAATAAGCTAAACATGGGAAAAATGAGGCTGGCTCTTTCTAATCTTTCTGATTTCAGTTAACAAGAAGATACTTGGCTTTTCCTGAACTGAGTATGCCCAAAGAAATAATGAATTATTTTCCCACATAATATACTATATATATGTGTATATATATATACACATAAGTATGTATGCATATGTGAATTAAAGCAATCCTACAGTTGCATGTCTTCTTACTCGAGTCAGAAGCTTTGTTGTAGTTCTCTAGGGGCTGCAAGATGAGAGTCAGATTAGGGCATTATTGGAGGACTTTGTTCATTCTGCAAAGAGAAAAGTACCGTTTGGGGTCTTTTGTGAAGAAATATCATCTTCTGCTTTCTTCTGCCTGGAAAATGAGGTTGAAAATAATAAACCCTTATCATCTTCCCACTAAATGTTGTCGTGCCAGCAGACCACTAGCTACTTAATCTCCAGGAAAAGTTTTTCTGGAGGAGCTTCCCCTCTCCCACCCCCAAACTATGGTGTCTAAAATGACAGGCTGATTTCAGATTCAGCTGTGATTGAGCACATGCCAATTTTTACATGCTTTACATAACTAAAATAGAGCTGTCTTTAGAAATCTGTATATTAGGGAAATGAGCTCTAATCAGTGAAAGCTTTTTTCATAAGTGGATATATTCATATAATTTTTACTTTTTTCAAACATGTAGCACTTAAAATTATATTAGGAAGCTTACAGAATTATTACTACATGGCTCATAGAAGCTTATAGGAAATAATGGAAATGATAATCCTGTTATTTTCCTTAATAGATAACCACTGATATTATATCAGTTGCATAATCATTCTCAGTCTAAAACATCTTTCTCTGAGTAATATTTTTAAAGATGAAAGAAAATAAGGTTCCCTAAGGTTTACGGATATACAATGCTGTTGTTAAGTTTGATGGTTTTCCTTTTTTATTTATGTAGTGTAGAAGAACTAAAAATGATTAGCCAAGATTAATTTAAGTGACATTTCATATTCTTGCTAAGAAATGTTTTTCTGTTATTTACATACTCTGCAGGCCAAAACGTAGTAGTTTTTGTACGAAGAATCTGCAAACCAAAACTGATAAAACATGCAAAACTTGGAAAATCAGATTTATCCCAAATCTTACTCTTTATTTGACCACAGAATAGAATCACACCACTGTCACTCTGTCACTACCCAAAATAATGTTTATAGGGAAAAACTGAGTTAAGATCTGGACCTACTGCTGCTTGGATTTTTCAAAATCTAAGTGTGAAGGAAATATCTTTGATGATTAACCGGCAACAAACAGAGTTGTCTTTGCATCATGGTGCTTGTAAATGTAGTAATAACAAGGATACACTCCTGCTTTTCTATAGTTTGGCCATGTATTTCTGCTGCCAGGTAGGAAAAAGCTAAAGTGAATTAGCAGATGCTTTGGATTTGATAACTGGGTTAAATGGTATTCAGAAATGTATCGATGCAGACCCATTAAGTCTTGAGCACTGCACGGGCAATTCGCACAACAGATTCTCACTTCATGTTTCTCTGTGACCACCTCTGCAGCTTTTTTGGTTTCCGTGCTGCACTTTATAGATGATGAGTGATGCTTTAAAAGGATTTTTAAAAGAGGCATATGTGTCCATGGTCATTTGACCACATGCAGTGTTGTGCCGTATAATGAAAAGATAAATACACAATTTTTTTAACCATTAGTTAGATATGACACACACAAGCATGAAGTAATTAAGTATAAGAATACATAGAAGGGGATAAATTACATTGCTTAAATGGCTTTGATACCATCTGAATCATGATGGCATTGTCCTTACTCATAGGACCTAAAGATCTAAATGAATCCTGGAAAACAAAAAAATAATATTCTGCATAGTAATATACTTCTTCACACACTATATCCAGCTGGGATGTACCCAAGCTCTCATTTACAAGGCTGACTACCCTTTTTTTTAATCTCTCACTTCTTTAGGAAGGATCTGGACTTAGTATTTTTCCTGTTGCTGTTGACTGCTGATAGGAACTATTAGCTAGATGGTTTTGAGTAGTTGTGATATGCTGAACCTTCAAGTAAGCAAATTTGCCATCAAGAGCAGAGACAGATGTGTGAGTGAGTAGCTTTGCTAAACCACTCGCATAGACAGGCTACAGGTGTTTCTTTCATGACCCTGTGGATGCCTGCATTGAATAGTTCTGGTAGATCCTAGTGGAAGCCCTGAGGGAGGGATTCATCTGCAGCTGGGGTATGTAAAAGAGAAATAAACACTTCCAGAGCACTGCTTATCTACTCCTGATGTGAATGTCTGAAATAGATCAGATGAATTATGCCTTAAAAGTTCCTGTTCCTTTCAGTTGAGGGTAAGGAATGGTTTGCTTAGATGGAGATGCTTATGCTTCAGGCCTCTATGTTAGGTTAAGTGAATCTGGTTAGTAGAGTTTATGATGCTAGCATGCTTCAAAGAACAGTGTAAAGGATTTGGGTTATGAGTATTACATAATTGGGACAGAAATTTCACAGAGCTCTGAATTTATAGAAAATTAATTTATTTGCTCACATAGAACGAGGAGAATGAAATAACTGGCAGGTGGCTGAGACATGTAAACCCAGCTTTGGTGCTTTGTGCAATGTGAAAGCTTTTCCCAGAGGTATCGAGGAACTCTCCACAGAGTTATGTCCACTGATGCACTGTGGTAATCATAGCAGTTAGCGTTCAACAGAGTTAACATCTGATGTAATAATTGCTATATGGCAAAACCTGAATTGGTGAGTGGTATTAAAGGATGTTGATGCAATCCAAATAAAAATGTGTTTAAGAATCTGAGTTACACGTCTAGGATGGAAAAAGGCCTTTGAATTTATCCCTTTATAGTATTTCTTCCAAGTATCACTTCTGTCCAAAATAGGAAGGCAGATCTTACTTTTGACGTTACGTTTTGCTTTAAAGGCTATTTTCCCTTGCTATGAGAAATCTTTAGTACATAGGTTGATGTTATTTTTTTCTACAAAACCCAGTGAAATATAGTCATCAACTTGCATGTAATTCCTGTGTAATTTGGGGACCTATATTTTAAGGAATAAACAGAAGTTAAAATTTTTGAAAACACACCTTCGTAACAGCACAGTAATGCAATGTAATTGCAAACCTGGGGCTGCTTTTAGTTTATACCTTTTCCATGAGCGTGGCAAACTATATAATCAGTGCTAGCTAAATAAAAATGTTGTTAATGTTGTGTCCTACGTTTAGTTGTGTGATGAGAAAGTTAATTTGGTTTAGGAAAGACATACCAGTGTGTAGCATTGATTCTAGACATCAATTTGAACACAGAGATGCTTTTAAATGCAGTGTATCTCATGCTTCTTTCTTTTATAGATACTGTTAACACTGTTTGAAAATGCATTATTTCACGCAGAGGGTGTCTATAAGTGAGTGAATATGGTATACAGTACATAAAGTTAAAGAGTTATTTTGGATAAGGTGGTAATACTGAATAATGACGTGAAAGCAGTTTTGTTTCAGTTGAAATCCAAATTTACTGAAATGTTTCAAAGTACTAAAAAACCCGAGTTTCTGCCACTTGAACAGTCTTGCTCTAAGGACTACATGGACATTAGCATAAAGGTTACACATGTTATACAAAGTGTAATTAAAGAAGCTTTGATCCCCCAAATGTCAACTAGCTTGCTAAGTGTCATAACAAAGTGTCAAGCATCTGGTATACAGTTAATTTGTAGTCATTAACTGCGTATTGTTGATGTGACAGTTTGTTAGCAAAGCAAGCTTGACAGTTTGCATTTTGTTATTGATTGACACCTATAGACCTCCCCACCCGTCTAGTTTACATTCTTTATGAGGGTTACTTAGGTTGCACTTTTACTTTTAACTAATTAGTTTAGTTAGTTGGTCCAATATGTTAAAATGGAGTGAAGGTATATAAGTAGCCCAGGACCCCTAATTTCATGGCAAGAGTGTTTCATGATTGCATGTATTTTATGGGTTAGCAATCAGTTTTACAAATGTGTTTTTCTTTTGATGTTGTTGGTAATCTATAACTTGAGTTAACATATTGCATATTAACCATCCAAACCACCTATTTATATTTACACAAAGTGCACTTATTATCTAGACCATGATACCTTCTAACGCGACTTAATAAAGAGGCTAAAAGAGTACCTTTCTACTGCATTCCATTTTGTCCAATGCAGCATATTTTGGTTTGTATAGCTGTTTAAATATTCAGTAGCATTCTGCACAATTTTGAAAGCTGGAATTAATTAAAATAATTAAATTGCTTTTTGGGTTTGGTTCCAATTTCCTCTTCCCCCCATATGATATCCACAAACTGAGCATGCTAATGA
This sequence comes from Myiotriccus ornatus, assembly GCA_036023395.1. NCBI lineage: Eukaryota > Metazoa > Chordata > Aves > Passeriformes > Tyrannidae > Myiotriccus > Myiotriccus ornatus. The sequence continues at coordinate 65,719,906 of JAYRBT010000001.1, read as the reverse complement.
ACAGCAATAAATATTATGCAACTATTCTTATATCTAGAAAGGAATTTGTGTGTATTTTTTGTAAGGGGTGATGAAAATGGGTTATAAAAGAAGTAATATAAGGAATACTGTTTCAAATTAGTTAGATGTTTTGATGTTTATCAGGCACTTCCACAAACTTCTAGATGTTGTTTTCCAAATTAATTTAGATTGTACTGGGTGCACTTTCAAAGTTCATGCTTTATTTTCTCCTCTCATAAAGAGAGAAATACTAAGGAACTCCTTATTTATTGATTTGCTTTATTTATCAGTCTTCAGATGTTGAATCTTCATCACCCACCCACTCCACAAGAAGTGGACTGGATTAAATTTCTTTTGGAGCCTATCACCTTTGCTTAGACTGATGCTGACACAATATCAAAGCTAGATACAAAGCTGTGCTCACTTCCACGAGTTATGTACGTGCCAGTCTGCCACCCTGGTAGTCTTCATAGTCTTGTTTTAATGCGTGTCCCTGACACTTGCTTCTGGAAGTGTGCTAGCTAGTAGTACTTTCCATGCTGTATGTCATATGCATGTGAGTAATACCACTTGGCTTTCCATCAGTAACACCATTTTCATGCCATACAAAAGCTACACACAGATTTTTCATCCTAAATTTCAGAGTTTGCCTAAAAATCATAAGAATGATTTTGAATTTCAGACTACATCTTGCTTGGTTTTTATCTTTTTACCTGTAGTCTTACTAGATAATGTAGGTTGTATCTTCTCAGACTTTATGCTTTATTTATACTTACTTTAAGAAAAAATTGAGATATCTGATTTCATGATCTGTTGAAATTCCAGATGTGGTGCTTGAAAGAAAGATGACAAGCACTCGATGAAGCAGCAAATATTTCACTGATAACACAGAGTTGACTTTTTAAAACTATTTTAATTATTATGGAAAGGCAATGTAATAAAAAGCTTGAATAAATGAGAAAGAAGTAGAAAGGATACATTTATTGGTCCTTCACCTCTGTTTATGGTGCTCTGAAAAGTTTCTTCATTCACCGCTGTTTGTGGTGTTGCATGATGCTGAGGGACATGTTGGATGGTGAACTTTTCTGCATGGAGGAAGTAAGAGCAGTTGTCACCTTTATGTCAAGAACAAAATGTGAGATCCTGGTGGTGTTAAAGGCAACAGCAAAATTCCCACCAACTGGCCTTGGTAGTGACTATATCCTTATACAGGTTTATTATTTAGTTGTTATTATTTAGGAAATGATGTGTTAAACAGAAAGATGTATTTGGCTCTAGTAGCACAGAATAAGAATATCTTGAGTTGGAACTGTTCCACAAGGATCATTGAGTCAAACTTGTAAATGAATACTATGACTACTAAAATAATCCAATGCTTAAACATAAATTAATTTTTATTGTGAATTAAAATAATAGAAAATCTAGCATTTTGCCTGTATATATATAAAACCCCCACTATTTTTCTCATATTCAAGTTACTACAGTGCAGTTCAGGTTTTGTTTAGAATGGTTGAAGGAGCAGTTTGAGTATCTGCTCTCATTTACTGTGCTGCTGTTCCTACATGGATGCTGTTCCACTTGCTGCTGGTTTAGCCTCTATAAGATGCTATCCCAGTGTTAACAAAACAATTTCCTCACTGAGTGCCTTTTACCAGAAACAGTGTGGCAGTTGTATCTTATACAGGGATCCTCCTGGAGGAGGCTAGTCTAAAGGAGAAGCTGCATTTCAGAGTGCATATTAGGTCAGTATTTAACCGAGCATGAGTATGGTTGGGAACAGTTTTGTAGGTGGTGTAATTTAGCATGACTTCATTGCAGTCTGTGGATATATTGTAGTTTGCACCAGCTGAGGATCTGCACTAATTTTTTTATATAGGGATTCTGAGCAACATTTTCTGTGGATGATTACTTTTACTTTCTCAGAAATGTTATCCTATTTCTTGTTCCTATCTATCAGCATGTTGCCTGGAGAAGCTGTGAATGCTCCATCCCTGGCAGTGTTCAAGTTCAGGTCCAATGGGGCCCTGGGCAACATGGTCTGACGTGAGTTCCCTGCCTGTGGTGAGAGGACTGGAACTAGATGATCTTTAAGGTCCCTTCCAACCGAAACTATTCAATGATTCCGTGATGATCTAGTTCACAAAATTACCATTTTTGGTGGTTAGTTATTTCAGATAGATTAATTAAATCATTGGACTTTTAGATTACATTTGAAAGTAGGTGTTTGAAATTTCCTGTTCTAGTGAAAGGAGAAATGAGGGTTAAGTTTTTTTAACAAAACAGTTGGAAGAAAAGTTTTTTTAAAATAAACAAATAAAGCATTTATGTATCCTTTAGTAGTGCCTAAATAGAGGAGACATGAACTTTTCCTTCACTTTTTGCATTATTTGTGGTGAAGGTTGATACTGTTCAGAAAGCTTATTCCTGGGTGATTTTAGGTTGGTACTTCTGAATTTCTTTTTAAACACTTTAGGCCATGTACTTAATATATACTTTTATCCTGGTTTCTTGGAGAAGTGAGACTTGCATATTTACCTGTTTGTCCCTGACGTGACATGACACCTCTCACAGGGTGTCTGTTCAAGAATTGGTCTAGGTAAGGCATGGGGATAGGGTGTTCTTTCCAGTGGAAATACTCAGCACTGGCTAAATAAAAGGATATAGAAGTATGTAAAAGGGAAATTAATTACTTTAGTTGCCCCAACAGCTGCTTTTCTTTTGATTTCCACTTTTACAAATGGAATCCAGAAATTATCCAAATTCCAGAACGTCAAACACCATTGTTTTCAAACTGTTCATTGAAAAAAATCCTAAAGTTTCTGAACAGGGATTTTAGTACTGAATTTCAAAGAATTATCGTTATAATTGGTTAAAAATTTGGTTAGTCTGTTCACCCAGCTGTGGATAATATAAAATCCAAATGTTTTAGGTCCCATGATAATACCAGTGCCCAATTTCATTTGTTGAGAATCATGATGTGTGATTCCAGACAGGTTTCTCTGTTTAGAAAGAAAATCGTAGCTTAGATAGTTAGATACGAAATTCATCAACTTTGTAGGGAGTCTGGAGATGATGTAGAGTCCATTGGGAATGTCTTCCTTAAGCCTCTTCCTGAAGATTATTGCAAGGTTATGCCAGGGTGTTTATTAATTGTGCACCGTTTCTATCTTCTGTCCTTCACACTTCCTGGGAAAATGAAGTGACTCCTGTTTGACCAGTTAGCATAGACAAAATCCTACTGGCATATCCACCTCCGGATGGCAGATAAGGATAACTGAGTGCTGGTTTAGCTGCATAAACTTGATTTTCCAGGAGGGGTTATAAGATGGATTTTGCAGACAAAAGCCAAGAATTTCATCTGACGTACATTGAAATGGGACCCTTGACTAAAAGGACCCCCTTTAAGGTAAAACAGCTGAGAATCTGGCATAAAATCATGAACATAGTGTTGAGAAGTATGTAGTTTTTCTTTCAATTGCAGTGTTATTTTTTCCCCATTTGTATATAGTTGGTATTTAGGAGTATTTTCTTGCATCTATCTTGGTTTGACTGTATGAAATACTATAACTGGTTTTTTCTTTAAATTAGAAAATAATAAATTCCGAGCTTGCTTACTAAAAGGTTTTCCACAAAATGCCTCGCTCCATAAAAATAAGAAAAAAAAACCCAAACAAAAAGCCCAACACCAAAATCTACCCTCTCCAGTTTCTGGTTCTATTTATTTTTCATCACATTTTTTATTTGCATGCTTACCTTTGAATTATAAACATAATTTTAGTTTTCTCGCTAATCAAATGTGGATTATCACACACTCATTCACAAATCAAAGTGACAAGGAAATGATTTATATTCTGCTAAAACATGGCTAATATTTCATTTCTTTTTCCTTCTACCTAAATTTAGAAGGTACAGACTAAATTCATCAGGCTGTTCTGGGGAAGCCTTCTGGATGTGATAGAAAAGCTGATTTGTATGCCTGAACTCTCATTCTTGTGTTTGTGCTAGCTTTAAGTAGGAACACAGCTTTTAATTGTGAGGTTTTAAGTTCTGCAATTAAAATTTACCCTTTCTACTGAGAGGATTGAGTGATAGTTTTTTGATTTACTTCAGACAGTTTAGACAAATTATATTTAAAAGCACATAAAGATGCAAGATGAATTTCCTGACTATAAGGTCAGTATGTCTTAGGCACATTTGCTGGAAGTTTTACTTTGAATAGCTAATGATTTTTTCCTATGGTATTGCAGAGAACATGCTAAGATGCTACAGAGAGTTTTCCTGTCAATCTCCTCCAAGGAGTCAGTTTTCTTGAAAACTGTGACTAAAAAGACCTTGAAGAGTTTAGTTAATAAATTTTCCATTGTGTAAAGTTATGTCAATAACATTCATGTCTTTGAAGTCTAAAAGCCAAATATGCAAAATACCCAAAGTACCTTAAGGGTCTTTTTATATTCATGAAGTAGATAAAGGACATTTAAGAGGTGTAGTTATAAGGTCAAGGAATCTTGAGATAGATACTGCAGAGTTTAACAAATGTTTTGTACATCATGTCTTCTCATTAGACAAAGGAATAAATACATTGTCAACTGGTTTTAAATTTTGTTAACTATGTTAACTGCAGATGTGCAAAAAATAAAAGTACCTTAAATTAGTAAATTTGTAAAATTATATTAAAATAATATCTGTAATATAATATACTGTTATCTGCTTATGATAACACAGACTATTAGATACCTTAGTTTATATCTGATGTATCTTTTAGATTGCCTAATCTTGATTTCAGAATTTCTTCTAAGAGTATTAGTCCAACCTGTGACAATTTAATCAGTAATCAAAATATTGCTTTGCTTATAATATGAATTTCAGATTCTAGTTTGAGTTTGTTTGTTTTTTTAAAAGGAAATATTAAACTGTTTACAAGCCATGAAAAGCTCCTATTTTGATTTTCCTATTTTTTCTGTCCTATTCACATCACTGCTGTTACTAGTTGCTGTTACTCAATTTAGACATCGGTCCCTGCCCCAAGGAGTCCTTGGTCTAAGTATAAGCAAAAGACAACAGATGAATGCTGCCATATGGAGTATATGCAAATGAGATAATATTGATCAACATGATAAGCATGCTGTGACTCTTAAACTATATGTAAACCTTTTTTACAGTTTGCAGACAACTTCTTCACATTCCCATTTCAAGTCTTCTACCAAGTATATATACTTCATGGTCACAGCTGCAGTAATAATAATAAAAAGGCTAATAAAGAATCTCCATGGTGTCAAGAATAGTTTACATTTTAAAACAATCACATGTTGCAGGTGTCCTCAGAAGTATATACCTTTAACAGTACAGTGTATTTAAAATACAGTATTTTAAAAATACAGTATTAAATTGGTTTTGTGTGAACAGAATATTATTTTGGGGCATTGGTTCTTTTATTCTTAAAATAATTTTGTACTCTAGCAATCAAAGGATGGAACACAGATGTGTTGATGCATATGTTTGCAATATTCATGACCATGTTTCATGTTATAAAAATTAAACTATATTCAAATTTTTAGGTGTTTTCTGCAAATCAAGACGGAAATAATATACGAAACAAACAGTAGAGGATTTGAAGAATTCAAAGTGTGATGTGAAAAAACAAGATTTATATTTTTAGAGCTAAAAAAAAAATCCCTTAATTCCTTTGATTTCATAAATGAGTGAAACCTAATGTTTAATATTAGCAATATTTGCCATCATGGTATGGTTGATTCTAATTTATACAAATTTTATTCTGGTTGGATCCAAGAAGGTGACATGAGTGTGGAAAACAAGACGAACACATATAGAGTTCACTTCTCATTCATCTAGGGTTACTCTTACCTTAATGTTTAAATGTATCCTACTGCAGCAACACACAATGTTGCTTTCCATGTTGTGTTTCAGATAGGAGTTTGCTATTTTTAGGAACTTGGTAATAATCCTGAACTGAGCTTACATGCTTCGAATGATGATTTGGCACACTGTTCTCTCATTAATATGGTTTTTAAGAAATAAACATCGTATGAAAGCCTGAAAATGGATGAAGCAGCTCTGGTCTCGCAGAGTGGGGCATCTCTTCTCTGTTACAGATATTCAGTGGCCCATTGGAAATGAGCCTGTAATTTTGGTGTAATATTTAGTTCGTATCCAGACACTGATACTGCCTCTCAGTTCCAGAAGTAAACTGAGGAGGGAATGGGCATGGGAGTAAATCCTATTTTGTTTCTTGGTGAAAGAAGAAGTAGGATTTGAACCTTTTTTTCGTTAACGATGTCACTGTCTTTGACTTTAGTCTTCACTTCAAAAATTTAATTCAGAATAACGGACCAGCTTTTGGAATAGTCTTAAACCAAATCCAACTTTCCAGCTTACTTTTAGTGCTGAAATATAGCTTTTAATACAGTATGCTTTGTTTTTTTTCCTTCTCTAGCCAAAGTTTGGGAGAAGGAAGTGGGCATTTGGGAGAGCAGGGTTGTAATGGGACTACAAATAGATCAAGACTCTCTATGGGATTAGGTCAGTGATGAACTGGAGCCTTCTTTCATTTTACAAAAAGAAAAGCTGCTTTACAAGTGTTACACTAATGTGTTAATGTTTGCTTAGGAGACTAGAAGGAGACTTGCTTGAGGCTATTAGAAGGAAAAAAGGTTCTTTAATATGAAAAGTAGAGGAAAACATGAAAAACACAAGTGTATGAAATTAGGAATCAGCATACAGGAGATATATTTGTATGTAGGATGTCTGTGTTGAAAAAAAACCTCAGTACTAACACCCCTAAATTTTCAGAAGCACGTTCAGGAGATTTAAAAATGTTCTTTGGATAAATTTCAGTTCCATTTCAGATTTTTGCTCAAAAGTTATTTTTCATTATTGTTGTGACTTTAACCTCTGATAAATGGAAGTAATCATCTGTTCTTATTTATCGCATTTCTGAAAATATTAGGTGTGGGTTTTTTAATATGGCAGTTAGGCAATAAAGTTGCTTTACAGGATACCAAAATATCATTCAATGAAAATAGTACACATGGTTTATATTCAAGTTCTTCATTGTTCAAAATTCAATTTTCCTCCACCCTTGCGCATTATGTTGATGGTGTTGACTTTAAGGGGTACATTTTCAAAGTCTTTTCTTCAGGATTTATAGCTAAATAACTCCCATTAATTTTAATGGCAAATGTGTGGCTAAATCCTGTGTACTGTTTTTGAAAAATGTGTCCCTAAGGTTATTGTTTTACACACTTCTGTGTAGATCCAGCTATCAAAGTTTATATTTTTCAGCTGTTTTATATAATACACCCATGAAAGTGTAACATACCTAATAATGTTAAACAGATTTTGGTCTAAAGATACCAGCTTTTCAAAAAATCTCTTTATATATTTTTCCAAAGGATAAAGCAATAAATTGTAGTCAAGTTTCACTATGTATATTTTATGCAAATCAAATTTACTGCTGTTTTGCTTGCTATTCTTATCTTGGTTCTGTAAATATATGTTCAGTTAGACAGTTCCCCTACCATTATGTGCAAATTCAACAATAAGTAACCTTTGAAATAACAAATTCTGCTGTTTTTCATTAAAATGTGAAGAGTTAATTATGTATTGTATTCTATTCACAATAATATTTGTAATGCTTCTGTGTTAATCTTAGCTCTCATTATTCACAAATGCCTGTGGCATCTATGAGTTATTAGGGCCTTCTTTTGTGTATAAACATGCTTTCCTCCTGCAATGGACATCTGTGTGGCTTGTACTAATAGAAAAGTCATCTCCTTTTCCACCACAGGGGTAGAAAATGTTCACAAAACATAGTATCATGATTTTGCACAATTACTCTATTTTTTTCTTTACCTCTTAATTGTAATCATAACAGATTCACTGCTTGGAGGAGTCTTCCAGTGGACAAGCAGAAACTAGCTAGACAAATATATATAGACAGTATATGTTGCTTTAGCTGACTGTATATTAACTATTTTTTTTTTTCAGTTAAAAAAAAAAATAAATTGGTGAACTGAATAAATGAGATAATCTAATTGGCCACATTGCCTGGCCCAAAGTACACTAGTATGGTTAAAAGGTACATTCTTGGAGAAGTAAGTAAACTTATTAGAAATAGAGTTTAATTTTTTTTTGAATAAAAATAATAGTGAATGGGGAGGGGGGAAAATAATGGTAGATATTTACTAAAAAACACAGACAATATGAAAGGATTAAAATGCTTTAATCAGACAGAAAAAAGGGCTTTGGCTACTTGATTAGGGCTGATTTCCACCATCTGCTTATACTTACTGAGGATCTAGCCCTGACTGAACACTAATTTGTGCACTTCCTAGAAATTGAAATCTCTCAGCAAGCAAATTAACAAGAGCAGGGATTCAGCAATAATGGAGCTCCTCGGCTTTTGTTTCCCTCTGACAGATGGACAGGGTGCGCTCAAATTGAATTCAGCTTTAATTGCATTGTGCCATTTAAAATTTTATCTGCTCCACAGATTTTGTTTACAGGTTTCAGGATTCCAAACCTTTGGAAATTTTTTCAGCCCTGGGTGAAATAAAGAGCACTATAATTCTGTGTGACTAGTAGGTGTTCATTACCACTCTTTGCCCTAAAGGGTGGTGTGCTGAAAAAAGGCAAAGAATTCTATTTTCAAGCCTTAAATTGATGGGTGGAGAAGTACATTTTTTCTCACTGTAAATGCTCTCTTATTGAGTACCTATTCATAAATAGAAATATTGTTAAAAGCTAGGCTAGAAAATAAGATGTGTTGGGAGCAGCTTTAATTTTCTCTCTTTATTATGGCATCACAAACTTTTCTCAGCTGTGAAGTCTGTTGCCTAGAGTTCTGAATTTTTTGTGCTTTAGAGATAAATTTTTGCCAAATAAATAATGACATTGTAAAACTTCCTGCCTTTTTCCCTGGCTGAAGTTTGGTCAAATTAAAGAAGCTAATGAGAACCTGTTCCTTTTGGATGAGGTGTGAAATATGACTAAATATTTTGCTTGGGTTCTAAACATTCCCATGATGCCAACACTGGAGATGTTTTTGTAACAAAATTGCTTGTCAGTCTGTGAACTCTTCAGAAATCTCTGGTTTAGTGGATACTGGACTGTGGCTGTTCTGGTGGTGAACCAGAACTCTCTAAACTTAAGTCAACCATGAAAACTGTATTTCAACTTCAGCAAAGACTGAAGACTCTGCAATGCTGCCAGGGATCCAAGTTTCATACTACAACACACTTTATGTAAATGTTCTTTTAATTTTATTTTTTGCTGAACATCTGCAGCAAGGATTGCATCTTTGTACAGAAGTACAACAGTGTTTCATGCACATTCAATTATTTTTTTCTAGAACTTAAGTTCCTGTCTATGAGAAGTACCACAATCCCATATATCACAGTGGGAACTAAAATATTTTGGTTTATGAGGTGAATTTTGTAGTCGTCGATGAAATTTCAAAGTCTGAGGGAGAGGAAAGGGCTTATTTAGCTTTCTTTGCATTTCAGAATGGACTTACTCTAGGGCTAACCTCCATTTTACTTTTTTTTTTTTTAAACAGAAGACCACAAAAATAAATTTCTTTTTAAATCAATTATTTGCATTTATGGATGCTAACCAAGCTATATGTGTATTTAAAAAGGTTCCTACAAGGAAAGAATTAAAAAAAAAAAAAAGTTACAATCATGGCCAAGGGAACATTTTGTAAAAAACTCAATATATACCACCAGGAAAAGTCTGTGATGTTAAACTTTCTTCTGTTAGCTTGGAAGGTCAGATGTAAGAAAAGCCAGTCTTGATAGACCTTGCTGCCTGATGCTGCTGAGTTTGGATACAGTTACGTGGGGTTGCCAGTTCCTTTGAGCTGATCTTTATGAGGATTTTTAAAGAAGAGTGTCATACTTGGAACCCTTGTTGTAGTAGTGGTCCTCCAATGCAAGCACCTGACATTTCTTCCTTTGAACATTTCTAAAGGATCAAATTGAGAAAAATTAAATTCCATTTTAATAACTTTCATATTTTTCAGTCTTTTATGATTTGAGTTAGTAAAACCTTGAGAAGTACTCTAAGGAATCAATATCCTTATCTGGTTTTGATCTGAGGTCTTCAAGATAGTTTACTGTGCTGTTCCTGGTACAGAGTTTTTAGCAGAGGTAGTCATGGAATATAATAATTTTTTTCATTACTATTTTGTGCTATGGTAGCAGTTCAAAACACTAGTCAGGTACTGGGACTGTATTGTTATGTGGTATAGAGATAGGCTTTTGCTCTTCTGAAAAAATCCTGAAGGTAATACAAAACAGTAGAGATGGACTTTGAGACTTGGAGCAGAAGTGGTATTAAGAAACCTTTACAGGGATTGTCTCTTTACACACTAAGTTTCCTAGGATTTCCTCACTCTCGGCATGACTTCATTCCATTGTGTTCTGCTTAGTAATAGAAATCCAAATAAGTTAAAGTGAGAAAATATCTTCTGGCTGAGGTAAGAAAAACCTTAGGACACATCCAAGTCCTTTGTGCTGAACAGTAATTGGGAGCTGATGAATTCTTCTTTTGCCAAATCCAGGACTGAAGCAGTCAATTGGAGATTTGCCATTGTCATCAATGGGAACAGGATCATGCCTATTCTGCCTTAATCAGTTACGATATGAGAGATTTATAGGTAGGAAGTATATACACAACAGTTTCCAGCTCAGTGAGTTTACACTAACAGCTATAAGATTTTTGGCTAATTCTCTGTAGTCCTCCCATTATATTTCTTCTCGTGGGTAAGCTGCATTAGATTCTCTGGGATTTTAAGTAGAAAGACTAAATACCCCCCTATGGTGGCTTAATTGTTCTTAACACAAGACAGATTTGATTTATCAGCATGAGTTTTTGAAAGGAACCATGGAACTATTAGTAGTGGTGTTGGAGTCTACTATATGCTAAGGGCTAGGTTTCTGAGACACTGTTAGACCTCTCCCATTCCACACAATTAGAATCTACTTGCTGCTTTGATTTAGCCTCCTGTTTCTACGCATCATTTAGCTGAGATTTGGTGTTAAGAGTTGGGTCTTAGAATGAATATGTACAGTAAGTTCTAACAACTCAGTTTAGTGAAAAAGAGTACAAAATCTTTTTTTTCTGTGAAGTGGAAGAAAATCCAGATGAAGAAATGTAACCATGTTGATGTGCATATATCACATCCACAAATACTTGTGTACACCTAGATTTAACTTTATAAACAGGCTTATCAACAAAAATATGTTTAAATTCTGGAGCAACACCCAGAGCAGTTTCCATATGTAATAGATGAAAGTGATTTAGAAGTAAGGCTGTAGGCTACTAGTGAGTGCCCTAGTTCTGAAGTCATTATTTGCGATCAAAAAATGTTAAATAACTTTGTGTGACATGGGTGGCTCAGTTTGAATAATAGCTATTTGTAATCAGCTGGCCATTTGTCTGATGTGTATTCCTGAGAGGTGAGTTGACATGGGTTTGACCTTTCTCAGGTTGAGGACCTCAACCTTTGCATCTCATTGTCCTGCCAAATTCCCAGATCTCTGAAACGTTCCCAAAAGGTGACTTTGGGGAGGACACAAAAAAAAAAAAAAAAAGAAGAAAAAGCCTATCATTGTGAGTCTTGCAGGAAATTTAAGCCTATTAGTATGTGTTAGGTGCAGACCTAGCATGCCACTTTGGTTGAGGCCATTAGACACTGAGATGTTAATTTCATCATCTCAGTTGACTTTATAACTGGGATGAGTCTTTAACATATAAGTGTTACAGAAATCGGGAAAAGTAAAATAATAAAGCGCAGGAACTTCCATGACTAGTTTCTGTTTTACAGAAATTCTCAGTTTAACAGCTTTTGAATTGAATTGAAATTCCATCTAAAAAGTCTCACAAGTTTCAAGTTAAATGACTTGATAGGTTCTTAAATGCATTTCTTTTCTAGATGAATACTGTAGCATTTGTTAGACGCCTGGTTCTGTTAAAAATATTCCTGATGGAAGAATAGTTTTGAAGGTCTTTTATTTTCTTGTGGTTGTTTTTCTAAACAGGAACACAAAGGAAGTATTGTCTAAATCAGTTTAGGTGATTAGAAAATTATAATTAAGAGTAACTGTGTCTTGTATGCTGGCATTTTTTTTCTTAGTCTTCTATTGAAAGAGATTGATTATAGTGAATTAAAGTTACTTGATGGCTGCTAACTGTGTTTTTTTCACATTAAAAAACAACCTTGTAAGTATTTTTAGTTCCTTTTTATTCCTTTTTTTTTTTTTTTAAGCAATGATATATTGTGTTATTTTCTCTGCTCAAGGATTTTTACATTTTGAAATCAAAGTAGATGTTTCTAATGTCACTTATTTTAACCAGAAACATTTCCTTTTATCATGTTGTTAGTCTTGGTCACTTGTACTTAATTAAGATTTCAGACGTAGAGTTGCCAATCAACATACTAAATGTACCTCTCTCCTCTGTTTTCACAAGCAGGCACCAGGAGATTCAACACCGTGGTTGATAGTTGGTATGTGATATCTGTCTCCTGGTTTATAGCCTGGTACAATAATGTCATTGCCCCATGTGGCAAATGGTGTAAGCTATTGTAAAACTGTTTGTCTATGTGATTAAGACATTGCAGCAGTGTGCAGCACCAGCCAATTACTTTTTTAATTTAATTATAGCAGAAAAAAGAGAATAGCATAATAGAAATTCTTGTCATAGGGAATATGTAAAATGTAAATTGAAGAGCCATGAAAATTTCATGCATTGGCAGGCTGATTTGTTCTTATTTTCAACTTGTTATGAAGACTGAGTTCTTTAAATGCAATAAAACAAGACATAGCAGTGTTTAGTAATTACTTAGTTCTACATCAAAATAATTATATACAGTATGTGTTTGCAATCCACTCTGCTGCGTATGAATGTAAAAATGAACACTTCAGGGCCCATATCAATTTTGTCTTTTAGACAGTGTAAATAAAGCTGAATCTTCAACTTTCAAATTAAAACTGATAACCTTGGGCAATCAGGGCTTTTATAAAGAAGGGGAAAAAAACTTTAGCTTGCCTCAGAACAGGTTGTGTCTCTGGAATGCTTCTGGGACTAAAGAGATCAATTAAGTGTGTATAAACAAACAGTTGGAAAAAAGCTACTAAAACAACAGAGGAGAAAGCTCTCTATTGGGCTCCAGGGGCCTGGGGGAGCGAAGTTTCATTAACTGGATCTGAAGTCCTATGGCCTTCTATAAACAGGCATTAATTAAAGAATGTAAAAAATAAAGTTTCAGACCTTGCAATATGTTAATGATCATATGATTCAGGGCCTGGGAAGGAGAGGAGCAGCAGAGGTCATAAAATAAGCATGAAGCATTTAATATGAGTGCTTGGCAGGGATTTCTGCAAATTAGTTGGTTATTTGCTGGTCCAAAGCAAATTAAGGTGATTTTGCTTCACTTGCTAATTTTTTATGTGCATGCTTGGCAAAATGTTTTTCACAAATGGATGAAGGTTATTGTTAATGGCATAATGAGAAATATTAACATATTTAAATAAACCAGTGTATTCTGACATAGACCACAAGCACTCACTTTTACATGTGTATTTAAATAGATCTTCTTCTGTAGCACAGCAAAAGCATTTTGGATAAAGTTCCTAGACGATTTTATGTTATTTGTAATATCCTGTTTATATATTTTATTATTTAAATCCAACTAGCATCTGAAACTTTGTGTAATAGGGCACTATCCTTCTGAAACCCTAAAGGAACTCGTTAGGGTTTTAAGGAGAACTTAAAACTTGTACTTTAAATACAATTAATTTTTTTAAAATTTTATATATATTTTAAGAAAATCTCAATTTTTATAAATTATTATTGATTAACAAACTGGTTTGTTTTCAGTGCCTGTGGTGTTTGCTTTTTATATCACTTCCAGTTTTTGAAATGCCTTAAGTTTTTTATTATTTCTAGGAAAGGTTAAGATTTTTGAACAGGTAGGAGCATATGTACCTTCAGTACACTTATGTATAACTTGGTGTGTTTCTATATAAGTATATAAATATTAGTATATAGATATAAGTGTATAGAAATACTCTATTTCTTCCTCTCCACATGGCAATAGAGTCAAATCAGGACTCTCAAGGACCAAATGTAATCTATTTCTTCTTTCCTATTATGAGTAGAATGAGAGTGATTGTTTGCTCAGTTCTTGAAAAAGCTACTGTTGAAAAACAAAGTGCAAAACAAAAAGTCCAAGAAAGATGACAGGAGTTGACTATACTGAATTCCAAGTAATGGGATTCTTACTCTAACTTCTTCAAGTAGGACATTTTTCTTGTCCTTTGGTATTTTTTCATTTCATCTGTTCGGTCATATGCACTACTAGTTCATTACTTTTGGCATCTAATTACTCCCTTTATTTGCATTTTTTAATTTAGTTCCATTACCTAGTGGATTAAGAAAAGGAAGTGCTTGATAACATTTAGGGGGAGGGAGCTCTGTGTCTTTAAATTCTCTGAAGTTAGGAAGTGGATGTGGCAATAGTGTGTAGTAGAGGGAGAGGTAGTATGAGTAGGAAGCGACTATTGACATTGTTCTGTTGCAGCAATTTTAGATGGACAAATTGCAGTTGAGAAAATTTCATGACTCGGTAAAATGAGCAATGATGACATCTGTGGATGCAGGTCTGTTCATATCTTTGCAGAGCCTTTAGGGAAATAAATATCTCGGAACATTCGGTGAAGTGAAGCTCACTCAATAAATCAACCTGACACAATAACACTTCTGGCACATGAGCTCTACTTCTCCTCAGCACCACCTACCCCTCTGTGTTCCTGTGCTACCAAATGGTGTCTCCCCACAGGCCTCTAAATCAAATCAGAGCACACAAATACAGTGAGAATTTATTGGGAATTGGTTTTGTTCGGCAAAAACATTACTTATTAGATGAACTGAAATGATAAATTTTGACCCTTTAAGAGCTGAGGAAGTTCAGACACCTTTCTTAACTAGAAAAGGGAAGATAAACTTTATGCTGACTTGCAGAAGGTTACATTTTGGTTTGTCAGAGGGAATATGCAAGTTCCCTGAATGAGATGTTAGCTTTTGAACTTTTTAATTAGTTGGTCTCTTTGGGAAATACAATTAGAATCTATGAAGTTCTAGCCATAGAGACAGCACCCTGTTGCACTGGGGCAGTAGGACAAGGAGTATCTATCTCAACCAGTGCACAGGTAGGTACTATTGTCATATAGATCCATTTCAATACATTATTTCTATGGTCTTAAGACTGCATGTGTAGAATAGTGTATTCTGTCCGTTGATTAGAGTTACTAGAAGCAGATGGCAAAAAAAGGAGAGGTTCCATGCTTTTTGTGTTATACTTTAGAGATTTGAAACAGAAAAGTTGAGAATAAATGAAAAGGCCCTAGGTTAAGTAAA
Source organism: Myiotriccus ornatus (assembly GCA_036023395.1). NCBI lineage: Eukaryota > Metazoa > Chordata > Aves > Passeriformes > Tyrannidae > Myiotriccus > Myiotriccus ornatus. The sequence continues at coordinate 65,704,468 of JAYRBT010000001.1, read as the reverse complement.
GTAAAACAGGGCTCAGTAAGTAGTTGGATAAAAGTATATCACTTGGCTGGGAAAAGAAGGTCTATGGTATGTTAAATTTTTGTTTTATTCTGGGAAGAAAGAGTAGTTTCAGAAATTGCAGACATTTCCTTGAGAAATGACATTTTCATGAACTTAAGCACAGAGGTATTTGTGCATTCATAAAATTACCTGTCTATAAGGGTTATATACATATGTATAAATACATAATACAATGAGGGAGGAGTGCTTTGCCACTTGGAGTTGTTTTAACAGATAACTTTCTTATTCCACTATGATTAACTTGTTAGACTCTCAATGATTTGAGAAGTAAACTGATATTTGAAAGAGCAGTTACTTCAAATGGCAGAAAAAGATGAGGCCTTATTGTTCTTCTGTTTTGCCCTCCATCTACAAAATCTAATATCCTTTTAGATGATTATCTAATTAATAAGATTTCTTTCTAATTAGGTTGAAATTGTAACATTTTGTGAATGTCCCCTTACTAAGCAAGTCAACTCTTAGAATACCTGCGCTCTGGGGAACATGAAGTATCTTTTCTTGAGGGAATTGTAGCAACCTTAAGATTGTTGAACTAGAGCATCTGATGGATTTCTGATTGAAATGCCAAATGCTACTTTACAGAGGTGGATTTAAATCTAAACAGTATTTTACATTCAATCAAGTTAAGAAAATACAGAAATCATGCAGGTCTAATTTTTTCCTTTTCTATTTCACTTTTAGCCCAGGAGAGTAAGTTAATGGACTTGTTCTCTGTATTTTGCTGAAGATCGTAAGTTCTGATATTTCATTTGTTTGTACTGAGCTAGAAGTTGTTTATAGGATTTTATATTCTTTTTGCAAATTATGTTGTCTGTCTCCCATTTTTTATAGGAAAGGAAGTTTTAGGGAAAAGAAACACTAAAAAATTTGGTCTTATATTTCACCACAGTTCTGGCAGAATACCAAACTTTTCCATGCATCAGTCATCATGTTTGAAATGTATTAAGGCAAGAAGGTCTGTGCAGTGCACTGAGTGGAACACAGTTGTATTGTTTGTACTGTTGGAGTTTGTTTCTGTATCTGGAGGAGTGGAAGTATAGTGATAACCAAATCTTGTCTAGCCCAGGCAGTTTTGTTATTTCAGAATAATTTTGCACAGTTTCTGTTCTGTAGTGTGGGGTGAATGGAACTGCATTGGAATGAAGGTGACAAAACGATGCAAGTTTTATATTGGGAAGCACTGTTCATTTGTCAGCATGAATTCTTGCATCGCATCAAGAGTGGTGTCTAATCTTGTATGTGCTCCTATTTCAGTGCAAAGTTGAGGTAAAAATGGTTATCTTGCACTATTGTGTTGATATATTCCTGAGAAATGGTAACCCAATCAGTGATAATTTTGTGAACATGTGCCAGGTAGAGCAGGGTTTTAATAAAACCCTGGTAAGAAGTAATAAAAGTTGTAACTGTAGCCATAAGTAACTGAGTAAGTAAGTGCATCTGCATTTGTTTGTATGATGTAGACTTAAACTTATAAATGAGCATTTTTCCTGAGATTGGTTTAATTGACAGTTTTTCCCTTTTGTCCTGAAAGAGGAAAGAAAGGTTGTAGTACTTGAGAAGCACAGAAGCATGAAAACAAAAATATACTCATATAGGATCAGACTGTGAAGGTTTTTTTGGATGCGAAGGGTGTATGTAGTATCACTGAGATGGCAACCTGTTACAGGGGTAAGGGCTGACTTGGTCCATCGTATTCCCTAAAACCACACATTCCCTGGCGCAGGAGGTGACTAAATCAAATACTGTGGAAGAATTTTTAAAAGATCTGAGTAGTTGTGTGACTACAGCAACATTTACAGTAATACCTGTTAAAATACAGACAATCCAATCCCATGCTTCAGGGTATAGAATTGTGATGATCAGGGCTCTGCAAGGAATTTCTCCTCTGCATGGAAGTACACAACTGACTGCCCCCTGAGTTACTGATGTTTCTTGGACGCTTTGGGAATTTACTGGTCTCCATGTGATTACATTTCATAGACAATCTACATTTCATAGACTGATAGCCCAAAAGCTGTGGTGAATTTTCTACTGTTACGTATCTGCCTATCTGTGTCAGGTACTGTTTGTTCTAAGCTGGCCCAATGTAAGCAAGCTCTGCTGTAAGCAGGAGTTGGACCAGAGGACATCTAGAAGTGTTTTCTGATAAAAATAAGTTACAGTTGCATGTATTTAGGGAGGTTGTCATTGTTTTTTTTTCCCAATATCTAATATAATAGGCATCACATGATGATGTAATGAAAAATGTAAATTCTAAATCATTAGATCACAGCATAATTTCTAAAAATATTTTTCCTTGCTTCCTTCTTTTCAGTCTTTGAAGTATGTGGTCATGCTTGATCTTCACATTTCATCAATTGTTTTGTTATATTGGTCATTCAACCAAACTTCTGAATGAGAGAGCTTTAGCTTTTAAAATGAATTTTCATTGCTTATAAATGTTTACTACATTTTCTGTGTTGAATGTCTCATATACATAGGGAGCAAGTAATTTTTTTTTCCTTTGGAAAAAAACATGTTAAGAATTTTTTATAGAATGATAAAGTTGTTTTTCCTATCCCATCTTCAGGATTCCAGAGAGAGAGTCCTGTTACCATTTTCATATCTAGGACACTAAACATGGTCAGCACCTATCATTGACTGTATCATTCTACAAGAGGTCTTAAGTACAAAATAAAACTACCTTCAGAAATTAGTAAAAGGTATAGCCTCAGCCAACAGCTTCATTTGTTTTTCTTTTACACTGGCTAAAAAAAAAAAAAAGGTCTGTTTCAAATCCTATTTGTCCCTTATCTCTGTTTGTTCAGTTGTTTTTAATATCACGTACTGAAAGAATTTCAATAGCTGTTTCACCATGAAGTCATTTGTTATCCTTCAGCAGGCCTTTGCCTGCTGAATTGTAAAGCAGCCTCGACTATTTGCATCCTCCAGATGGAGCAGCATATAAACACTCCCAGATATTTCTGGTAAGTATGAAAAAATATCTTATTTGTCCTTTCTGTGAATAAATAAGAGAATGTCAAATTTTATAGACTAATAAGTTTGTATGTCGGCACTGACATTGAATCTGTCATGGCCTGCAATGTCACAGACCCTGAGAAACACAATTTTTTTTTTTTGTTTTGTTTTCAAATAGATACTAAGTCAAGTAGAAGCTCAATAAAAAGCCAGGGAATTTGATTGCATTGTTTATGTCTGCCCAGTAGTCTAATTCAGTTGCAGTTTGCTATGAGGAAATACAATTTACATTTTTCCCAGGCTTATTGCATAAGCAATCACTCACATATACATGCATGAGTGTATGTCAAGCAGAACTCAAATAATGGGTTAAAGTGTCATTTAATAATATATTCTAATGTCTGTTTTTATAACAAACAAAAAACTTTGCTTTATTACAATGCATTCTCCTAGCTACTGAAAATTAATTAGTCTTATCATTACTAATATTTTTTATTCTTCTCATTTACAACATATCCTAAATCTCAGTTGCTTTGTGATAAAAATGTATGTATCAAGTATCACCACACACAGCAGTTCCAGACATTACTGTAAGTCTACAATTTAAATTCTATTTCAGTTCCTGAAATTAATCTAAATGAGAATTTTAATTTATGTATTTCTAATTTTAAACAGAGCACACAATAGAATAACTTATAATGCTCATCTAAATAATGAAGCCTGACAGTATCTTCCGTGGTTGAGTAATAGGCTTTTTATATTTGCTAGTTTTCATAGTTTGTTTTTCAGTTTCTTTCTAAATTAGATCCAGACTTCTTGAAACAGAGTAAAAATATACAACGGACATAAAAGTCAATAAATGTATAAAGTGGTAGGAATTGAATTTAATTCACTGTATTTACACATGATAAAATACTCCTTGATTGAATGCCTACTGATTATTTTCTGAACTGTTTGATTTTCAAAACAAAATTGTAATAAGTCGTATGCAATATTTATCTTGTTTCATTAGTGCCATTAAATGGAAATTAGTGCGATTTACTTGCGCTTTCCAGCACAAGCTAATTCCTTGAAAATTAACTTTACTTAGTAGGCTTTTACCTAACTGGAGTGAAATGTTTAAAATCAATATTTGAGTGTTTTTTGTAATAGTATTTAGTAGCAGCACCAGGTCATCAGAGTAGATGTAGGGGACACTATTGTATGCTATGAATAAGCATACTTTTTTCTCTGTAATGATTACTGGACAAATTTTTCATTCAGGAGATGTTACTGCTTTTTTTCCTGGGAGAAAGTTGCAGAAGATACACATTTTTTATGTATGGATATAAGACAGGTTTAATTTCATTTTTATGTAGTTCAGTTTTCTTTTATAATGATAGCTGATTTACCATGATTTAGGTCATAACTGGTTTGTTTCAGTTGTGTGTATGCTCATGTAAATAGAAAATAAATTAACTATATATTGAAGGTCAGTCCTGAAGTACTGTCTATCTTAAAAGATTTTCACAGGAAACCAGATGAAGCCCTACAGATCTTACAAGTCTTTCTGCAGATAAGACATACATTTACTTAAGTATTTTTTCTGAAGTAACAACTGCAGTATTTGTTTTATCAACATTATAAGATAGCATTATTATTGTTACTTAGATAACAAGAGAGAGACGATATAGAAAACAGTATTGTCTGGCGTTTTTTTCCTCTTTTCCTTTGGTATTACCAGTTGCTTTTTAAACACAATATACTCTTTACTTGATAAAAGGTCGAATTATTACAAATAGTAGAAAAGAAGGAGACTGGTAGGAAACAAAAAGGATTGGAATTTGGCATATGCTTCTGTACCAGGACTGTAGCTGGAAAAAGTGGGGCATTTTGAGAATGAGACTGGGAAGAGGAATCATTTGATTCAGTGGATTGCTTTCCAGTGACACTGGAAAACATCTAGATGGGACCTGATTTTAATGTCCAATACTATGTTATCTTCCAGTTTCTGCGGAATAGAGCCTGTAACAGTACAGTTCTTGGGAGAGTTACTTTGCTCATTATCGCCCAGGATAGCCTGCTAGTGGGATTTGTCTCACTAACTTTTGTCATCTAGAAATTAGTCAGCTAGTCTTATCTAGTCATATGGATCCTCAGAGGTCATGGACTTTGTCTTTAATGGAGAGAGACACTTTCAGAGGGTGTTGTAAGACATTTGTGATGCATTGCTCTCTGGGGGTGCATGTCTGTCCCTCCCTCTCTTTCTCTCTCCTTGTTAACTGCAGAGGGAGCCTAGATGACTGACTTGGACCAAATGCTTTGGATTCTCATGGATTCTGCCCTAAGGCATCTAGTGGAAGCTGCCTTGTTTGGGTAGAGAGAAATCATCATCTGGAGGTGCCAGTCCATTCAGTTGAAAGGGAGTGCAGGCAGACAAGTTAATGGAGTAAAATAAAAGTTTCTGAAAATAGGTACAATATTACGTCAGGCACACAACTCTCACTGAGTGCATTTATCCACAGCTTCAAGTTTCTAATGGAGCCAGAACTAAGCAAAGAATTTCTGTGTGTGTGTTATGGGCAAGAAATGTCTTCAAGATTTCTCATGAGAACAAAACCATTTCTTTTTCCAAAGTTCTTTTTTTCCCTTACTTGAAGTGCATTTGATTCACTTCAGTACTTTCACTGAAACTTCATCTTCCTTTCATTTCTCAACATGCAAGTTTTCTTTTTCCGGGTCACATTCAGTCATGGTTTAATACATCTGTGTCCCAGCAAAATGAATAAGATGTTGATGATGTTTGTCACAAAGAGCCTCTTAAAAACCGTCAAGCAATGCTATGTATTTGTCACTGCTTTTCCAAGTTCTGTGGCAAGACAGATAGGAAAGCCTCAAAGGTTTGAGTACAGGCAATATGTGCTCATTTTGAGATACAGAAGAATTGTTAACATTGATGACTTGATGTAAAGAAGAGCTACTACTTCTCTGAGGGATTAGTGTCCTAAAAGGAAACAGAAGATGGAATTAACAGAGGATGGTGCTGGCCTGCAAAGGGAGTACACTGAAAAGTATGTTTTTTCCCTGCATATCTTAAAACCATCCTAATTAGCCATGCCATTAACATGTGTTTGTTTAAATGAGGGCAGGAGTGAAGAAAAATTAAAGGTGTAGACTGAAAGTAGGCCAAAATACTTGAGATAGTAGTTAAACTTTCCTTGATTTCAGCGAGATAAGGAATAGTTGCATTCACATTAAATGCATGATAGCAATTATAATATTTTTTGCATTGTGTATTTGAACACATAACTTGCTTGCATGTCTCTCTTCCTAAAATGTCAGTGAGCTACTCAGATCGCTGTGCTAGCTGTACTTAAGGATCTTAGTTATATGTTTCTGAAAATGTCATCTATTCCTTCAATCACTTGTAAGCCCCCTGTAATCTCTTTTTAATGTAAGCGCGCTGGAGTTTTCCCTTTTGTTTGCTGCCCTTGCATTATTTACTTTGATCCGCTGTGAGAAAATCTGAAAGTGTGTTGTCCTAAATGCTAGCATCTCACCAACAAGATTTGAGGCCTTGTACTTCACATTGAAGAAAAAGGCTCTTGTGTGAAGACGCAGGTTTTGTTTAGTTCTCTGTCCCTGGTGGGAGCCTTAATTGCATTTTCTCTCTCACACAGTGGCTGGCTAAGGAGTGCCTGCCTTCCCTGCTGATGCTGGAGTTTTCAAGCTCTATTACTCTGTGACAGAGAAAATTCCTTGGTCCAAGAAGAAAAGACTCAGATTAAAAAAAAAAAAAAAAAAGAGATAAAAAAAAAGTGTTTAAGTATTGTCAATTTACCATGTGTGGTAAACAGAACAAACAATAGACTTGTTTAACCTTCCTTCCCACCCTCTGAGATTCCTCTACAAGTTTTGTATGACCTACTTTATAGAAATCACATCATATTCAGAATGTTAAATATTATGGAAAGTATAATTCCCTAGGGCAAATAAATTAGACTTCTTGGGAAAAGTGGTAAACAGAAAATTATAAATGCTTTGTGTTCTCTTAATCTGTGCCAGCCCATTCTAATGCATATTTTATAACCTTTAACTGGAGTTAAAACAAAGCAAAAGTCCCCAATTCATTTTTTTAAAATTCTATTTCATTTATACTGAGAAAATCTTTGAGATTTCAGATGTTGCAAATAAATATTTAATATCCTTGCATGGTTGTAACAGAACTTTTGATAAAGTAAGGAGAGGCCTTGCAACAGATTTTAAATTGCTATTAGAACTGATTTGCACTGAATATTTCCTCACACAGTGTGTGCTGTACTGCACTGAGCACTGGACAGGGCTCTCTAGAATAGCTGGAAATAATGTGAAGAATTAAGGACTGTGTTCAAGCAAGCTTGTATATTTTTAGTACTCTTACGCCTGCATGTGTCTATGACAGCTTGGTGATTTTTGCACTTTGATCTGTGAATTCATGTCCCACTTAAAAATTCCATATTTTGGAAGGCAAAAAAACCCATCCTATGACAGGGGGAAAAAGTCTCATCTTTTTTTTTTTCCCCCTGAATTTTTGGCATGTTCTTCATTGATCTGTGGTTGCTAATGGTGAAACAATGATGTCATAGCTAGAAGGTTATTTTTTTTCCATTAGTGTTCAGCTGTAAAACCTTTTTATATGGAAGTAGCTTTTGCCTTGCATGTCCGTGTCCTCATTCCTTTGTGATTAGAGTCTGCAGAACTTAAATCATGAAATGATTAAAATAAGTACTTATATTTTCAATCCCAGTTATTCTGCACTAAACAATAAATCATCAAGACCTTTGAGCAAAAACTTATTCAAGTTTAGATAGGAAATTTGGATTTTGGGTAGCCCAAAATATCCCTGCTTGCTAATGACGTTTCTGATGTTGTGCAGATGGCACACTTTGCTTTGTACTTTTCACTGATGGGCTGATGGGTTTGTCTGTTTGTTTTCCCAAGATGTTTAATTCCTAGACACAATTTATCTTAAAGAATTATCTCACTTACTGTACATCTTGACAGTAGGGATCACCCAGGATGCTTTTTATAAACAGCTCTTGGGTGTGAGCTTGAGGCTCTTGAAAGGATTCTGAGGAAGGGGGTAAGAAGGACCAAGCTCTGGAATTCTCTTCTGTGATTAGTCTCATAGAATTTGTTAGGTACATTACAAAATCTATCTATTTACTTTATTTTTTTCTGGGATAAAGTAAGTATTTCTTTTGATTTGGCATGTCTCTTGTCATGCTAAGGGGCATTTTAAAGGCATCTTGCAACAGGGATGCCTAGAAGAATCCCAGAAGAATCCAGCTTCCCAAGTGGTTTGGGAAGGCGCAGAAGAATTGACTTCACTATCCTACTCAAAGGGTGGATAAACATGTTTTTCTTCATGTAGATATCTGTTGTTAGAAAGATCTCAGTGCAAATATTAACACACATTGTAATGATTCATGTTTTGTCATGCAGCATACAAAGGATTCTTAAGACAGTTATCTGTTCTGTTAGCTGAAAAATAATTGGAATAGATCTGAAATAGTGTATTCTTCGTGGTCTTCTATATGTTTCTAGACCATGATTCATCTTTCTGTTACAGTAGGGGAAAAAAATTCTTTTTCTTTTTTTAGTACTTCCAGCCGTTGCTAAATATACACATAGTAGAAGTATTATATAGTTAGGTCTTTCTCCTCTCAGTTCTCTGATCTCATGTAGTTCATCTAGTTCTTCAATAATCCTCTGCCCCTATCCCATCATGCTTGTGTCTGTTACCAGTATACCAGGCATTTATCCCAAACTTCAGTGAATGTGTAAAAGCTGTTAGGTTTTGAAGACTCTGAACATTTTCACTGAGGCTTTAAATCCCTGGTAAGCTATTCATACAAATAGCTTATTACGTAGATCCTTTTGTCTTCTCAATGTACTTTTCCAAGTCTTAAGTTCAGTCTGACTGAAGGAAAATATCTTTCTATTGTATGAAGTATTTCTTAATGATACTGAAAATTAAAAAAGGTTCCTTTACATCTGTTCTTTGGAAGACAACAAACTGCCTGATGTTCTTTCTTTCTCCTAGTTAACTAATTTTGAAATAGAGACATAAAAATGAAGATATTTTTTTTGTTAGTGTCAGTGTCTTTTGTAGGCATTGTTGAGGTTTATAAGTTTCCAAAAATGTACCTTATGTATGTATGAAGAAATGTATTGCATAAAAAGAATCCTGTTTCTCAAGTGAATCACATGCATTTGCATTAACTATTTATTTTTTTTATTTTTTTTAACAAAACAAAAATAATCTGAAAGGTATAATTTTTCTATTACATTGACAAACACTATCAATGTGTAGCTTAGATGCTTCTTTATTCATCACATGGAAATTACACCCAATCAGAGTCTAGATGTCTCTTCCCTTTCTGCTGTGCTGGTGAGTTCCATCTTTCTCTTTGCTAAGAGAACATTCTTTGAACAAGACATAAAAATCTGAACTATACTTGAAATATTTTTTGTTCTATTTCCACATGGAAAGGTGCTCTCAGCAAACCTATTCTGGAAGGACATATTATCTTTGTTTGCATTTGGATTCAGTTGTTTTTCTGCTATTACATTTTGGTGTGCATCAAGTTTTATTTTATTATAGTACTATAGATAGGAAATTATTAACTGGAATAGCAGTATTGGGATCAAAAGGGTAGTCAGCCACAGGTTTGCAGTGCTGGCATGGAGAATGCTGCATAGGATGCTGCCTATATACCAATGAGAACTCTCATAGTGTGCTAAGACATTTTACAGCTGCTATATTTCTTTTTTCTTTTGTTAAATGTAGATGAGTCTTCAGGTTCCTTACTGTGAGTGAAAGCAAAAGCAACTATGCTCCAGATTAACTGAAGTATTCATATAGAAAGAGATAATATTTTAGGATCACCTAAAATTGAAGACCAGGTAGCTTTCATGAGCAGCTCAGCACTTAAATATAGCTTTAAAATTAACATCTAGTGGAATGCTGAGCATGTACTTTGAGCATTGTAGATCTGGAAACTTTATCTGTGGCTTTATAAGCTACGCAACACTAAGGAAATTGAAATATTTTCTATCCCAGTTTTACAAGAAAATCCCTAAACATTTGTGTGAATGTGGATATCTGATAAGAATGTGCTTATAATAATAATTAAAATAATAGTAATGTCTTAAGTCAGTAACTAATGCCTGTTTACTCATAAGCAAGTGACTAACCCAATCTCAGTTTCACCCTACCGTAACATAATTACTTGTTGGAAGGGCTATAATTTGGTAAGAAGAAAAAAAAGACGTGACTTGACACCACTCCTCATAAAGGTGGGTGGAACTGAGACTGAGGGCACATGTCTGTTGCTCTTTTTTTCCTTGTGCTACCTTATTTTGATTCTTGTTTCAAGTGTTAACCTTTGAAGACTACCTTTGCTGATATCATCTGTTTGCTTCTGCTGAGTCAGTCTACCCTCTTCTAAAATTTATGTATACAGAAACTCATGTAACCAAAGGCACTGTTCTGTTCTAATTGAATTCAGTGGCAGATCTCTCAACGATTTGATTAGTTGGTTGGGTTGTATAAAACAACATCTTTCCCTTTTTGTAAAAGAAATTCTTGCAACTCTTTCCTTTTTCTGCTTCGCTTGGCAACTTGCATCTATCTAAGGAAAGATGGCACATTCATATAGCAATATGCAATAGGAGTTGATTGTCTATGTCCAGCAGAATATTTTTCCCAAGGATTATGAGTGGATATAACATCTAGTCAGCTTTTGTATAGGTGGATTAGAAGTGTTTGAGGAGAGAATGTTTGTCATAGGTATGTGAATGGCCTTTCTAGCTGAATTATAATATCATATTTTAAGCACTGAATCATAAAACCCATAGCTAAAAGGACCTAAAGTAATGATTTTAGTCTGTCATTTGGCCAGATATGTGATTTACTTTCCTAGGCCACTCATGAAACGTTTGTGTGATCTGTTTAATATAAACTAATTCAGCAGAACTATTTTTATGTAAGTTAGACCTCTTAAAGTTTACAGTTGGTCTCCAGAAAATGACCCCCACATATATAAATACATAAAAGAAGAAGGCAAAAGTTGACTTAGATGAGTGAAAGAAGTATTTCTTCCTCCTGATTTTCTGATCTATAATTTGCATTATAAAAAACATTGCAGAATTAACTTTATTTCATATCTGAAAATGTGGAAACCTGCATTAGGTGAAATTGTTAGTCTGTAACTGATTTTGTAGGACATAAGAAAAAGTGATGGGATGTCCACCTTAACTGATTAAGGTCCACCTTACCAGTTAATTCCAGAGTGGACTGTCAGATAACCTTAGGATGCCAGAGAAAAATTTCTACTCCAAATGTTACTTCATTGTAGAGACATCACATTATGTGACTGAGATGATATTGGCTGTAACTATTGAAAGATATATTTTTTACCATAACATTTCTTCAGATTCAGAGGTACCTCTGATGGTACTGGTTTCAACATGAGAAATCAGAATCTTATGAGATACTCGTAATATGTTTGGCTTGGCTGATCAGATCAAAACATAACTTCCATTTTCTTCTCTTTAGTCTTGAATGTTGAATATCAATTTTCAGAAAAGTGCTTTCAAAAATGTTTCATAGTGTGGTGATGCTTAGAGCATAGCAGCATTTGATGTGTTGTTCCTGGTAACACAGCGAAGTTCTTTGTGGAGAACTCAGTGATGTTTACTGTACTGATCCTAAATGTAAACTTGTCTGAGAACGAGGTGGTTTAGTTTGCAGTCAGATCATTGTGATTTTTATCACTGCATTTGATGTATAACAGACTGCTTAATTCTCTCTTCTTAAGAAAATGTTGTCTGGAAGAACTTTCTGCATTTTGAGCATTGTGACAGGAACTGAAAATTTTGTTCAAAGAAAGATGGGAAAGTGCTTTTTCTTGGTGTGGGTTAGCTTAGACAAATGCTTTTGAAACATACTGTCTTTCCTCTCCTTGCTTGTGCTCCTTAATAAAATTCTGCCAGCCAGCCAAAATAATTTATTTTATAGGGCTGATAGATGGTCAGGAAAATGAAGAAAGGTAAAAAAGGATTCTTACAGCAAACAAAAGCAAGTATGTGGATTCAGAGTTCCAATTATGCCAACTTTGAGGAGGCTCTCCAGAGGGGAGGAAATAGAGGAGGACAGGATGACAGGGCTCTTCCTACCCTGGATCGCCTAGACCCAGTCTTGTGGCCCAAATAACTCATTTCAACTCCTACAACCTTCTGCTGATTATTTGAAGATGATGTTCAGTAACTTAATATTTTATGCAATGATTAAGGCTAAATAATCAATTAAATCTGATGTACTGTGAGGCAAGATTGGGGTATATGTGTATATAAACATATATATGTATATATATATTCAGATTACAAAGCCAAGTCCAGAAAAGTCCCGAATACCCAACTTCAAATGCCCCTGGAGCATTTGCACTAAGTAGTTATTATTAGAATACAGTTTTTATTTAGTATATCATATGCTATTTTTTATTTAGCATCTCTGTTTATTTTGGTGCACAGGATGGTTGTTTATAGGAACTTTGGCTCATTTTCTGCAAGAACTGGAACAAATCAAGGGCTGCAAAAAGAAAGAGGATGCTTTTTGTGATTGATTCAAGAGAAGGACACTCTGGCAAACCCAATTTTGTCCCTGTTTCTGTCACAGACTGTCTGTGTGATGCCGAGCAACTCAATTAAAACATTTGGCAGATGGCCACTAACTGCATATAATTCATTTTCAGGGTGCTCAGCTTGAGATATGTGGGCTCTTACTTGTAGCAGTTGTTACTCTCCTTACAGTCGTTGAAATCAATGGAAGTAGTGGCTGCTCAGCATGTTTGTTAGCGTAGCAGAGGAATGTGCTCGTGGGGAAGGTGAAAGTTCCTGAATCCCAGTGTCATCTTTCTCACTGATTCTCCCTGTGCTGGATTAACAATGGTTATTTTATGCTATATATGAAAAATTATGTATATAATGAATGTTCCCGTTAAAAAAAGAGTACAAGAAGCCAATTATTACTATATTTCTTGTCTGATAAACTGTGGACAATGTATAGTCCACTAGATGGGTGATGCATACAAAATCACTGAATAACTGCCCATTTCCCTAATATAGCCTATCCAGAGAGCAGGCTAAACCACAAAAACTTTAGAAAAAGTATTTTGTGATCTCATAACTAAATAATTATTACATAATGTAACATGTAAAAGGAGGTAAAATTCACATTACAACAGAAGTCATCTTCTCAAATTTCTCAGTTTCAAAATGCTTGATTCAACCACCTGAATATTGTTCTGAGTAATGTAATATATGGTATGGGAAATTAAAGTATGGCTGCACAGCTATAAATACAATTCACAGGCTAAAAAGTACCTTCTATTAACATTGCAACTGAAAGATATAAATCAGTTCATAAATATGAAATTGCTTGCATGCTTGGCTTTTTGCAGAATCAAGATCTAATTAGTGAAAGGCATGCTCTTGTGAAATACCAGGGTGGGAGTTGTAGTTGCACCTTCTAGGACTGGGCCCTACCTTGAAATGATTATAACTATATGTCTATTTTTAGCTAAGGAGACATTTGAAAGAAATATTTGTTTTATTTGTATAGCATTTTCATTGGTTTACCCTAAAGATATATGCTAGATGATAATAAAGTAATAAAAGATTGTTTTCACAGCTGTTTGTCTTTGATTACATATTTCTTTGAAGTATTGCAATAAGACAGACTTTGAACCTGGAAAGAGATCAAATAATGAATTGTTCTGCTTTGTGAAGCTTAAGAAGGGATTTTATTGTTGAAACATATAGTGCAACATGGTTTTTTTTCTTCTAACAGTTAAATAATGGTTGAAAGTACTATGAGATCATTACAGATGGACTAGATTAAAGACCTTGGGGCCAAACATTAGGAACTGTGTTAGTACTAACTAAAATAATTTCTTAAGTTCTGTCATTACCAGTTTATTTTTGTTAGTTTTTCTTTTTGAATCAAAATAGAATTTCAAAGAAAGTGTTTTAAATCTTTTAATTATTCATTTACTTAAAGCTAAGGATGACAGGAAACTTTAATAACTATATGAATCCTATGGGATTTTTTGTGATATGGATCGTTTGACCACACTTTGTACCCTGGATAATATATTTAGTGTTAAATTGGACTAAAAGTTGTAGAGCTGTGAATAAACTTTGTACGGTTTTCTCAAACTGAAAGGATTATAGCATTTAAAATGTGTCTGAGGAGGTTAAAGTAAAATATTCAATAAAAAATGAAACCTTTTTGTAACGCCTTTGCTTCAAGCAATATTATATATGACATTAGCTTCACCACCTCACCCCCCTTAAATTCATCTTGAAAGCAAGTAAGTCACAAATACCTAAGTGACAGAGAAAGATACTTGGTTTATTTTTTTCAAGGCTAGTGAACAATAAAATATCAAATAATGCAGGTCAGCATTTTGAATGATGTATTTGAGTTCTGCCTGGTGATGTTAGCAGATTATTTCTCTCTACAAGAAATACCTGCAGGTATATGATCATATAGCTGGGATATACAAAAATATTAAGGTGTATACTTTTAAAAACCCTGAAATGTTTGTACTCTCTGTATCCATTGACTGAAATTATTTGTTGTGTTATTTAGAACAAACTTTTGCCTCTGTGGAAGAGAGAAACCTTTCAAATGATAATTTCAATAGAAACATTAGACAAAGGAATATTGTAACTTTAGAGATTTTTATGATGAAGGTGTGTTTAAGAGATGTCACTTTGATATTTTTACATTATGTCCTACATTTGTCAGCTAAAACCAGGATATTGCCTCAATGAGAAAAAGCATGTTCTGCACTTGTCAAAAGGCAGTAAGTAATGATTAAAATAGCAGTGTGAAACGCTGGGAGATTAAAGTGATGCTAATGATAAGTGAGAGAAGAAAAGGGCAAGCTATATTTTAATCCCTGAGAGAATGGTTAATGACTTCTATTGCCTGAGATTAAACTAAACCTGTCTCATCAGCTTTTTCTGCCTGGTGAAAAAAAGCTCTCTGCACTTTAATTTATTAAAGTCTTTTAAGGAAGCACATTGATCCACAGAGGTTAAACTTTAAAAAATTGTGCAAAATACACACTAAAAATGCTTTAACAAAAGTGTGACTTTGTTGCTTTAGGCAAGCTCACAGTTTTATAAAGAATTCATTGTCTATGGGTTGGTGAATTTAATTAAGGAATATTAATTACTTAAACTGCTAGGTTTGTTCCTTTTTAAACCTGAACATTTTTGCAATACTGGGGCAGGAAAGGTAGCAGTAGGTTTTAGAGGAGAGAAGCAGAAAGGGACAGACTAAATTAAAATTACTGTATGATCTGTTATGATAGTGATATCAAAAAACCCTTTTAAAAATTATTTTCAAAATATGTGTACTGCTTGTTACAATGTAGTGATTACATGTGTTCATACTGAGTTACTGTTAATTCATTTCTTTTAATAATTCTTAGAACTGTAAGACAGTGTTATAAAATCATCTTCATATTGAGAAGCTGCCCAGTTCAGCATTGCCCTTTCAAAAAGCGTGTAAAGTCTTTCTTCACAACAGAGATAGCTGAAGAATTGTTAATTAGACTATTTTTAAAATACATATGATGAAATTGTCAATTCTGAGTTCTTAGGATAAAATGTAACGTTGCAGCATGCTTGGGAAAATAAGATTTTTGTCTCAGGCAGCTTTGCAAGCTTTTGTCACTTTTAAACTCTGTCCTTTCACTGGACTTATTTCACGTAGGATCTATATTCTCAGCCTGCAGGACAGACAATAGGTTTAGAAAGAAAGCAGAAAATATTCGAGCAAATACATATGGCTTGCCTAAGCCGTATTCAAGTTTCAACTCCATTTTCTTTTTGATTTTTAATTGTTTTTTCCTTTTTATAGGTAAGCACACTGGAGGTAAACAGTTTGCTTTTGTCCTCTTGCAAGTTCGGTACCCACAGTGCCTTGCTGGCTTCATACTAGAAAACTGCAGTGTGCATCCCAGCTCAAGGACTAAATCTGGTGCCTGTGGATACCAACAGTTCTGCTCTATATCCTTTCCCTTCTGCCTCATGGAAAGCATTTTCCCTTTTGAAATCTCCAAACCTCTGTAAATAAGGAGCCCATTTAGTTACTATCTTATGTGATGGTTGTAATCCAGGTTATTTTTTAAAGCTGTTTTTTAAGTATAACTTGTTTGGTAAGTGAGTTTAAACTTGATTCATGCTTTGATGTTAATGAAACACCAATTTATCGGAAGGCCCTGCAGCCCTAATGAGCAGTTTCTTTAAAAAGAACATTTAATCAAGGTTTATTTTTAACTTGTTTAAACAGATCTAATAGTTTGTGCTGATTTCATTTCAGTATAATAATTGCTAGCAATCCTATTAGTAAGTCGTGGTACATGGAAGTTAACACAAATTCCATTCTAATGAGCGTAGTGTAACAGCAAAACCCTTATAGTCAAGGAAAGGTTCATGTTTGAAAGGAGTGACAGAGGCACTCAGACATTTTTGCTGACAGCAGATTATTTTTGTTTTTTATACAAATGTCAGGCATGACTTGCTAGCATTTAAGTGGGTTTTGTTATTTTTGAGAGGTGAAGAATTTTCATATTAACTTTTTAAGGTGAAAGGATTTTCTGATGTTAGGAAAAGTACTTGATCTGCTAAGATAACTCATATTTGTCTCTATACTTTACCTGTATGTGAGGATTTAGCTGTAATATGCTATTTTATGAGGATAAAGTTCCACAATCTAAAATACCACTTGTGGCATTTATTTTAATGAATATAAAATCTTGGAGGCAATTTGGTGTGAAAAGCAAATGAAATTCCTGCGCTCAATTTATAGTTAAGAAAAATCTCTAAAAGAGCAGATGAAGCTGAAAAATGTGTGATCATCTGAAATACTACTTTTTACGATTAGCTTAGAGCTGCATCTGTATGTACTGGAGATTGCATAGACACGTTTTCATTGTGACTACAGTCTAAATTCTGGTTTATTGGCAAAAACCCAAGAAAAATAATTATTCCTTAGAAATATCCCATCAGTATTTTCAGCCTTAAGTACAGTGTTCAGATGTTACCGGTTGAGTTCAGTTATTAGCTTTTAAATTTTTTATTACTTAGCCTGACACCAGGACATTTAAAATACAGGGAAGTTTGGAGACAAATAATACAGAGGGATTTAGGATTTTAGAGCTGTACTAAAGTGTGTTCTGATGCACTGAAGGGCATCTGTAAGTTACACATTGTTTACAGATTTCTGGGTTTCTGATTGGAATCCAGAAACAATGTGTTTTACAAGCTTTGGAGCTAAGGTGGAAGAAAGTATCTTCAGAGAACACTGGTAATTAGATTTCAGTTGTGCAAGAAGGAGTCTTGGAAGTCCTTAGAAGTTCAGGGGTCCACCCAAACAGGCAGCTGGCAGGATCAGTACATGAGCCTGTCATTAGGTGGAATAATCCTAGTTATTTGCACGAGCACCTTACGGGAAAATTATTCAGTGGGATTCTTCTACTTCTGGGTGTCAGGAGGGAGGAATTATCTGCATTTATATTTCAGCTCCAGCTTGCTCTGTGACAGTAGTTTTCTCATTTTGAAAGAAGTTGGAAAATAGTAGTAATGATCTACTCATCGTATACTTCCTTC
>JAYRBT010000001.1:65664597-65686641 GCA_036023395.1 Myiotriccus ornatus | reverse complement strand
CTCTGTGACAGTAGTTTTCTCATTTTGAAAGAAGTTGGAAAATAGTAGTAATGATCTACTCATCGTATACTTCCTTCGCTTCTTCGGTTATAGAATAAAAAAGCTGATTTCATCATAGTGCTTATACGCGTAACTTCACTTGCATACTACTCATATTATTTAGAAAATGTTTGTAACGACTGCAACAAAAAATAATACAACTGCTTTGTGATGATATGAGTGATATGGGGTCGATTGTCTGCCACTGATGTATAAAGACTTTCTTATCTTGTTCTGAATATCTCCAGGATATGATTTTCCTTTGCCCAACAGACTTGACTTATGGGATCCACGTTTGTGCCTGGGAAAGGATAGGGTTCTGGTTTCCCTGGGGAAAGAACGATTGTAATATTTACATGTCTTCTCAGTGTTGACTCCTTACTAGAAGAAAACCAGTGACTATACAATATGTTCAAGAATTACCACAACTGGCATGTCCGTGCAGTTTATGGGGACCTGATGCTTGGAAAATCGTGTCTGTGGGTCTTGTCCATAGAGTCCAGTGGCAGACTCGTCCTAGCTTGGCTCTTTCGCTGGCTCTCCTCAAGCTGACGTGCTCTTGCTCCCACAGAAGATGGGGTGGATTGTCTTGGTGAGCTGTTGCAGGGTCATCTTGATGTGAGAAGTGTTAGTCCTTCTCCCACGGTTCTCCTTGGGGAGCAGGAGTCTTCGCTACAGTCATGGGGAGATGCTGGTGCTCAGGGGTCTCTCTTGGGTGTTCTTGTAAGGAACCATTATCTGTTGTGGTGAACGGCTAAGTAAAAGCACGACAGACCTCCACAGTTAAATTTTGTGATGGCATTTTTAAAAAGGAAGGAAGGTTTTGAAATACATGTTCCTTGAAATACTTTTAAGGGTATATATTTTTACAGCAATAAAAATGCTTAATGCTATGCTGCAAAACGTTATCTGGTTTAGGCTTAGTTTTTGACAAACATTTTAGAGGGAATGCCAGTTCACATCTAAATACTCTTTTCTAATGGAAGTTTGGAGACTTCTTTAAAGACGAGGGAAATAAATTGGGACTCATCTCTGTTCATTGACAAATGTATGCTCCAATGAACCACGTCATCTGACTTAAGTCCTTTTTTCTGCCTTACTAAAAACAAACTCATGCTATTTGTACTTAAGGCTCATACACACTGCACCCTGAATACTAAGTTGGAATGTATTTACAAATGTGAAAGAACCTGTGGTCCTTTCATGCATCAGGTTGTCATAGAAACTAATTAACTTTCATTTTTGTGTCAGGGCAAAGTAGTGTGATGCAGATGTAAATTGTAGTTCAGAAATCACCAGGATGAAACTAGAGAAAAATAAACCACATCAAAACCTTCAGAATTCCTGCAGGACATTGGGAATGCAAAATATGTGATGGGAAGTTACAGTGTTAAATGCCTCATTTCACCAGGTCTTTTTGCATAATCTGAGTCTTCAGAAGTGCTTGGAATGTTACTAAAGTGACAAAACAGTATGGTTTATGTATATTACATTTATATATGTATGTGAAAATGGATATGTCCAGGGAGCATGTATGTGTGCACATGGAATAGAGAAATTCTGATCAAATACAAATGGTAATTACAGACTATTAGCTGCTAGAAAAACTTAAAAAACTTATTGTATAATCTTTGCTTTCTCAAATGAATTAAGCTGATTTCCCTCCAGTTAGTTTCTCTCTCTATGAGCTTTTATAATTTTACATGAAATGTGAATACATTAATATTTTAACTGTAAGAGGTATACTTTGACTGGCTTAAGTGGTAAAGGAATGTGATTACAAGATGATTTATTGGAAGTCATTAAAAATGATTTATTAAGAGAAAAATGTTGTGTTACTAAAGCCTTTTCTTCCTCTGATAAAGATGGGGTTATGCTGTCATTTTTTCTTCTTTGGATGAGGAAAACATCCTGCAAAAAATCAGGGAAGTATTTTGCTTTGTGAATTACTGGCATGAATAGTTGTGAACAGAGTGGCCAGCCTGCTTTTACAACAGAGGCGTAGCAAGCCCTGTACTCCATCGCAGATTCACACTTAATAGGTCCCAGTCTCATGGGGAAGACTGTATGCATCTGTCTGGGCCAGTGAGACTGGGCAGTAACTCCATGCACACTTCCAAGAGCAGTGACCAGCCTGCGCTGCTCTCGTTCCTTTGCTGTTTGCTCAATTTTATGTGCTACCACTGTTTGTGGGGCTGGACTGTGAATCAATTAGTAATTGACCCAGATTAAAATATCTTTCCTCTATCTCCCTCCTTCTCTCTCCTTCTTCTCCCCCTTCAACCCCCAGCCCAATTCTGAGGAGGGCCATAGAAAGAGTAAGTTGGAGGGAAGGGATGTGCCTTTGATAATTGTAAAAGTAATGGCTTTCTTTAGATCACGTTTCTTAGATGAGAACTGGAAAAAAAGAAACGCAAATCTGCAGCGGAGTGGGTGCGCAATTTATGCTTTAATGAATAGATGACTTTTTGCTCTTGCATGTTCTCCCAGCTTGGAGTGTGAACTTAAAACAGAATTGATAATATTACACTTAGTAAAAGAAAAGGATAAGGGGAGATGTGCAATTATGCAATTTTCCTATAGTCAATGCCTTCACACAGGAAGAAAGGGGGAAATATTTTTATAAATGAGAGTCATGGCAAAGCTAAAGAGACTCATAGAACTTTATTATCTTTCAGCTAAGGCAAAAAATCTGTAGGTATATGAATATCCCACACCAGGAAATAAATAAATAAATAAATAAGTTGGGGGATTGATGATGTATTATCTCTTTACTGCTCATTTTATTTGTTAAATAGGATTTTTTTTTTTGTTCCTTCTGGCTACTTTGCAGTTTCTTGTTCTTATGAATAGCTTCGTTTTATTGTTTTGAAGTCAATGTATATTTCTTTTGAAATATGATGTAAAATGAGCTAGAGGAGAAAGAATTTATCTGTAAAGTATGTATTTCCCTTATCTTCTTTCATTGTGTGTATATATATGTTTCTATATTCAGGAAAGTCATTGGCAACTCTCCAGTTGACTTCAGCAGGAGAAGACCTGGCAATATAATTAGGCATATATTATTAAATGGAGGAGTCAATGTGTCACAGAAGAGTAATATGTCGTTTGCTGTGATGTTGTAGAAGAAGGGTAATATGGAAAGAGATTTAAAGGAACAGCAGGCTAGATCTGTTGAAATTTTACCAGTGTAACAATCAAGTAATGGCTAATGGCCGACATTGCTTCCAATCAAAGTCTTGTTGAACTTGATCTATTCCTGTCATTCCATAAATGAAATTACACATACCCTTGTACTCTGGCCCCCAACTTCTGTGTCTATGTATATGGGTAAAAAACATAGTTTAACTCGTGTGCCAAGTACCAAGGGAATCCTGAAGCCAAGCTGCTATTTCCGCCTCATGTATTCTGCAGGAAACCTTAATCTTCAAGTCTTTTTTTGGACCTTAGATTCAAGGTCTGCAGTTGAAACACCTGAACCAGATGAGAATACAACTCCAGAATTTAGACTTACTTAAATATTCAAGAGGAGAAAACCAAAATGAATTTATTACAACAGTGAAGCTTTAGGGATGTCCAGTGAAGAGCCACTGTAGCTTTGGACAGATACTCTTCCTTGAATGGGTTCTGTGTGCAAGGAACACCCAGGGTGGCACTGGTGGTGATCAGGGACTTGCAAAGCCATCAGATTCAGCAACGACTGAGGGAGGGAGGAATATGTTTTATCTGTTAGAAAATATGCATAACAGGGTAGCAAGGCAACTGGGAGATGAGGGCAGCAGTCTTCAACATCTCAGTTACAGCAATACTGCTTGCCATAAAATCTAACCAGGCAAGGCATTGGTTACATCTCAGAGAATACAAAAGCCGCACAGTCTCATACTGCATCTTTTGTTTTTTCAATTTCTTTTCAGCAAACTAAGGGGCTCCTCAGTAACCTTTGTTCTCCTTCCTGCTACCCAGAGCAAATTAGATAGTTATGGGCTGACTGGATAACTCCAAGGCACCCACAGGAAATTCACTTTACTATCAAACGAAAGATTAATAAAAAAAAAGTCCTTTGTAAGAACAGCTGCAAGTGAACAGGGTTTGATACTGGGCACAAGCACTTGGTGGTATGTTGAATCTTCCCACAAGGCCATTTTACATAATTTATTAACAAGATCATTTTACTTTCTGATTTAAAAGATTTGTAACTATAAGCTCCTGTGTTTTCCCTGAACAAGTCACACAATGCACACAGTAGGCAAAGTGTTAAAGGGCTAGGAAAATATTATTTCATCATTCCTGTTCCATTAGAATTCACTTGGGTGGCTGAGAAAATGGTTTATGGATTAGAGAGAGAAGAACAAGCTAAAACATTTCATACCTTCATCTCTGATAAATTCCCCAAACTCATTCTTTGCATCTGAGCCATAAATAACAACCATGCTTTTTGCTAAAAAGAGCTTTTTTCCAGTACCAGGTCTTTTGTCTTGGAGATGAATGCTATAATAAATTTGAAGTCTTAGGGGGGGCATTGTTTGAACTATAACATTATGGTTTACAACTGTTGCTTCTATTATGAGGAGGATAAAAAGCAACTATGAAGCTTGATCTCTGTCACAGAAACAGATTAATATTTCAGCCTTCAGCTTGGGTCAAGTGTATGATTTTTCCCAAAAGCACCTTAGTAATTAATTATTATTCTGTTTGCATTTAAAATCTTATCCCTTTAACCACCTTTCAACCTTATCCAAATGTTACATTTACTTTAATTCTATACTGAATTATTTTTTTTAATTAAAAAAATATGCTATGGGTCAGCACAGGTAGGAAAATTTTAGAGGAAAAATTTTTAGAAAACATTAATCAAAAGGTATTTTGAGGTATTTTTCCCTTATAGTTGGATGTTTGTTTAAAAATTAAGATTACCCTCAATAATTTCAGTTGTGCTTCCCAGGATAAATGCAAACAGTTCAAATGTTTGCATTAATAAGCAAATGAAGCAAGCATCTAACTATGAATTAGAATCAAGTAAATTGTTGAACCCATAAGCTCTAGCTTTTGGAGATTTTGGTCGAAATAAAGATCCTTAGGCAAAAGATAGCTTACCTTGTCTTTTAGTTTCTACTGCACTTGCCCTGCACATGCTGAATTCCTTGATTTTTTAGATTTGAATAACCTGGGTTTCATACACCTAGGAAAATTAACATCAGAGTGAAGGCCCTACTTGATCACCTGGCTCATCTACTGGCATGAAATCAGCTGTGTTTGAGTAATACAAATCTTCTGATTAAATATACCCAGAAATGGCAAAGAAGTGGTTCTTCTCAGTACCGGCAGGCTTTCTCTACCTCCTTGGTCTTGGTTATTCCTAACATACACCTACAGGTTTCTTTTTTCAGCTATCAAGTCCACATTTACTAATCGCTGTGTGTGGATCTAGCCCTAAGAGTGTGAACTTGCAATGTGCTAGTTATCTCTTGGGGGAAAAATAGGCTTAGTTTTGATGAAACAGGTGAGCTGGGCTGTCCAGACAAGCTCCACTCAGAACTTCTCAGGTCAACACTGAGGAGGTTTGAGTTTTAAGGAGAAACTGAATACAGACTGGAGGGTGCATAGAGAGATGAAAAATGCTACAATATTTTATGTAAAGTATTTTTCAGAAGTGTAATCATTTTTAATTTCAGCTTCTAGGACATCAAGTGTCATCTCTTTTCCCCGTACTTCATTGTATTGGTTGGTTATGTGTAACTCTAGGATCACTTGCCCAAACCTGAACACCCTTATTCAAGCTCTCACCCTTCGAATACCTGATTGTAAATCCAAGGAATTTCTTACCATTCAGCTTTGTGCAGAACCATACCTTCAAGTCACTTCTTGTGTATCTTAGATTGCTTTACTTCAAAATTTGTCTGCAAACACAAAACCAAGTTATCAACAAGTAAGGAAAGAATACCTTTGATATAACCAAACTTGATATTAATATTGTTTAAAGACACATAATTATAGCTAAGAGCAAAAAAAAAGGGAATAATATGTGAAAGGTTACACTGTACGTTTTCAGAAATAATTCTTAGCTACAGAATGCAACATTTTGCATTTCATGCTGAGATGTTTACACTCCTATACTGTTTCACATATCAGAGTTTTCAAAAGCAATGTAATAACTAGTCAAATTTATGTTTAAGAAAATACATTAAGAGAAAATGAAACAAAACTGGATTTTTCCTGACAGTTTGAAAGGAAATTAAAATTTGGTGAAATTGTATTATGAAAGTATGGTTATTTTTCATTAATTTTTTACTCAATACTTTATATTCTGTTTTGTTGCTTCATATGTATGTTGATAAGCAGTTTTCTATGTTAAGTCAGTCAATATATATATATCTCTTAGGGTTATGAATACATGGATCATGGCAATAGAAACTGTTATAGTGGAAAATATAATCCATGTTGTTTGTTCTGTGCAAGTTTTAAAATTTATTGATTTTTCTTAAAAATTGCAGTCATTTGGAGAAGAGTAGCCAGATTTAAAATACGGGGCTAGGCTGAAGTTGCTATGCTGCCCAAGTACATAGACTTTATGGTCACAGTTGGGTTTTACCCCTAGCTTTCCCCACAGTCCAGGCTGGAACAGGGTGGATCCACTCTGTTGCAGCTATGTATCTGAACAGCTTTCTTTTCTACATAGGGAGAGACTTCCATCCCTCTATTTATTACTCTATGAAATGAAGATAAATGTAAAATGAAACCTGATTTGTTTTGTAGTCATGCTTACAAAATCTGTTCTCCTTTTTAGATGCTCAGTATATCCCATATGATAATTTATTTATTCTTTTTCAAATGAAAACAACATTTTAGATTTCTGAGAGAAGAACGCTTGCAGATTTAAGGAATATGCTTTCTGTACTCAAGAAGTCTAAAACTGTGCAGTCAATCCTAATCTTAATCTAATGCATTTCATGACAGAATGAATATCTTAATAAATATACTCCTGTAGAATTTTAAGTCAAACTTACCTTAAATAATTTGAACACATTTTAAAAGTCTTTTATGTTTATCAAAGTACATAATATAAAATGAAATTTTGAATCATACCCATAACTTTGAGTTCATTAAAGGAGTTACCTGGAAATGAAGGAGCTATATTCCAGTTTTCAGTCTTGTTATACATCATAAATTAATTTTTTCCTAGCATAACCTTTTCAATCAGCAGTAGGAAAAGGCAAGTAAGAACTCTTGGCTTTCTCATTGTCACATATTTTTGGAGCAAATATTACCTTCAAGTGACAAACTAATGCTTTTCTCCAGTGAAAATTCTACTTTTATCAGAAAGATCAACATTTATTTAAAACAATGTATCAGGAGTCAAAAACCAAATAAACCATTAAAAATGCCCTTTTACCTAGACTTGACCTAATAGATACTATTATGTTTGTATATTCATACTTAAGATAAGGAAATTATGTTTAGCACTTCAAAGCATTCAAGATTTATTTCACCATTATTTAGCAAGAGTTAAGGGAACTGTGCCTAAAATCAGCGACTAAAGGGACTAAAATCAGACTCTTCATTTAAATCTTGTGATTTACAGATGTGAAATACTGTACTGGCTTTGATTATTTTTTCTTTTCCATTGGAAATACTGTCTGTTTCTTAATCATATTTAGCTACTGAAGTGGAAATCTGAAAGTGAAAAATAATTTTCAAGAGAAAAAAATGTATACAGAATAGCTGAAGAAATAAAGACAATGGCAATCTTTGGGGGAATACTTGTGGTAAATGACTTCTTTCCTTTAATTCCTGTAGTGCATCCCTACTGATTGACATCTGAATGGCAGTAATTTGGGGTAATGGGTAGCTACTAATTGAGGGTGAGCTTCACTACTTTGCGGAAGAACATTCTCAAGACCTTCCAGTATAACACTCAAATGCTGTATTAAGTGCATAAATTGGTATAGGATTTTATGTTAGCCTTCTCTGTACGGGTTAATTTTATCAGGTCCCCTTATGACAGGCGCTAAAGTGTGCTTGAAAGATGTCTGTATACATATGGTAATTTCTTACTTGTGGCTCTTTTCTGTATTTATGCAGTGTGGTGTCTACCGGCATTATGGCCAAAGATACATTTTCATTGTGCTGTTCTGTCAGTTTTCTGTGACTATTTTGTTCTAAGAGTTTTAGATGGATATTCTGTTTCATTATCTGAAGAACTGCACAGTTGCAACCATCTATGTCTATGGTTGCATAGATAACTGAGTTACATAGGTGTCCTAGAACACTATTAGGAGATAATACTGCTATTTTTCAACACGGTTATCAAGCAGTTGACTTACTAAACTTAAAGACTTAAAATGTACGTCCTTGAAACGGAGTCTCTGAAATACTGTAACTGGGATTTTGTTTGGGTTTTTTTTGTACAAGTTGGTTGTAGGTGAGGATGTATGAGGCAAAAAATCTGGTAATTTGATTCCTAGTGTTTTGCTGAGTTTGCAGGATGACTGTACAGAGCCCAAAATAGCTCCTTGTAAGGGTATTTTTAGCATCAAACTTTGGGTTAGCGTTGGGACATGTGGATGACATGAGAATGTGAGCAGGACCTCAATAGACTGCTCAGTGAATATTTACTCTAGGGGGTTTAAGTTTTATGTGCTGACCTACAGCGCCCTGTTCTGAGATCTCAGTATTTCTAGTGTTTCTCAAAGAGACGCTGGATATCTCCTCTGTGAACAGCTGATAGAAGAAAAGCCCATTTAATTTGTGTCAGAAAGAGAGGGAATGACAAAGAATATCCCCCTCCCCAGCTGAATGGTAGGGGGGAAGGAAAGGAGGAGGGGAGTGGGAAAGTCCTCTGTGAGACTGAGGGCAGGAGGTAGAGGACATCTTTCAAAATTTTCAGAAAAGAGACACAAGACATAAACTTTGAGTGGCTTTCTTCCTGTTGTAAAAATTGTGGATAAAAAAAGCCTGGCTACCCTAAAGATAACTCAAGTTAATCAAAATTTATAGAAGGGATTTTATGATAAGCTTGCCTAAAATAGCAGGGAATAACAGTGCTGCTATGTACCTGCAAAGTGTGTGTTGTTACCTTTGCCTTGTCTGAACTGGGAAGAGGGTGGGAGTCCTGAAAGAAGTGCTGCACAAAATATCGCATCACATTTTACTGCCCGTTTTGCGGGATTGTAAATATGCATCTTCCCCTATAAATATCCAGTACAAATACTGAGTTTGAGACTAGAAAAAAATGTACAGCAAAGTGGGGGGACGTTTTGAGACTTCATGATTTTCATTTTTTTTTAAACAGTAACAGTTCAATTAAAATAGGATTAAGCTGATGAAATTACTAAGTCTTGGTCTTGAAAGATGTCAGGGATGCTAAATTTTAATGCAGGTTGTGGATATTTACTGTTCCTCAACTTGGTCCAGTGAGTACCTGGATCAAGCCCAGTAATTGGTGAGAAAATAAAGGTATTTTTGACAACTGAAGAATACTTGGAAAAAGGTTCAAGTGAGTAATAATGAAAAAGCCCCTTTTCGTGAATCTGCCCGGGAACCTTTTTTTTTAGCGTTATTAGCAGACAGGCCTGTGTCCTTTCCTTTGATGACGGTAACAAGTTCTATGACATTGCCACTTTGAGTTCTTGCTTCATTAGATTGGGTGACTGTTTATTTGAAATTGTAATGAAATATTTACTTTATAGAGCTATAAGGATTAGCGGCGATAATTGAGTGAGGCTGATCCGAAGCTTTCAGTGTAATAGGGCCCCCTTGTTTGAATACAGAGCGCGGGGAGAATGGAGGGGCGAGGGAGCGCGTTTCTGCCTGTCACTTTCCCTCTACATGTTGCTTTTTCTCCCGGAGATAAGTGGGCCTAATGCTGAACAAATACGGGAAATCGGGAGCCACTGAGAATCATTCGCCTCTCGCTTTCCCATGGCAGCGTGATAGACGCCCGCTCAAAAGAGCCCCCCTCCTCTCCGGCCGGCGACGAGCCTGTCACCGCCAGCAAATCCAGTCGCGGGGTGCCCGGGCCGGCGGGGCCGGGGCGAGGCGGAGGGCGCGGAGGAGGGAGCCGGGCCGGGCCGGGCGCGGGGGGGAAGGCGGGGGGCACCTGGAGCCGCCGCCGGCCGGGATAGGCCGCGCTGTGCCGCCGCATTGTGCCGGGGAGACGCGCCGCCATTTGCAGAGATAATGGGAGAAATTAATGCAAATGAGTGAATGGAACGAACCGCATTTTCATGCAGATCGGAGGGGCTCGCGCGGGCTGCTTGATAACAAGTCGCGGGGAGAAAAGGCCGACATTGTGAGGACTCATTTTTTCCCCATTTCTTCTCACTAGTGCCTCATAAGGGCCCTTTGTTCTCTAAGTAACTCTTTCTAAACTATTGACATTGCTCATTTATGTGAATTTCAGATTTCCCCCCCCCCTTTCTTCTCCCCCCTCCCCCAAGTAGCCTTGGGTGATCTGGGAAAGCGTTAATTGCGGGAGGACAATGACCGGGCTGGAACGGGAACTGCGATCATTAAGTGCAATGTTGCAGTTGTTCGTGCCTCATTATAACGTGCAGACAAGGCAATAAAATGCGTGTTTCACAAACAAATCTTTTAACGAGTGGAGTTCAAGAGCCTTCAGCTGTCCAGATTTACACCTTTTTTCCTTACCTTTCCTCCCTCCCCCCCCCTCCCCCCAGTTGTTACTACAGGTAAACTTTATGTCATTTTAGAAGATGCATTTCTACAGCAACAAGCTCCCTGCGTTCACAAATAACTTCTCACTGCTTCTTTCATTTGCAATTAAAAAAAAAAAAAAAAAAAAGTATGTACTCTTGCAGGTTTCCCAAAGAAACCCAATTGCTCCAAAGAAAAATAAATTCTCTCCTGTCTTTTGTACAGACGCATCCTGTAGCTTTGTGCTTCTATGTGGAATTTTGGAGAAGCTTAGATTTTAGATTTGGAGTAATTAAATTTGTATTTTCCTCAAGCAAGTGCAACTTTAAAGATGGAAAACACTGTTGCCAACTTAATGCGCTTGTTTATTTTTGGAGTCTTAAAAAAAAAAAATCAAAAGGAAGATAGCTAAATAATCAGATGTAAAGGTCATCCAATGTAAGTACAGCTTGGAACCGGTGAACTATCGGACCCAGGAGTACAGCAGCCAGAAAGAAAAAAAGAATAAAAATAAAAGGTAACAGATTCAGCATTGTCCAAAAGTTCCAGACCAGTGATTAATGTGTGAGATAATGGACTTGGGAAATGAGTAAACACTCCCGTGCTCCCTGCTTTGTGCTTGAATGACTTGATGACAAGGGCAGAGCAAGGTGAGAATTTAAACAGGACTACAGGAAAAGAGACAAAGCCTTGCGACAGCAGCCCGGGCGGGAGCGGGGGGGTCGCTGGGTACGTCGTCCCTGCAAGGAGCGCTCGGAGCTGGGCCCTGGGACAGTCCCCGAAAACGCGCTCATTTCAACTTTCCGTTTCTTTAAAAGGCGTGATAATTAGCCTTTTATTAAAAATTATTTTTAATTTTTAAAAGAAGTTGCATTTGGGCTAAACCCTACCTCGCACTCATCAGAGATAATACTTGTTTTAAAACTTAAGCTACAACTAGTCATGGTTTCTCTGAATCACACCCTTTGATGGGTTTCATCTTAGAGTTAGGTATTACTAAAGAACTCCTAAACGATGTTTTAATTTGAGCTGTATGAGGATGCCTTATTAGATATTTTGATGAAAAATAAGTTTCATGTGCAATTACGCGATGTTGCATTTGATTAACTTCCCTAAATATTTTCTGTACTCTTCTAAAGAGATGATGTTTTATTACTCCATGGCATATAGATAACCTCCCTCTGTTTATTTAGGAATCTCTAAAGGCACAAAGATGCTTCACAGCAAAGCAATATTTAATAGCAGTCGAAATAGTTAAAAAATCCCGACCTTTGTCTTAAATTGGGTTTACTGCTACAAATGAAGGTGGAGTCTTCAGGTTTTACTTTTTTTTTTTTTTTGCTATCTCTGATACATCTTAGTTCTTTTTACTCATTTAGAATTTAGATTTTTTAATGCTTACCTTCCAGTATTGATGTTGCTGATAACCTGTTGATTTTTTAATCTGTAGCTATTTAAGAAAACAAGTGAGATTTCAGAAACCTTTTTCTTTTGGATTTTTTTTTAAGGAAATTTTTTTTTAACATTTGTTTGAGAATTTCAACAGTTTGATACTCACAAATGTGTAATTTATATTCACTCAGATTTATTACATTACTGACTTGCCATCAGAGCACCACAAAGCCCTACTTATAGGTCTCATTGTTCTAAGGGCCGTACAAAACCTAGATAGCTTATAGTGTAAGGGCAAAATCCTAACGGATCAAAGATTTTTTTTTCTTTTTAAAATTGACACTATGCTCTAATTGGTCTTTCAGAGAATTTGCAAGTCTTTCATGTCCATATTAACTTAGTACACATGCTGCACTTAATCAACGTATACTGATTGTGGGAAAGTTCTTATGACTTCTTGTAAAATAGGTTTTATGGTATTTTGAACAGTATAGAACAAAGGAAGTGGAACCAGAAGCGTTCTCTTACAGCAGCTCAGGGTCCATAAAGCTATAAAACTAACACAATCCACATTTAAGCACTTAGGTATTTTCCTAAATTCAATACAAAATTCTCAGCTTACAGTGGAGGATTTTGCTACTATGTAGATAAATAATAATGCTCTGTGGTTTTCTTCAGTTTTTCGTTTCTTCAATCCAGGTTTCTGCAGTCTTTGAGCTGAGTATGTGTGAATTCGATCTCAGAATGTTTAAATGGAAAAAAGTTCATCATTGAAAGTTTCTCGCTCTTCAGGAGTTTCCCCCCCTTTCTTTATGTAATCATCCACTCTCAGTTTAGAAGTTGAACAAATGATAATTTTTGATGTGATACTCTGCAACATGTTACAATGTTATGGTATTGTCCCCTCCTCACTGTACAGTATTTCGTTCTCAATTCACTATTGCCTGTGCATGAATATAATTTTGAGCAGTCTTCAGTGGACATATTTATATCTGTGTATAGGCAGGTATAGTGTACCAGCTTGATTGATTGGCTTGCATCTTCTGTATGTCAGCCCCACCATTCTTTCCCTTTGGGACAGGAAAACAGCACCCAAAATTTGGGCAAGCCTGTACTGCAAACAGAAGGAGCAACTATATAATTGGGGCTTCAGTCCTGTTAATGGTGTCATTGCCTTGAAATATGTACAGATTTTCTGTTGCAAATTAGGAAGGTAAAATTTTAAGTAGCCTGGTAAATGCACTTGATTGTAACTTTTACTCTTTTTTATGTACCAGATTTCTTGGATGCTACTAATAAAGGCATGCATGGAAAAAGTGAGTGACTTGAAGCTTGCTAGCCCGGTCAAATGCAAATTGGTATGACATCAGGTGGTTGTTCATATGTCATCAAATAATCAGTCTTTCAGTGAGAGCATACTTATTCTTTGATACACGTTCTGATTATATTTGTGTGTGGTTTATTTCTTAATGTGAGTTCAAATCCTGTTACTTTATACATTCTGCTGATTATTTCTTTAGTCCTACATTTCATACCTATTTGGAACATGAAATTGGTGCTTCTTCCCTCTTTAAGTAATGCATGCACAAAGCATATACAGTGTTCAAGAATCTGGGTGCCTAATTCATCATCATCCCCTCGTTTGTACATCCAGAAGGTTAATGAAAGAGGGAGCAGCATGTAAATAGGTCATTGTTTTCGTGTCTATCACTTAATAGGTAACTTCTGTGCTTTGAGTCATATCAACAGAGGTCACAATATAGCCCAAGAAGTAATTTTGTTCTGGTAGGGTTTTTTTGCATATGAATTCTGTTTTGATTTTGTTGTAGTTTTCCATCCTGAGTTATGGAATCCTTTTCCATGAAACTCACTTGCAGGAACTTCTGTTATGGTTTGTATCCTGGAGATGAAAAATGTGAGTCCTAAAACTCAGATTTTTGTTTCATTCTGAACTACAGACTTCTCAGTTGATCTAGATGTGATCTAATTTCATATGAGAAGTTACATGTGATACCTTCCTTCAAGTGCCAGGGAACTCACAATTACTGCAGTGGTGATGGTCTGTGGTGTGTAGTTAGGTATCTATAAGCCAGTTTGGCCCTCTTTTTTCTTACTGTAATAAAATTTTCTCTGTCAGCTTACCATACCACAGTTAATTTTCACAAAGTCTTTTTAACTGCACATTAGAAATGATTTGATATTAGCTATACCCATCATTAATTTTAGAAATTAATTTTGCATTGCACGGTAATTTCCACACACTGTATCTTTAAGCAGTGTTGCCTTTGCAAAAAATAAGCTAAATGGAAAAGAGAGAGAGAGAAAGAGAAAAAAGATATAAAATGTCACATAATTTATAGGTATTCTGGAATGTCCCAGAAGTTTAAAGTAGTCTAAATTTTGACTTCTGTAGTTTATATTAGAAAGGAGAACAATCAACAGAAATTAAAGACAGCTGTCAAACAACAGAACTAATTCATTTGATCATTTGTGTTATATTGTCAGAGGTAAAAATAGCTACATTATTTTACCTGTCCAGCTGTACCCATTAGATTATGTTCAAGACAGACATTTATGGCATTATCAGGGTAAAAAAAAAAGTCCAATATTATTATTCAGATGAGAGAAGTTTTTTTTCCTTATTAGTTTTTTTCTGAGAATGCTAGGGAAGATGGAAAGCAAACAGATACTTGATAATGTCTATTTTACAGTTTCTCTCTGCTAGCCTTAAATGTATTATTTTTACCAAGGCATCCTATTTGTTTTCTATTTTGAAAGCTACAGTAGTTGCTATAAAAAGGTTAAATTTGCAAGGACTTATAACACAGCAGTAACTGAGATCTCCCACTCATTTCCTATTTGAAGTACAGGGTAAAAAACCCCTAACATGTGATTGCTGTTGGCAAATGAAGACTTTTAAAATGGTACCCGCTGTAGCTTCAGTAAAAAATGTTCCTATGTCTTCATAGAAAAAGGGGAGACAAGGGGCACACTGACTTGCTAAGAAACGTTTGATTGATATGTAAAGTAATCTGTTCCTGAAGAAAGCTATTCCTGAAGGAACCGCACAGCATACATAAATCCCGTTACTTCTCTGTCTCCAGATACGTTTGTCATTGTGTTCATGGTACACACAGGTAGATTAATAGATACATGCATAGAATGCTACATACTTATTGCTTTAAGCTATTGCGTGTTCAAACAGATGTTGAAACCAAGATTAGCGTTTTTTTGCATGTGCTTGTAGTGTGCGAACCTTTTAAAGGCATCTATGAATTATTACTTTGGTTCAGCATGAGTGCAGTAAGAAGAAATGTACCTCATCTGTAATACACTGTGTAGACTAATATCAGCTTCTTTTTTTCTTATATTGCAGTGAGATATTGATCTGGTAAAATGGTACCATATTGGAGCTGTCTGTTGTGGTATTCATCATGCTGTCACATCCCTAGTGCCTTGGAGTTATTGAAAAGCGGAATTGAGGGAGTTCTGTCATTGTGTGTTGCAATCCATTCATAAGAAAGTTCACTAAAACATCTGATGTACTGTTCTCGCTTATTTATTTATTTACATCTAGTGAGAGCTGTTTCACTACTTTGGAGGCACAGAACCCTCCTATTTTAGGCACAGGGATATTGATAGGCTTGGTTACCTCTTCTCAGGCATCTTTCTCTTGTATAACATTTGTTCTTTAGTCAAAGCTCACACCTGCTGCCTTTACGGATGCTTATGCATTTGGGTTCTGTCCTCTGGGAATAATATATCTGAGAGCTGTGGCTTCATTGCCCTTATGCTTTTATCTGATAGCTGTGAGAAGGTAAACGATGAACTTTTATATGTAGAAAGCTTTTAGTTTCTTCCCACACTAAAGTATCAGCTAATGTTAAAAGAGCTTTCAAAATTATATAAAGATACTGTCAATCTGCACTGAGTAGATTAAACAGTTTGAATGAATTATTTTTGTTTTGGAGTCTGCCTGGCAACCTGATGATGAATTTAGAAGGAAGTCATGTTTTCTGTAAGGCCAGGATGAAAGGGGGATTTATTTATACATATAAGCAACAATCTATCTAACCCAGCAAAAGTAAGGGTCTGCTCTGCAGCTACTAGTCCTTGACTTCTGTAGTTTATGCATACATTTTAAATAATCGCCCCCAATTTAAATTTAGTATATAAGAGATTAGGAGAAAAGCAATTAAATTGTCATTTGCTGATTTAAAAAGTTACCAAAAAAATTGAAGAAAAAGCACAGAAATTACAGGTTTACTTTAGCTTGCAAGGTGCCAAGGACATCTCGTGACTCTCTGAGAGCCCATAACTCCAGTCAGCTACACTGGGAACTGGAAGTGTTTTCAGAATTGGTCAGAAAACTCTTCATAACTACTTGAAGTGCATTCATTTTTTATATTCAAACATTTTAAGAAAGAAAAATTGGAATACCTTAGTGTTGCAGTTGTTAGAGCTATAAAATCACGTTAGTGTTACTGGATTTTCAGGCCTTGTTGCTTTCATATTTTAATAAGAATTTATATTGTGTTTTGATATCAGTGCAAAGCTGCCTTTATTATGGGTCTGTAATAACCAAATGTGCAGTACTTTTTTAATACACAGCCACAGCATGCTCTACAGTTGCTCAGAAGGAGCCTTCTGTGCTGTTAGGAAGTCTGACATGAATGCATATTAAAATTTATCCATGTTCTGTGTAATATTCCTAAGAAGTTCAATAACTTGACAGAAGTTAACGGAAGGCATAGAATTCAAAGCACATTGCTATTACTTACTAATTTATTTGATCCTTTTTTCCCCATTAAAAAATGGTTCTTTAGGTTTGCACAGCAAAACAAAAACTTGGCTAAAATCCCCAAAAGGAAATGAAATTTAGGGCTGAGGGTACACTCTTCAGGCCTGTCACCTTTGGCTGGGTGACACTTCAAATTATGTGACTTTCATACACAGCTTTGTTGATTTAAACAGCTCATCTGCTTCTATGTTTGTAGAGTTGGATGAATCGCCAGTTGGGCCTCTGTGAACTCTTCTTTTATCTTCCAATTGAATGTGTGTAGGATTTTTTTATATTTTCTTGAGATCTCCTCCGTACAGCCATTACGGAGAGAAATGTTTTCGTTTTGTGCACTTCCGTATAGTTGAGGGAATTTTTGCCTCAGTGTAGAAAAGTGCTTGCAAGAAGTCTGCTCTGTGGCATGTTTCAGGCATTTCAGAACATGGCTGTCAGATGTTATAATGCTAGTCTTCTCTTTGAACCCCACCTCCTCCAATATATCAAGGTGATTTTTTTTGAAACTTCCTTTCAAGATCCTAATTTTCCTTGGCTTCATATTTCTACATATCATGGAATCATAGCATCAAAGAATAGTTTGGATAGGAAGGAACCTTTAGAGATCATCTAGTACTTGAAGCCCTGTCCAACCTGAT
The DNA here is from genome assembly GCA_036023395.1 of Myiotriccus ornatus. Classification (NCBI taxonomy): domain Eukaryota; kingdom Metazoa; phylum Chordata; class Aves; order Passeriformes; family Tyrannidae; genus Myiotriccus; species Myiotriccus ornatus. The sequence continues at coordinate 65,669,124 of JAYRBT010000001.1, read as the reverse complement.
CTGGAATGTTTCCAGGGATGGGACATCAACCACATCTCTGGGCAATCTGTTTCAGTGTTTTACCACTCTCCTTGTAAAAAACTTATTCCTTACATCTAATCTAAATTGACTCTCCTTTAGTTAAAAACCATTACCCCTTGTAGGCCTGCTGCAGCAGGCCCTGCTAAAAAGTTAGTCCCCCATCTTTCTTATAGGCCCACTTTAAATACTGGAAGGCTGCTCTAAGTCTCCCCAGAGCCTTCTCTTCTCCAGGCTGAACATCTCCAATTGTCTCAACCTGTCTTCATAGGAGAGGTGTTTCATCACTTTGGTTGCCTTTGTGGCCCCCGTCTATACTCACTGCAACAGGTTCATGTCCTTCTTATGTTGAGAGCTCCAGACTTGGACACAGATGGGTTCTTAAGAGAGTGGAGTAGAGAAATGGCATCACCTCTCTTGACATGCTGGGCACTTCTTTTGGTGCAACCCAGGATACAGTTGGCTTTTGGGACTGCAAGTGCACATTGCCAGGTCATGTCCAGCATCTTTCATCCTGCTATCTCCCATCTTTACAGTTTTCGGGAACTGTCTCCCAGAACTGTCTTCACAACTCTTCAACATACCTACTGAAGACCACTTTTCTGGTTGGTCTTCAAAGCCCAGTGTTCCTTCTGTGAAGTTTCCTTTGCTTCAGTCTGATGAGTGTAGGTTTGTGGTTCCCCAGAACATCTCTCTTCATTTCAGTGGTCTATGTGAGGATTGATCAGTCTTTATGGGAAGGGAAAGACCATATACTGGCTGTAAGGAGAAGAAATGACAGTTCAGCAGCACCTGGAAGCTGGTGAGGGGAGAAAAAAGAATGATTGACTTGTAGGAGGATAAACTGAGGGGAGCTCAGCATTATAAGCCTTAAAGATGGAAAAGTATCTGTTTCTCAAAATAAAAATAGTGAGGCTAATAAGACCAATACTTCCCTGTATTAAAGTAAAACCTTTTTGTGGATGTCTTATTCTTTTTCCCCCCTCCCCTGCTTCATCTGTTATTGTCTTTTTATATGTATGCTGTCCGGAAATGTGTCTTCATCTGTGTTTAGAAAACATCTAGCATACTGTGGGGTGTTATCACAGTGTAAAAAATAACTCCCAGGACAAGATTCTATTGCTGTATTTATAACCGATTTCAGGAGAAGGAGGATCAGATTCATTCTTTATGGCTTTTTCAACCATGCCTGTATATTGAAGACATTTGATTTACTTAACATATGGCCAAGCGAACTGTTGGGCATATTGGGAAAAATATGTGAAACTACTTTGAAATGTTGCAAATGTGTTTGGAGACCTTTGTGCCACACCGAGTGTTTCTGTTGTTATTCAATTACTCTGATTGTGATTTTTTTTTTTATTTCTTTACCTTTTAAACCCTGGATAATTACATAAATTTTTTGAATATTACCAAATATATTGGTATATTTGCAAAGTATTTATCTACTTCCTTGGCTGATATAATTTTTTATCTCTAGCTAATCTGTCCATCTTCTAAGTTCTCTCTCTCTCTTATTCAGTGCAAGTATGTATGCTGCCATAATGAAATCATTTCCATGTCCTATAGAGTATTTAGATCAACAAGACCTTCACTTATTAGAAAGGGCAGAGTAGTAATGCTTTTGGCAAAGCCATTATTGTGGTATTGGTATTCACTAGAAAGGACAGAAATAGAACAACACTGGCCTCCATAAACAATTCCAATTTGATCTGTGTACATGATAAAATCTTGGCTTCTCAATGCATTTAGGTGCTGTCATAGCTGTTGTTGCCAAATAAGAATGCAGTGTGATGTTATTATAGTAAACAGCACTTAAGCACAGCTGGCAGAATTGATCAGGGCCACATTAGAGTGAACTTCAGCAGATGACTGACGCAGCAGAAACAATAACTGAATATGCAAACAGTTCTTGCAATGAATGCTCTGGGGATCAGGCACCATTATTTTTGACTTTGAACAGGGAAAAGGGGCAGATTTGTAACCTCCTTCCACACAAAAGGGTTCTGGGTATTCTGTAAACATCTGACTGCCATTTATAATAGTAGCTAGTTACAAAGCAAAACTCGAGACTCCCATGACTATTTACATTTCATTAATTATTAAAGAAAAAAACCATAAATATCAGATAAGTTTGTTTAATGTTTCACACAGGATTTTTTTTCTTTGCTAGGAAAGCCTTTTCTCAATTAATGTTAATCATCAAGGACTTCCTGTTTAAATTGCCCAGAAATGTGTGTTTGCCTCAGTAAGGGCTTTTTTCCCCTTCTAATTATTATAAGAGCTAATTATGTGGCCATGTATTGCTATTCTTTTATTGTAATAATTTGGATTAGTAAAAATAAACATAGGATAAATAGTGTATGAACCTCATTCTTCTACAATGTAAATCAGAACTTCTCTTCGTCTTGCAGTAATTTGCACACCACACATTACCAAAATATTTAAAATCCATGTAAACAGCTATTCATGATTGTCCTTTTATATTGTACAGTGTCATCTTTTGATTTATTTGACTATTAATACAAACCAAAAAACTCAACAATCCAAACCCAAACAATAGAAAACTTTTTATATCTTTTTAACTGAGTGTGTCTACTCGAGTAATGAATTTTTTTTCTTCAAACAAGATGTACGTTAAAAACTATGTGATTACAATGGAGTGAAACAGGAGGTGGAGGCCAAGACAAATAAAAAACCCATGGTGTTAAGTGAATACTTGACTCTGCCTTACATAAGTCCCTATGAAATATTTTAAGTTTCTCACTGGCTGTCCTTGAGGAATGTGTATGGAAGCTGTTGTGTGATATGAAAAAGGCTGTTGATGGAGACTCGTCTGAGTCCAGCTTCATAGGCTGGTGGCATCAAATTCTGTTCTGAGAGGCTGCCATCGCTCTGTCATTGCCAAAATTAGACTAAGGCACATACTGGGGCTTCACAGAGAGCCTGTGAAGTCCTTGCAACAGTCATTAAGTTTGCTCATTAACATCTGATTATAGCCAGCCTGTCCCCCTCTCCCTTCTAGGAGCAGAGATAAGTAGCTCCCAAAATGTGCAAATGTAATATTCCCTGTTAATTTTACTTTGACTTTTTATTTACTTTAGTCCTCAGACTTCTACAGAAAAGTCATAGACACTCATAGAGAAACCTGAATTTCTCTTCTAATTTCTTGTGTAGGAGGTGGGATTCTCTATAAATCACACAAACTTTGCCCCAGAATAAGTGCTCACACTTTTATGGTCATTTTATGACTTCCTCCTACCAAAACTAATTTCACCTATTCCCCCAAAAGCAGTGTTACAGAAATGCAATATTCTTATTAACCAGGAGAAAACATTTGACTAACCTCCTGACCTTTGTTACATTTTACAGCATTTTGTTTCATAAAACTTGCTTATCAAAAGATGAAGGGAGTAGGGATGAGTCACAAACTTCTGGAAAGAGTTTCAAAATGCTGTGATGTGATACAACACTTGAGGCCTTCACTTAATGAAGCCATTCCCCATCCCTCTGTTACATATCACTAAATAATATGCTTTAGCATGGATGTCTTCCAGACTGACCGCCAGCTCGCAGCCCAAGGAGCGATGAAATTCAGGGTAGTTATGCATTCATCCAACTTGAAGTAGGAGAACCTAGCAAAACAGCAAGCATCTTTTAAGGTTTCAGACTTTTTTTTTTTTGGGGGGGTATGAGGTGGTCAAAATCTTGAATAGAACCAGGCAGACACATGGAAATGCCTGTAATAGGTCTACAGATTTAGCAAGACTGTGATTTACTGTATCCTTTATTTTAAGATTGCGTGTCATGCAAGATTATGTGGAAAAAGTGTAATGAATGCAAAAGTTGTAATCCAGATTGAAAGGAAGGAAGAAAAAATGCATCAGAAAATGGCTGCTGAGACAGTGAGTGTGCCTCCTCTCGGTCTGATGTAGATAGAGGCATTATACTAAATATTTCTCAGTGGGCTTCTGACAGAATTCATGAAACACTGAAATGGGAACTTTTTAAGTGAACATTCATCATACAGCTGCTCCCAAATTGTTTGCTCAGGCCTACTATAATCTAGACACATGTAATCTTTAGGGAAAAGATGTCTTGTAGACTGCTTTCTAGTGCTAGATAAAGTTTTGAAAGTTTCTGTTGCATAACAATTTTTTTTCAGCATGTAAGGTTATATTGATGATCTGGATGAGGGCATCGAGTGTACCATTAGCAAATTTGCAGATGACACCAAGCTGTGGGGAAGTGTTGATCTACTGGAAGGCAGGAGGGCTCTTCAGAGGGACCTGGACAAGCTGGAGAGATGGTCTGATTCCAAGGGGATGAGGTTCAACAAAATCAAGTGCCAGGTCCTGCACTTTGGCCACACCAACCCCCTGCAGCGCTACAGGCTGGGCACAGAGTGGCTGGAGAGCAGCCAGGCAGAAAAGGACCTGGGAGTTTGGATTGACAGGAGGCTGAACATGAGCCAGCAGTGTGCCCAGGTGGCCAAGAAGGCCAATGGCA
>JAYRBT010000001.1:65637345-65653176 GCA_036023395.1 Myiotriccus ornatus | reverse complement strand
TATTTATTTATTTATTTATTTATTTATTTATTATTTGTGAGGATCAAAACGTTTTTCATTCTATTCAGGTATCTATTTCAAGTATCTAGTACTTGAAAAAAAATGCAGTCTAGGGTTATTTTAAATTATGCCTTTTTACAGCTGACTGTGGTGTCACTGAGGAATAATTGACAAATACAAATGAAATGGCTCTTCTTATGAGAGATAAAATTTTAGGTTCATGTAAGTGTATGGAGACATTCAACTTGTATTTTTAATTTTACTTATGATGTCACTCTATGACTATTTAAAGCGTGTAGAGTTTTTGCAAGGAAATGATAAAGTTTTGGTGAGTTTGCAGGAACTCCCATAAAATGCATTTTCAATCCTAACTTGTTTTAGTAAAGATTTTATCTGAAAATTTCATAGGTGTTTGAACCAGCTCCAGCATTTAAATCTCTCTGGCACTGGGGTTGGCATCCACGGGAGGGGTTTTGTGCTTCAGCAGGTATTATCAGACCAGAACTTCTGTCTTGCGAACATTCATGAGCTAACGAAAAGGAAGGAAGAAAGTGTTATATCTACACAGATTTGAAAATAATTAACAGGAATGGAGAAAGGGAAAGCATTTTTCTTTAGTATTAGCGGTCAAGGTGCCTACATATCCTAAGTCTAGTGCCTTTACATGTAACATGAAAAGATGATCTGTGATTTTTTGTTGATCTATCTGGGTGATTCATGAGGAATAATCTTCTCTTTTCCATATACTTTATTGTTATGTTTACTCTCCCCAGCCTTCTTCTCTCATATTTGTGGAAAAATGGGAGAGAAAGGAAAAGGGGTGGATAAATTTGTCATAGGCCAAAGAGACACAAAGCAATATAGCTATTTATTTTCAAACCTTTTTTTGTAACCACATATCCCTACATGTTTTTTATTGCTTTCTTTCTAGATTCATACTGTTTATAAGAAGTTGCACCTTCCCTCTCTTACATCTTCAGAGACATAAGCCTTGTTTCTGATTGGGTTTACAAGTCTTTGCTTTAATCATGGAAGTAGTTAGGCTGATCTTGTGCATAGGCTGATCCTTCTTCTCCAAATATCCCAGAAAGACTGAATGAGGCTTTTTCTCAAATTAAAATTTATACCAAACCTTGTATTTCAAGGTGTACATTTAAATGACAAAGTAAAAGTGTTGACAAATATAAAGGAGGAAGTTTGAAAAACAAACAGCCCAGAATAATGTTAAATAAGTTTATTTTTACCTGTTGCCCTCATTCCGTTGAATTCAAACTGCATTTGATCTGCAAAAATTTAAAAATTCAAAGAGATTTTGAAAGATGATATGGTTAGTGTAGCAAAGTCCAGTATTGAGTTTGGAGTTGTGTTTGCTCCAGAGTATTTTTGCTTGTTTTTTGTTATCTTTTTGGGATATGGTTTTTCAGATGAGCTATTTCTTATCACTGAGGTAGGTGCTTACAGTAGACTAGTCACAAAAGTGCTGTAATAAGGTGATTTGGTCTAGATTTATACTTTCAGGCTCAGGCAAACTTGATAGATAATTTTAACATTTAGAAGGATTTTGAGGTTTTAAACTAAGTTCTATGGTCATTTATTTCAGTATAGTAGTTTATTCCTTTTTATCTCAAAATGTCTTGCAGAATTAAATATGTAAATCTTTTCAGTAGATTTCTCATAAATAAGAAAATCACATGTAAGATCTTTCGAGAATTTTATAAAGTGAACTCCACCTGACCCTGGAGCCAAGAAGCTGCTCCATAGATGATGCTTTTTGTTGAAGCAGGTTTTAAGAAGTTGCAGCTTCATTCCTACTGCCTTTCATTTCAGCACAAACGTCCTGAGGTACTTGATTGCCTTACAAAGCTTTAAATAGAAAATCTGAACAGGTGGTTTGGGTTCAGGAAATAAAATAAGCTGTATTAGTGTAGACAGGGAAAATTCTTTTCTCATTACACACTACTTGGATGGAATTAAGCAGACAGCTCATGCTGAGAAATTTGAAACTCAGAGAATGCAACAGTTAAAAAGACAGACAATAAATGCAGTAGTTATTCAGGGATGGACCTAAAGAGTCTACAGTAGAACAGCTAACTCAAAATAAACAAACCAAAATAACAGAAAAAAAATCCTGTTATCTTTAACAATGAAAATCTTATTTTATAAACCAAGCATAATGATGACTTAATTTCTCTGATTAAAGTTAGTCATCTGTTTATTTTTCCAGGGTTAGTTAACTTTATTCGCATGGGATTATGTTAGCAATTATGTTTAGAATGAAATCTCTCTTCATTTTTAAACAGATTTGGGAGAGGAGAGGGAGAAAAAAATATTTGTTTGCCACTCAGTAATCCAGTCCAAATTTTCAACTGTCCCTCTGTGGCAAGAGGCAGCATATGACTTTTAAGCTACACTTGGTGCTGAACACATTTGAACAATAAGATTTAGATCACTAATATTTGAAGTATTTATTTCTAATTTGCTCACCATCTGCTCGGAGATTCTTTCTGTTTATATTTAAAGATCCCAATACTTTTTAAACTGAACTGAAAAAAAATAAATCTGTTAACTTGGTCTGGGAAGTAGAACTGCACACTGGTACATGATCCCTCTAAGAAGTTCAGAGATGTTTGATATCGGATTTTTATTGTTTCATAGCTTATCATCCCTCTGTTTGTTAAACAGCATCTTTTTTTAGAAAACAGCAACTGAATTTTGGATTTTTATGCTACTTTTTTACTAGCAATATAAAATGAACCAATGGATATAGAGCAAACCTTCAGAGTTACTTTAGACAGTCCTGATACATTGATATATTTTAACTTAGAAACTCCCAGACATGAATGAGTGTTGTGCATTAACTTCAGCACCTGATCATGTGCATATTGGAAGGTATCTAGAGACTGGGTGAGCAAAGACTGCTACTTCCTAGTTGTGCCACCGAAATTAACTCCCTAGAGAAGGCAATTGAATTAACACAGCATGTTTTATGTGCAACAAAACCAACCTAACCTGTATCCCTACTTCGCCTACAACTTTCAGAAGTGCAGTCAGGAACACACTGCAGCATCTGTGAATAAGCTGATTTTTCACATTAAATATTTGTTGTCTCTTCTCAATGATATTTAAACGTTAAATTTTAATGGGTTAATTATGTGCGCATTACCATTACACTCTAAGAGAAATATTCTTACTTAATACTGATGGCTGTTTTAAATGGTAGATTAATAATTTGGTGGTTTTTTTCTCATTGCTTAGGTTCTTTATTAAGCTCAGCTAAGCAAATTAGTGATGTTAAACAGAAAAATCAGAACCTAAAAATACTAATCATTTTATTTTAACTCCGATGTGTGCATTATGCATTTATATAAAGAAAACATTCATGCCATATCATTAGCAAACAAATAATAATCAGTCAGACATGAAGTATTAGTAAAAGACAAGAAGATTTTGTGATGAAGACAGGAGAAATAATAGAAATTTGCAGAAGGGCTGTTGTTGTATCTTGTAAGGAATAGCTAGAAAATTAGATTAATCAAGGAGCAGACATTTGGAAGAAAGTTTGTGTGAATGCCTGACAGTCTTGCTCTTTCCCTCATTTCAAATGTTGGCAGGGTAGCATGCAGCTCCAAGGGAAATGTGCTCCTTTCATACTTGAGTAATTGATGAATTGTATGCAATATGCAAATGAGAATCCATAAATCTTATGAATGACAGCTTAATTTATGTGAGCCTTAATGAATGCAGGATTAGATTTTAATTAAATATCCTCAAAGGCACCCTGAGTAGTAGGGTTTTTTAGGCCTTGTTTTTTGAAGACTTGTTTCACATGGAGTGCATTTTATGAAAGAAGAAAATCAGGCAAAGAACTTAGTAGAAATGTTTTTGTGTTTTAATGGTAAGCATTGTTCTGTTTTGTGAAGCAAACAGTACTTCAACTGATAATAAGCATTTAACAAAATATCTACAGATCTCTTTTGTACTTCCTACACAATTTCCCCAATTTGATTACCTTTAATTGCTGCTGGCTTCTGATATTGTATGCTATTTTTAATTACAGGAAAAGTTATTAAAACTTTTCCAGAAATAAACAGTATCTGCAGAAGAGTTCATTAAAGTTTGATTGGCTATATGAATGTTTTAAATGCTAAATCTAATTCCACTAAAATAAGGTGTTCCCACCCCATTTTGAAAATTGCATCTCTAGACAATACATAATGAGATAAAATGATAAATAACACAGAAGGTTGTAAATAACATTTAGCAAGCAGAATTCTAAGATAAAAGTGTTCTGCAACACTGCCTGATATTCCCAGCTGTCTTTGGAATAAGGGTACTGATCCTCACACCTGTTTTAAATTAGCCATTAAGAATGTGGCAAGAATCTGTTTGAGTTGGGAGAGAAAGTTGAGCAAAACTTCAGAAGTGCAGGCACTGAGGTTGTGCAAGACGTGGTTCCTCAGCCTTACTGTGCTGATCGAGTTTGTGTATTACTTGGTAGTGTTTCCACGGCCAAACCAGCAGTCCCTTCAGGTGATTTTCTGCTGACCTGTAACTCCCGTAAACACCACCAAAAGAAAGACCAGAAGTAGTAGCAAGGACAAGGAAGAATTGGTCTCTTCTTGGTTAATGAGTAGGTATAAAGTCATCCTGCACTTCCTTTTATCTTGGAGAGAGACCTCTTCAAGTCAGCTGTGGGCAGGTGTGGAGAACTCCTAGGAGAAGTGGCCTGTATGTACCATAGTGCAGCAGTGCTTACTTCCTCTGGATGTTCCTGCATAGCTGTGAGCTTAAATAAAAAGCTGTACAAGAGTGTCAGTAAAAGAGAGTATAAGACAAATTGACAAGATGAATCCCAAGGGTATGGTGGCATTCTGTTACAAAGGGAAATCAGGAAGGAATAACTGAGCAGTTAATGCAAGGATATAACCTCCTGCTTGAAACTCTGCTGGTGTTGGTGGAATGGTGTCAAACACGATGCTCAAAAAGGGTCCTTTAGGGTGTTCAGAGAACTACGGACCTGGAAGTCTGGATCTATATTTCACAAATAAGTAGAAGGAATATTGCTAATGGGCATTAGATAAATATGATGTACTAGGGAAGAGTCAATACTGCTTCTCTTAGGTGGACATTCTTAAAGGATTAATGAATATGTAAGAAAAGTCTGTCCAGTTGATAAAAAAAAATTTTCAGGGGTCCTCAGCAGGGAAATTATGCTTCCATGGGTTATTTGGAAAATAGCTTGTTTAAAATGTAGGAAACTAACCATTTTTTATTTGTTTTGTTTGCTAGTGGAGAAAGATCAGTATTGAAGTCTCATGATGGTCTGTGATAAGACTTATGTTTTTCAGTATTTCATAAAAAATATGACAACAATGGGAAGTAATAGTTCATTAAAAGTTAAATGTTAGAACTTTTCTGATTAGAGATAGGATCACTGGACTTGAGTAGAGAGTGAGCGAGGAAGCAAAGGTAAGATAGAGGTCTGTAAGAATGGGAGTGGAGTAAGGTGAGAAGGGAACATTCTTCTAGTAAAGAGAACTGGAAAATTCAACTAACAAATGGTAGATTTATAAAAAAAAAAAAGTCCTTGCTTCACCCAGTTTATACTTAACTTTCTAGATGTACGGCCATGGACATTGTATATACCAGTAAATAATACAGTTAAAGTTTAGGTAAGAAAAATCCATCCAAGATGGTAGAAGACCATTTCACAAGGCTCAGGAAATCTCTGGAATGCAGATTACTGGAGACTGGGAACTTATCTTCCTGGTACTGTATCACCATATGGTTTTCCTTCCCTAGAAATCTTCCTTAGGCAGGTGGTAGTGGTCGTCACCAGAAAAGGGATATCTGGGTAGAAGCGTCTTTGGTTTTACCCAGCATGATTACTGTGGTATGTGTTGCAGCCCTTGTGTATCTCCAGAGACATACATGGGATATAAACAGAAAGCATAGATTGTTTGTAATGGAGTGTGCGCTCTAAATATTCTAACAAGCAGATGAATTCTCAAATTGTTTGATGGGGAGAGGGAAAGAGAAAGTGGGACTGGCATGAAGAGCAGCATATTTGGAAAAGAATATATCTGTTGACCACCATCCAAATGTAGATGATTGCTGTCTGTAATTATCAGGACACATTTAACAGGTCTGGCAAATGCTTAAGTAGGAAGTTTGAATGGATATCTGATACATAAGTGGAGTGTGAATGACATGTATTATTGGACAGCTGAAGAAAAAGAAAGTGAAGAGCAAGAGGTAAAACTGGTTTTCATTTCTGCGGTCTAATTCTCCTTTACTAAATGGAACCTAGATATGTGTCCTTTCAGAACTGTAAGTAATTTGCAGCATTTTTATGTTTTAAAGACAGGTGTCAAAAGATATATTTTTTCAATTATTTTATCTGAATGCTGATGTTTTCTTTTTGCAAACTTCAGATGATGACTGAGTCAACAAAAGGGTGTTTGAGACCCTTCAGCTCCATGACGAGCTTAAATAAGCAGCTCCAGTAATGACTCCAAGTCTGGTAATGAACTAGCAAAAGTGGGGCGGAGGGAAGATGATCCAGCAATGTCAGCATTACACACCCTGTATGAGCTATTTCAGATATGGCTTTGTGTTTACAAAGTAGACTTCTATAATGCTTTATAATGAGCTTTGAATGATTACTTACTGTTACTTGCGTTGAGATTCTATTCTGGCTAGCGACTTCCATTTCTGAGCTAAAAGTGAGTGATAGAGAGAAAGGGAAAAGAGTCCCAACTTTTATATTGAGTTAGTTAACAGAGACTTAGATTGATTTTATTAGTGGATGCGTTTAAATAGAAAGATCAGTAACCTCCCTAGAGAAATAAGCAAATAAGGTAGTTTGGACATTGAAAGCTCTATTTTCTTCCCATACGAAGATATGTATCTATATTCGTACTATATATGTAGTTTCATATATATTTATTCAGCTCTCTATCTTGCTATGTTCCTTCCTAAAGACACTGTAGAAAACTGTACCAGAGCTATATACTGTAGCTAGAATATGTGCATATATGGCACATATATTTTATTCTCTGTATACTGATTTTATTTACTTGCTCTTTCTATGTTAAACATGAACACTGACTTTGGTCTTTATAGTAAAAAAAAAGGATGGATGAAGGTGAAAGAAAAGGGAGTCTTTGAGTTCACAATTATTAGATCCAAATAGAGTTCCACAAGATAAAATGTCTCTGTAATTATATTTAACAAACTGTAATATGCTACAATTTGCATCAGATTCACTGCCTACAATGCATAGTTCTTTTCAAGAAGACCTACATGAAGTTTATAACAAATAAATTGTTTAAGTGGAAATACGTATGGATTTTCTGCAAAGCATGAATTTCATCTTGTGAGTGGAATCAGGCCCAATATATCTATGGTAATTGTGAGAGGTAATTATAAGATCTCCTTGAGAAGGACGTTTTTACAGATCTCGATTTGGCTTTCAGCATTTATGAATTTGAATTGACATCCTCAGCACAGTGCCAATTCCGCATGACTAGATTCATTCCGCAAACGGAGTTTAAATGGCTGCGTATATATTGCTGAACTCACCGGGGCAGGGTTTTGTGCAAGGATCAAATTGTTACCCTGGTGTGGTTTGAGAAGAGGGCGATTTTAACTAGCTCTGTTGTACTTTTTGGCATCCCAACCAGATAATTAAAATGATCTGGTTTATTTACCAATATAGATGCCAAGTCATTTTAGATTCAGGTTAGCTTTTAGCTGACTGGATCTGAAGGCTGAAGAATTGCCACCCTGGTTTGCATGGAGTCAGGAGCCACTGATTTTTTTCCAGTGTCAAAGGAGCAGAGTTGTGCTGCTGTGCCTGTGGAGGGAGGAGAAGGAACTCCACACTGCTTGAATCCCTTGGCCTCTAGATCACACTTTTGGGCCTATCTATCATCTGACTGAATTTACACTATAAAGAGAACTTTTAGCTCACTCCTGATATATTTTCTTTCAAAATCCATCCTCTTCCTAGTCAAAAGAAACATTTTTTTTTTTTTTTTCTCACTCAAGGATTTAACCTCGCCATTGTTAGCTGAGAGTTTTACTAATTTCCAAGAGAGGAAGCCCGGGAACTAACTGAAGTCAGTCAGCATCCAGCGTGCTCTTGCAGTGAAAATGGCCACTTTATACTTGTTTAGCAAGTGTGTAGCCAGTATGTCGGGAAAACTAATTATCCTGCTCTCTTCTTCAACACTTATGAGACTGCATCTGGAGCACTGGGGTCCAGTTTTGGGCTCCCCAGTTTGAGAGATGTAGTGGAGCGAGTGCAGTGAGAGGCCACCACTGTGGCTGCAGGCTGAAGTGGAAGGCCTGTGCAGACAGGCTGTGGGAGCTGGGTGGTTCAGCGTTAACATCAGAAGGCAAAGGGAGGGTTTTGTTGAGGGTCTCCAGCTACCTCAAGGGAGACTCTGGAGATGACCTTTTCTCGGGAGTGTTGCAAAAAGACAAGAGCTGAAGTCCTAGGTGGCAGCAAGTTGAATTCTGTCTGTGGACAGAAGGAAAAATAAAGTCACCGTCAGAATCATTAAACACTGGAACATATTGTCCAAAGTGGTTTTCTAACCTTGGAGATACTGAAAGCTCACCTAGACAAGGCCCCAAGTAACCTGCTCTTTTTAATTTTTCCCTGAATAAGTGTTGGACTAGGCAAAATCCAGAGGCCCCTTTAAAACTAAGAAGTTCAATAATTTTGAGTTAAACATATAGAATCATAAGGTTGGAAAGGACCAAGGTCAAGTCCAACCTTTGACCAAATACCACCATGCCCACTAAATAGTAATGTGAAGGACTAGGTCTGCCTTGTGCATCCTATACTTTTCTTCAACTGTAAACACAGTATTTACAGCCAATTTCTGTTCAAATTCACCTTTGATTCTACTTCTCTATTTTAACAATAAAAAAAGTTAGTTTTGGTAAGTTTTAAGTGTGATGCAGTATTTTGTAATGGGTAAAATTAAAAGTCTGTAGTTGTTTATATGCTTTGTGAGTTCATCTTGTTTCAGCTTTGTGTGTAACTACGGTATAGCAAAAAAAAATTGAATCTAGTTTTGTTTAACTTAGCAAATTTTTGATGTGTGCACCTTTTAAATGGGAAACAGTAAGCAATGATATTCACTGGAATGTGTTATTCCAAAAGTTTGGAATATGTGTCTTGATTTGCTTACATTATCTGATTGATTCATTTTTCTCCAGGCCTCAGTATGTTCACCTCTAAAGAGGTAAGTGCTTCTGAGTTGCTTGATTTAGCATTTGATTTTGCCTTGATGGGATTGCAAACAAAGAATGTGTTCTTTCATACAATAATATTAACAGCCTAAAACATATGCATTGCACGTAAAGGATTTTGAAAAGTTATTGTAGGTGATAATGGCAATGGTAAAGTGTCATAAGCCACTTAATAATCTGATCATAACTGACAGTGGAGATGCTTTTATAATATTTACAAAATCGTGATAAGGTGGATTAATATGGCAGTTGCATTTTAAGCATCTAACAGAAACCTCTCTGAACAATTGTTAGCAATGATGGTCAATTAAAGCAGACTCTTAATGGAAATTGTACGAGAATCCTGAAATTAAAGGAAATGTGAAGGTATTATAAAAACTGTGGACAATTTTGTGCTAATTTTTTCAGTGATTAAGTCTTTTTGTAGGTCGGTCATAGTGTCCCGTGTCTTCACGTACGTATGAATTTTAGTTTAGGAAAAAATGAAGCAGGTGACTTAAGTCTTACTTCATTTTTGCTCTCAGTACTAATTTCAGTGGATAACCACGTTTGTATACATTTTTTTTAAATTATCTTTGTTACAGAGTTGTTTCCTTTGGCTTTGGAAAAGATATACTGTTGTTAGAACTGGTCTTTCATTCTCCTAGTCAGCTGTGCTGTGGTGCTTGTATGTACTTCCAGTGCCAGTGGCTGCTCATTATTATTTTATTTAATGCCAGATTAGTATTTTCAACTGGTGTTTGTAATGTATAGCCAACCATTACGTTACTATTGTCAAAACTGAGTACCAGACCCAAGCAGTGGGGCAGATACTGAAGGAACCTGAATAAGTCTAATAATGGTCTCACTACATCCCAAATGCATAGCAAGTTACATTATTTTTCATGATCCCTCTCTTCTTACTTCACTCCTCTCTAAGCTCTGGCAACACACTTGTGATGAAGATGGGGAGAAACGCAACTTCAGTAACTAAGAAGCTCACTAATAACAGAGATGTTGGATCTCATACTATAGTTACAACCTTCTAGCTGGTCAGTCAGTGAGAATACTTACATCAGTAAAAGTAGAATTAGTAGATCTTATTGATAAGTAGAATATTCCACAAATTGGTGCAAAATGAAATCAGAACAAATAGCTTCCAAAATGTATAAAAATCAGCTAGTGATCTTGTTTTGGTGATTTTTTTTTCCATTTAAAACAATATAAATAAGCTGTAATTCTGTTAAGCACAAATAAATAAAATTCACACTGCAGAATTGGATTCAAATAACAAAACCAAAGCCTTTAGTTTTGTGCAAATGCTCTAGAAGTTCTCTTCTTCAACCTACAGCATTGGTAACGCTTTCAGGTGCTGGCTAAAAGGGAGACTGGCACTTTCAGTGTGGTTGGGTGTTGAGTAGAATGGAAAGGTTTTTGAAGGTCTGATTTGTAGCTTTGTTTTCATTAACTCTGACAAATGGCAGATATGCAGAAGTGTTAGGTTAGAAGGTTTGAAGCATTTGTTGAGTAATCAAAATGTAGTAATTATACATGCAATTTGGTGTTTTTAACAGCTCTTGACTTGCCTACAACATCTAGGACTTGGTTGGCGCCAGGTAGACTTGGCAACAACTCTGAAAGGTGTGAGTCATGGGAATAGCTGGCAGATCCCAGAGATACTAGTACATACCTGAGAAGAAAAAAGTTCTTGACCTCTTTCAAACAAAGCAAAGGGAATATAAAGATCAAAGGTTAGAACATTTTCAGTCCCTTTGCTATTCTTTTTTGGTATATTTTGAATTTCACAACATCATGGATTACCTGCTTGTTCAATGGCCATCCAAATTTTAAGTAAAGATTATTAAAAATCAGATTAATGACATTGCTAAGGTAACTGTTGTTTTGTGGTGTCATGGTGGGTTATATTATCCACTGGGGATATCTCTAGCTGGTACAATTCTCTTTAAATGGAATATTTATAACTATTGTAGAGCAGACAATTTACAGAGGCTGTAAGCTGCTATGCAACTGCCACTGGCAAAAGACAGCTGCTGCTGCTGCTGTAGGCAATATAGGAATACCTGCTATGATTCACTTAAAAAATATTATGGAACATAACCTTAGGAGATCTATTCACAGATACCTACAAATGAAGTTGCAAGGACATGAAACAATATTTCAGTCTTCTTGTAACTATTGTTTCAAAGCAGGCAAAAAAACAATTGAGCAAAAGAGATTTTTACAAAAATTTATACCCAGAGTGCTTGAATACAAAATTAAAATGTAGTATTGCTTACCTTATCTGTTTCTAATTACAGTATCACAGAAGGGTTGGGGTTGGAAAGGTTGTCTGGAGATCATCTAGTCCAACCCCCCATGCCAAAGCAGGGTCACCTAGAGAAGGTTGCATAGGGTCACATACAGGCGGGTTTTGAATGTCTCTAGAGAAGAAGACTCCACAACCTCTCTGGCCAAGCTGTTTCAGTGTCACGCTCAAAGTAAAAAAATTTTTCCTCGTGTTCAGAGGGAACTTACTGGTTTTCAGTTTGCTCCCATTGCACCTTTTTCTGTTGCTGGGCACAACTGAAAAGAGTCTGGCCTCATCCTCTTGACACTTGCCCCAAGATATCTGTATGCATTGATGAAATCCCCTCACTTGTCTCTTCTCTAGGCTAAACAGCCAAATTAATGTTTACTTAACTATTTTCTAAATTGGTCTTGCCTTAATATTAGGGCTAAAAGCTTCCTTGAATGTATTGGTGTGTTAATTAATTTATTAAGAATTTGATATGAGATTTATGCACTGTTATTTCACAGGCATTACCTCACAACCAGCAATGAAAATGTGATGTATCAGAAAGACTAATTTTTAAATTTTGTATCCATGGGACAGTGTGGTCAACCAGGTTTTGTATAAAATTTTGTATAAAAATTGTTATTCCTTGAAGAAAGTGCTTGATGTCAGTTTTGGAAAAACTTATATATTACTTTTGTAGACCTAAGGTGCTGAGGCTTTGATAGAGCAAAGATGTATTAGTTTTTTATATTCTCTTCTGATACTCAGATTATATTGTTGAATCATGGCTGGCTGCTTCAATTTACTTCTATCCATCTTAATTTCTTAAATTTTTACATAAGCAGAGGAAAATACCTCCTAAATATCCTTTAGGATAGGTGCAGATTTACTGTGATTGAATTGAGATATTAAAAAAAAGCCATCCTATGCAAATCTGTAGGAAGATATTGTGCCCTCAGTTTTTAAATTGAGACCCTTTTGGTTAATGGGAGCTTTGCTTTAGAATTACTGGCATAATATAGCTCACTCAGGTCCACTTAATCGATTTGGCCATGATAACTGAACTTTTTTTTCCCATGAATTTTCTTTATTGTTTTGAAAAATGAAAGAAGAATGCATTTGGTGCTTTGCATATGTGGTGATTTCTATATATACTACAAAATGCTGCCAGGGTAGTGATAAATTTGCTTCTGGCATTGAAGGTCTGTATCTTGAGGGGACTTTTCTTCTTCATTTTTTTATTCACAGAATGCTATTAGTATTGTTTTTACAGTGTAGGATATTTATAACAGGAAACATCTGTGGAGCCACAATAAAGAATAGTTTTCATAAAGCAGTTTTACATTATCCTTCTACCAGTATCTGATAACAGTCACATTTATCTGGGTGTAGGAATGTTCTGACAGGTGTAAGGGATAACTGATTGATATAAACTCACTACTGCATGAAAATGAACCTTTTGATAAAGACATCTTAGTTAGAACTGATAAGTAAAGTACAGAGAACATAACTGTCTGCTATTATGTATCATTTTATTACCTTTATGTTGATCTTGATCTTTTAAATGGATAGTAAAGCATTGACAAAAGATGACTGAATATAGACATTCGTATAATGTACCTTTAGCAGGAGCATAATCTTTAGATCAAGGACAACTTAACAGGCAAAGGGCTCATAATTCATTAAAATAGAGACACTATCTAGTTCATAACATGGAAAACTTAAACAATGTGGTGTTCTAAGGATTCAAAATTAATACTTTTTCTATTTCTTTAAAATATAGCTCTATTTAGGTTTTGATGGATTGAGAGGCAGTTGATAGTGTTGGCTAAAAATTAAAAATAGTTAAGAAATTTATTTCCTGTTTTACCAGTTCCCAGAGCTTTTATGGGCATATCCATGTTAACATCTCTCTGATATTAACTTTTGAGCAGATGGATGCTGTGAAAATTATTACTTCATTTAATAAGATAGAAATAAAAGTGTTTCTCCACTTACATGTTTTCTGGGAACATATTCTGACTCTTAAGTATTATTAATACAGTCTTCTGGTATTTTAAAGAAGAAAATAAATCATAATCTGAAACCCTACAGAACCTAAAACTGTTGTCTTTATTATACAATAGCATCTTACATCAGCCTGTAGTTGGAATCATGGAGTAAACATCAAGAAGTTTTATATTTTGACATGTGTTGATTTAATTTCATATAGAAATAGAGTCATTAAAATAGACCAAGAAAATTCCAATTAATAGGAAAATGAAATAGACCAAAGCACAAACGAAATAGGTAGACACCCACAGTATTTCATCATATGTTAGATATTATTTTAAAAAGTTTTTGGTAATGTATGTGTTGGACAACATAAATTTATGCTTATTTAGTAAAAAAAT
Organism: Myiotriccus ornatus; assembly: GCA_036023395.1. NCBI lineage: Eukaryota > Metazoa > Chordata > Aves > Passeriformes > Tyrannidae > Myiotriccus > Myiotriccus ornatus. Next base: position 65,639,241 of record JAYRBT010000001.1, on the reverse strand, counting down.
ATAAGACATCCAGTCCTGTATGCTATAACTAGAGGTTTTTATATTTAGTAATTGCAATTTATTAATCATCCAATGAAACAAATACATTTTTTCTATTGTCTGAGGCTAGAACCGTAAGTCCTCAGTACTACTAAGGTGGAAAAGGGAATGATGAAATCTACAAATTAGTAATAATTTGTGCTATTTCTTAACCACTGTTGATAGTTTTTTCAACTTCAATTTCTTTTAAAAAAGTCAACTTGAGAGGAAAAAAACCCATTTGCTATTGTAAATGTGGATGAACTTTAAGTCATTATTTTAAAATTTCGATGCTACATACGCATGGATAAATGTATGTATGAATGTCGTGTTTATTGTCAGCTCATCAGAATCTGCTAGATTGCCTGAGATGTGGTAATCTTATTCTTTCATTTACCTTTTTTTATTTTAAATAAAAATTAGAGTGTGGTTTTCTGAGATTCATCCTTTCATCTTTACTGTGAAAGTGGCCTCCTAAATAACTGGTAGAACTTTGACATGTTATTTTTAATCAAAGAGATTTTCTGTCCTAAATTTAAAGGAATTTATGCACATGATTAAGCAATTTCTTGAATGAGGGCCTTCATTTTTACCAGCAGGATACTTCATATGAACAGTAGTTTGTGCTGTGTAATTAAAATACGTTATCAGATTTAGCTTAATTAATGTTAAAACAAAACAAATGCTTGATGCCTGCTTCAAGGACATGAAAAAAAAAAAAAGCTTTCCTGCTTTCTTGATTTGTCATGTTGTGCCAATGTTGAAAATGAATGAATTATGTTCCTTGCCATAGTGACAGATTCTTTTACCTGAAATGTTGTTCTGCATATAAAAGTTGTCTGAAATCAGTTGTTCATATGCTGGAGAAGTCCATGTACATCTTGTATGCAAATTATTATCTTTTAATCTGTTTATGAATATAGCAAGGTTGAGGTAACAGAGGTCTGAAAAAATTAACATTGCATTATCTTTGTTTTTTGTGTGGTTAAGTTAAAATTTTCAGAGCATGCTAATAATAATTGTGGTTAATTTTCCATATTTTTATGCCAACTGAAAAAGAGAGGGGTGTGGAGTTGCCTCTTCGAAATATACCATCTCTGTCCAAGACACTGCATTAGTGTGTCAGTGAAATGTTCACATTTAAGAAATGACTGTATCATCCACCTCACGTGACTCTTATCTCTTCTTCTCCAGCGGCCAGTAGTAAAATTTGACTTGCATGAAATGGCAGGAGAACTATGTGACTGTTTACAAAGGTTGTTCAAGAATCTTTGAGGCCTATCAGCATATAAATCACGTTACTTCTTCTTTCCGATCTTGATCTTTCTAATACATGTTTATTATATGTGTGTTGTTTTAGTACTTATATTCTAAGCCTAATAGCACTGGTACCATATTTTGTTTTTCATTTAAGGGGAACTATATTGATAAATTCAGTTTTTCACATCATAGAAAGTATCCTCCTTGTTGGTGATGCATGTAGACTCGATAGAGGCTGAAGTTTAAGTGAACAGAACAGCTGAACTTTTGTTGCACTTGAAATCATGGTCCCTTTAATTAAGGGTGAGATTTACCAGACATGGGAATAGAGGACTTTGACATACATAGCATTTAATCTGGCACCTTCCATGAAAACTAAAATTTTCTTCCAAAAATGAAAGTTTAAAATGTAAAACAGGAAAAACCTAAAAAAACCCCATATTAGCCTTTATTGGAGACAACATTTTCGAATTTTCAAAGCAGAATTCAGCTTTTTGAAATAATTTCTTTTACAAAGAGTTAGAAAATCCTAGTTTGGAACAGTACTGATCTACACCTCTGTACCATGTCATTAAAGTGCTGGCACATTTTAAAAGTGAAACCTAATGAGAAAAAAGA
>JAYRBT010000001.1:65605402-65637245 GCA_036023395.1 Myiotriccus ornatus | reverse complement strand
AGTACTGATCTACACCTCTGTACCATGTCATTAAAGTGCTGGCACATTTTAAAAGTGAAACCTAATGAGAAAAAAGAAAGAAAAAAGAAAGGAAACTCCTGAAAAAGTATAGATGAAAAACAAACCAAAACTAAAATGCAGCTCATATTTTAGAATTCTTTACTGGAATTGCATCCTGGCAAAGGCTGATTAGAATAAATGAACCTCTCCTGACCATCAGCTCTCACTGGCTTAGAAACTGAGTTGTGGAAGCATAACATGTATTAGCTTTGGTGCTTTTTTCTGCCTTTTTTTTCTCTCTCTCTCTTTTTTCTTTATAATATATTTACAGGTCTTGGCAATATCTGAGAGACCTTGTTTTCATTTCTGGTCACCACCTCAGCAAACTAATCAATGAGGCATGAACTGCTATCTGCAGAGAAAGAAATGAAAAATAAACCAGAGATAATCCTTCAGTTAAAAGGTTATTCTGTGCGATAAAAGCTATTTTGTTAATTTATTTACTTACTGGTACAGTGAGATAAAGTGAGAGAACAATTAGGGAATTCTAGTTGAAAGGATTTAAAAGGGCAATGACGACTTAATATTTTAGGTTATTTCATTGACAATATAGTTACACAGATTTCTTAAACTAAAAAAAAATTAGTTTTCAGTGAATCAAAATTCTGTTCAGTTCAATTAGTGTTTGCTGCTATTTGTATTTTATCTACTACTCATATCTTCATGCTCACAAATATTAGTTTCAATCTAAATTTTATTTTATATGGTAATTTGTTTAAACTAGGATAATAAATTATTTCTAAAAATATCTGCAGTAATAATTGTTTCGGTATTTTATCCCTATTTTTCTTCTTCTTGTCTTTCTTCTTCTAAGATGCGTAAAAACTTTGTTGTTTTGACCTATATGTAATCTGGTAGAGAATATTGGCAGTTGACAGACTATTATGTGTTATTTAATTTTGCTTAATGAAGCTAATCAAAAATTATTTTAATATTCAGATAGTTACTTCTGAATATAAACATCAAGTATAAGAAAATTATTAGTAAAATCTGTACATAACAAGTTGCAGTATTAGTTTGTTTTTTTTTCCCAGTGTATTTTTAAAAAAAATTTAATTTATTTATCAAATCTTCCCAGTGTGCAAGTTTGTATTTTGGGTTTTAATTCTGTTTAGTTGCAAACAATTTTAGAACTAGTTTTTGCACACACATCTCTCTCTACCGATTCACGGAAATTTTGATAAGCAGAGATACATAGAGGTATCTGTCTTTCTCTAAGTCTGTCAGGAGGGTTTTATCTATGGTTGGGAAAAAGTAACGCAGTGAGCAGCTCCTTCACCTTTTGGAAGTGGACAATGCTTTGTAGCGTTCTGTGAAGGCAGAATAATCCACCTCTAAGAGATTCGATCTGCAGTTTTTGATACTTTCCAGCTTCTGTCATTTTACAGGGCTATCATTGCCAAGAGATTTTCTGTTTCTCTTTTGTATCTTCATCTTTTTCTCTGCTTGAGGATTGATCTTGCCTTTTTTATTCTACATGGAGAGCTGTCTTTTACTCTGCTATTCTCTTTCTCACTTCTGTTGTTACGAAGCCGATTTTTTCCAGAACCGTGAAATTTGCACCTTTTTTATTCTAGTTTGTAAGAGAAAATATTTGATGTTGCTCAGTTCTATCTCTAATTTTTTATAAGTTGTAGAGACATTGACCTAGGTCTTGCAAGTTGGAAGCACTTTTTACACAGATGGGTTGGCCATACTTTTTGTGAGCTACCAAGGATATGCTATAGTTTCCACAAAAATCAAAGGGAGTCTTTCCTTTGGTTATAAAGAAAAGGGCTCATGACTACTGTTGCCAACAGCAGTACATACTGGAAGGGTATCAAGCAAATCCTCTTTCATATCAAATTCAGGTAGTGGAGATTCTAATAAATTTCAGTGCAACCTTTGCTCCATGCTTCAACACAGATGCTCTTTCATGGTCCTGAGCTTGTGCTTCCAAGGGAAGTATTTTGGTTTTCCTTCTCTGTTTACTCACTGCCTCCACCTCGTGGAACTGGCTCACCTGCCACATGTTACAGTTTTCCAAAGTGATAAACTCAGGAGAGGCAGATCAGGTAAGTTCAGCTTGGCTAGTTAGAAGCAGAAATGGATTGTCAAATCTTGGTCAAGCCAGTTTAGAATTTCTGCAAAAAAAAGAACCAGCAATGTGCTTGGAGGAAGAATTGCCATAGACAAAGTCTGGCATATTGTGGTAAGACAGGCGTCTTCCACTCCAGGAATCATTGGCTTCATTGCACGAAGCATCTCACTCCTTGCTCCCACGTAAAACATCTTTGTTTCCTATTGAAACTCTGGTTTTTTTGTAACATAATTGTTCATATTTACATTAGGATCATTGTGCTTTAAGTGTTTTCCAAATATGCTAGACCAGAGGCTGTTCTGAAGGACTAGCACCTAACACATCCAGACAAAAGGAATACTAAAAGAAGGTGTTGCTGGTATGCATGTATACTCAATATATTAATATTCAACATTTACGTTGCAGCTATAAACTACCACATTTGTGTAGTTTGTGCTGTACTTTGTGTTTCTGTGTGCAGAACAGCATTGCTCCTGGATACTGTGACTTTATTATTCAAAAATTCATATGCACGTGCAGAGTAGAGATGCAAAAAAATTTAAGCCTAGCTTGACTTAAGTGTTTTCGGTGATGTGATTCCATCATAAGCTTTAACAGGTTCTCATTCTTGAACAAGTTTTGGTGAATACAAGACCCTTTTGAGCTAGAGTTGGTATTTTTCTTCTGGTCATAGTGGTCACACACTTGATTGCAACCCAAATAAAGTGAAGTTCCTATATGTCATTATTGTGAAGGATTTTGTACATATCAGTGTGTGTGCACTGAGTGCCTGCAGTCTAAGTCACCACCTTTAAAAATGAGGTTACGGAAAGAGAAGAAATATGAAAATCATAGAATCATTCAGGTTAGAAAAGACCCTTAAGATTGAGTTGAACTGTAAACCCAACACTACCAAGTTCACCGCTCAACTATGTCTCTAGGCACCACATCTGCATGTCTTTTAAATACCTCCAGGTATGGTGACTCAACCACTTCCTTGGACAGCCTCTTCTGATGCTTGACAGCTCTTTCTGTGAAGAAGTAGAGGTGGAAACCCTTTACTCTCCCGTTGCCACAGCTCAGTGGTCAAAATGTGATGTGGGGGACCTACTGGGTAGCGCTAAGGTTCTCTGAGAAAGTGCAACAAGTTGACCAGCAAGAAGGTTAATGTTACAAATGGGCTGTACTTGTCCTGGGGTGGGACACTCTTCATCTCATTGAAGCTATTTAGGTACATGGAAGGAAATGAAAGATTTCTTGGACAAGAGAAAAAAAAAGAGCATGAATCAGTGTCGTGGTAAGGGAAGTCATCCAGAAGGTGTAAAAGTTGAGTGCTAATCTGTGCTTAAATAATGTTTTATTGGAAACTAAGCCACTTCTGTAGAGCACAGACAGAAATCCTTCGCCCAGATGAATGGTTTTACTAATGTTACATTTTTTTCCTTTCTTTGTAGTTTAGCAGACCTCTCAGTCTCTTCTTCAGTCTCAACCTTATTATCCTGACCTGCTTACAGGATGATTAGTTTTCTTTGTAAGAAGTATCCCCCTGCTTGGCTTCAAACAGTCTTTTTGTCTGTGTGTCACATTCTGGATAAGTAGTCTATACTCTAGATGGTTATATACAAATTAGTGACTGCTTCTCTTTCTGCAATAGGTGTGTTTAAGTTTAAAGCCACTTAATAGTTAGGTGACTAGGGTCTCTATATAATAACCATTGTAGCCACAAACAAATCCCCAAAGGGATGTGTGTCATCAATCCCAAAGGGATTTGTGTCACCTTAACATAGGTGACTTAAAAGAGATGGGGATGAATGGAGGGTGACTCGCTCTTCAGGGAAACATTTTAAATGACTGACTTTGAATGAATATGTACTTCTGGAAAAATTAGGGTAATTGAAATCAGTATTCCCCCTTAAAACTTTTTTTAAAAAAACCCCCAATGTCTGTAAATGAAAATTTTTGTAAAATGACTAGAAAATGTAATGCAGTGTTTATTATTGAATGATTGACTTCTTTATAACTTCAGAGTATATTTTGCTTGCTTTTTGCCTGGACACTGAAGTCTAGAAGTGAACTATTCAGCCTCCAAAAAATAGCAGTATATATTTGAAACATCATCAGAATCTTTTCAGAACTAAGGGGAAATGGTGCCACATCTAATACATTATTTATCAAGCTACAAGTGCAGGAATAACAAATATCTTAATTAGTGGAATTAATCAATTATACCTTCATACATTAGTTGCCTGTAGTCCTCTATAAGGAAAAAAAAGTTTCTTCTGTTATTCTACCTTTTTAAAATGTGGTTATCATGCTCTCCTTCTTTCAAGCATTTAGAACAAAGTCCTGATAATTTAATTACATGCCTCATTCAAATTCAGGATCATATGAACCTGTAATGGCTCAAATAATCTGTTTACTGATAATTCATCCAGCAGTGCTTTTTTTTTTTTTTTTTGAAGGGAGAGGGGAAGGGAGAACCTTATCTGCAATTTCACTTTGGTACAGTATTATAAAAGAATAACAATATAGTTGTACAGTCTGCCATTTATTTCAGTGTTTTTGGGTGCATTTAAGCTATTGAATTAATCTCACTTTTAAACAATAGAATATAATACTTTAATAGCTTGCCTTTGCACTGGCTTTGTGGGATGCTGAAATTAGTATTATAATGCACTGTGTATAGTTTCTGCTGAATCTGATTGCTTTAGCAGCAGTCAGTTTGATAGTATCAGGTTCCAGCTTGCATTGCTGGGTCAACATGGACCCAGGCCATTAAAGGAGAAAGGTTCAGGGAAAGTTCATTTCTATTGTTTTACCATGGTTACAAAACAGAGAAAAAAAAGAGAAATCCTGCATTTGTAACATATTGCTTCCTTGGGCCCTGAAGGTAGTATGATCTTTTTTCCCTCCTAAATTGAACACAGAAATATAAACCTCCTGATTATCTGTAATGTAAACAAAAGAATATTTTTTGATCGCTTTTAAAGTAAAACACAGATGTTCTGCATTGACTGCTGATGTCATTAAACAAAGCGTTTGTATTCATTTAATATGGTCTCCCAAACTGTTAGCATTTAAATTTGTTACTAGGTCAGTAGAAAACTTCAAACTTCATACAAGCTGTTATAATACTGACTTCTGTTTACATAATTTTCACTTTAATTAGCTCACAGTAAGCTGTTGAAATAAGTATGTTTGCTTTTTCTTTAAAATAAAACATGTCCATTCAAGATTTTGTTGTGATTATAAAATGAAGAAACATTTTAATGAAAAAGCATGATCTTAAATGTCATCATATGTGTGTAACATTTACAGCAAGGTTCTAAACCACTCGTGAGGTAACATTGTGAAGGGGTTTAAATCTTAAGATAAATGTGTTTGTTACATATATAAGGGAAAAATAGAGAAAGAATAAAGGACTTATCACAGCACTAGTATGTTTTACATGAGAATTGGTGAAGAAAGCTAATTGTACAGCAATGAGTACTTCATACAAAGAGGTAAATTGTGTAATGGGTGTAATATGGAATAAAATTTGGTATCTCTACCAATACGAAGAAATTCTGCAATGCAAATGGTTTCACAAACATTGCCATAATGGAAAGATTTGCACAAAATTTGATGAATTCTGAAGGTTGTGACATAGAATAATTTTCAACAGTATGTTTTTATTTATAAAGGCTTTTATGGATAATTCCCATAAGACACTTTTTAGATAAGTGAAGCCATTTTTAGATTTGACTGTTATACAAGTCAAAGAGATAATGGCATTCAAGACAGTGCTCATTCTGGAAACTAGCTTTCGGGGGTGAGTTTATATTTGTCATTTTCCAGAGTTGCCTGCCGCTAGTATTATTAACTATGATCTCATTAAGAAAACCACATTTCGCATATGCTAAGCTGGGCCAGGTTGAATGTGTATTTTAATTTAAGATCTTTGGGGAACATGCAGATAATATTGTTGACTTAGTATGTGTCATTAATCTTCCAATATGGTGGTGCAGGGCATATGATCTTAGGGTCTGTCTACCCGAAATGTTTCACAAGATAGATCTGTGGTCATTTGAAAGATTCATTGCACTGTACAAATGCAATTGACTGAATTGACATTTGAGTATTAACAATCATGTTGTGGAAAGTTAAAAAAAAAAAAAGGGAAATATTTGGTTGTTTGACCTACGTGAAAGTTAAAAAACTTTATAGAGTGCAAATGAGTGCTAAGTAAACTCTATTACCCTTTGTTTACCCTTAACTACACTTCTAAGGTTGGTATCCATTAGCAAATGACATCTGTTTTTTCGTTTGACTATGGTGCTCATTTTCTTTCTTACATGATTGTGCTAATGTTGTGGTGCCCTGTTAATCAGCTGCAAGGATTGCAGTCTGTGTGTATGCATACTGCACAAACAGATACACACGTGTTTGCTATAGAATCATAGAATCATTTAGATTGGAGCCATTAACCTAACACTGCCAAGTGCACCACTAAACCATGTCCCTAAGCGTCCCAGCTACTTTCCTTTTATATACCTCCAGGAATGGTGACTCAGCTTCACTGGGCAGCCTCTTCTGATGCTTGATAACCCTTCTGGTGAAGACACTTTTCCTAATATCCAGTCTAAACATCATCAGACTGACACTCCTGTAGTTCCTAGTATGAAGATATGATGATTAGCCTTGAAGACTGAGATTCTGTTATGGTGGGGAAACTGGAAATGCTCATCTTTCACCATTTAGTACTTGGTAGAAGAGTCACGGAAGCTAGAGCTGAACTGTTTGCATATTGTGTGTTTCTCTACTTAACTTGAGTAGTGCATAGTCTCACAGCCCAGTGGAAGAGAAGATGGCAATCAGTACTTTGTAAAGATAGCGAAATCTAGATTGATTCCTCTATTGCTTTAAGGTGTTTTGGAATGAGAACACCTATTGCCTTGGTGCAGATTCCTTATTGGAGACTTCTGTGTGGGGAGAGTGTACTGCACTATATCGTCTGTAGATACACATATGTATGACATATATACACACATACAACCAAACATATATCTCAAGAGAAGAGTTACTATATGAGAAAGAAAGCTCTTGCAAGGACTACATCCTCCTTTTCCCCAGGAGTCCAAAGCATGCCTTGTCGTTTTTCTTCCATTAAGCCATTGAATAAATGGATAAATTGTAACAAACAACTCCTTTACTTTTCCTCATATTGCTTAAAATCATTAATTTTTTTATCTCTTTTAAAAGGTAGTATAATGAGAATATACTGAGAAATATGAGAAAGCATCATTACAAACATATTATACTTTGGCCACTTTATTCACTTCTGTTAAAACAGAATATATCTGTTATCTAAGTCAAGAAAATTTGGAGAAGGGTAATTGATTGATACAAAGATTTTCGAATTTGCCATTTTGTTGCTCTACTCACTTCTTCAAATATAGTTAAATTTTTGGAAAAACTGCATGAGCTCACTGTTCAGTTAAAGAGCTTGAGTATGCTTTTGTATTGGAGAGCTATAAAGTTATGAAGACATCACCCTGACCTTCAGCCAAGCATGTAACCAAGCATGTTGCTGGACAGGATAATATTTAATTTAATTCTGTGAAAGGAACAGTCTTTGGCTGTTTTGTATTATTTTTCCTTGAGAACTTGATCCATTACAACACAAATGCAGGTCTGCTAGAAATATTTATAAATGACATAGAAAGCATATTTTTTTGTCAAGTAGGTCTTTTTTTAGTATCATCTTTATTACTGAAGCTTGAAACTGCAAAAGCTAATACAAAGTCTCAAGCAAGCAGCTACAATCTTGGGGAAAACTGTAGCACTGATGAACATGTATCTCATAGTTTGACCCATGACAACTTGATCAGTGTCTGACATTCAGACATCATCAGCCAGAACAAATTCAGGAGAAAGAAACCCCTTTGGATTAGTTTATTTGATGATTTTGGGTGATTTTTAATTTCTAAGCCCTTAACTTGCATGTGACATAACATTTTCAGAGCTTTTTCTATGTGTAAGCAAGACAGAGTGATGGAAAAGTAGATTTTTGTTGGTAAGAAAACAGAACAGAAACTGACTCTACTTAGTTTTTGAAGATAAGCCTTTCAGAAAAGTGGAAAATATGGGGAGTCAAAATATAGTTGTGAATTGGCACCTGCTTTAACTCTTGCCTAACTTGATTCTGGGAATAGAAATATGTTTGTAATTATTGTGATCAATTTGTATTTCATTATCATCTTAATGCTCAGTCAGGATTTGTTCTTGTTGCGGTACAAGTTACGTGGACAGAGCCAAAAGAGAGTTCTATGTGCATGTTACAAGTGGAGATGTTCCAGTCACAGAGTATGTTAATCAGGCATCATATAGATGTCTATACTGGCCAGCTATAGTGTGCCTCAGGAGAGTGTACTGCAAGTCTTGCTACCATTTTGCCTGTCTTGGAAGTTGTATTCCTGTATAGAATTCCCTTATATGAAATTTTACTGTATGTGTCCTGTGCTGCTGAAGATGTGAGTTCCTAAAAGGAAGAATGAATTGAATTAAAGGTTTCTCGATGAGGATTCATCATGAGAATGCATTTACAAGCATTAGAAAAACTTGATGAATTTGTTCTTTTTATTTTGGGGGTTCTTTTTTTTTGGCTAAAATCAGATGGTTTTGAGATGTTTGTCTTTTCAGACATAGTGCAACAGTAATATGACTTAATTTAAAAGTCTAATGTCTTCATAATGTACTTTGAAGATGGGAGGTATAGGGACTAGAAGACCATATGTAATTTTTCCAGTCACAAAGTAAATACAGAGCATATCCATATTTAAATAAACTTCTCAGTTAATGATTTATGCATTTCTATAAAATAGATCCTTCAATATCTTCCTATGTAACTCAGCTGTATGAAGATTCACAAGTGAAATTACCAGAATTACAAAAAAAAAAAAAAAAAAAAATTTAAAAACTCTTACCAGAAGTAGATACATTTGTCATCTCTATTATCTAAAAACATACTCCTTGTACTTTGTAACAGAAATGACTGATTAACCTTTCAGTGTTTCCTTAGGATAATACATTAGTAGCAGACTGTTATTCTGATAGGGCAGGCTTTACATAAGGTTTGGAGCACTGGCTACATTTCAGGCCTGCAGATAATTTACCTACAAGCACTGACTAAGGGTTATGGCGATATATTTCAAGATACCACTAGATTTGATCCTCTGTCGCTTGACAGCAATGCATGAGTGACGTTTAAATTGTTGAAAGGATAACAAATCTAAGTGTCTTAAGTTGGATCACTTTCATATTTCCATTTGGACTTACAGTACTGTCTGTTTTTCTGTGGTTCTATTTTTTTAGGACTTGGGAGTCTAGGACTGATACTCTGTATTGTGCAAATCCCTATAGTACTACTGCTTTGGAGGGAAAACTGTGCTACTCTTCATATGGTTATGGATGCTGCTCTGCAAAGAAAATGGGAGGTTGAATTTGAATGATTGTTTCTATTCCTTGCCATGCACAAGGAAAGTAAAATATAAGTTTATTTTATGATATTCCATAGTAGAATATAATGGCCAAGCAAGGCTACATCTAGACAGTGTAACAAACTTGGGATCTTGATTTCACAAAACAGATTTTGGGGGACTGGGTACATAGCTCAGGGTTGGGTTTTTCCCCCTAGAGTATACTGTAATTATATGTTCCCTTTAAGTTAATTTTTTGCTGTGTTTTGGAAGTAAAGCACATCTAGAGTACACACAAGGATTTACTAATTGAAGTGTATCTACAAGGGTAATCACCACTCCTGTATCCCTTGGTCCACATGGGGTTTCAGTGATGAGCATTGCACAAATCCATTGCTGACTGATAGCAGGTTACTATCCCAAAGAATATGAAGTCTGACAGAGGTGAAACTAATGGTGTGCATACTCCTTAACTTCCAGTTTAGGACTTCCTTACTGATACCAGCTAGAAGTGCACTCAAAGAGCAGACCTATCTCACTCTGACTCTAGCTATCACCTGCTCAAAACCTGTAATTTTTAGTGCTCAGTGTTCATCATTACATTAATACTCAGTTTGTACTTATACATATATGCAAACACAGACTGCCTTATCTAAAGGTTTAAATTCTTGGTTTTAATGGATTCTGCATTATTACCATCAGTGTTACATCAGCTCAACAGTTATAGCTGTGCAGACTAGCAGAGAGTCTCTTCAGTATTTCATATCACTACTCTTACTCTCAAATGTACAATAAAAGTCACTTTCAAGCTTTTATTTAGGCGGTTCCAGCAATTCTTTGGAAGAGTACGGTTAATGAGTGTGGGTTTTCAGAATTAAAAATAAGGTGAATAAAGGGCATTGAACATTAACCACAGTCTCTGGCAGAAGCTAGAATAAAATTTTTCATTTTGAGTATAAAGAGTTTTTTAAAGGGCAAAGGGTTTAAGATATAGGCAGCTTCATTAAAAAGGTGACAGTTCACTTGTTTCAGCATTTCATGCAAAGAATTGTGGCCAATTAAGTGATGAGTGCATTCAGATATTACATGGATACACTGATATGATGGAACTCCATTATCAACTGTTATGAATAAGAATACCATATTAATTAAAAAACTGCCAGGAGAACAAGAATATTTTCATAAAATACTTACCTTAAATAGTACAATATTTTTTTCCCTTCTTATTTGAGGTTAAATCATCATCAAAATGTTTATGTATCTTAACTTTAATACAGGCAGTAATGAACGTTAGCTCTGGCACCCCTCAAGCAATGGTGGGCTTGAATCTTATGTAGATAATTTTTTCTTCTTGTGTTTCTGTTCTTTTTTTAAAATGGATCTCAAAATGGCAGCTGCTTCCCAGTATGTCCTGTTGGAAAACAAATCAGATGATATTTTTCTAAACAAGTTAAACAAAAATTTCTTAAACAAAGATATTCATGTATGTACGTGTTCAAGAGTATGCTGTTATATGGCCTATTTCTTCTTTGAGTCTAATTGGTTATTTGTACATGCAATTATCTGATTTATGTTCACAAATTTGTAATTACATGTGCAAGCTATATGCAGAGATGAATACAGATGGTTAGAAAACAAGCCTTGAAGCAGGACTTTTCATTCCAACTAAAGTTCATACATTTAAATCATTGTTTCAGGCCATATGCAGACTCTAACAGACAGAACCACAACAGTGAAACTTGCTTTACATCTCAGCAACTTGGAGTGGAAACTTTTTGAAAAAAAAAAAAAGAAAGCTTAAAATTCTTTTAGATTGTGTCATTGTGTCAGGCCTGCCTTTCTGGCCTATTAGCTCCATGCTTGACATTTTTGTAATATATATAGTAGATGATGTTTTGAGGGGATGTTTTTAGAATTAAAATCCTAAGAAAAGATGAAAACAGTTGAGGAAAAAAATAGGCTTTGCATCTGTTATAGTCTGGGGTTTCATGTGGGTGAATAACACTGTTAGAAGGAATCATTTAGCTTGCATATTTAAATTTTGGGTGCGGTTTGTGCTGTAAGGTTGAGTGAAATGGGAAAGGCATCTGTTATAACTTGACAGAAAGAGGATTTGTGGGAAGCATGCACTTTGTATCACTACTTTTTTGACATTTTTTAAATTTTATTTTTTTGGTAGTTACAGGAATTATTCTGAAAAGACAGCAGTGTAAATAGAGGAAATAAATATGATTTTTTCAAGATTTTCTTATTAATATTGCTAGTATTCTTAAATAACTTTCTTCAGGACCTCCAGTGCTGTGATTTCTGAGTACTCTTTCTGAAGCAAGGTTTATATAATGAAAAAAGTATATCAATATGGTTTGAATCTATGCATGAGTTCTATTTAGTAATTGCATTTGATTTTTCTTTCAGACTTATTTTTGACTCTATCATGTATGGCCGTCATCATCAGAGGCTTGTGTTTCGCAGTTATTACATAATCATGAAAGCTAACATACTTAAATGTCTTAAGAACTTTCAGGCAGATCTAGTGTTTCAGCTAATCAGATGAAGCAGTGAATTTTTAGCTTAATTTACTTCTGACATCATCATTCTGCCACCCAACAGAATTAGCTTAATTTCTTGTCTGTTTTTCCCTTTCCAGTAGATGACTTACAGATTTCAATTTCATTAAGAGAACAGGCACATGTCAGTAATACTTTGAACTTACGTACAATCACAGCTGTATTCAAATCTCGTACTGTAACTTACTCCAGTAACAGATTTCTAAATGGTTTAATTCCTTTCTTGACCTTTAGGTCATTCATATATTCAAGTAGTGTGGTCAGTCAAGGAGAATATTCTTCTTACATTCTTTTATTGAGTTTGTAGTGGGACTTCAACCATCAAGGGAAAGCTGGCAGGTGTTGCTGTAATTTATATTTTATGTGTTCTTCCACTCTTGTACTTTGTATGTTGTACTCTTGTATCAGGAATATTACTAATCTTGCTGAAAAGAAGAGTGATTTGGCCTGCAATGCTGAGGAAGATGGAAATGACATGCTGTTTACATGACAGATCAGTTAGGAAAAGAAATAATTCAACAAGGTCTTCTCTACCCCATGAAAAGCTTAGTATCCTAGTACTAACCAGTGTTTGTGCATTACTGCAGTAAATGACTTTGGAATGGGATATGAAGTGAAATATATTTTCTTCCATTTATTTTTCTTACACTGATAAACTGGTACTGCATTTTTGACCAAATATCCACTTTTGGCCATTTTGTTTCAAAAATAACAGAAAAGTGTTCTGTTACTGAAATGCAGTGATAATTTATCAGCATGCTCTCTCCACTACTCACTGCTCCAACATAGCCTAATATTTTGAATATTGAATAAGATTTTGAAACAGATCTTTATTTTTATCAGCACTTTTTGCTGTCTCAGTAACTCCTAATATATCATGAGTTCAGCACTAATCATTGCGTGAGAACATTTTCTGTTTAACTGTGAGAAGAAAAATAAATGTAAGGTAATTGCAATGAGAATTTTATTGTTTTACAAGACTGTTGCAAGTAGAAAGGACATGGTGTGATTTCTAATGCTTGTTTTACTAACTGCCAAAATAGATGTATGCCCAGTCTCAGAATTGCATTCTTTTGCTTTGTTCTTGAGTGGGAGTAGAAGGGGAAAACCTAAAATAGTAAAGTATAAGGTTTGGATCGATGTACTTTGTCATTTTTTTGCCTTTAAAATGCTAGTTCAGTGCATTAGAAATATTTATGAAGGTTACCTTGGCAAGTGTTTTCCAAGCAAAGGAATTAAATTACACAAAAGGTTTAGTCAGTTTTCCTAGACCGTATTTTTCAGAACTGACACGCCCTTGGCTCAAGTCTTATTAGTGTGAAGGTTGCACGTATGATGAGGAGACCAGCACAGAAACTATCCCAAAACACAGAAGTACCTTGTGGGACTGTCTTTGATCACAGGTTGTCACAGGATATCCCTGTCTTTGCATTAAATGAGCAAGTGGTCTCTGGATGTGACATCCTCAGCCCTTTTGCAGTGTCCATTGTCTGGCAAACACATAATAACCACTTCCAGTGGTTAAAAGTTCTTTGTCAGGCTTTGAAGCAGTGAGGGGAAGTAGAACAATGGAGAAATAAAGCCTAGATTTTCAGAATATACCTAAATGAGATGCAAAAATGGTGATGTAGCTAAAATTTGTATTGATATTTAAAGCTGTTCTAAGCAGTTCTAAGAACATAACAACCCACATTAAATAAATACACCAAATGCTTGTTACAGATTTGCTGTGTATCACCTCTGGAGTGTGACTCTCCCTGGCACCCTCCAATATTACTGATTATAAAACTGTCTGGCCAGTAGCAACTTCACTGCATCATATTTGCTCAGTTACAGATGAGGACAATATTTCTGTGCACTAAACTTGCTCACAAACAAGGTTAAAAATAAAACTGTAAATGTAGAAAACTGGCCCTGAAGTTAATTAATTTTGGCTAGAAAGGTGCTTTGTCTTCTTATATCTGGTCAGACTTGCAGTTTTCTTTAGGGATACTTCATGTATTAAATAAAGATAATTTTAAAGAGTGAAACTTTGTTCATCTAGTGTTAATATTGCACAATTATTCCTCAAAGTCAGGATTTGAGAAAGATAAATCAAAGCATTATCTCAACTTTATTGAACACTCTTTTACTTCTGTAGTATATGTTTTGCCATGCAATTAGTCATCTATAAAATGCTAGGAACATGCTCTGAGAGGTATATACTACTCATGAAGAGTTTCACCTGTTTTGGAACCAATGCCTTCCTTGGTGCTCAAAACCCCTAGCAGAAATCAATGGGAGGTCTACATAGCTAAGGCTTTCAAGGGTGAGACCTGTAGATTTTAAAGTCATGTCTGTCTTCTGGCAGATAATGAAAAGGGATGACTACAGTCTGGTTACTTTTAAAGCCAGCAGATAAGCCCATACCTATGCTCCCTTTGTCTCTTTCCGCATGATTGCACAGGACTGATTTTCTGTTGATGATGTCTTCTTTTAATTGTTTTGCACTATCAAAGTGATTTCTAAGAGTGAGTTCATACTTGATAATGCATTTGGAATTATATAAAACTTTAAAAATATTATCAAAGCACAGCAGTTTAACTGATAAGAAACACTGTTTCTTCCATTCTTTATTCCTTTATTCAGCCATCTGTTGTTGCCTAGATGTGGTAACACAGGAAGGATGTAAGACTAATATATGTTGATCAAAAGACAAAACACCCCCTTTTTTGTGGCAATATACTCTAAATTGCTTCTCATGTTTTGTGCTGTTCATGCTGCCAATCACAGTGCAGTAGACATATACAACCCTGTCCTTCCAAGATGAAAATGCTATGGCCATAATATTCCTTAATGTATTTGTGAAATTGAAGGGATGAAATACAAATCTGGCAAAAAATGTTGGATTTATTTTCAGGCGTTCTGGAAAGTGTTCTGGAGATCTAATTAGCTGATGCTAATGAAGAAAATATCTGAAACTTTTGAGGTTTACCAGTCTGCACCTTTAGCTCCCCATTCACATGATGGTATATTATAATTGTAAATTCTGACAATTGTCTACAAAAATAAAACTCAATTGTCTGTGGGAATGTATTCTAAGACTTCAAAAAAGTCTGAAATTTTTCACACAAGCTTACACAAGCATATAGAAATCAGATGGCTTTTCATGGGACTAAATACATTTAGGTGGTTCACTTTAAAAATGACAACTAATTTAGTAATATGTTATCCTGTAGAAAGCTTTCATTTTCTTCTTCAACATGTATGAAAACTTAGGTTTTAGAGAGGAAAATATCTAACTCATATTTCTAAAAGCAGAGTGCCAGTGTATCTATTTGATATCTTTTGTAATGGGTAACCAAAGAACTGTTAACTTCCCTATGACTTCTCCCCGGGTCTTTAATGGTCTTAAACAGTTAATGATTGTGGCTTCCTTGAATCCTTGTTGAAACTGTCTGACTTCTGCTTTCTCTAGTTACTCTTCAAAGAATGAAACAGTAGTCAGGAAGACCAGCTATGACTTCCAGATGTAGGGCTGTTTCTTCTAGCATCTACTTGTAGAGTTCCCAAAAGACTCTTTGACTTTTCTGTGCTATGACCTTAGGTATTCAAAAGACTTGTGTTGGCTTTTGAGGTTTTTGCATTTCAGACTGTTTATCGTAGCTCTAAAAAATCCAGACTCTAGACATCTTCAAAATCAAAATAGGTCATCTTCGAGTAGTTTACCCACTGAGATAATTAGCATTTCCGTAAGAAGTCAAATGTGCCTTCAGAAGAACCAGTGTTGTTCTTCCAATGATTTTATTCAGATAAAAGACAAAATCTTACAGAATCTTTTATATCTTTATAAAAGCTTGTATACAAAATCTAAATTTGAGTAAAAGAGTATTATAATCAGTTTTTAAATGATGATTTTTGTATCTTAGTGTCATCAACTAGAAGAATAACTTACTTTGCTCTGGCATTTAAATAGATCTTTTACATAATGAATCAAATCATACCTAGTTAAATTATATTTTGTTTTCATACTGAAGACAAATCTACTGATTTTGATACAAAATAGGAATATGGTTATTTTGAAGCAGGCTTTTGTCTTGGAAGGAAAATGAACTTGTCCTGATCTAAAAATAAGTAGGTCTTTACTATACACAAGTTTATGAAAAATACCAACAAAATGATTCATTAAGCTATTTTTATCATCCTGTTTATGATAGTTAAAATAAGTCGCTATGCTTTTGATGTTTTTTTAAAGTGTTTATTGTATAGCTATAAAAATTATAATGAACTACAAAACAACATGCAAGAGTTTTCAATTCAAATCAGTTATTATTTTTTGAA
Organism: Myiotriccus ornatus; assembly: GCA_036023395.1. Taxonomy (NCBI): domain Eukaryota; kingdom Metazoa; phylum Chordata; class Aves; order Passeriformes; family Tyrannidae; genus Myiotriccus; species Myiotriccus ornatus. The sequence goes on along the minus strand of JAYRBT010000001.1, from coordinate 65,620,782 downwards.
GTAATTTTTCATGTCATTTTCCCCACAACTTTGGTAATGATTGATATGATATTTTTGCAATTCTTATAGTTTGAAAACAAATCTTATAAAATGGCAGTATTGCAAGTGAGTAGTTTGGTAAATGAAAGAAATGCATAATATAAATAACAAAGTCAAGTGTTGTCACTTAATCAGTTATTGAAGACAGTTAGATTTATTAATTTTACTTGTGTATTACATAGTCTACCATGACTGTAAATCAGATCTTCAAGGCCTTAAGAAATAATTCTTAATTGTCTTACTGTGGTTTTCTGCCTTGCTGTAAGGATCAAACATTTCTTAAATAGTTAAAGGCCTTTTTATAGTAGACTGGAGTTAGTGTCACTTTAAAATTGTATCAGGATTAAGGAGGTTTCCTTCTCAGAAATTTCATTTAAATGGAATCATAGAGTATCCTGAGTTGGAAGGGCCCTGCAAGGATCATGGAGTCCAACTCCTGGCCCTGTACAGGACTATCCCAAAGAATCACACCATGTGCCTGGGACTGTTGTCAGGCTTGGTGCTGTGACCACTTCCCTGGCAAGCCCGTTCCGGTGCCCAAGCATCTACTAAGTGAACTATTGTTACTAGGATTGGAATTGGGAGCTTAGGACTTTATGAAAACACTTATTTCGTAAAGTTTGGGGTAACTCATGGAATAGAGTTGGGTTACTGGGCTCATTTGTGACTTTGAGTGTGACAGTCCTTTTGTATAGACTAGCACAATTAACTTGATTAAAGAAGGTGACCACAGGAAGAGTTCTGCCTTGGATATTTCAGTATCAGTCATGTATAATTTGTTGCTGACCTTTGTTTACAGATTAGGTCCGTGACTGTCTTCTCTTGGGCTTTGAAGAGGGGTGGGTTTATTCCTCAAAATCAAAGACACACCATTCAGGCTTCACCATGGCTATACTTGGGAGAGCCTTTGCAGTTGTGAACTTTTTTTTTAAAGACCCAGAAGTCATTGGTGCATAGTGCTTTGTGCCATGGCACCCTGCTTATATTTTGTTATGTCGTTGTCAGACCCTTCAATACTCATATCACTGCAGTGATTTGAGAACAATACTTCACCATAGGTACTTAAATTAAACCATCAAAGTTTTCTTACGTAGTGGCATGTTTTGATGGGTGAATATATTAGAAACACTCCATTTAAATCAGATCATTTTTGTCTATAATGTGGGGGTTTTTTTTTCAGTTTTATGTGTACTCATGGCATGTTTATTTTTATTGTAAATCACAAAGGAAATTTCAAAGAGAAACAGAAGATAATTTGGTTTTGTGAGCTGGAATAAGACAATATTCTCTTTCTACAACTTTCTTGTAGTTTTGAACATATGATAATTTTGTTTGTATTAAAGAAAATCAAAAATCCCAAACCAATCAAAGAAATTACCAAGCTTATAATTTTAATAATGACCTCAGCTCAGGACATTAAGTAGGGAATTAATGATCAGTTAAGGTTAATGACTCAATGCCTTGAGTCATTAAACTTCAAGAAAATGCTCTGTACTTTGATTGGTTTTGGTTTATTAAAGGTAGGTTGTAGAAGGTGAAAAAAAAAAAAAAGAAGGGTATTTCCAAACACAAGGAGAACAAATACTAACAGAAAACAGAGGTATTTCATTATCTACCTCATTCTGCAGTCCCAGCATAACTAAAAATACCATTATCCTTGATTAGAGTTTTGTCGGTGTGAAGACCTAAGGAGCAAAACCTTTCATACCCACCTTTCTTTTCTTTCCTGCTATGAAACAAATGAAGAACTTCAAATGTTTGGCAGAGCATAGGTTAACACTGCAGTTTTAGAATGGCACATCACCTTATTCTGTGAAGTTATTCCACAATGTCCCCTAAATAAGAAGTTCTAGGATGTTGCAGTAGTACTACACTATGATCTGCACATAAGAATACGAGCCTTTGGATATGCATTGTATGTAGCAGGTACATATTTGCATGTAAGTGGGTAATAAGTATTTTCATTGTAATCCGTATCTAATTTGTATGCTACCTATGCAGTCCAGGAGATGGAAAGTTGTGTATGTGAGCATTTAACAGCAAGGAGTGCTTAAACCTGAAGCCCTTTATTTTTCCGTACTGGAAATATAAGCAGATGTAAGCTGCTATGATGGCGGTGGCTCAACAATATCTTACAAATAATTCTGAGTCCTTTCTGACATAAAGTAGTATATTTAAAGTAAGGTGTCTTAGTGAGATTTTCACTTTAAATAGAATAAGGGTTAAATGATAACTTGACTTATCTTTTAAATGACAAAAAATAAAGAAATTGCAAGACCTTTTCACACATTAGTTATGTATTGTCATTTATCATCTAGATATCAGGCTAGCAGTGCGAAGTAATAAAACATATCATCGAAAAATGTGCTATAGGTCTGAATCACTCTTTCATTCCACCTCCCAGCTAACTGTAGTATTAAATCAAACAAGCAGAACATTTCCTTAGGCAGCCATTGCCTTTTAATTTCCTGAAGAACCTTAAAATATCATTCATTACAAGTACTACACATATTTGGTTTTTAAAAGTCTCATAAATCAATAGCAGGCTGACTGTAATAATTATTACAAGTTAGTGCATAATTTTCGTGCTGAAGGCTGCATGCAGAACTTTAGCATATGCAAACGAGGCAATTCAAACTGTGTATAGATATTAATATGAAGAAGCAGGTAACGAGGTGCAGGCTATGAATTATGCATCAAGAGCGGCTGATCTTCAATGAGGAAAATGAATTCAGCATGTAATCTAATTAGTGATGGAAGTCTATTACATCTAACTGCAAAAGCAACCGTCCTTGAAACAAATTTATTTACAGTCCATGTTACCACTTGAAACAACTTTGAAATGATGTGTAAGACAACAGCTTAATTGTAAAAATTTTTTTGTTTGTTTGTTTCAGTTCTAGACCTGGAAGGCCTCCTAAGAGGACTCAAAGTGTCACCTCCCCAGAGAATTCTCATATCATGCCGCATTCTGTCCCAGGCCTAATGTCTCCTGGAATCATCCCACCAACAGGTAGGATCACTGTTTCTACACCTTCACACAGGCAATTGTTTGAATTCATGTCTCATATTCACTTGTTAATAGATTAACAGTCTAGGAAACCAGCATCCAAGTATCACAAAAGAGTTCCCGTAATGTCACATTATTACTACATAAGCATGTTGTATGTAATGGAAATTGTGGCAGCTCGATACTTTAAAATACAAAGAACTGAACTAATAATAACCCATTATAATTTTTTCCGTGGTTCTTTTTCTTTATAAACAAAAACCTTTCAAAGCATGAATTAGCTATCATTAGACAATAATCTCCCTATTCATTTTTAATAGTTCAGATATCTTCTGGTTTCTTTTGCTGCTTTGCTTCATTAGCTAATGTCATCATGAATATAGTTGCCTGAAGAAACTGAGTTAGTTAAAATAACTCTACGCTGCACACACGTCTTTCTTAATTTTTCATCCTGAAGTTCTATGTTTGATATGTCTCCTGAGGCCTCCTACTAATGTAAAGTCCTGTAACAATCTGTTTCTCAAACTATATTTTCTTTTGAAAGTTACTGTAACTTCTTGTAGTGGAGTCTTACTCTCCTACGTGGCTAAAGTAAGAAAGGCTGTGTTGCAGGGAGGAGATAAACAGTCACCTGAAGATGGAGGCACCCAACATTCAAGCTGTTGGTAGTGCTGCATTCTCTATCTTTGTGTTACAGATCAGTTAAACTCTGGCACTTGCTTCAGCAAAGCTCATTTGAGCTTCCGCTTCTTCCCCAGTTGTTTCCTGCTGATTTGCATGACTCAGTCTCTAGCACTGATTTTCTCTAAGACAGAGGAAAGATAATTAACCAGACAGATCCAAATAGAGAGGAGGATTACTTGATCTTGGGGACTGGATAGATGGGTGGATGTTTGAGTACATGCCCATGTTCACGTCTGTTTAAGTATGAGCATGATCCATGTCACGGTTTTGGTCATAGATGACTAACATACTCAAAAAAAAAAGGCAATTCAGAAACACTACATACCAGAAATTGTTGGCAATTTAAATGTAATGCTTTGTCTGGAGGAAGGAGGAAAGTGAAGAAAGTTTAGCTCAGTGGACAAAAGTGGGTCTGTGCCTCCTAGCCTTAGGTTCCAGAGCAGCTTTACATTGAGATAGACACATTGTCAGAAATATTTTATTAGAAATTTACATTTTTTAAAAAGACTAAAGATTAAGAGGAGTGGATCCATTATTAGGAAATGAAGTCAGATAAAGGTTGGTAGAAGAGAGGTATAAAATAAGGAGAGGGAAGGAGGGACAAGACTGAGAATGGAGGCAAGCATGGGAAAGTATCAGGCAAGCAGGACTCACAGTAGTAGTCTGAGCAGCTGTGACCAAAAAAAAAAAGAATCATGATTAAAATACTTTACATGATAGAATTTACAGGATAAAAATCTAGTACAGGAAATAGAGATGGTGCAGAGTAAATGCAACATGACAATAATAGATGGGTTCTATGTGGAGAAAGAATGAAAGAAGCATTCCTGTTTATGAGGGAGAGATCAAAAATTGCAGAAGCAAAGAGAACTTATTTGGGGAAAGTAAGGCAGGAAAATATCAAAGAAAAAAATGAATGTGAAAAGTAAAAAGGAGATGAAAGAAGTCAGAGACAAATATGCAGGCCAAAAAGAGGGAGACAGGAAAAGAAACCTTGTCAGCAGTATCGTTTGGGGTTTTGTGTTACAGTTAATATCTAAGAGCAGATCTCCTCTTGACTTTTTATTCTAAGAAAGCAGTTTAAAACCACAACTAATGACTAAAGTATCCAATTCCTCTCTAGTCCTTTAAAGCTGGTCATAACAAGTTAACGATAAAAATATATGGTACTAAAAACACAGATCCAATTTCTTAGAGTATCAGCCCAGAAAAACAGATGCAGATCTTTTTAAATTATGATTAAAAAAAGAGCAGGAGAAAATAATTCAAAATTAAGGAAAATAGGCGTATGTAAGATTATCATTCATCAAATCCTTTTAGGATGGTAATGCTTTGTGAGTCTCTTGCAAAAAAGGAAAGGTTTAAATGGAATTGCTATTAAGTTTGATCTGGTTTCACATTACATGGCTTACCACAACAGAAGGGGTGGTATGATTTTTTCCCATTGTGGTGGTATTGAGTCTCAGACAGCACAAAAAATGCAAACAATAACACTGATAGAAGCAAACTCTGGGGTCTAGTGTTCCATGTGGTTCAGCAAAGGTAAGGAACATCATGACAGCAGTGCTACATGACAGTCATGGCAGCATGCTATAAGACAGGCAAGTCTGAAAATAGACTTACAACCTGATCTTGTGAGTTCAAAGCAATGAACATTTGTACATTTACATGGTAAATAAGTACCAAGGCTACTTTCAGAGCCCTACCAAGTAAAAACTGCTATAAGTGCAATAGATGACGTAGATGCCATTGTTATGTGCTACCACATTAGTTGATATGAGAAAATTCTTGCTGATTGTGAACATTTTACAACATATTTTCACTGTATATTCATAAAACCATAGAATAGTTGAGGCTATCAGGCACCAGTGGAGGTCACTTAGTTCAGCCTCCTCTAGTCGAAATAAGATCACACAAAGCAGGTTGTTCTGTCTGTGTTCACTTGAGATTCTTTGAGTATCTTTGAGGATGGAGACACCATGATGTCTCTTTGCAATTTGTTCCAGTGTTTGACAACTCTCAAAATAATGTTGAAGTGTTTTTACTTTTCAGTGGAATTTCCTGTGTTTCAGTTTGTGTTTGTTGGGCAACACTGAGAAGAGTCTGTCTCCATCTTCTTTCCTGTGTCATCAGGTTTTCATACACATTAGTAAGATGCCCCCAAGTCTTTTCCAGGCTGAGCAGTCCCAGCTCTCTCAGCCTCTCATGATATGTCAGGTGTTCAAATCCATTAATCATCTTTGTGGCCTTAAAGATGATTTTTTGTTTGAGAAGTTTGAATTTCCTGTTAGGATCCAGCTCTAAGCGGAAAAATATAAAACTACCAGTTTGTTAAGTGCTTCCTCCCCCTTTTTTTTTTTTTTTTTTTTTTTTTTTTTGTAAAAACTTTTTATGCTTTCTGATTGATTTAATAATCTGAGTATAATAACTAAGTTTCCTTCCTGCCTACAAAAAGTATAAGTGATCACACAAACAATTATGTGCGATTTAATGCTCTTTAAGTAAAGAGACCTGCAATTACTAAGTCTATCTAGGATACACAACGCGATGATTTAATGCATTTTACTTGAAAATTTTCCTTTTTCTGAAGTGTGCTGTATAGTACAGAAATATGCATTTAAAGGTGGAAATCTTGGTTCCTAAAGGGACTGGTTCTGCATGCATTGTTTATGTATGCAAATATTATTATAAAACTGTATTTTGGAATTTCTTATGATGTTTCAGGACTGTATATTTTTGTAGGAGGACGAGTTAAGGAACTCTTGTAAATATAGTATACCACTGGCCCAATCTGAAGGAAAAAAAAGAGAGAAAAGAAATAATATTCCCCATTTTTTAAGGGAGTATAAATTGAAGAAGTGAGGATCACCTCTTCATTGATATTCTGTCGATTTTATTACAAGATTCATAAATATTGCCTACAAGTGCTGATCTATCTTCTGTCTTTAATTAGGGTCAGTTTATAGAATGCTCCCAAATTTATAGAACACTAGTCACCTCACAAAAGGTGTTCTGGTATTTATTAAAATAAATTTAGGACCTTTGAAGGTGTGACAAAATGAGAAATGTGCAATAACAGCAGATGAAGAGCTTCATAAATTGTCCAGAGAATTAAAATCTGCCTACATTACAAATGATGTAGTCAGAAGAAAGAGTTTGGTGTAGGTTCAGACAGGTGTACTGACATTTCAGGCTTATCTAGATAACATCTTGAAAACCTTCCAAAACTAGATGGCTCATCATAGTTGACTTTGATCTTCATATCTCTCTGTACTGCAGATCTTTTCTTGGCAAATGTGCTTCAAAAGATGTCTAAAGTTGAAACAGTAGATAATTGTAATTAATTGTGATTAATCAGAAAAGCAGTGCTGTAATTTTTGAGTAGAGTGTATGATATACACTGTGCTCTCTGTCTTTATGTCTATAGTAGCTATATAACATATAAAATGATACTTCCATTATTTTTCATACAAACTTGGAATAGCAATTCTCTTCAGTTTTGAATTTTTTTTTTTTTTTTAATTATTCTTCAGTATTTTAGGTTTTGAAGGTGCTTTTAAAGCTCCTGACTTAATTCTTCTGCAACTTGGACTACTGAGTCTGTAATCTACAGGTGATGAAACAAGTAACTACAATATCTGTTACTTATTTCAGGAGCTGCATCTTTAAAGATAAATGAGAATAAGAAACAATTTTGGAAATCACATCGTGCATGATAAGAATGCTCCTTCATATATTAATATATATCTATAGATATCTCTTTGTCAATTAAAAAATTAATTTCAAAGGACCTTACATATTTATTACATTACTTTTCCATTAAATTAATCTCAGCAATTATGTTGCTATTATTATTATTTGAACAGGTTTGCTTTATGATAGGTACTTCTGTACACCTACTCCACATCTGATACCAAACTGTTCTTTTCCAGTGTAAGGATATTAAGCTTCCTGTTTCTTGTGTACGAATTATAATTCCCCTCCTGTATTATACTGTTCTGTTTTTGCTCTTCTTAAGTGGTAATCCAAAGATGTAATTTCTAATCGGATAATTTTTTTTCTTCTTCTGCTGTAGACCTGAATCAATAAAAGTATATTTCAACTTCCATCCTGTACAAAATTCTCTGAGCCACAAAGCATTTTTATTGGGAGTTAGAAAAAGGAGAGAGTTGAAAGGTTTTGTATAGATGACTGCAGCTTGAAGGACAAATGCAGTTCACAGATAGAGCAGCTGATAAAGTGTGGTAATGTTTTTGCCAAAGTAGATGATGAAATTATTTGGTATTTAAAGAAAGATTAATCACACAATTAAATAATTTCATTTTCTCTTGCTTGTAGTTAATGATATTGTATTAGGCAGACTGAAAGAATGGTTAAAATATAATTATCATTGCTACTATATCCACATCACATAGCCAAGAAACAAAATCTGTAGCTAAAAGTATTTACTCCTGATAGGCTCAATCCTATAAAGTCTTAAGAATTTACCTTACTGAAATGAATAGAATTGATGTCTATGAGTATTCAAGGGGCTAGAAATTGTAAGTTAGAGTTACATGCTTAGTATTTTTGAGAAGCAAACTTGTTATCCAGTTATTTATTTTATACAGTGGGTACCTTTTTTGATACTGTGTTGGTTAGCAAGGTACACATAAATAAAGTTGAGTGTCTATTGCTTACTTATTTTAAAATGCATTCCATGTTAACACAGTGTATTGGTTATTAGTGTTTAATCAATTTTATTCTTAACATTGGTTTCGATTGGTGTTGTAGGATGATATGCTGTTTATCTGTTGGGACTGAACTAACTTATTGTATAAATAAGCAGCAAAGTCCTGCTTTCAGAGTGATAAACTAATTCAAGAGACTGAATCAAATTACACAAACATTTTTGCACTTCATTAAGGAAGTAGTCCTTATAATTAATGTGAAAGCTTCTATCATGTTCTCTAGTTAATGTATCAGTGGGAAGATAAACTGACTCAACTCTGTAAATATATTATTTCATAGTTTTAAAAATAATAATTAAGGTGTAATTCAGGCCACCTGTCATCTCCTGAAAACAGTCATAATTTTGTCATATTATCATCCGGCTGAATGGCTAGCTATCTTCTACTCTATCACAAGAGTATTTATCACTGAAGATCACCGAGCTTCTGGAAGCTCACTAGTTTTAAGTTCCAGTGAGTCCCTTACATTTTTTGGTCATAAAATGTTTTTAAAACCAGGAATCACTTGCACAAATGGAACCTTTTTTATTAAGAACTGTTAGCAAGTAAGAACTTGTACGCTTTTCAGTGTTTTATCGTACAATATTGCATATATTCAAAGCCTACAAGATACTGTTAGAAAACTGTGTAAGTTAGAGTCACACCTCATACAGGTTTACCCACTGCCTATTGAGAGGCATGCCTGGGTTGAACTGTTTCCCAAAATGCTCCTCTTTTTTGATATAGAGGAACAAGTTGGTTCACTTCAGAAGAGACTCTGGGATTAAATATTCAAGCATTGAGAATAGTCATGTACTTCAAAATGCTCAAGGTACTCAAGAAAGAACTCAGTAAAGTTATTTTACAGTTTAGGTATGAGTTAGTGAATCCTCTTGTGAATACTCACTTAGTATTAGGTTGTGATATGCACAGATTTATTACCTGTCGGTAGAAAATCTGAGGTAAGAATTTTTTATTTCTCCTGGATCACAGAATAATTTTGCCTTCTGAAGGCTAAGTTTTTAATGGTATTGATTTGTTAATTTTCCCATACGGATGATATTTCTGTACCAGTTATAGAGGGTATTGAATGACCATATTCTGTGAAGATGAACTATTAGAAGATAATTATTGTAGCCATTAATGATGTGTGATAGTTTTCATATATAGGTAGCTTTACTAAGTCAGGTTAGATTTAACACAATAATAAAAAAAAGTCTCTGACTTTAGAAGCAACCCTCTCCCCAGACCCAGTTTCTTGTTTCAAATCATAGAAGTATATTAAACACCTTGGGAGAAAAAAAGACCCCTGCTTTTCAAAAGAATATTTAATAACAGTTTTTTATTATTAGGCTTTTCTGTAAACAAAGAACATGTAAACTGAAACAAAATTAAAAAAATAAACCCAACAACCAAAAAAACCACAAAGGACCAGGCTCTTGATACAAAAGAAAGTAATTAAAATTTTAGACTGAAAGACAGGTATGTGGTGAAGTTATCAGTGACTGCATTTGGACCTGCTAATGGAAGTGTTTATATAGTTTTCTGAGTTCCAATAAGCTATTATTTGTAATTGAAAAAGTTATGGAAAAGATACACATTGCAGCATACACTAATTGTTTCTTATAATTAAATTATTCAAATTGTAAGTTTATCAATTGTAGGTTATACCAAGATTGTCTTATTGCTCAGATTTCAGGCCGAGTCTTTCAATAGAAAAACATCAAGATAATCATGCTCCTTTTTGCAGTTTTTCATATAATAAATCTGTTGGTTTTCCTCCCACACATGCCTTTTAATGAGAATGTTCAGCCAAAATACCAAATAATTTAATTTCTAATTGGTTCAAAACTAACCTTTTATAGAGCAAACAATGCATTGGCATTTTAAACATGAAATACATAGTATTATTTTGTTAAACACTTCTCCTAGAAATGAACCCAAGCTGTTGAATTTGTAATAATATCTCGGTTTTACAAACGTTCTGGTCTCTTATCTCAATGATGTTGATTGCTGTAGCAATGTATTAATGTGGTAGTTCTTAGAGTGTACATATCAAGATCTGGTACAAAGCTCAGTTTCATCATGTTGCTAACAGTAGTTCTACATTAGCATGATGATGATAAGTTCCTGAATCCCTTCAAGGTGCCCAGCTCCTTTCCCTGTGGAATTAGACTACTTACGTCCTTGCATGACATGATCAATGAAGGGTGAATGTTTTTTTTTCTCTTTGTTTTATATTTGATTTGCTACCGGTGCTACATTCTGCATTAAATTAAAAAAAAGAGTTCAAATTTATATATTCCAAAGGTACAGTCCGTGATTTCATTATCATATATTTGGAGATTCTCTAAACTACGGGAAAAAACTGCAGCTTAACGTTTTTAACTCAGTCTGGGTTTTCTGGGAGGAAGGCAGTGTCAAATGTCATTGTTTAATATGATTGTCTCCTTTTTAAGAACAATCTGTCTGCTGTGGAGGTTTACAGATTTCATGCAGGGACTCAAATAAGAGAGTATGTCAGGTTGCCCAGGTATTTTTGTTACAGGATATGAGATGTAGCTAAACTTCAGAACTGCTCGAGTGAATGGTATTTTGAAGAAAAGTATGCAAGCAAGCATTATTTTATCTGAGCAGCTTTAGAAGACTACAACTCAAAGAAAAAAGATAACTAACTATGTGCTATATTAATTCATTCTCAGGCATATGGTGTGATTCTTGGCATGTCCTGCACAGGGCCAGAAATTGAATTCAATGATCCTGATGGGTGCTTTCCACTTCAGCATATTCCAGAATTCCATGAATGTATTTTTCCAAGAAGAACCAGTCACTCTGAGTTGTCCTTATGAATTATAGCTCTAGTAACATTGCCTGCATGAATTGCATAAAGCACAATAGCATACTATGAGAATTATAATGAATCTACTATCAGTTATTCACAGTACACTGTTTTGTTGTTGTTACTAATGATGTCCTGTGCAATATATTAGCGTTACCATAAAGTAGTCTTAACTGGAAGAAGGTTTTTGAAAAGGAGGGTTGTTCTGGTTGATGTCCCAGGTTCAGGATTGCAAGGATAGGTTGTTCAAACTTGATTCCAGATCATCTGTGAGTTGCTTAACATTTTTCTTCATGTTTGGAAGTCAAAGAGTATTTATGTCAGGACTGTTATGTTGATGTAAAGTTAAGCACATTTTTTAACCACTTTGTGTGCTGATGAACACAGACATTGCAAAGATAAACCAGTCTACCAGTTATTGCTTCCAAGAGCTTGTGGTATACAAAACCCTGAGCTTATGGTCTGAGTTTCCATGCATTTAAGCTGTTAAGTTTGAAAGCCTCATTTCACTTTCTTCAGGTGAGAAGACTTCTCTTATTCCTTCAAGATGGAGACATGGGTAGATATGTTGGTTTGTTGGTCGCTGTGTGCCTGAGACAGCAAATGCAGAGGTAGAGTGGAATGGAAAACAGGGAAGAGGAGTTAAAAAATAGTGTGTGTGATGGAGGGAAGGAAAGAGAGAAAATGAGAGGGAGGGAGAGAGAAGTTCTTTATGAGTTGGTATAACCAACTTATTTAACATAATGCAAACTAATTTGTTTGCTGTTGTGTATTAATTCATGACTATTTAGAGGTTACAAATCTATGTTGGTATAGTACTTTTGTCGTTGCTTTCAGGGGTTATCCTCTTTCCGCAGTGTGTGTACAGGAGGCTGCATTTTGCTTTTCTGAAATGTGTTTTATTAACAATTGTTTTGTAAGTAACTCTTAAACCATCTCCTTTCAATCCAGTCTTAAGTGCAGTGAGTTAATGTGTTCAAACTGTCAGCAAAGAATAAACTGATACTGCTATTAGTATTAGAGATGAAACTGGACATTAGGCAAAAATCTTAGATTGTGGAGAATGTTATTGTTACTACATGATGATGTTGGTCATCAATTGATGATGTATTAGTTTCTGACTATGAAAACAGTATCACACTAAGACTGAGCAAGCTGGGGAAAGGAAAACTGCACCTAGTCAAGACAAAATTAATAATGTCACTGAGTTGTTTTGATTCATGAAAATCCATACAAATTGCAAATAGACAGTATACTGACAAGTTTTGTTGAGAATTAAGGTTTTGTCAATGTTACCCTTTTGTTAGGTGAAGGCTGAGGTAGACTGACGTAGGGGAAGTAGAAAAGGTTGCAAGGAGTGTTTTAAATGGACAGATGCTTCTATTAAATTTCCTTTTCTCTATATTCATTATATGGTCTTCTGTCACAGGCTTTAAGACCACACATGTGGTCTTGAACAATCCTGTTGCCCTTATTAAGAAGAAAGTAAATAGAATAACATTGCTATTTGCAGATGCTTTTTTTTTTAAAGAATGTTTCCTTATAGTGGAAATACCAAATTCAAGACATGAGTTGGTGTCAGCTGCTTATTCCAGTGATTTCCATTTGTGATTGCATCAGGTTATTAGAGGTATCTTGCTAGGAGCCATAAAATCAAGGGTAGGATCTCAGATAAATAGTGTCACTGCTAAACATGATGATGTCACTTTTCTTTTGACAGTAAACTGATTCCTTAATTCATGCGTTATGATGCATCAGTCCAATACACAGAGATCTAGATGTAATTATTGTGTTAGAATACTGACTCTGTAATACCACTTAAGCTTGGACTTAAGATGGTGAGAAACGCTGCTTAACACAGTGCAAACGATAGTTTCCCTGTACCCATGCTTAAGAAATGTATATGAGTATGGGAATAAGAGGACTATGTTGCTTGGCAATTTGATAACCAGGTGATTTTTGTAAGTTCCAGACTACCAACAAAAAAAAAATAAAAGGAAACCCAAATGATTTTCAGCATTTGAGCAATACTTGGGGCAAGTAGTTGAGAAGATAAAGATGATTTCTTGTGAATCGGTACATTTATTTTGAAAAGTATCTCAAAACATTCTAGTAGATTAATATTTCATTCAAGTGGAAAAAGTGGTTCCTGTGCACTCAGGGACTATGTGACAAAACAGTTCTTGAAGTAATTTTTTTCTATTGAAAGATTATATTCAGACTTTGAAGTCTCAAATATAAAGATGATGAAGACATTGAGGACATCATACTGCTAGAGGTGAAAGGCAAAAAATATAGGACTTTTGCCTCTATAGTGTATAACAATATGAGCTTCATGTTTATGGAATATGGAATAACTCATTATAAAATAGGATTTAGGGTTTTTTTTAATACAGACATAAGAACATTCTTATATAAAATTTAAATTGCTTAGATTTCTCTTTAAATTTATTTCTATTATCAGTCAGGTTAAAATTTTATATGGAAAGACTGTTAGGAGCTGATATGTATGTAGAACCAAAATAAATTAGTATTATCATAGTAGAGCGTTCTTAAATGAAAAAACTGCCAAGTACTTATATACCAGAAGGATCTGGGCAAGAGACTGTACTATTTAGGCTACTATTCCTGTAAAGAATATGACTTTTATAGATACATCTGTGGAAATAATTATAAATAAGTTGTTCTTTGTCTTGGAGGGCAGGCAGATCTAAAGTCTTTTTCTTATTGCAGTCTTTCCCACCTTAAAAAAAAAAAATTAAAAAAAATCCATTTATTCTCCTAAGGAACTGTGTCTACGGCCAGTTACAGAACATGTTTTGTAGCTACACTTCAAAATCACTACTAGTGATTGAATGTCTTACTTGTTGAGTTTCGATTATGATTTTTGTTTAAAAAAACTAGAGGTAAAGTTTTTATGGAAGTTTTATCTTTTATTAGATCAAGTGCCAAAAACTTACAGGCTTTTGAAACACAAGCACTTATGTCAGTTGAATGAAGTTACTCACTACTAAGGTCTAAAAGCATCTAAAAGCAATTAAAAATACTTACAAGGAAGTTCTGTTTTAAGTAAAAGCAACTGGATATTTAATGTAGCACTTAAATAATTTGTAATAAAGTTGGCTGAGGGTTTTGCCACTGGATTTAACTTAATTTCTGTGTCACATCTTAGACTGTTTTAATTCAGTGTAACCACAGAAACTCTATCTGGTCTGCCCCTGGAAAATCCTTTTTGCTTTGTGTAAAAAATTTGTGGTAAGTGGGTTTTTTTTTGTTTTACTGTGTAATTCAGAACTGTTTATATAACCTCTGAGATAACGCTGTCTTTTGGAGTTGTATTTGAATCTGCTTCATTGCTCCTTTTAGAATTATTCATGATCTAATTGTATTTGTTCACTTAACACAGACCCATCTGTGGCCTGCTCCCACTAAAAGCCTCCTCATTTCATCCTCAGTCATTACATGTGAACATCTCACACACTGCTTAGCTCCATCTCAGTTTTTGTATAGTGTTGTTCCTATGGTTACTTACAAGAATTATTTCTATCAGAGTTTACTGTATGATTCTTTCACTTTTTATTTGTTGCTTTGGTATGGTTTCTGCTACCCTGACTCTGTATTCAAAAATTGTGTTATCTTGTATGAATATGCTTCTCCTAGATCTAAACATCTTTTTCAGATGTGAAAGATTTGGGAGTTGATCACATCCTAATCAACATTTTTTGGGGAGAAGGTATTGGTATCATGGTGTGTGGTATGATGCTTCCTCATTTTTTTGAATAGTTTTGATTAGGCAACTAAGTTTGGTCCACTGCACTGTCTTTTAAATAGCATATAAATACACCTCTTCCTCTCATTTTTCAAAAGTTAATGATTTTGAGATTCATCTGAATTCTGTCCCCTTTAAATTCCTTTCTACTTTACACTTTTACGTTTTCACCATACACAAAGTCAAATCAAAACAAAGATGCTCACTTAAATTTCACTTTCTGGCTTTGCTTTTACATCTTTAATATGCATAAAATTAGAATAGAATAGAATAGAATAGAATAGAATAGAATAGAATAGAATAGAATAGAATAGAATAGAATAGAATAGA
>JAYRBT010000001.1:65575923-65605302 GCA_036023395.1 Myiotriccus ornatus | reverse complement strand
GAATAGAATAGAATAGAATAGAATAGAATAGAATAGAATAGAATAGAATAGAATAGAATAGAATAGAATAGAATATCTCAGTTGGAAGGAACTTACAACAATCATATAGTCCAACTTTCTGACCACTTCAAGTCTGACCAAAAATTAAAACAAGTTCTGTAACTACATTTTGGCAAGATTATTAGATTCATTTTAGACAACTTAATACTGTTGCTTCAAGCTTGACAGATTTATTACTTCTATTATTCTAGTAAATCTGGAAGGAATGCTGTTAGGTAATGTTCTTTTAAAGAAAAAATGGAAACCACTAAACACTGATAGATAAATAAGTTGTAAATGAAAAGGGATTTCCAGTGCTAACATTACTCATTATTTCTCCTAAAGGTGTCTTAAGTACCTTTTGCCAAATGTCTGAAGAAAATACAAGCTTCCTCCTGCTTCCTAGCAGCTTCTAGGAAATGTTATAGATGATGTAAAAGTTTTGGATTGCATTGGTTTTCTTTCATATACTGCATACATCTTCTAGAAGAAATCTCACTACCTGAGGCTACTTTATGAGAAATCTTCCGCTTTGTATAAAGAGCACAAAAAATGAAAAGAGCATTTCAAGATAATTTTGACAAATGTACATTCTCATCCTGTCTTTGCATTTGTTTGCAATAAAAAATTTTTGAAAAAATACCTGCTAAATGAAGAGTCACAGCTTTATCATATCATGAAAATACTATTTGTGGTGCACAGGGTCAAAAAGGACTGTTCACAGAGCCTATCCTGTTTAAAGATCATCTATAAAGAGACTTCTCACAGTTCCTTTTAAAATTATAATTCTGACGAAATGTTTGCCAATTTATCTTTAAAGTATTTTTCTTTCTTCTTAATATAAGTTTTCCATCTGATATATAGAACTGGAATTCCATAATTCTTACCATCATGTGCAATGGGTTTTGCTGCTGATGCTTTCATGCATGGCTGTTACCAAGTACATTTTTTCATGGGAAGTATACTATGTAAGAGCACTTTATTTACAGAGCGTGTGCTACTGAGAACAGGGCTTTCTGGGCACAGATATTAAAACAGATTCACCCTAACCCTACATCCTGGAGAAGGAAAACTGGTAGATTTTCATAAGTTCTTTTCAAAGTAGGAAATAATTTCAGATATTTCTCCCTCTTTGGTCTGCCACTGCCTTCATGAAGGTGGAATTAAGAGAACATTTACAATACAAAAGGGACTATTCCCTGTTGTCCTGTGTACATCACTATTATAACATGATAAAAGAGTTTCCATTCCTAAGTTAGTACCTCTGTGTGGTATATGTACCATGTGAACATGGTAATTCAAATGTCTCAGTTCTATGCTCCACTAAATGAAATAAACAGGCCCATAATCATTGCTGAGTATCATCCCTCTAGGTTTACTCAAGTGAACAGAACTACATCTTTCTGAGCATGTTTGAGATTTTCTCTATGCTCTGATGAATTCATAGTTTCAAGTTTTTCTATGCAGCAATAAAAAGCACTGTGATGTGGTAGATTCTTTATTATAAGAAAGTGCTTGGGACATTTCCTGCTGCTGTCTTACTCTACAGCTGATTTCTACCCCTAGAAAGGGGTAGAAAGACATGACAAAAAGTTTTGGGACCAACCATTAAATGTCTTATACATTGTAGAGTTCCTACTGACAACCCTGTTACTGCTGAAGTGGGCCGGATTGTGTCCATAGTCCAGCTGGAGACAACTCAATCCAGTAGATGCTTTTGTATTTGTTAGCAATATGTACTCTGACATTAAATTTTGATTAAAAGCTGAATACTTATACTGTGAAATCAGTTTGCCTCCCTAATTTGATTTTAATAGAAACTGGAACAAGTGAAAAAAATAACTGGCAAAATATTTGACAGAAACTGATAGAAGGTAAGAGAATAATAGAATTCAAGGTAGGTTTTATTCTGTCTTGTCCATCACGGTCTATCTTTTAAATTTTTGTGTAAAAATAGAGTCCTTGAAAGAAAGAAGGAAAGAAAGAATGTTCAATAGAAATTGTTTTCTTTATAGAATGATACAAAGCATTATTTTGAGACTTTTTTTTTCTGAGTTTTTAATGACTAAACCATTTTAAACTTTTATAGAGTAGAGGTTTTTAATCAAGTGTAAAGGATGTTGATATAGTGTTGTAGTAGTGTTTTTTCTGAGTAGAAAACTAATTTTAAAGCAAATATGTACGTAGAAATAGAATTCCAAAACAGTGGATTGATTTCTGTAGAAATGGCAGGCGTACAGCTAAATATCTTCATATATTTTCACTATCTGAGGAAAGAAACTAATTTTCCCTAGTCCTAGCTGTCTAAGAAGTTAGCTACCAAGGAGGAGATTCATCTGCTAATATGTCTGAAATGTAGCTGTTGAAAACTTAAGAAGTCGTCTCCTTTCATAGCCAGTGGAAAGTAGCAGACATCTCTAGAGAGTGATACATCTCAGTATAAAATAGGCCACATGAATCACCCTCTGGAAATGCCCGTGTCTCTTCACTGACTGTAGGCAACCTAGATGAAAAGTTTGGACTGAACGATTAAATCTTAGAAGGTTAATTTAAAATTAGCTGGGTAAAGCTGTCAATGGACGTAAATGATTTTAGATGTGTGAATGCAAAACTGTGTCTGTACATTGTCCATTAAAGGAATCTTTGGAAATTATTGATATGTTTTAAAATGTTTGAAGAAGCTTAGTGTGTTCTGGGTGTAGCAATAAAAAAAAAGAAAATATTTATTTTCTTCATTTGCACAAAGTGTTGCATATCACACACATGCAATTTAACAGGCAATCAAGTCACATTTTTAGTCAAGGACTGAAACTTCTGATATCCCTCTAGATTCACTGTGAATTGTGTCTGTTACTGGGTTCCAGAAGCTGAGTTCATGGCATAACACATACATACTTTAGTGCACTTAAAAGACTGATAAATCTCTCCAAACTGGTAGGTGCTAAATTCCATCTATCTTTGCTAACTGTAATAATTCCTCCTTAAAAATACATCTTTAAATGCCTTATTTGGCACAATGTGTATTTTTTCAGTGCTATATGGGAGAACTTTAATCTCAAAATACGTAATGTCCTGCAGTAATCTCAGCGTGTTGAAACCCCGAATGATCAGATGTGTCTAAGCTCAGAAGTCTGCAGTAGTTTTCCACATCTAGTTTATTAAATATAGATGTAATTTTTCATATCATTATTGGAAAGAAAATGCTGATATTCCTAATATACAGTTATATGTGTTTAAAAGGATGAATATTCAGCCTGACATTCAACCTGGACACCTTAATTATATTAGAAGTTTATCATCCTTTTGTTTTTAGATTCCTTATTTTTCCACAGACACCAGAATAGATTTGATTGCCTATCTGTTAAAGGGAGAACTTATATTAATTTTTGTATAAGTAAGGATTTTCCTTATAAGGCTTAAACCCCCCTTCATTTATAGGTGATCATTAGATTATATATTGCTTTTATTTTATTTAGTCAGTGTTTTGAATCTCCTAATCCATATTTGCCTACTGTGTTTCAAAAGGGAATCAAATTGGTTTTGTGGTACATTAATGTTTTATGCAGTATTCCATAGAGAACATTAAATCAAAATAAAAGAAAAAGGTTGACCTCTAACACTTACACCCATTTCTTATGTCAAACTGGAAGATGTTGAAAGCCTTATATGGTCGTAACCCTTCTATCTAACTGTGACCCTCCTTAACATTAAGCAGGTGACTCGATTAAACATAAATCAGGCATAAAATGCCCTGCATGAGGCAGGACAGTGAATCAAGCAAATTATCAAATGGCAAAACTCATTCTGTGCTCTGGGCAATGTAAACTGCCAACACTTATACATCAAAACTTCACTCAATGTAAGATTGATTTTATTTTATTTTGTTTATTTTAATTCCCTACAGCAAGCTGTGCTAGTCGTGTAAAGCACTGCCTGCATCATTACATTCCTAAGAAATGTTTTTCTTGTTTAGCAAAGGCCAATTGCAATCTTAAGCAACATAATCTATCTAAGACTAGATATGCTGTGCTCTATAGTGGGTTTTAGTGGTGTTGATATTTTGTGCGGTAATATCAAAACTTAAGCTTCTATGATTGTATAGATTTTTTTCCCTGTTTGTTTATGTGTATACACACACTATCAGCTTTATCAAAAATATGAGCACCAAAGGGATAATGTTATAAAATTAAATCACCAGTAGCCATTGAAGATATTTCCCGGTTTCAGTGAAGATGCTGGGATTAAAGCATGTAAGTCCAATTTTAAGGCAAGAATGAATTTTTATGTAAGATGATACATGTCTTCCTTTCACAGTTGCTTTTTATGCTGCCTTAAAACATGTCAAAATAATCCCCAGCAGAGGAGCCTAAAAGGAATGTCAGCTCTGTGGTTATGTAAATCGAATTGAGTGCTTTACAGCAGGTTTAAGATTTTTATAACTCAGAAGTTGTTAACAGCCAGCTGGTTTGTATCTGTTTTTTATGGTTATTCTTGTCATAGGCAGCCTCCACAATTTTTAATTATATTTTATGGTATGTGTTTTCCCTCCTCTTGAATCCCACAGCCACTTTTTGCTTCAAAAGATATTTTCCACTGGGAAGAGGAGAAGCATTGCTCTGGGACTCCATCATTAGAAATACTGTTGTATAATTACCTCCTGGTAACAACAGAGGAGTGTGACTCTCCATCGCAGATCTTTAACTTTCCAGGATGGAAATCCGTAGTATTCTGCACACCCGGTGAGGCTGTGATGCCTGCAGCCCTTAACTCAGACTGTCTTCTGCTTTTAAAGAACTGATCTGCAGTTTTTATTTCATTCACAATGCAAATTCCACTTTCCTTCACACTTCAGGTTTGAATGCAGGCTTTGTGCTTTGCAGATTTGATTGCATGCCATGTTCTGCATCGCCATTTGTTTTTGTAACATACGTTCTCAAAAATGCCATATTTTTAGTTTTTGTTTAGTGACCGTACTGGTGATACTGGACAAACATAATCTTTCCAGTGTTTTTATAGCAAGATAATTTCAAGAGTACAGTCTGATTCCCATCTGGAGTAGAAAAAAAAATTAAAATATTATGAGCACTTTGTTGGAAAATAAAACACCATTCCTGACAGCCTGAAAAGCCAACGCCTTATTTTTTGTTAGACTTTGAGAAGTTATGAAATATTTAGTTCTGTATAACTGGGAAGACATCATCAGAAACTATGCATTCTTGAATGTTTTACAGCGTTTTGTGAGTGTCCTCCCTCCGCCAAAGGAAAGGGACTGCTCTTTAATTGTCTTTAATGGTAGATCCTCCTATTGAAACACCTCCTGTCCTTGCAGAAGTAATGATGTAAGAGTGAGAGTCTTAAATAATTGATCACACAGAGAAAACTGTTTGTTAGATGCTTAAAAGACTGTTAAGCTTGTCAACCGTAAGACAACAAAAAGACTATTATAAGACTTTTTTTAAGTGAAAAAATTTAGGTGAGAAAATTAACATTTGTTTTTAATTAAAGTCTAAAATGATTACAACCAATCTCACTTGAAAAGCCTATTTTGAAAGTGCAAAGGAAATAATATATGATTTTGTGTTGTATTCCAAGAATTGATTTGTGTAATCCAGTTTCATTATTTTAACAGACTGAAATCAATAGAAGTATTATCATCATACTTAATATATTCAGACATTATGACTCAATAGATCTTCTTGTATTACACAATATTATATTTAAATTTGAATGTTAAGTGTTTATTCTGACCCACTTACGGTCTAATGCCCAATGTCAGCAGCTTCTGAACTTCAAATTCAAATACCTCTCTCTACTGCTTTGGCTTCATATTAATTTCTAGGAGCATACCATGTAACTTAACATAAATACACAGGATAAATATGTATTACGAGAATTAGCCTATCTGGTAGAATATTATATTTTTTTTTAGGATAATACTGTAGGAAATTCAAACATCCTCAAAACAGTTATCTTTAAAAAATACAAGATTACTGAAAATACAGTTTGAATATTAGTAAAAATATACTGATCTTTCCAAATATATTTTGGACATTTTATCACATTCCTTTCAATTTCTTCTCCCAATATTCATCATATTTAATACAGTTTAAAATGAACATGCAAATAATAATAACAAAAATAAGGAAGATACTGCTTACAAATGCATAAGATAGGGTGCAATTAGTGCAGAAAGTATACAATAGGAATAGCATATACTAAAACTGCAAGATACATTGTATTATTTTTAAAAAACACATTATATATACATAGATACGTAGCATATTATTTTAAAAAGCACCACCAGACCAAACCAGGCAAACTTATAGACCTTATGTTTGCCGGATTAGATGCATGCAAAATGTTTCATGTTTTAGGCATTACAGGACTGCAGCTACAGTTCATGGCTTCACCTCTCACTTACCCCAGGCAGAACTAACTGCCTGTATTTGCCAACCATGACCTGCAAAAGTAATCGTCATTTCTTTCTCCTCTAGGGCTGTTGAGGACAGTGTGTGCTGTTTAATGATGTTTATTTGTTCCGGGTTGCAAAACATATCTACAGATGATAACTTGGAAACTATATATTGAAGTAATATATTGAATTTTTAATTGCTTCTTGTAGCCATTATTTAACAATTTGAAATAGAAATAATTCTGTATTGCATAAACTCTACTTTAAGGCAGTACTGAGCCTGCCCCAGAGCCTGGGTTTGGCTACCAATGAAGCTCTGAGAAAATGAGATGATATGTGCATATTTCAATTAGGCAGTAGTATTTCAAAGAAGATACTCTTTGGGTGTTACTATGTGGTGTTCAGTACTTGATCTGCTTGGAATAATTCATATGAACAAATAAAATCACACAGTTTTCACTTACACTTTTTTACAAAGTTTCCGTAGTTATTATACATGAAGATATTTTAGAGAAACAAAGTCTGTGCCAGGATTGAGTGAACCAATATATCTGGAAAAATACATTAGCAGTTGAAGGGGCTGTAACGCATTAATATGTGCTAGATGGACCTTTGCATGAGAATTCTTCTTAATGTTATTACTTCTCTGTTTAAAACAAACATTGATTTTCTCCTTTTGAGTGTGTACACTTAAGGATTAGAAACAGGGTTGAGAATATGCTGTTATGAAGTTCTTGACTCAAAATTAATGTAGAGATAAAGAATTAAGTATTTTCCTACTATATCCTTGAACAGGTAAGCTACTGTAAGTGTTCTCAAATATGCATTTGTTTTTTCCTGTCAGTAAAGGATGGAAAGATTATTAGATGATCATATTGTTCCTTTTTCTTTTTGGGCCATTTTCTAAAATATCTAATGGCTTTATGGTACAATTAGATTAGAAGTATATTTTTTTAATCCTTAATATCCTGTTTTTCAGAATACGACTTCCTTTAAAGTCAACAAAAAAATAACTAGTCACATTTTACAAACATAAGGTAAAATCATTATATTCCCTTTTGTGATTGTCAGTGATTTAAAAAGAGCATTTAACATTTAACTAGTTCAGGTAGCAACGAAAGGATGGAGATTTTTTTTTTTTTAAACTTAATTTTAATAAAGCCTTAAGTGTCTTTAATGGAATTAAGATTTTTTGACAAATCATCAGAAATTGAGATGCGTTTTGATCTTCTTTTGAAAATTGCTAAACTATTGATCTTATGCCCTTCCTGCTTCAGAATTTGAATTGACCATATGCCGACTTGAATTTCAAGTTGGTAAAAAAACTTGTATCTGTTAATTTGATGGTTTTAAGAAAAACACTACAGCTAAACGATTAAAATGTTTATTTCCTATTCTTTCTCCATGTCTCCTGGGCTCAGAAGTGCTTTGTGACCTTTTTAGGTGCATGGTAAAATTGAAAGCAATGTTTCACTTTCATAGTCCCTTTGTGGATTTTTATCCATGTACACTTTACACTGAACTGCTGCCCTCACTTCTTAGGGAAGTTTAGTTTGCATTTTATGGACTTTGTTTGACTTTATAGATTTAGAATAAGGGCTGACACCAATATTAATGTACGCCTGGCACTTTCTTTGTTTTTATAGCTTTGTACAACTCGTGGTTGATTTGTATTGATAATACTTCTGTAAAGTAAGGAAGTGCTATCTCCATCTAATAGGTAGAGGGGAATAAAATTAAAGCATAGATGACGTCTGATGCTTCTGGTAATATCAAAATTAAAATTCAATAGCCTCCAATTACTTCTTCTGTTGGTATTTTTAACTAAAAGGGTGAACTATTTCAAAACTCATTCAGATATTATTCATATATTTTTCTTTCAATGTCTCTTCAGATTCTTATTCCTAGCAAGTATGGCTTTCTCTAGAAGGGATGCTTGGCACATGTGTTAAGCAGAGGTCTTGTAGGTGTGGGGTAATGATCTATTTGGATTTAATTTACAACTAACTGAAGATAAATTATAAGAAAATGGCAGACAGGAGACTCACACCATCAGCTGTCTAACCAAGTGACTGACCTAGGGGCATCTCTAAAGCTGCCAAAATAACTGTTCACAGAATCTGTCAAAAAGCCAAATCCTACTATTAGAAAAAAATACCTTCCATAGTTTTACATCTTGGCTTTTTATATGAACACATAGGATGAAAAAAACGAAGTTAATACATGGTGAACTGTGTTCTTTTGATGGCGTTCTACAGATATTATTACTTCTGCAGACACTTGTGTAAAACAGTGTTAGTGAAGGACTGATTTGGGGAGAGACAACACAAAGGTAGAAGCTTTGCATTGGACAAAAGTTTATTTTTTGCTGTTTATATGGTAGCTTGAAATAAAAAAAGCTCGCTAATATCTCTTTTATAAAAGGGCAAGACTGAGGTGAGCTGATGCTGTGATTAGATGCAAAAAATATTGATCGTATTGGTAAAGTTGGTATTTCATAGAATTGTAGAATGTTTTTTGTTGGAATGGACCTTAAGAAACATCTAGTTCTAAGCCCCTGCTGTGGACAGGTACACATCTCACTAGACCAGGTTGCTCAGAGCCCCATCCAGCCTGGCCTTGAACACACTCAGGGATGGGGCATCTGCAGCTTCTCTGGGCAGCCTGTTCCAATGCCTCACCACCTTCGCAGTAAAGAATTTCTTCCTAGTATTTAATCTAAACTTCCCCTCTTTCACCTGAATGCCACTGACCTATCACTACATGCCCTTGTAAAAAGTCCCTCCCCAGCTTTCTTCTAGGCTCCATTTAGGTACTGGAAGGCAACTACAAGGTCTCCCCAGAGCTTTCACTTCTCCAGGCTGAACAGCCCCAGCTCTCTCAGCCTATCTTCGTGGGAGAGGTGCCCCAGCCCTTTGATCAACTTCATGGCCCTTCTCTGGACTTCGTCCAGCAGGTCCATGTCCTTCTTATGTTGGGGGCCCCAGAGTTGAACGCAGTACTGCAGCTGGGGTCCCACAAGAACAGAGTAGAGAGGGAGAATCACTTCCTGCAACCTGCTGGCCGTGCTTCATTTGATGCAGCCCAGGATACCATTGGTTTTCTGGCATTCTTTTAGTTTGGTGTAGGAATGTCAACTGTTCATTTTGGAGACTGGAATGAATCCATCCAAAATTCCTGTATATTATAAACATTTTAGGAGGCAATCTTTTTTCCATGCACTGAAGCCATTTTATAACTAATTTTGTTTTCCATGCTCTTTGATATGAGGAATATCAATCACTTATGCTTGAATGGTAGCAGTTTCCAGCAGAAGTAGAACATTTCACTAATATTCACTGAAGTTTTCCTGCCATGTAAGCTTTCTTCCAAAAAAGCATGAGAATGGAAAAAAACTACTTGTCAATATTTTTCTTCAAAAACATGGTCAGTTGAGACACCACTATACTGCCACTTTTGAAATGTGTTTGCTGTAGTTGAGAAGGGCAAGATGTCAAGAGCAAATAAGAAAAATGTAAATACAAGTGCATTTACACACACAGATTTGATAATGATACTACATGGTGCATATATGAATGTCTCTAGATGATATGGCATCTTTATTAAATATTGTTGCTGGAAGGACAGAATCATGTTGATTCATCTGCCTTTATTATGTGAAACCTCACTGTGTACCACCCATTGGTTAGTATGCAGCTTAGATAAAACACAGTTTTCCTGTGGCCTGTTATTGCCATTGAAAATCTGTTTTGATAGGTGGAGGAATCTCTTTTTCAGGCTTGGCAAAGAAATGTAGCATGTGACTAATACATCCAATTAAAGAACAGAAAAAACAGAGAGAATGCTAAAAAATGGCTCAAACTTCTTGAGCCACTGGCAGAATAAAAATATTTAATTTTATGGGCTGTAAGTGCATCACAGAATTAAATCTAACAATAGGTCTGCATCCTTTTAAAAAGCGATTCCTCTGGTTGCAAAGCTGAGCATGTGTTTTAATGTTTTAACTAGTGATTAAGAATTCAATTTAATATAAGAAATTGCAACAAATCCAGTAATTCTCTCTTATTTCCTCTAAATTTTATTCATGGCATGGACATGTTTCAGAGCTAATATGTTCTTCACTTTGGAAAATGGCTACCAGCTCTTTGGGCTGTGCGGTGACATATGTTGATTATAAACCAACATTTTATAGTTGCAATCTTATTATTTATCTCTGTGTCTTCCAAAGTGACTTCAAGTAAACATTAGTATCAAATTGCTAAAATGATGTTCTGATTTCTAAGATAAAGTAACAATAGTGATCCTTTTCTATTTTTTCAAATTATTCATACATAAAATTTTAGTCTAGAAGTTATAGTGTTGAAGACTAGTAATATCTAGAAAATACAAAGAAATACACATACATTATACAGGCTATTGATATTTTTAGTTGAAAAATAAATTCAATTAGAATGTTAATATTTCCATTGTTAAGTTTTGAGGTTGCGTCTTGTAGTTGATGAAAGTTAGATTATTTGTGATTGGGATAAAAAGAGTGAGTTATTATCCAGATGCTGACTGAATTCTTGTCAGTTATTTCTGTTACTCACTCTGTGATAAATGTGCAGTCCATCTTGCCAATCTGAATGTCAAGTCTAAAACCTGAAATTTTAGCAACGATCAGAAAGAAGGTCATAACCCAGAGGAATGAGAGATTAGAAAGCACACATCCTATCTCAGGCTTGTGGGAGTGTTGAGAAGGTGGAAGAAAGTGATTTCCAGTAACAGATAGATTTGTGAAAATCCAGATCTGTTGATAAGCTGTTCATTAATGGCTGAAGAAAAAATTAATTAAATTATCTGCTACATATTATAATCTAGTTCTCCCTAAAAAATGGGGAATCTGTGAAATAAATGTTGTCATCATATTTTTTCTACTGATGGACGCTAACAAGTTGAGAGGATCATGGTAACATAAAACTTTATCTTTCACAAAGTGTTGTTAGCAGTGAAGATGTTAATGTCTCATTTACGTAGCATATCATGAGCATTTCTTAGGTTTCTGCCGAAGACAGTATTGGGGCTCTCTTATGCTTGTGTATTTGGTGACCTTTGAGTATTTATTCATAATGAGTTAGACAGTGGTACCAATCAGCTGTCGGCTTCAAAGAATATGAATCACTTCTGGAAGTGATACTTATGATCACATATGTAAATCTGAATTTACAAATATCTGCAGATCTTCCTAATACAGACTGCAATTATGCCAGTATGGTAGGAATTGTTGAAAAGCTACTGCATGACTGTTTTCATATTACAGCTAAGTACAATAATTATGTATGCATTATAAATACTATGTTTTCCTCTTTAGCATAGTTAACAGTCCTCAGATGTTTACTTTGTGTGTACCAGGCGATTCTGAGGTACAAAATAAAAGTTTCCAGAGATACTGTGTGGTAACACTCTGGATGTGAGAGAACTCCCATGCCCTGAGGTGATAATTTGGCCATAAAATCAAAAAATCATAGAGCCATTAAAGTTGGAAAAGTCATCCAAGATCATCAAGTCCAACCTTTGACCGAATACCACCATACACACTAAACCATATTGCAAAGTGCTGTGTCTACTCATTTTTTGAACACTTCCAGGGATGGTGACTGTACCGCTTCTGGGGAGCATTTTCCAATGCTTAAACACTCTTTCAGTGAACAAGTTTTTCCTGATATCCATGCTTTGATAGACTGCTGGGACAAAACACAAGTGGGCATCAGGCCACTGCCGTGCCATAGTTTGTATTCGGAAAGAGATATTGTGTCTTCAAAAAGGCTACCACACACTCAGAGTCCTGCCTGTGGGATTTAGTGTTCTGTTACCTTGTGCAACAAGTAGAGAATACAGGTGAGAGAGGGCTGTCTGTGACGGTTCTCTGCCTTTTCATCTGAAAAAAGGGACTGCACAGTGTTACCTGTAAGTCATTATCACAGCTGCTTTGTACAGTATCACAGTTCTGCATCACAGTACAATACTCTGCTATCACGGTGCTGTAATAGTACATTTAGCCCCATGCCTTGCCTCTGGCACAGTGTAATGCATAATGGATCTGATGAAACTTAAAAAAGAAAAGAAAACAAAAAGGGGAAAAAAAAGAGAAGAAGAAAAAAAAAGACCCCCAAAGCCACAGTGCAGCTCTTGAAGTTGCAACACTTCTAGTGAATAAAGGAATGAAGAAGGAGAGAGGACTCTCTTGACCCTTAGAGGTGAATTCATTACATTTTGAAATGTGAAAATTCTCTTACCCAGCTTTCTATATTAAAATAAGAGTATATGTACCTTGAAATAACCAGTGGATTTCTAGGATTTTTTTCCCAGCATTATATTGACTTCTGCCATTCTAATGCTTGTTGCAACCTACTGGCAGACTGCAAATAGAGAAGGGCAATCAGAAGAATATTGCAGAATTTTTGTGCAGACTGCAAATAGAGAGGGGCAATCAGAAGAATATTGTAGAATTTGTTAGCGTATATCGTATTATAAAGGTTTCTTTTTTTGGGTGGGGAGTGGGAAACATTATTTACTTTCAACCTAAATATGACAAAACAGGATCAAAGTTGTTCTTTAAAGATATTTTAGGGGTTTTGTATATGTCTGGCATATTTTACTCCATTAATGAATAATCTTGTGGAAACTTAAAATACCTTAAAATAGTGGTTTATATTTTAAAGTTATATTGAAGGACTACTGCTCCAAAGAGCAGCTGTGATAATATTTCATCTTAGTTAGGTAAGGTGTTTGCAGCTAAAGCCCTGAATTCCTTGCCTTCTGTTTTCATGAGTAGGATTAACCCTGTTTTCTCTTCCTGGGAATGTCAGGAGCCTGACTATTCTTGTGCACCAAAAGTGAGACTCTAATCTTGCTTTCTTGGGGCAAAAATGTTGCTTTAGGACCAAAGCCATAAAGACCACAAAGGCTTTGATAATATGTTGAGTAAATATTAGTGGGAGGTTTCTTCAGTGTGTGGACCCAGTGCAGAGAATAGGTCCCTCTGTGAGCACATCCATCCCAGCAGAAGTCTATGAAAGCTAAAATTGCACCGCTGCGGTTCACAGCTAAAATCTCATTTTATTCTGAACTTGTTCTGATGCCACAAATACTTATACACATGAATAAGTTAAATTTCACTCACATGATTAGGCATTTGGACTACAGTGGGTCTATGGGAAAGAATTCGGCAGTTCTGTTTGCAAGGCTGAGCTCTGAAGTTGTAGGGAGACATACTTCCACGGGGCCATCAGACTGCCTCAGCAGTGTTTAGATATTAGTTTAATCAAAGAACTGTGTGCCATTACCCCAGGATCTGTGTCAAGCTGTGGATTAGGTTTATAAAAAAAAACTACAAAAGGTCCTGCTGGTTGAAAGATTATGAGTGTTTAGCTACATTACTGCTCTTACAGGCATGAACATGTCCTTTCAGTATTTTTGACTTGTAGAACTGTTACAATTAATTAATTTTGTTCATCTAGTTATAATTTAGAGTAAAGTTAAAGGCTAACGTTTTATTAAATACTGCTGATTTTCCTATTGGTTTTGGCTGTGTAACTTAAACTGTAATATACTTCTCTAAACTAGTCCCAAAGAGTATGTCAATAAAAGACAGTAGTTAGAAGTTAGTAAAATCTAAGAACATTAAATGAAGAATATTCACAGAGCACCAATAACCACCACTAACTGTCATTATGTTAAACCTTTTAATTTCCCCTAATAGGGAGAATAGTATTGTGAGAACATGAGATAATACACACAAAAAGAAGAAAAGAACTTCTGTTTGTAAAAAGTGCAGGGAAGTTGTTCCCATAATAAGTCATTCTATTAAACAAGAGCCATTATTGCACTCTAGCAATGCAAATGTAAAACAGAAAGTCTATTAGGAACCAAGCGTCATTGTTAGCATAATATATTGTTAGTATATAAATATATATTACCTTCCCACATATCTTCTTGGTTTTTTGTGTTTTTTTTTTTTTGGGGTGTGGGGGGTGTTGGAATTGCATGCTATTCAGTTAACGAGATTGTGGATCAGGATTTGACACTTAAGGAAAAGTATTTTTTTATATTGTTCAAAGCTGACCTTTGCTTTTAAAAGGCTTGATCTGCACTTTTTCATCTGTTTAGAAGCATACATTTTTGGTTAAGAAACTGAAGACAATCTCTTTGTCTTTTTCCTAAGCTGGGGAGGTTGAGATAAAAAAGAATGCCTGCTTTAAAAGTCACACATGGCTGTAATTTAAGATTTTTTTTACCTCATTGTCCATAACAGTTGAAAGAAACCTTCAATGAAAGTTTATTAACTAGGCCAATGCCTGAGGCAATAAAGGTTCATTTATTACCAGTTTCTTGGCTGTTTTTCTTCTTCTATTTTTCCGTTAAACTCATACCGTAAGATAATACTTCACAAAATTAAACCTTTGACCTTCTGTGGAGTTAAGTTGCCTTTGATTAGATAAAGTAACAATTTATGGTCCAGCATGAGGTTGCACATGAAATGAATAATGCAACAGAGTGAATGAGAACTGGGAATCTATTGCTTTTGAAAAGATGACTGTTGTTTAAGAAAGAATGTTCTTTCTTAATTGTATTGTATTGATGCTGAGTGCATTCCAGTAGGATTTTGAACTGTTACTGAAAACTGCAGTATAGCCAGGCAGTTATGCAGCAGACATTGTTTAATTCTGTCACAACTGCACCAAGCCAATAATAAATTCATAGATTACAAAATCCTGTTAAGATAGAACTCTTAGTAATTTGTTGTAGTATTTGAAATGCACTGTATGATTTCACTTGTTACTCTTCAGTACGCAGGCATAAACCCACAGTAAAGAATAACTTGACAGAATTTAAATCAATTATCCATTAATGGCAAATATTAGTAATAAAATAATAACATTTACACATTTTTTGAGCGTTTTTGAACCTGCTAGTAGATCAAATTCAAAAAATACAGTCAATATGAAGTTCTGTCTGCTTTTATCAAAACAAATCAAAAGGACATGGCTTCTTTCTAGGACCATATTTTATTTCTACAACTGTGTTATTAATTGTGGAGGCACTTTTTAAGTATAAAGATTTTTAGGTTTGAAGATTGCTGAGGAAATTTAGCTCTTTTACTTCTTTATCTTAAATGCAATATCCAGACCTCAAAATTCATATTGCAATTTTGAAGTAGTTACAGGAGAAAGGTCTGATTAGACTGATGAATAACAGATGGTTTGAGCTTCCCATACATTGGTTTTCTCCCAGTGCAAGACTGGCAGTTTCATTTTAGTTGCACCAATCTAATAGCAAAAGATTTCTTTCTAAGTATTCCTTCTTTAGCAATATTTAAAGTGCAGTTAGTTGTTTCACTCTTTCTTTTTACATGACACCTTTAATAATAGCCCTTTAAAAGACATTTAAAAGTCTAGAAGAGAAGTTTAGCTGAACCATTCAAGTTCATCAGGAAAGTTCAGCTAGAGGGAGCAGACAAGAATTTTTTGATTATCCCAAAAGAACGTGTACTGAAATTTTAGGGTCAACCAGTCTTGTTGTATTGGATAAATCCAGACATCTTGAAAGAAAAAAGCCTTCTGCATAACTGTGAGATCCCAGGTCTACACTGTACAGAAAGAATTCTACTAGTGAAATTCAGTATATTTTAGCCGACCATTATGGTTTAGTCTGAGGTTCTCCTTTCTGCAATATAGTCTATGTAATCAGACCTCTGTCCTCCTGCAGATTGCTTTCCCCTTCTTGTTTTATGTATCACACTATATAAAACACCCATTAGATCAGAGACTAAAGTTAGGATCGTATTTCATTTGAAATAACTGGGCAGGAGCATAATAAGCTACCAAAAACTTGTACCTGAACTGCTGAAACCCATGAAACCAGTGCAATAACCTAGAGTGATCAGGGTCAAGTCCTAGGAGGTAGCCCTGCCTTTTTTTCTCAGGCAGAGTTTTTCAGATTTTAGTAAGAATTTTGCCAAAGTAAGAACCTCAGGATGAAATCTGGAATTAAGTCAGGATATGAATTATTTTCAAGTCAGTACCATTGAAATAAAATATAAGAAAAAGGACTTTTCAGCAAATAAATGAATTAAATGTAAAACGCTGCTGACAGTTGTATTTTGGTTTTTTGCTTGTTCTGTGATTACAAAGGTAGCGTTTCTTGAAAATGTCAAAGTCCTAAAGAAAGAGGTTGTGAAAATACATATATAATTACTCAGTTTTCTACGCACCCATGAATACATATATATGAAGGAAGCTAATAGTTGTATTAAGGAAATTAATAATTATTTATTGGAATGACTATTAGGAATTCTTATTACTCTTAGGCATACTTGTGTAAAGGAATTTAAAAGCGAATGAAGATAAATTACTTAGATAATTTTGTAATTTGACCCAGGATGAAGTTTAGGCACACAGTTAAAAAATGTTTATTTTGAGACATATTTGAGGCTGAAAAAGTTACACTCCTAAGTCCTTTTCTATTTTCCTTCACAAATAAGGTGTGTTGTAAGCTGCTCACATCTGAACTAAAAAAACTGAAAGTTTTAAGAGCTTTCTCTTAAGGCAGGCAGGGAATAGTATATATTAAATATATAATAGGAAGGCAGAAACCCTGGATGTGATTTAGTGCCCACCAGTAATCTGTACACATTGTGAAAATCTATCATGATGTATGACAGCTCGTTCAGGCACTGTCTGTGTGTTTAAAGCAGAATTGTTTCCTGAAGATGCTTTGTTTTTTTGTCATTGTTTTCTGTTTCATTCATTCATTTTTCAGCATTAGAGACCACACATACTGGGCATACTTCTGGTCTCATTCTCACTCACAAAATTCTGACTTCAGTAGAGTTGTATGGATGTAAATTAGACTAGGACTTGGCAGGAAAAAGCTTGTGATTATATTTGGCAGAGACAACAGGCTGCAACTTTATTAACATAATTAACAGCTACAAACACACCCAACAGGCCAAAGTAATCTAGTGACAGAGGAGAAAAGGTCTTAGTAGGGAAAGGATCCTTCGCGCTCTCTTTTGGTGTTCTTCTTCTTGTTCCTGAGTTCCTGCTAGGGCTTGGCGAGCACTCAATTGAGCTGTAATTCAAATTCATACGGCTCCTGCAAGACACCTTGAACAGACTTTTGCTGATGAGTCTATAGGAATTGTCAGCAGTACGGAGATTACTTCAGAGGCGTGATGGTTGAATCGAACTTTACTTTCTGATGTTTTGCTTTTTGAA
Source organism: Myiotriccus ornatus (assembly GCA_036023395.1). Classification (NCBI taxonomy): domain Eukaryota; kingdom Metazoa; phylum Chordata; class Aves; order Passeriformes; family Tyrannidae; genus Myiotriccus; species Myiotriccus ornatus. The sequence goes on along the minus strand of JAYRBT010000001.1, from coordinate 65,587,593 downwards.
TTAAATTGTTGGACAAGATTAATTGCAGGCAGTAAGAGATTTAAATGAATGGCTTTATAAAGCATTAAAGTTCTAAGTATGTCACATGGGAAAAAAGCTGTAAGGTTTAAATGAATAAATGTATTTAATGCCTAAAATGTCTAGGCTAATTTTTTAATTCCTTTACTAACATCTTTTATTGAAAAACCATACTTTATTCATCCATCTTAGTTATACTGCTGTGGTTGTGGTAATTTAATATTCCTGCTCTTTGCTAATCTTCTGGTTCAACAGAAGTAAACAATAGCTTTCATAAATTAAAAATACGCTCTTCAGAACATGCTTCTAAAGATAAAAAACAAGGCTGTAAACATTTATGACTGAAACAAACTAGATTGTTCAAATACTGCCATGATGTATCATGTATATCAATATGGCACTGATATCAGTTAGAATGCAAACAAGGTTTTAAATGATGTGCCCCTTCATTTCAGCTGGAGAATCCGCTTTACACCATCTGCCTATCAGATGGTTAGGAACCAGGACTGCGTATTAATGCCACATGTTCGATTTTCATTCCTCTTGTAATGGTTAGATTCATATTGCTAATAGCTGTGCGTGAGCACTGTCGATGAAATTTGTGTGACGATGGAGTGATGAGATATTTATAAAGTGCCTGTCTCACTGTATAATCAGCAGGAAGAATGCCAGACATAAACAACTTATCAATTTCAGAATATTAATGACAACTACCATTGACTTTAATTCATTGAATATTTTGGCCTGGATACATTTCAACTGTTCAAATAAATATTTGTAAAGAATAAAAAAATACCTAAGTGGTTGTTTGGTGTAATCCTTACTTCTTTCATTTTGGTTGCCTTTCTGGGTCCCATCTGGTTATCTCATTTTTGAAGATAAAATTTCTGTAGTGTAGAGAAGTGTGCACCTTGGAAATTCCTTGGTTACTTATTGTAGAGTAAAGTGATATCAAATAATGTTTAGATCAAAAAACTTTTTCAAACAATAAATTAAAAAAAACCCCAAACAAACAAATATTTACTTGGGTATATACCTATACTAGAACTTTAAAGTTTAGTATTTTAAAATATGGATATAGATACACAGTAGCATGTTAACTTTTATTTATAATAAGTCTGTTTGCCTATACTAAGGAGATAAGAAAGATAAGTCAGGCTCTATGATGAAGTCTTGTCTTGTACCATACCCCAATATACCACAGTGTACCAATGGCTCTGATAACTGGCTTGGGACCTTCCTTGCCACTTGCTTTGCTGTATAAGGACAGTAAGGTGATGGGAAAAACTAGCAGTAAAGGAGAAACTGCTGAAGGCTGGAAGGGCTGTGAGGAATAGCATTAGGCTAGAATTTTGAGGATTATTCCTTACTCACATTTCTGCTTTTTTTAAAGTGTCATTTATTACGACAAGCTTTATCTTGTAAAAATCGTACTACAGAACTAAGCAATTTGTATTTTGTTTTCTCAGTCCCTATCTAAAGTGAAGCATTATGGCCTGTTTTGTTGAGAAGCACCAAAGCATACTTTTTTTGCAAATTTTGTATCAAAAGAGAGTTTATATTTTAGGAGTTCTGCATCCAGGTCATTATCCCAGTGAAACATAATAGTTACAGGTGGGTTTACAATCCTATGTCCAGCATCTGTTTAATATGTAATTTACCCCAATATTTGGAAGCACTTAAAAACTACTGGCCTATGGTTGCAACCAAAAGTTTGAGGCCTGCTGTTTTATTCATTGGATATAATGTATTGGAATATTCCTCCAAAGGATTGTTCTTTAAAAATGCTAGTTTTAGCTTGTCAATGAAATATACATATATTAAAAAAAGGAAGTATAGGTTATTGTGTTGTTTAATGAACACAGGATGCAAACCAGAGTTCAGAGGTGCACCATCCCTTTTTCTGTGGCCAAATTTAGGGACTATAACCAAATTTGTGTAATGTATAGCTTCATATCCTTCCTCTAAGGTAAAAATATCATTGGAAGCAATCCATGTTATTGTCAATACCTTTTTAAGATCAGAACATGCAGAATTTGTACTAGTAGCAGAAGCTAAAATAAAAGTAAACCCTCATTTTTATCCACCTTCTCATTTGACTTTTGGCTTCTGATACATCTTCCTCTACCTGAAACAGCAGTTTTCTAAATAATGTTGATCTATAATTACTACTTATTTGGTAATTCTTGTTCCACTTGGAGGTGTTAGAAGTCAGCCTTTGAGGAGAGTCAGGAGGCTGGAACTGTTTGCTAATCTTTACGTGGTCATACAAAGAAATAAGGGAACACAACCTTGAGTCAAGCTGCAATATATTCAAAGGCACCTCTTATGCTACCTCATTGATTTCCTGTTGTTCGTTCACCTTCTGCCTTCTCAGTACTGGAATGTGCCTTCTGTCCCTCCCCATCGCTAGCCAAAAACATGGCAATAGTGAACTTGTTTTCCATGTATGGAGTCAAAGAACACAAGAGACCCTGGGAAGCAATGGTGGTAGCAATACTTATCTCAGCAACCTGGGGATATTTGTTTATTTGGTCTTTCCTGCTAAACTGCTCCTCCTATGCTTGGCCCATTAGAATAGTGAATTGTGGAGTTAATTCCTCTTGAGATCCATAAGGCACTTCACACGTCTCAGAGTAGTTGAAAATCAGACAAGCAGGCACACCTTCAAACTGATTACAGTGGGTTTTTCAAGCCTTCTCCATGGCCAGGGCAAGAATCTTGATTCAAAATGACTGCAGGTCTATTCTTCTCTTGTGGCATCACAGGCTGAGGGCTGAGACTGCATCATTGCATTAAACTTACCTGCTTTGATGCCTTCTCTTTTATTTCTTAAATTTAATTCTCTTTCATTTCCATCTCCGCCCCCTGCATCAACTGTGTGGGGGAGGCAGCTCTTCTAAAGTTTTGACATTGGCTACTCTCTGCTGCCACCCAGGATGGGGCAAAGGGATCTGAGTGGGAAGCAGCAGTGTTTGGGGAGCACAGAAGAATTACCCTGCCTCAGGGAAGAGGGCAAAAAGTTATGCTTGTGACTTTGATTAAAGATTGCATCTAATTTTGAGTTACGGAGGCATCACTGGACCATTTCTCTAACTGCTATTGAAGAGAGAAATTTTCCTGGTTTTGTAGAACATTCTTGTAAATGGCTGGATGGCAGAAATTTGGTTTGGTAGGAAGAGCACTTTGGTTGCTCACAGGTGGCTTTGGAATTGGGATTAAATGTGTTTAATAATTCCCTCTTCTTATTGATAAATACCTTAGATTTATGATCCCCATAGATGTATGATTTGAATTAATGCTTCATTTGGTCATAGAAATAGATGCTGAGACAAATGATATGCAGTGTTTGGGGCTTCCATACTGTAGCCATTAAATACCTTAATGCCTTCCTCTGAAAAAAAAAAGAACAAAACAAAACCAGTAAAAGGTATTTTACCAATGTTCTGCATTACTAACCTTTCTTCTAAAAATGCTTCGTGACTTCATCTCCTTGCTGTTATGTATGAGAAGTGTCTGAGTTCTATCACCTGTTACTACTAAACAGAAATTATACCTATAATAATATTATATGGTCAGACACTCAGGACATCATTTTGAAGCTAAAGTAGATTTTTGACTGCATGTATTTGTAGCTGCAGCTAGTTATGCTTGTATTATAAATGCAGTTACTGGATACCAAGTTAAGGTTTAGATGGATATATAGCAATAATTATCTAAATATGATGAGAAATATTTTTCTTGAAAAAGTGGATAGCTTTGAAATCCAGCAAGAAGAATAATACTCTGCAGTGTTCTCTGTTCATTACATAACAAGCATGAAGGAAGAATAACAGTCTTAGTCCCTATAAAGGAGAATAATAGAATAATGTATATTAAAGTTTTTCCTTCTTCTTTGCAGGTCTGACAGCAGCAGCTGCAGCAGCAGCAGCTGCCACCAATGCTGCCATAGCAGAAGCAATGAAAGTGAAAAAAATTAAATTGGAAGCTATGTCCAACTATCATGCGAATAATAACCAGCATGGAGCAGACTCTGAGAATGGAGATCTGAATTCAAGTGTTGGTAAGTTTCAGACATAGCATTATTATATGTCCATAATACTCAGATATTTTATTAAAACAGTGGTCTTTCTGAACTGCCTTCTGAAGTCCTTGATTTGGTGTAAAAAGTTGCATATTTGTTTTCCTTTTCGTAGTGTTTTTAGATTTATTTTGTATCTGACCTTTACACCAGCATTCAGCGTTGTTGTTACTATTACAAAAACATTCTTTTCTTTGCAGGCTACTTTTGCAGACTCCAGTTAATATTTTCCATGAAAGAAAGTGGTTTGATTGCTTAGAGTTCATTTTTCAAAGTACAGGTGGAGTGACAGATGATGGTGTCAAAGTGAAATTTAACAATGTCTCCTGCTCAGTGTGTTGGGTATCGACTTTAGGTAATTCAGAACACAAGCTTGAAAGCAAAATATTTCATACTTTCATGTACCCTGTGACAAAAAGAAAACATACACACACAATAAATTTTACCATGCTTTGCAGTTCCTATCATATTTTATTTTAATAAACACATTCTTAAAATGTAGTTAACAGGTTTTTCCATTTCTTAAGCAGCCATCAGCAACTCTTGTTCTTTTTCAAAAAAGAATTGTTTCAGTATACTTTATGCATTTGTTTGGACAATTTGTTTCGCTAAAGCATACTTCAAAGCTAGGATAACTTTTTGTTGTTGTTGATTAAATCTTTAATCATCTGTGTGTGTCTGCTGTAAAATGTTTTGTTATGCCATTTCATTGTATTGGCTCCTTTTATCATGTTGAGACAGTATTAACTCAGCAACAGAAATTCAATGACAGAGGTACATTCAGAAGACTGCAGACAAGATTGGTGTATACTGGAATAAAATGGCTTCAGATAGGATTTTTGCTTTTATTTTGGCTCTTTGTTTATTTTCTTTTTTTTTTTCTTTAGGTTTTCGTCTCCTAAATACATTTGAAATGAATCTTAGAGAGTTATGTACAAGCCTTAACATAAATAAATATGTGTTTGTGAACAATGTTTCTGCAGTTCAGTAGACATCAGTAGGGTATTATTTAGAAATAATATGAATTTCAGTTCAAAGAACAGGTTCACCTAGGCACAGATGACATGATTGGTTTTGTTTTCCTTTTAAATAAAGCCTTAAAAATGCCCCTGTGATGGTGAAGAAAAGTCTTAAATTGTGTGTGAGTACTCAGATAGCAACAGTGGTAGTCACTCGAATATTAGTGAAAGATTGTCCTCTTAAAGAGAAGACAGGAGAGGGTACAGAGCAGGTATCTTAGAAATGTGGGAGGAGGAGATAGGTACAAATGAAGTGGAAGGACCAGGTGGCCCCCAGCGTAAGAGAGAATCAATGAGAAAGAGTGGAAAGTGTAAATGCAAACTGGGAAGATAAAGAATGTGTACTGGAACTAGAAACTAGTTTAGGTTTTCAGATTTAGGTGATTGTATTATGAGAAATAAAGTGTTCAAAGACTAGCTTATAGCACCGTTACTCTTTTTGGCAGTTCTAGGGACAAACCACATGTGAATCCATGGAAACGGAAAAGTTAACCGGTAATCAACAACTAATCATGGAGAGTAGTTGTAGGAGAGTGCATAGAGGGAATATGTGAACTCTTTTGAATAAAAAAGAAAAAAATCTGTTTTGAAATCATTGTTTGAGGCATAATTTAGATAACTAATATGCTCTTACAGAGCTTAATCATTTCCCTGTTTAAGAAAATCCATTCTAGCTATTTTAGTCGGGCAAAGTTAGCGAAGCAAGATTATTTATTGTCAATGTCAAAATTTCCTCTCAGCCCCTTAACTTACTTGTTAGCTTCAGTTAATTTCCCAATTTAACTGAATGAAGAATTGAGTTAATTTTGTTCAGAAAAAAATGGCTCTTCTGAGTAGAGTGAATAGCTTTCCAGTTGTCTCCATTCTATGAGGAATGGTTCTGGCAATACAGTTTGCTTGTCTGTTTATCCAGTCTTGAGGTATACCCTTCATATGGAGGATTTCTAAAAAATAGTTTGTTTTTGTTTCTTTTATAGTCAGCCCTATCTAGTATCCGGTGCTGATTATCCATATGGAATCACAGAGGTGATTCCTACTGCTACTAATGCCAGGGTATTTGGTTCAGGAAGAGTTAAGTCTTTGTATTAGTTGCATTTTTGAAAATTAGCATATTGTATTATCTTGACAAGAACTCATATTTCAAAGGTGTTGCTTTGTAGTAGGTGTGTGCTCTTTTTCTTCTGCATTTTTTTCAGATGTTTATTTATGTCTTTTCAAATAAATATTATCAAGTCCATATACCAATAATGTTTTAAATAATGGCTTGTTAGGCAGGAATATGAATTATTACATTACTGAATGTTGACAGGAGGAAAGAATAAACCGAAAGAAAATAACCTGGTTTTGGTTTATATTTTAAATTATGTTATGTGCCTGACCATACTGAAAAGGAGCAAACAAATAATCCAACCACTCTAAAAGCTTAACTGATACATCTTAGCCCATATGTAGCAGGCATTATGGTGTACCTGGATTGATCCTATCGTGTTCTTAGGCTGCTCCAGTGACTATGTAAGAGCAGATAAATAAAATAAGGACTCCTGTGTTCTTTTGTCAGGTTTGCTTCTGAATTGTCTTGCTTTTTGGTTTTAATCAAATGTTTAACGTGAATTAGAGAAGTCATTTTTGTAGACTAACATTGTATAATTATATAGAGCACTACACAAATCTATTGACTTGGTCCTTTGTAGCAATGACCAGAAGGTTAGAGTGAAGGGGGTTAAAGGAAGCCAATGATACTAATAAGTAATTATTTTATATCCCTCAGTTTTGCTGGTAACCTTGAGCTTGCATCCTCCCACCAGAATTATCATTTTAGAAGTGTGAAAAAAATGAAAGGAAAAAAAAAAAGAAATTACAGAGGAATCAGGGTGAGGTATTAGCACACTGAGTAAAATATATGGCTGCAACGCCTTTCTCCCCCATCCACAATCAATTGGATTCTTTTAGTTTAATATTTACTTGCTAAGATGAGATGCTAGTCTGCATGGTGATAAACAGTCTGCTACTGGCATCTGAAGGTGACCTGTCAGTTCATATGGACAAATCTGCTGCTTACTGAAATGTACAAAATAAATCATTAAAGCAGGCAGGTGCTCATTCCCAGATTTAAATCACCATAGATTTATGATTTGAATTAATGCTTCATTTGGTCATAGAAATAGATGCTGAGACAAATGATATGCAGTGGTTGGGGCTTCCATACTGTAGCCATCCTAATATTGATTACTGAGATGTCTTTGCAATCTCTTGTTTATATCAAGTACTGTCTTGTGACAGCTTGGCTGATATGAGCTACATTACAGATAAGAAGGAAAAATGTCCTGGGTTCTTTTTAGTGGCAATTCTACATACAACATACAGGGTAGATAAATTATTGGAGTTTTCTTTAAAAAATGTATTCCATAGGGCAGCAAACAAAAAAAGAAAGATTATGCTGTTATTGAGTGGTTGGTTTTGTTTTTTTTAAGACAAATAATTACAGAATTAAAAGAAAGAGAGCGACAAGGTCAAACTTTAAATTTAATTGAAGAGGTTCTACTCTTTGTTATATTAACATCTTAGTATGGTATTAGGATCAGTTGTATGTTTACTATCTGACGCTCCAAAGCAATGCATAGGTAAAGCAGCTAAATTATTTCCTTGCTGCTTAAGTACTTGCTGCCCTGCTATCATACTGCATTAACCTGCTGCAGCAAAAGATAGAAGCCTTTGAAAATAAATACTTTTAAGGCTATTTCTGTGATCTAGGCTTTGCTATCCATAACTTGGTAGGAAGTGAGGAACAGTCCATATACTTCTGCTTCAAAACATTTTATATAATGAAAACGCTATGCACACACTGCAGGGAATACTCAAAGGATTTGTTAAGACCTTTGCCACTTGCTAAAATATGACTCATAAAACTTGTAAACAACTATCAACAATAGTAAATTACTTGCTTAGTAGGAAATGAGTTCATATCTATTCAAAATGTGATCTCAAAACAGATGTCCCAAGAAAATGTCATTGTTTAAACTACATTCATACAAAAAAAATTGCTATTATTTCTTTAAGGAAGTGAAGCAATCAAGAAGACTTTGGTGTTCTCAGTTTCTAAACACAGTTAGGAAATACAGGGCAACATTTTACACTTGGCTAGCATGTTAATCCATAAACAACCACAAAATGTGTTGAAAATTAAGAGGTTTTCTTGGCATATTATGTATCCTCTTCATATGCATTACCTTGCAATATTTAAAATTATGAGACGAACACAAGGCTTCCTGTGATGTGTTGTTCAAAAGTAACAATTGCTTGTATACTATTCTTTTTTTTTTTCATCCAGAATCAGAGATAAAATGATTTAGGTGAATTATTTTTCTCCAATGACCTTGTCCAATAATAGAACAGTACAAAATGCAGTAATTTCCTTTTTCTAAACACACGTGTCTATTTTGAAGGAAAGAATTACTTTTATGGTTTCAGGAAAAAGTCTTGGAGACCTTGAAAAAGCAAATAAAAGGAAACAGAGAATGCAGGCCACTGAGCACAGCTCTGCAGTTGCACATCTGATTCTCTGCCTTGGCAATGTTAATGAACCTCAAATCCTCCCTATAATTAGATGAGGGAATTGCTTATATTTTCAAACAGATGATGCTGCTATAATGAAACGATTGACAGGGAACTTAAGAGTGTCTACAGTAGTCATTTGGTTTCTGGGTTTTGGGCTGTGTTTTTTTTTTTCTTTTTTTTTTTTTTTTTCCTTAGGGTAAAATAAGATTGGCTGTAGATACAGGTCCTGGGAGAGGTAGCAATTTACACAGAATGCTATGACAGGTGTCTTTGCATAGCATGGAAATAAAATGGAAGACAGAGGAATGATGGGCAGGTATGGCAATTTTCGGGAGGGGGTGTCCTGTGCTTATTCTGCTTGGGTTCTTTAAAAGGGGCCGAGACTCAAGAGATGGATCCGTATTGAGTGCACAGCTGTAACTGCTGATGAGCTAATTGCTCCTTATCTCTCAGCCCCATTCATCTTCATTTTTTACCAATTACTGAGAATTATCTGTGTTCTCAGTTGGATATGAGAGTTAATCCTTTTTGGTTAAGCTGGCAGTACTGTGAGCAGATTCCAAATCATAGGGTGAAAAAGCCAGAGCACGCTTGTTCTCAAACTCTCTCCAGTTCAATGACAGTATCACTAGTTCATAAGAATTTTTGTATTGTTTAACAGATTAAACACTGACTTTTTTTTTTTTTACTTTCATACTATTATTAATATATATATTTCTCTTAGCGTAGGCTGCATGTGTGTATTCCTAGGTGGACGGATGTGTTCCCTTTCTGAAAGTATTCACTTGCAAAAATGAAAGTAAGATAAACATTAACTTCAAGACCAGAAGGATTCTTTGCAGTATGTCACTGTTTATTGTATGATACACAGCACTTCTTTTAATGACAAGATGTGCATGCAACTTTGACATCATGGGACACAAGACAAATGCTTGTCAATGACATATATCTACTTTTGTAAATTTGTTTGAGATCTGTGGATGAAAAGTGCTGTCTAGGTGCTTGCAAAGGCATAATCATACAGCCTTAAGGACAAATGTGCTATGTTGAGCACATTGTATTTCAAACTAAAGGAATGCTTTCATAAAACTGTGCTTTGGGAACACACAGAAGACTAGAAGCAGATAATTTAGTAATAATCAGGTCACTAAACTTTTTTCTATAATTTTACTTTTCATGGGAAAAAAAATGTTGAATTTTATACCTAAAATGTTTGTATACCTGTAATGTTTGTCTGTCAACCAAGAATATAATTTCTCCATATCTGCTTCCCTAGCTTTTGATTGTGATAGTTTAATTTGCTAAAAAAGGCAACAAAATCGTTGTTATGACCTGAACATCAGTCAGTAAACTAAGGGAATTATTAGCGAAGATTCAGCATTTAATGTTGGAAGGTCAGTTGTAACAGGTCCCTCATCTAGATTAAATCCTCACTGTGAAGTTCACTGAAACAAATGTAGACATTTGCATGTGAGTCACCTTAGGCTCAACAGACAGCAATAGGCAGTTGTAGGGGTGATCCATCTCATGGTAAAGTAGATGGCAAAAGTAGATCAGATAAATGGCATCTTACAAGTGCTTAGTCATGCAACTGCTGAATTGTAGTTATGTAAGAAAGTTAAATGAATGGATCTCACTCTCAGTGTGTGCAATTAATATTTCCTGGAATAAGATTTAGAGGAGTTAACAGGACTTTTCCAAGACAGTAAAGCAGTAATGGCAAAATAGTGTCTGAGACACAGGGAAATGGAAAAGAAAAAGAAATAAATCTACTCTTTAGAGAGACGAGGTGAGAAGTTTAGCTATTCACACTGAAAACTACTTAAATATAAATATACTGATGTTTGTTCTATCATATAGGTATATTGCTTCTGAAAAGAGTGATTTTACCTACATGAAGTATACTAAAGAATAGGCTTTTAAAACTATAGAAGCAAAAGCTTCAGATGTGACATTTGTGCTCTGGGCTTGCTATGAAGCTTTTTCAAGTTCATGGAAAAATCTAAAGTGATAAGTCTATCTTGTCAGCAAGATAATAAAAAAGGCTATTTATATTGTTTGAACACATTTATTTTATTTCCTGTTCCATACAAGATAATCCTAATTGGATAAACAGTTGGATAATTTAATCTTCAATGTGATTTTTTCCAAAATATGTACTTTATTGTTATGACCATTTTCCATTTTAGTAGTGCCTTGTATGAAACTGATGAAATTGTTAAGCTTTCATTCAGTTTTGATTCACTGTTACTTGTTATGTGTATTAAATATACTAAAACATAATATTGTGGATGTGCTATATTAAGAAATGTAAGCTTAATACACACTTTAAGTATTTATGGTAGTCCATAAGGTCATCTTTCATAAATATTATCTAGAAGCTGCATTTTTAAAAGAAAACATTAAGCTTTATGATTATTACTTCAGTTTTAGAAAATAATGTCTGTGGTGGAATACATGACAAATTAACATATCTCTCATATGCGAATTGAATTATCATCATGAAAGTCTGTGTCTTTTCTGTGTTACAGACATTTAAATATACTGTATTATGCATAAAAGTATTTTCTCCGTAGTTATAGAGATAGTAACGCAATATAGAATACTTTTTATTCATCTTCAGAACAAGTGACTAAAAAGACCCTGATTTATTTTTGGAAGAGAATTAAAATTTCCTGACTGATGTGTATGTTTCAGAGTGATGTGAACTAGGCAACATATTTTGGGTTTGGGTTTAAAGCTAACTTGATAAAGATAAGTCCTGCAGGGTTTTGTTTAATCAGGTTGTCCTGGGGGCAAAAAAAGTGTGCTTTCTAGAGACTAAGGCTATATTTGCACACATACGATACCTCCTGTGTTCTGTGTTCAGAGGAGCATTTTCTGAGTTTCTCTAGGTAACGGGCAAAGGCAACCATAGGGCCTAAGTCAGGAACGTGCTCTAAGAAATTTTCTTAAATTGAGTCTGTGCATGTAGAAAATTGCGTACTCTGTCAGTTC
>JAYRBT010000001.1:65568423-65570923 GCA_036023395.1 Myiotriccus ornatus | reverse complement strand
TGGCTTGATTGGGCCAAATTCTGTTATTTTTTAAAGACTTTTCAGTTTTGTATGGCGTGAGAAGGAGGGCAGACAATATCTCATATTTCATAATAATTTTCTTTAAAATTACCTTTTAGATCCAATGATATGGCCCTACCTATTCTATAGCATTTTAGAGTTCTTCGTTAGCTGACTGAAGTTGAAATGGAAAGACTTTTTTTTGTGTAGTGAGCATTTTGAAAACCTATATAGACAGCTGAAATATTAATGGAAATGACATCCATTCTAATTTGGAAAAAGAGCAGACCAAATGATAACGAGTAACATTGACCAAAAGCAATTACTTTAAAAGGATACTACTAAATATCTGAGAAAAATGATTCCTTTGACTAGTTGTTTGTCAGGCCCTGTGTGGTTTTTATTGATTGCTCTTGAATATATAGCCCCCATGATTGAAAACGCTGCTGGTAATGTCTTTCTTTTTATCGTGCTGAGAGTATCTTAGTGCGAATAATAAGAAAGAAATTTATACAGGAAACAAATACACATTGGAGCTTTAAATTAGCCAAAAGTGGTCTATAGATTACCTGTGATATTAATTTTCTAGCGTGTCTCCTTTTCTGAAGCTAGTATTTAGAATTAGATGACAAAATATCAGGCCTTAGAAGTTGCATATTAAGTGTTTGTTTATTATGTGGTTTGTTTCCCTCCTTCTCTCTATCTGATCACCTCTGCGGAGCAATGTAATTCATCTTCTGCTCTGAAGTATGCTAAGTTTGAAATGAGTCATAGATAGGAGTTGAGCCAGTACTATTTCTTACATATGAATATTTTATCTATGTAGGTAACTGTTTTGTACTCCACAATGGAAGATTTCATCTTAGTGTGAATGGCTGGCATCTCAAAATGCCACCAGTCTATTTAAATGAACACTTGATTAGGATGCTCAAGAGAATGACGACAGACACAGGAATGGATATAAGCAGCAGTCTGCAGTGCTATTGACTTAACACTGGAAAGCTTTGGAAACAATAAAAATCTTCCCAGACTCCCCAGCTACCCAGGCCCCCTAGAGGATGAAATAAAGTTTGTAAGATTCAGTTCTAGGATTCAATTCTTCTTTGCAAGGTCTTTGAGAATGCTTCTGTCCTTGATTCTCCCATAGCAAGGCTAAAGTTACCAAAGGGAGATGTGCCTTTTTCAGTTGCAAAAGTTTGCCAGCAAATTTCTGTGTTTCATTTATTATTATATACTTTACTAACAGCCCTTCAAAGTTAAGAAGGAATAGCTGGGGCTTTGCATTACTTCCAAATTTTCCTGTCAGTTGAACTAAAACTCCAAGGTGCTTTAAAATCCATTAGTCTCCAAAGGTGAAAAATCCTTCATGACTCCAGTAGTAATTGTTCAGTCAGTCCTGAGTCATCCTTGGGAAAACAAAAACCAACCTGACACCTCTAGTTCTCATGCCCCAGTTACATGGAGGGAGAGTGACGAAGCAGACAGATAAAAGATCTGGATAGAAAAAGATCTATTCAGAAATTTAAATTAGCAAGTGAATAGTCAGGAACAGTAAAAGATGGATAGTCTTTGAAAAAAAAAAATAAATCCATGTGTTTTCCACCTATATTAGGAAGGTCTTGATTTACTTTTCCACACCAATAAGTGAAAGCAGATGTTACTATGGATAATGTATCTTCTGTCTATTCTGCAGAATTCACCAAAAGCCTTCATTGGACATCTCTTTAAGGCAATTTCACAAACCTTGTGCCCAGGATAGCTGTTATAAATCTCTCCTCCCTTGAATTGCTTGGTTCTTTTCTCCTATACGCTTGTATTGCATTAGATCCAACATTTTTCTTAGTGATTGAGAAATCAGTATCTTTCCTTTTGGTATCCATACAATGCTTGTATGGTTCATTCTGGCTTAAAAATCCCCATTCATCTTGTTTCCAGAGATGTGCCACATCAAGACTTTTCAAAATATTCAGGAATTTTCAACTGGTTTTGCCTGCAGATCAGATTTACCAGTACTTTCTTGATATGAAAGAGGAAGTAGGTACTTTTTTTATTTATCCACAAATGTGGTTTATGGAGTAAGGATGCCAACAACAGAATTTATCTTTTTGTGCAATTCTCTCACTAACACGTTCAGTCACTTTTGGGTTAAGTATTATGCCATATGAATACTATGTTATTGGTTTACTTAATCAGTAAACCTTGGTGAGACCACCCCGGCAACATACAGACCATGGTCAGGTGCCCGTGCACCAAGGTCCACTGGCCAGAGCTGAGCTAGGACTGGGTAAGAGCCTACCTTAGTTCTGATACTGAACAGATGCTGAGGGTCATCCTACAGAAGGCAGGTAAGTGGTCCTGCAGGAATCATCTGAAGTGTGGCTGAGCCTGTCAGTACGGCAGTGCTAAACAGATGTCACAGAGGTGGCAAAGAACGTTTTGGAGTCCATGTATTTTCCAAAATAGTATTTAAACACCCCAGAATGATTTCATATATATATAT
>JAYRBT010000001.1:65520207-65568323 GCA_036023395.1 Myiotriccus ornatus | reverse complement strand
GGCAAAGAACGTTTTGGAGTCCATGTATTTTCCAAAATAGTATTTAAACACCCCAGAATGATTTCATATATATATATGTATATATATATATATACACACACATATATACATGTAGATATGAAATCTAGGGGTCAGTGAAAACTGAAGTTGTTTGCAGACAGTGCCTTTAATCCTCATGTGTATCAGAGGTTTCCCTGTATACAGACAGAACTGTTGCTGTACCAATACAGCAACCAGGCTCATACTGGAGTCTCATGCTCTGGGATACAGGATTGAACTCCTTGGTGTACAGCTGAAACCTTGACTGGAAAAAGATGCAGGAAAGAGGCTCTTTATTGAAATCCAGAAGTGCCATCTAATGATTGGTGATGGTGGTAGTGGTGGGAAATGGTGGGGGAGGAGAACTAAGGGAAAGAGAGCAAGGAAAGAAAGGATCAGGATGGGAAAGGGCTGGTTAGTTAAGAATACTATTCAATATGATTCTTTCTTTTGTGACTGTGACTGACCAGCTCTTCTGTCTTACTCCTCTTGCTGCAGGGTTTACATTGAGATGTACACTAGACAGGTTAAGATTCTGGGTCATCTGTCTTTATTTTTGTATGCCAAAGAAAAGCTGATTTGCCACATTAACAGATGTGAGTAACTAGGGATGACATTAAACTTACTCTTTTTTTGTATTTTCCAAATTTTTTCATAGCTATTACTATATGTGTAACCTCACCTAGAATTGAATTTTTTGTCTATGACATGCCAAACCCTATTTCAGTATTGGAATATCCTCTACGATGTCACCACCTTCTTCCTGTTTTGCTGTTTGCTGATGGCATGATGCAATTTTTGTGGTGTTCTCTTTCCCCTCTGTCTTCCCTCATCATCCCTTGATAACTGTTTAGTAAAAATAGAATGCTTTCCTATTGTAGTAGCAGTGCTGACAGATGGTTTATCAGATAGGTTGTGTGGAGCAAAGCTTGATACTCTTGTAGTCACGTAATTTTCTGCCAAAATCTGCTTCCAGTTTCGATTGGGATTTTGTTTTGTTTTTGTAATTATGTTCACCACTGAAGTGTGGCTGTGTTACCTTGTGGAGCAAGGGAAGAGAACACAGAAAGTTACAACTGATGTCCAGCTTGATAGATGGAAAACTAAATGAGATGCAAGTGAGCTTGATAGCTTGACAAAGAGTGGAACAAGTAGAACATGGTAAGCTGGAGAGTCAGGATGTGAGTCTTCTGTGCTGGTATCAGGATAGAAAGATGACTTGTGCAGAAGTCTTTCAGAGCCCGAGGGCTGTTATAGCCAAATTATCTAGGGAGAACAGAGAAAAATAATTCAGGATTCATTGTTAAAAGCAACCATCAATTCTTCATCAGTGATTTTCTCTGCTGTGAGTCATGGCTGAATATGTTTGTGCGGGAGTGGGAAAGTAGAGTGAAGAGTATTTTAGAGACAATAATGTATTAATGTTGTCATGGATTTTGTGGTTGCTGCTGCAGAATTTAAGAGTTGTCGCCATAGAGTTCAGTTTGTTGTGTGCTGCAGAGTACGCAAAAGACCTGTGCTGCAGAGACTTGCTGCAGTGGAGGTTAGGTCTATGGTTTCAGAACTTTAGGTAGTAGTGTTAAAAGTAATATTTTGTTTACTAGCTAGAGGCAATAGTCAGATTGCATTACTGCTTCTGTCCAGATGAAAGGGAAGTAATGGGGAAGTTAAGCAATGAGTGAAATCTTAGATATGTAAGAAGTAGTAGGAAGTAATTTATAACGTGTCTGTAGAAGGGTCACCTTAGACATAAGTGGAACCAACAAGCTTTTGAAAAGCCTGGAGCTGAGAATTGTATCTATTAACTATTTCAGATTTAGGTAGAAATGTTCCATTTCCTATTCAAATGATGAACAAGTTTTTCTTCATTTTGTCTATGGTACTCAGTTAATGGACACTTGGAAAGTTATTGAAAAGTGTTATTGCATTTTTTGTGCTTTAACATTATGAAAAACGAAGTGGAAATTAGTAATATATTACCTTCTTATATGGGAAGGATTGGAAATAGAGGTACATAACTAATTTTTTTAGAACATCTACATTTTACAAAATTCATCCATATCTCTGATGTTTTCCAAGATTCCCCATCCTTCCCAATAGCCATTGACAGTTTATTTTAAAACAGACAAAGGCCATAATGAGAAGGTTTTTTTCCCTCCACAATCATCCAAAATAAAGAGTTATAGCTGTTAAAAATTGGTCCTAGTGTTATTCAGATCACATAAGACTTTCTTTAATTGGCCCTTAATAAGCTTGGTTTAACTGGGATTTAAAGAAAGAACAGTGGTCATTAACATTAGCCAGATTAAGACTCTGTTAATTACCACTGAAAGATAAAGTAATATGCAAAGATGGGGTCTAAAATATTCTTGCACTTAAGCACCCAAGGAAGTTGAGAAATTTCTTGCTAACTGAAATGAATAAGTCAACAGCTCTTTCTCTGCAAAGCTTAAAAAAAAAAAAGAAGAGAGTGAGTACAATTCCTACATTGAAATACTCTGACTTAATTAGTACTATGTATACAGATACAGTTTCTCTTTTGTTTTATTTTTTTTCTGTCCCCCAAATATAATTAATGATTTGTTTCAATAAACTCTGCATGCATTTATCATTTTCTGGTCATTAATCTTTTGTATAGGCAAACATAGTCTAATGTGTATTAATATACTTGGGTTTAGGCTTTATATATGAATATCAGTACACAAATATACATTAATGTGAATACTAATCCCTGTTTATGCATAAATAAAATATATATGTCACATTTATATATATAGAGATCCCTTTTAAGTGGAGAAATTTTTGTTATTGCACAGTAGCAGTAGAATCAAAATATATCAAGCATTGTAACTAAAATGTTAAGATGTATCCTTATAATAATGGCATTTTTGTGATGTCACTATAAATACTTTAAAGCATTCCTCAGTTATGACGGTCTCTCAAGTGTCAGTGTGACATAGTATTTCCACTTCACAGTGGACTTCTGGTGAATTTCTCATGGTATCCTATCAATCCCATCAAAAGAAAGTTCAAGAAACTGGCAGTGGGCAGATACAGAATCATCTTCTATGTGTGAATAGTCCCTGACTAGGCTTCATCAGTCAGCAAGGATTTATAATCTGAAATGAAATATTTTTAATCTCATATAATTGTTTCTTGTATTTAATGTAATGAGGACTTTTCCCCTCTATGATACTGAGTGATAAGTTCTGGTTTAAACAAACTGCTGTTCTCAATTATTTCCATCTGTATGATTATAAATATTTTAAAAACAAGTAATTCCGTTTCTTCCAGAAAGTGATATGTGCTGATATGTTGTATCTCAGTTTCTTGGAATATTTTCACATTCTCTTATAGTGAGAAGGACTAACAGTTGTGCCAAACTTAATGTTATGTATTCTCATATATTAACGCTCTCTTTCCACTTCCACCTCTCCAAATAGACTGGTGATCTTAATTTAGAAAAAGGGACAAGTTATACATTTTCTATATTTTATTTCTACTACTTTATATAATCTCCTGTTTTCTTCAAACTGCTTCTACACTGAACAGTTGTTCAACAGGCTCTGTCTATGACATTTACAGTAATTTTAAAAAATGATCAGATGGTAAGTCAAATAAATCCACATATTCTATTTAATTCCATTTAGTACTCAAAGATGCTGGAGTTTATTACTTTTTTTAGTTGTTTAGTTGTTTATAAACAATGTAGCTGAAGTATGTATTTCTAAGGATAGATGATGATAAATCACTACGTATTGGGATTTTCTTTTCTGTTTGGAATTTTATGTAATATATATTACAGCTTTGCTTTTTCAGTTAGCAGTCAATAACAAACCCCTGGCATTCCAGATCTACTGTAATATTTTCTAAATCAAATAAATCAAATCTGCATTGTGTCATTCGTTTCTAGAGACTGTGCATATAAGATTTAAAGCTAAAGTAAGTAAATTTTAAAAAAAAACATAGGTACAAAGCCATACTTGACATCTTTGTATGTAAATCCCGTAGTTTACATATATATATATAAGTTACTTTGAAGATCTGATTCTCATATTTGGAACCCTGAGTTGAGGATGCTTGGCAGATCAGAGGGTTAATCCTTAAGTCATATTTTATGTTGTACCTTTTGAATATAGAACACCTGCAAGTGCAAAAGAGCAATTCTCACCTATTCATAGAGAAGACCTGGGCACATTTGAATGTTCTTATCCTCCCAAGGGTGCACCTGACACCTCCTATGCATTCTTTCATGTACATATTTTAAGTATCAAATGATAACCATGGGCCATAAAATCTGTTGCTTTCAAAATAACAGGAACTGTGTTAACAAAAGAACTTGCCAAACTTATTGTCTCAAATAAAATAATTGAAAAACAGGGCCAAAGAGGAAGAAATATGCTTTAATCGATAGGCTATTTTTACACGTGAATGGAATTCTACTGGATTAGTAGCCTAAACCCAGCCAACCTCAATCCTTTGTTAAATGCAGGTCTTCTCTTCGTAGGCTGTGCAATATCTCCTTATTAAATTTCTCATTCATCAGTTCCTGCCAAAGCCAGCCAGTGTATTGTCATTATACCCCGAATACTCATGCTCAGCTTTGCTGTGGAGCTGTCTGTGTTCCCTGGGGACTACTTCCAGTATTTACATATGGGAATGAGGAAGGAATCAGGATAAGATCTTGTCCGCAGAACCAAGAAAATTTTAGAGAAACTTTGCATGCAGATGTTTGCTGCGGCATTCATGGCAGAAGAGATACTGAGAAAAATCTTTGCAGGTGAGCTTTGGGGGAACTTGTTAGTCTGCCCTAAATGTAGAGGCTTTGGCTCAGCAAACTTTTGGGGAAATCCAGTGCCAAACATGTTACCTATCTAGTGACCCTACGTTTTTCAGAAAAGTTTAAGGTATTTTACAGGATAAAAAGACAACTTTGTTCTGTCAGCTTAAGATTTTGCCAAACCGTGTAAACAAGTTTACATGTGTAAAGAATGTATAAGCAAATGTTTCTCCAGTCATGCCATGAACTACCATACAATCAAATGATTCTTCGTACTCTTCATGAAGCATTTTGCTAGTGGTATATGCATTTATAATAGTCATTAAAATTACCAGAGTTTCACTACCACGGGGAATGGAATAATCCTTAAAATAAAACAGTGTAATGAGACAACTTTTCCTAAGAAGCACAAAATGATGCCATTGAAAGAGAACTGATTTGGATAACTTAAAATAATTAAAAAAAAATCAATATTAAAAAACCCAAATAAACAAACAAAAAACCAACTAAAAATGGGCTACCTCAGATGTTTCTCTTTACATTTTCTTCTTTCCAATCTCCATGGTAAATACCTCAAGCACTTGCCAGTGTACTCCTTCGATGAAGAACAAGGCTGAAATCTGTCACAAATCATACCTACCTGCCAGAGAAATTCAAATTGCTGTAAGCACAAGTGCCAGGGGAGCTCTTACAGCGATGCTGAAACCATAATGCAACATTCACAACGAGATCATTGCATCATAATCTCCTTCTGAATGTGACTCCCTTTGTGTGTCAGGTGTTTGCATGTCAGAGAGAGAAGAAGAAAGGGGATTGTGAGTTTAGCACAATCTGTTGTTCTGTATTAAAGTTTGGGTTTTTTTTTTTATATTAAAAATGACCTGGTTTTATGCAGGATATTCCAAAGGCTTCCAAGCTACCTGCTGCCCTCTAATCCCTCAATACAAAACCCTTTTGTTAGGAATATTCATGTTTTCGTTTCAGACAAGCTAGTTACTTGGAATTCTCTCTAAGCCTATAAGCTTACAGAAGTTGATATATATTAAAAAAAAAATATTTATTTTCAGTGTATGCATCACAACTATTTTAATTTCCTAAGTGCACAATCAATATTTAAATGAAGAACATTTGATTCTTTCTCAGCTATATCAGCTTTTGAGCAGAGTAAGTTTATGAAAATACATGGAGGTCTTTTTTTCCCCCCAGATTTATAGGAGCATAAGGGAAGGGAGAATCAGGGACATATATTACAAAATGTCATTTACATTATTTAAACATCCGTCAGACCTGCCTTAGTTCATGCAGTCATGCTCACAATGTATTTGGAGGTTGTTTTGGGCTTTTTTTTGGGTTTTTTTTTGGAGCTTATCAATATAATCTAAGACCTGAATGTATGTCCACAAAAAAGCCCTCAAGAGACAGTGATTTTAATAGTGAAGAAAGCTGGAAGCAGGTTAGTTCAGAAGGGGAAAGATGTGAATAAAGTTGAACACTGAGTGAAGGTAGCATCTCTCTCACTTGACTCTGCCACCTGATATGATTCTAATCATTAATTTTGGCTACTAGAAAACACATTTGATTCACTGTGCAACTGAAAACCATTTTGAGTTAATGGTACGAATAAGACTAAGGATGAGAGTATAGATAATTTCACAAAAAAACCAAGAAGCTCACTTCAATTGTACTTCTGCATAATTCATTGCACTGCTTTTATGACAGGAATGTAATGGTGATTATCACCAAAAAAAGAAAAAAAAAAAAAGGATAAAAAATGTTTGGCACTAGTCGTGTTTAATTCATCTAACTTCATAAGGTTTGGAATCCAGTTGTGCACAGTTCAAAAAAAAGATAGATATTCCCAATGTGGGATGATGAATATGTGAATTACTATGTACAACTGACTGCCCATTGTTTGGCTATAGAAGGAATGAGGCAGCTGGTCACTTAAACTGAATATTTCGGTTAAGTGAATTTAACCCTAAACACTTTACAG
Source organism: Myiotriccus ornatus (assembly GCA_036023395.1). Classification (NCBI taxonomy): domain Eukaryota; kingdom Metazoa; phylum Chordata; class Aves; order Passeriformes; family Tyrannidae; genus Myiotriccus; species Myiotriccus ornatus. The sequence goes on along the minus strand of JAYRBT010000001.1, from coordinate 65,561,511 downwards.
CCAAGTTGTGTGTCCTGTAACAGAAAAGGATTGTGCAGGGCTGGTTTAATTTTTATCTGTATTATTTATTGTTTAACTATTGGGGGTAAAAAAAGAAAATAAAGAGAAGTGGTGAATAAATGTATTTTAGAGGATTAAATATATCTGCATAGACCTGTTTCAGACCTGTGATCTCTAAGGCAGAATTCAACACATACCCTTGGCTAGATGTATGGCATGGGGCACAAAGCTAGAAGCCACCGTAAGTTCCACCAAATTAGGTGATGTGGTCTAGGCAATAAAGCATCACTAAGGATATAGGTTCAGTATGAGTGACTAAAACCTCTTTCACCTATCTTCTGTGAAAGCATAATAATTGCCAGTGTGGAAACTGGTTTGAGTTCTCTCTTAAGTATTTTTTGCTCTTGCATTGAGACTGCTAGGAAGAGGTGAAAGCAACATTTATTGAAAATGAAAGGGGGAATGGTTGTGTGGGTCAATAATTGGGATCCTTTGGGAGTACTCCGGGGCCTCTTTCTGTGTTTTATGAATGTTTTTCATACAGTCTATTTAATATATAAAATGTAGAACTACACCTTGAAACGTCTCTTTGTTTTCAACTTAGATTAGTGTTTACGGGGAGATTAAGGATAATTTAGGTACCTAAGTCTCAGAGAACAAGGCTAAAATCTCGCCAGTCCCTTTACAAGTCTTTGAAGGTCTGGGACAGCCCAGAGAAATGGAGGTACTTTTCAAAACTGCTGTGTACTTAAGACCCAGGCTGAGCATCGTAACAATTCTGAGATTTTCTTGTTCTTGATATTTCTGCCCCATCTAGCTTAGGCAGTTCACTGCTTCCTCCCCTTTCCCCCCCTTTCTTTTCTTCCTTTTGTTTGAATTCTGGGGACTCCCTTTCTTTCTGTGCGTTGTTTTATGCATATGAGTTGCCTTCAGTTCTTTAATGTCTCCCAGCTAAAAGTTAGGTATTGGGGTATATCTGGGCCTTTTCTTGCACCTGAGGATAAATGCCAAAGAGCAGTGATGGAAAGAAGAGAGAAAGAGAATAAATAGTTCTGCATGCTACTGAAACTGCATAGGGAATTTAGGTAGGCAGAATGCAATTATGCATTTGGAATATAGCCAGGACATATGGGTTAACACATGTACTCCTGTGAAAAGTGCCATGGGATATTTAATGACTGTAAGTTGTCAGAACTCAGTTTTATAACTCATCTGAAAGACAGCACCACCAACCACATGATGTCCCTTCACACCAGACTGAAGCAGTTCCTTGGTATGGACTCAGAGGGAGTGAGTGAGTGGTGTCTTCTGAATTGCTGCTTCCATTTCTTGCTGCAGCTGGGCTTTCTTGAAAGATTTATATTAAAATATAAATCAAACCCAGCTTTCTTAGGTAATGAGGTCCAGCAAGTTCACTATCTGAATTTGAATCTGAGTAAATTGCCTCTGTGTGGCTTGCTGGAAGATGATGCTTTACCAAACATATCTTTGGAGGGGATGGTGCAACCCCTTCTGGGCTGACCACTTTTGGAGGATCTCTGATGAGTCCTGCTCAAAGTGGATTAGTGCAAGTGTGCACTGAAAAAAATAAGCATGTTTAGCAAAATCTTAAGAGGACTTCTTATGTCAGCACATTATGGTGTGATAAATGAAAAAATAAAAATGAGGAGGCTATATATCAGCTATTATATATTGTAGAAACAGAAGGAATCTTACAAAACTGTTAGGCAAGATAAGTTAGGTCTATGACACACTTAATCTATTTATCTGAAACCTAGTTGAGTGGGACCCAAAGCCTAAGAACAGACATTACAACCTCATCTGATTGTTATTAATTGAAATGTTATGAACTTCTGCAGTCCTAACTGTAACTGGAATGCCCAAAACTTCTATTATAATTTGGGTGGGTTTGCTGCCAGTAATTGTTGAAATGTACCCCAGGCTGTACCACTGATCTGCAGCTTGGTGGATTCATCTTCCTGTAGGATGTTAATGGCAGATAATTTTAACTTTTTCTTTTTAGTAAGGACTGCACAAAGTTTTGCTTTATGCCCTTAATCGATGGGCTTATTTGATGAGGATGTATGGCAGAAGACAGTTTGCTCCAGTTTCCTGAAGTTTGAGCATTGAACATAATTTATATTAGTAGTGTTTATTATGTTGTTCTGCTGGTGGGAGCTCCTTTACAGGACAAGTGGTAAAGGTCTGGATTCCTCAGATAAAACAGCTTTTGTGATTCTTGAGTAAATAAATACATTCATTCAGTTCCTGCATTACACCATTTTTAGGCAGCTTGGTCCCCTCCTGTAGAGCATTAATGCCGTTTGCCTTTGCAGTTGGGACTTCCTTTTTGATGTGGTGATTGACTGGAGTTCACCAATCATTTGTTCAGCTGTGTAAGCCCCACTAATTTCCCAAAGTTAATCATAGCAGTGTGTATGGGTGAGATAATGGAGCTAGTTGCCGTACTCAGATATAATTCTGCAAATTCTTGATGCAAAAGTCGTGAAACTGCATTGTTAAAGGAAAGCCTTTCAAAGGCAAATGGTCAGTAAAGTATACGTAAAGGCTTCCTTGTTCTATATGTTTATTTCAGTTTTGGTATAAAAGAGACTGTCCTACCATTTTCTCTAGAAAAAGTGTGAAAGTGTAGCTGTTATACTATTATACTGTTATACTATTATACTGTATAATGTACTTACAATGGAATAATTAGTTTCTTGTTTTCAACTATGAGAATAGGGGAACCAAAATAAAAGAAATAAAATAGAGATAAGTTCAGCTATAAAATTTTGAAACCATTCTCACATCTAGCATGAGAACTAGTTAAGAATCCATTCATTCTTGGAATTTATTGGGGCACCACTTATTTATGTGGTATCGTCTTTTCTTGAAAAGGAACAAAAATGTAAAGGAAAAAAAAAGGAATGCTTTAGGTATGAAAGACTAAACTATTTCTGCAACTGCAAGCTGTATAAAACAATATTTGAAAATGCAAGAAGAAATCTTATTTAAAATTATAGTATTCTGTGTTATAACCAAAGGAGAATAAATGAAAAATCTATAATGTTTCTTAAATATTCTGCAAGCTATGGAATATGCTGTGTCTTACCACACTAGCAGTAGCAAAAAAGTTGCAGTTTTGGTATGCTTCATTAACTGTTTGCATACAAGACAAAAGTGCTTTCTGATGAACTGTAAAACCAACTTGGGACCAATTTTCCACAACATAAATTCAACATTCATTCCATCCCCTGATATTCTTAGATTCAAACAGCTAGGGAGGTTTTATGTCTTATCTTTTATCAATAATTATTTTTAATTCTACAGTTTTAGATTATTCAGCCTAATGTAATAAGCTCAGAGTTGATTTCATACTGTGATGATTGCTGTTAAAGACATGTTGCTTTCTAGAGTACTGTGATTAGTCTGGTTATGCATGTTTTTAAGCAGTTATTTGAAATTCTGTATTATCATGGATATCTCTTATTAGAGTTATTTCTCTCAGGATTCATCATTGGGCAAATACATTTTATTCAAGCATCTATGCCTTTGAAGATGAATTTAAGATCAGACCTTTTTAATATTTTTTTTTCGATTTGTGGAGTAGAACTAGTGTGGTGATAACGTGTGTTTTAGTGAAGTGGGAAGCGCCCTTTTAGATTTGGTACTGCACATCTGTGAAAGTGATTTATCATGATAATGTAATTAGTGCTTCTGCAGCTCATGATTCAAATTTGTGTTTGCTAAATTCTGTGTGGTACCAATTTTTCTATTGCTGCCTGGCTGGCGATGAACTATCTTTGTGTCTTACTACAAAGTATTGGTTATTTACTGAAGGAAGTTTATTTTACATTAATTATAGAGCAGTGTAGCTATGCAGGGAAGTCACTAGACTCCTTTTCACTGAGATGAGAGGGTACATGGCAAATGTGGAGTACATTTGTGTATACAAAATAATTGACATGAAGGCTTGCAAGTTATCCTTAACAATTTTTGACTTGGAAAGGGAAATATTACAATTTTCTGTTCAGTTCTGTGTAGGCCTATTTTTAATTTTGAAATAGTTTACTTGTGGCAGAGGAAGAGAAACAAGAGTCTTGTGCTAAGGGAAGGGGAAAGAGTGCTCATAGTGGTCCCCTAATTGCAGAGGGTGCTCTGTAGGCTGATAAGAGACCTCATTATAATCCTGATAAACCTTTTATAGTAAATGCCAAACTATCTTCCAGTTACTTTTTCACTATTAAGGTCCATTTTCTAGTTCTTGCTTACTCACAATTAAGAAAAACGTAAAAAAACATGAGAAAGGCCTTTTTTTTTTTTTATCCTCTACAGTTATTCTTGGATCTAGTATCTGTCCTCTGGGAGACGTTCAGGTAGATAAAGAGGTGAAAAAATTGTTGATGGACAGGCAGAAGGGATCCTAAAGAAACTGGGTACTGAGATCAGAAGAAATTGAGCATAATTACCTAATACGCTATATTTGACCCCATGTGTAGCCTCACATATGCATTGAATTAATGTAAAATCGGTGCTGAATAGAACCACTGAATAAATGTTTTAGAGCCTATTAAGTATGTCATTCTGTTTGAGTTTTGTGCTAATTTCTTTCCACATGTCTAAGCCCAAAACATTTTTTTCGAGTACTGTGTTCATTCCTTTACTATGTGTGCTTTAAGCGTAGGGACTGTTAGCACGTCTGAAGTAACATCTGCTCTGTCTTTTTGTTGTTGGGTTCATGGTGTAATTAGCTCTATATTTCACCAAATACAATTTTTTTCCCATACTGGATAAAGCAGCATGAAGAAAAGATAAATAATTGCAGATTAGAGAAACAGAAGGCAAAGTGGGTGTAGGTGGCTTTGATGGAAAAAAGGGTTAAGGAGAATAGAAGGTCAACTCATTATAGGACATAACATTGTTAAAATTATCCTTGAGTATACTCTAGTTTCTCACATCTGAAGTATATAATTTTCTTGTTTAATTCTACCTGGTTTTGCTAAAAGGTAATGTGTTTTAAAAATAGAAACTTTGTTCTGTGTTATATGCATTTAAAAATCCTTAAGTATGTACAAGCGTAAATGAGCAAGCACTCATAGACTAAGGTGTGACTTTTTTTATTAGCTGAAGATCACAGGGTATAAATCACACTTTTCTGGACAATGCTGTGAAGATTATCTAAAGATTGCAAGAGAGAAATGTTCCACTCAGGGTTTTTGGGTGTGCATTATGCAGCTTGCTAAGGAGTTTTCTACTCTCTGACAATTCACCATTATGAAAGTGCTTCCATCAAGAAAGACATCAGCAACTTGATTCAGTACAGGTACCTTGTACCATTTGGAATGCCCTCGGGCATCCCATTTGGCTTCCAGCTTCCACTCCTGAATGGCAGAGATCATATGTAGCTAGGTGCTCTGTCACATTTGCAAGCCCCGTGGGGATACATCAGATATCACAGGGCACCTGAAATGACGGATTTCCACGTGCAGGCAACCAAATAGACCTCAAGTGCTTGCAGTTGAATGTGCAGCACAGTTCTCTGGTCTCGGGGAGCAAATAGTATCACTAATACGACAGTAAAAATATTTCAAAATTTCTTGCTTGCCTCAATTTACGTTTATATTAATGATCCTTTAAAAGATTTTCCTTTCTCTTACATCCAGAATTAAGAATATAATTGGTGCAACTAACGATCAATATTTAGATAATGATAGGATTATGTGATCTCTTATATGTTTTAAAGTTATTTTAGCAATTCTTCCTGGCCTTGTCTAAATAGAAACAGTTTATAAAGAGAAAGAAGATAAATCACAGTGGCTATGACTTGGCATGAAGGAGTTTTCTAGAAATACGACTGGTCATATTGTTTCCGTGATGCAGACCATTCCAAGTTTGCACCAATAATCATCTCTGTTAAGAATGTGATGCTTTTCCCTTCTTTGTCTCTCTTCTCATGGAGCACTCACAACACTATCACTCTTGTAATTGACCTCTTTTTCAACTAAGGCATCTTGAATTTCCAACTTTTTATCTGCTGTGCATATGCATATATATGCATCTTGTACATTTGGTTTTAGTTATGCAGCTTGATACAAATCTCTTTTGCCCTTTTACAACACTTTTCCTCTAAGCAGTAACAGCCTTTTTAATCAATGTATTAAAAAAGTATTAAATTCTCATTGATACAGAAAATAAATCATCTTAAAATTAGTTTGCTATTCATAGTTCAGACACACACATAAAATATTTGCCCCTTTCTCTTCTTGCCATTTTTGTTATGTTTTTTGCCTGTTCTGCTTAATTTGAAATCCTAAAAAATAATTAAAAAAAAATTAGTTATGTCCAGACTCTAGGGTAGGAGATAAATTAAAATTTGAACATTATAGCAGGTCATACTGAGGTAAGAAACATAAGATTTAACATCTAAGGTTAAATCATCATGAGGTACAATGATCTCAGTTGTCACTGCCTTTGTGTAGGCAGCTTTGTTAGAGTTAACTATTTCTGGCATCATTATAATATTGGTCATTGTAATCTTCAAAGAATAGGATAGAGCAAGTGATAGGGCTACTGCCCTGCCTGTACAAGAAAATGTAATTTTCCTCCTTTTTTGCTTCAGACTACAAACAATAAATCATTTTGTTGAAGAGACAATAAAGCACCAACTGGGTGCTGGTTTAATTCCTATCAGGGGAGGTTTTCAGTAGCTTTCTAAAACAAAGTAATTAGAGAAGGCGTTCTTTTATGAAAAAAATTGATTATTTTTGTATATCTCTTGTGTTCTTACAGGTGTTAATCAGACTAGAGCAAAAAAGGTTGTATTCTACTTCCATTTTACATCAGAGACATAAAAGTTATAAATCAACTGCAACAATTACAAAACACATAAAGAAAAATCCCAAGTGCAACAAGAATTTAGACATAAATGGCTTCATTGTGCTGATGAAGGTTACGGTTGTTTAGTGGGAAAAGAAAATAATAGGAATCATAGCAAATAAATGAAAGAAAAGGATGTCTTGGGGGAGGGGAATGGGAAATGTTTCTTTAATAAAGTCAACATACAGAAATAAAACCAACATCTGCTCCTCGTTTCTCTCTTTGATTTCACTTTTAATTACAGAACTTCATAGTTAAGGCAATTTTAGTAGATCTTTAACTTTTCCTTTTTTTGTGGTTGAAGCTACTGACCAAGTTTTAGAGGCACTGAATGTGTGTTCGTGCTCTTTTTTGGGACTTTGAATAATAATGCATAATGGTGGACCCTGTTTGCCCTTTGAAGGCATGTCTCCTGGGGTTTCCCTGGGGTTTCGTGTTCTCCAGCTAGTGAGCTTTGCTCAGTGGCTCCTGTTGTTGTCTCTAGTGCATAGGGGAAGTTATGGAAAAGGTTTAACATCTATGGCTTCACCGCTCACCTTCTGAGTATCCTTAGATTTCTCATACTGTAAGTGATTCTTGTAGGTCTTTATTAATGGGCAGAAGCTATGTTTGTATAAGTATGGACGGAGACAAGGTGAGCTGGAGAGGAGATTCATCCAGGGCTTAACTGGATACTTCTGTGGTCACAAGCAGCAAATTTGCACTACTTGCAGAAACCACCTTTAACATGTGATTAATTGTTCTGTCAAGAAAAGATAGATATATTACTGGCTTTACAAAATAGTATTGTAATACAGCTTCAATTTGACATACTAATTGATTAATGGATAGGTGAATTTTGCTTGTTCGTCAGCCAGAAATAATTGTACCATGAGCATTGTTGGGGTATGACTGCAGTTATTTGAATAAGGGAAAGTGCACCTGTTGTAGGGTTCTGTGTAGTTGACAAATTTATCTTGAACAGGTGAAGAGGTGAATAGTAGTGTTTCTGCCAGATTTCTATTCAAGGATATCAGCAAAAAGCTGTACAGACTAAGGATGTCTAGATAATTGTATTAAATTTTGAAAATTTGATAGAGTTCTTTGCAATCATAAACTCTCTTGCAATAAGTTCATTTCACCAAATAGCCATTTGAAAAAATCCACCAAATTATTTTTATAATATTCTGTATTTCTTAGCAGTATATCATCAAAATCACATGCAAAAATCTCTATGTGGATTGCTGAAAGAGTATTTGTACTGTATTGTCCTTTCATATTTCTTAACTGATAAATTTGCTTCATCCTAAGTAAAAAATAACTGGCGTAGTCATGAATATTTTAATTTTTCATTATACTTAATAATGTGTATGTTGATATTTTCAGTATACATGCTTACATTGTTTATCAAAGCTGTTTGGGAGATCACCTTCTGAAGCATCTCTGTTCTCCAAACCACAATGATCCTTGGGCCCAGGCATTGCATTGACTCCAATTTTCAGTGTTGTCGTCAGAGTAGCAGAGATGGTGTAGGAAGAGATCTAGGCTTTCTGAAACTTGTATGACTCACTTTTACCCTTTGAAATGAAGTAGATTCAGTGACTCTATAATCTGCTTTTTTTCGGGCCACACTATGACACATCTTATGAGAGCTGTCTAAGTCATGTTGTTGTGATTGCTCTTGATAAGCCAACTATAGTCACTGGCCAGAACAACATCTCTAGTTTCTCAGGATTACTGAAAAGTGTCTCGTCATACATGCTGTAGAGTCAGCTCCCATATGTTTCAATAAGTAATTTTTATGGTTTTGAAAAGTTGCTTCACTAAACCTTGACCCAGTGTGCTATATAACTAACTGATTTACACAGAAGTTCTGGAGGTTACTTCTCGTTACTCATGTATTACACATGGGTTAGTTGCCTTTTTGATCTCCATTAATATTGTGCACTCAGAAATGTTCTTCAACTTTATGATTGGGTATTTTCTCAATTTATAATTTAATTGTATGCTCCTATTCTATCAAAATAACTCCCTCACTCTACCATATTGCATACATCTTACAGAGAATATCACTGAACTGTCATCATATAGTCTTAATGGGTTTAACACTCAGTATGCTTAATCATTCAAAGTATATTACTCTGACGTTTTATTCTTTATGTTTATGTATGTCTCATTAAGTGACCTTTAAGATAGCAAGGAATAATCAGGTTTTTTCTACTATGTGTGGAAGGCAGGCATTACAGAAAGGTTCCAACTCCATTCATGGGGCTTCTCCAATAAGAAAATTAAAATAGTGACTTTCATGGAGTTCTGGTTTGCCATGGTATTTGAATGTTGCCCTGAAAAGTCTTCCTCTGTATCCACGAATACCAGCTTCTGTGTCCTTTAGTTGTATGCAGTAGGTGTATGTTGCATCTTGGCGACAAGATGAGTAGAAACACATTCTGCTAGCTCTGTGGTTAACTGAGCCATCTCTCCCTGCCTCAATTGTTCCTGATATTCTATTTTTAATTTGCTATTATGGATTCTTTAATTTATGATTGAGTCCCAAACTGACCCACATTTCATCTTTAATTTAGAAGTTTGGATTTGTATTTGTTTAATGAATTTTTGTTGTTTTAACTCACTGACAATTAATTGGACAGCCTAGGTCAAACTCCTGGCAGTGTTTTTTTCTCTGCATGATTTCATTCTTACTCACTGTCTGAGGCCTCTTTCAGCTTGAGCATGGAGGGAAAGGTATGCCCTCCAGCATGACATAAAGCCTCAACCATTTCAAGATGGCTGTTTGAGACTGAACATAGATTTCAGCAGATGGCTTCTAATTACTTGAGATATGCCAAAGTGCTGAAAGGAGTATTAGTATCTTCAAACCTAAGGGGTAGCTGTACCTGACACGATGTGAGTGGCATGTGCATTAATGTACCCATGTCAGCATTTATTCCATCTACAGTTTCTGCCATGAGCTTTATCACAGATAATTGTCTACGATATGAATGGAACTTCCTTGACTATTGTTGTAATAGAGCTATAACTAATAAACCTATTACAGAAAGTAAAAGAAAATCCTATGCTTTTTAATAGAAAGTAGAAATAAAGTGACAATCTATATTCATACTCATTTTATCGAGAAAGCTATGGAAACTTTGAATTAAAACTATCATTTTGACCTTTTAGTTGAGTTTATAGGCAAGTCCCTTTTTATCACGAGCAATTTTTTTTAAGATGCAGGGAAATTACTGTTACATTAGTTGCATTAAATAATTGAGAATTTTGAGAGAGAGATATGTCATGCTCACCTTACTCACACAGTTAGTCTCAGCAAGGTCAAGGGACTAATTGTGGACCCAGCGTGCCCTAAGCCAGTTGCAGTACATAATTGCATGCTGCCCTGGGAGCAGCGTAAGAAGGAAATTGTGACTTGAAGCGATTCTGTTTAGTGTTCTAGGGGGCAGGGTCAAAACTAGCCTCAGTGTCTGCTCCCTCCCTTCCCCTACCGGTGGGTGGTGAGTCTGCAGAACTCATTTCCCCTCCTGGGCTACCATCTGTGATATGATAAACCAATTCACCAAACAGAAACTCAGAGTTTCTTTTAGGAGGTTTGTGTATCAAACACTTCTGATTTCTACATGTTCACATACATTTCTGTTCAGAGTGTTCAGTTTACATGCTGAAATAAAATTAAGAGTTTCATATGATAACATGCAGAAATTTTGTTTTACATTATTTTAAAACTTCCTTGTAGGCCCTTATGTTAATCAAGTAGTGAACTTTTGATGTTGTTTGATTTACCAGTGATTTTAAGACTCAGCACAAACCATTTTTCTAAGCAGCTTGTTTAGCCTTAGAAAATGTCATCAACTAGAACTATTTACTCAAGACATTCCAAATTCCTATGAGTCGAGTGGTGTGTATTTTGGAATTCTTTGACCTCCTTGCAAAATTACCAACTCCCTTTAATTTCAGCTCCTTCCAGGAATATAACCCAGTTTTCCTAGAAGATGGTATCTTGTATTGGCAGAAAGGTGTATTAGCAGAGTAGAATGTATCTCTGAGCAGCACATCACCCCTGAAATTTTTTTGGGATGTGCAAGGGACGATTTGAAGCTTTTTGGGGCAATGCATTTCCTCATCACCACAACAGTGATATCTCATAGAGCAAATACTTTTATTTCTGAGTATTTATAAAATAAACCCTATTTAAAATTGTCAGTGAATTTGTTAATGCTACTTTAGTAAAATATAATGCTGGTTTGTTTCTTTCTTTTCTTTTTCCTTGGGTTCAGCTAACACTGAAATTCGCTTACCTTTCTTCTTGTTATAGTTTATATACATACATATATATATATTCTGACATAAAAAAGGAAATCACAGGCTCTCCCACTACTATAATTCAAATTTTTAACCAGAGTAAATACTGGTAATAGCATCTGACATAATTGAAACAGGCACAGTGAATTTTCCTTTGAGGACAAGTATACAGTTATTCTTGCTAAACATGAAGTTACATGGGTTTGCTTGCTTAATACACAAAGAGGTTTGTACTCAAGGAGATGTCTTTTTTTTCTGTTGCCTGCATTCTCAGGCCTGTTAAATGGTGCAATGTTGTGGTCTTGTTAGATAATGATAAGAGAAACAAGATTTCTTTACTAAGAATTTCAAATAACCGTATGTCATCATTTACAGAAGTATTTCATTTTAAAAAACGTTATTGAAATAACATTGAGATAAACAGTTTCAATAGTATTTCAGTGCCTGTACAGACATTATGGGTACTGATTATTGTATGTACATTCAGAAATTATTATATTAAGTATATTGCATTTGCTTGAAGTACAAAATTCTCTATAAAAAATTAGTTTGACCAGGGCTCATTGCACTCTGATTTACACAATTTGAAACCTGCATTTCATTTTTCCTACATTCTGTACTCACATTGCTGCCTTCTCTCTATGGCAGAAAAGGTATAACTTGTGAAATAAGCCCTGTAATTTAGGTTTAATATTTTATATGGCTATTGTTATGTTAACTTTAAATATCTGGTAGGAAAGGTATAGCTGCATAATATAAATAAAGCTCAGTGAAATCAGTAGCCACAGATTTTAGTAATCAGTGTGAATAGTGAAGTTTTATCAGGTGACCCTGGAACAATCAACTCTTCACCACATAAGTGTTACTTAGACTTTGATAGACTAAGATTTTGGTGTCCCCCGGGAGGAAAGAAGGTATAAATACAGGCATAACAAACGTGGTCCTTGACCTTTTCTATGTCTATGTGCATCGGTACATGCCAAACATAACACACTTCAGTTTATTCACCTTCAGGCTTCTGCAGAGGCTATTAGATTGTATAATCTGCAGAGTATACATATGGAGAGCCTCTTCTTGCTCAGCTCCCAGCTCTGCAAGAGGCTCTGCTTTGGTGGAGAACACGCGTACTGGTGGTATCTTCTGAACTTGACTCTCTTTGGGTATGAGAGAAGAGCACACTGAGCCGCAGATATGCCCTTTCTGCATCCCATGAAACAAATCTGTCCCTGTGCGTGTTTGACACAGGTAGTGTGGGTAAGGGCAGGAAAAAATTCAGCAAGAACTTCCTTTCCTCTGTCATTTGCCAAGACAATAGGAGAAACCTGTCAAAACCCCTTAACTATCTCAGACTTCAGCATATTTGCATAGTATGTATAGATTCCAGGATAGGTACAGAACTGTTGCAAGCCTTTTGCCCCAAAATTAATATTTTGACACTACTGTGCTTGTAATCTGCTTTCTTAAGGTTTAAAACAAAGCTTCACAAAAATATAAAAGTTAGTCAACAGAGTGTTTTGGTATGACAGTGCTAAGCCCAGGGTAAATGCCCAGCCTTGGAGACACCCACCTAATTTGGAATATTATGATACACCAGTGGGAAAAACAGGGATTTTTCTTTTTTTACTCTAGATTCAGATGCTGAAATCATCATGTATTTGTAACAGAGATTTTTAAGAAGTACAAATGATACCAGGATTGAAGATAAAATTACAAGAGTTGACAACGCTGTAGGTGGCATAAACAGTTGTTTTTAGATACCTTTTGAAATCTGACACAATAAGCAAGAAATCTATGAAGAATAGATTTTTCTGAAGTGTCAGCTACATCAGCTGGCATTTCTAGTGTACTTGTTGTGCAAGTCACACTGTAAACTGAAATGCAAAGTACATATGGATAGGAAATCCTTTTCCTGTGAATTGTCCAATCAGTCTTGCATTGTTTGAAATTACCATCACCGCATACTTACCATCTTTTCGTTTCATAAAGGAAGATTGTGAAACTTGGAAGCAGCAGCATTAAACCTTTGATATTGAACTGTAAAAAGAAAATAACATTAAGACTCAAGTAACTAATAGAAAAAAAAAGTGAGTCGTGAGTCTTTTCTGCTAGTTAAGGATGTGTGGATATTATCAGGAGCAAATGATAATGTGTAGTAGGTTTCATTTATATGAGTACTGTTTTAAATTAATTAAAGAGTAGAAAAAAAAGGTCACGAGTTCCTTTAGTAGTATCTGCAGATATAACCCATTCTGCAGTTTCTGAGCACAGGAGAGATCTATACTCAGAGACTAAATAGTGAATAAGAATCTATCAAAAAGCAGTTGCTGGTATGAAAGTCATAATCAATCTTTGTATTTATAGTTTTGCATTTCATTGGTGACTTTCAGCATGTTTCAGCATAACATAGCCATGTGCAATAATAAATATCTCTGCACTTCATTTTAGTTTTAATTTTAAGTAATTGCATCCTGTAGATGCCTTGATACACAAAAGTATCGTATAATCCATGTAATTGTAGTTTCTGCCTATTCATTTGTTAGCCACGTTTACAAGGAAGAAGTAGGTTTGTATTTCTTCAAAATATGTGCTTGGTAAGCACTAAATCTAAGACTTATAAAAACATTATCAATATGTTCTAATTAATATTTGCTCTTTTCCTTAAGCTATTATAAGGATACTTAATGCGTAGCTTAAAATTAGAGTTGACAATTGCAAATACAACCCAACCAACATAGTAATAAAATCAATACTTACATTTCCCTTGGGGCCACTATTTACTGTTTGCTGTGCCATTTCCTTAATGGAATGGCAGTTATGTTTGCAGAAACCTTGTAACTATGATTTTTGTATTTTAACTAAAAGCAGCTTTCCTGAAGTAGTATGATTAAAAAAAGAATCTGGAATTGCTTTCAGAAAATTGCTTTAAACATTTTGCAACCAATTTTAACAAAGACTAAAAAGAAACATCTTTTCATAGTAAATGGCACTGAATTCTAAGATGAATTATTTGTAATGTCTAAAGTCCTTTCAGTTGCATTGCAATAGGCATTTGCCTTAATCTTGAAAAACTTCCCTGATTTGTTTTTACTTTCATTTACTCAGTTCAAATTGTTCTTAGTCGCTGAAAGCTCATTCCTGTATGGAGGTCTGCAATCTTCTCAAAGTGTACAAGGGAGTCTGGCAGTTTATTTGACTTAGCAAATTAAAATAATGGAGGAAAGTATGATCTTTGAAATGAGTCACTGCAGCTGTTGCACAGATCTAATTCTAGTCCTTTGACTTGGTTCTTCTGTCACTGAAGTTTGTCATTATCTTTATCCATCAAGGCAGCAAGCACTTCTGTGCCTTGCAATGTAGCTGCATAGTACAGAAAGCGTGCTGTAGTTGACATTTTTAGTGGACACAAGTGTCCTATGTGTTTGCATATTCAGGAGAATATTTCTCTAATGATCCCTGACAAGAGAAGTGAGCATCTCAAAGAAAATCTGGGAGTCATCATGACTTAATAATTTGTTCCTTATGGGGTTCTGCTGACCATGCAGTGTGTTCTTGACATAGCTGAATTTAGGGTAACAGGTTCTGTCGTATAACATGGCCACTTACTTTGGCTCAACTCTGAGGGACTAATTATTGACTCTAATTATTAACTAATTATTGCCTTTGATCATGTAGCCTTATACCAAACATTTGCTTTCATTGTCATTCTGAAACTATTGTTTTGAAGAACAATCATATAAACAGTTCACTTGTAGTCTGCATCAGTGTCTGATTATAGTCACTTTATATGAAACGTCACCATTTCAGGATCTGCTTTAATTTTACTTGTAAGTGAAATGCCAAAATTAAAAAATATAGAATGCAAAAGAAATTTTGAAATATGGTACTTTGAAAGCACTGGAATTAGAGTTTTTTTTTTTTTTTTTTAGTGATGTAGAAACTATACATATATTGAAAAATGTGTATTATATATCTAATAAAGCCATAAACATATAAGATGAGATATAAACCAAAAGATGCTGAATTGAACTGAAAAAAAATACCAGAACAAAATGGAAGTTCGGGATAAGGTGCTTCAATCCAGTTTGGAATATTTTATGATACAAATGTTATTTAAGTTGCAATGTTCCTTGTAACTTTTCTGTTAGGATGCTTTTAAAAATTATATTGAATGTTGTCTTTTAAATGCATATATAATAATGTGCAAATTTGTATACACAGTACGGTTTCTGTATAGACTTCAGGAATCAGTAATTGTCTTCAGTAATCACTGTTATAACTTTGGAAAATTTTAAGCTAAAATTTTTACCTAAAATATCTTTTATGTCTGCCCTCAGGCCATTATTCATTGTTCTAGGTTTTAACAGCAGCAATGATTCAGTTTCCGCAGAGAACAAGTCAGGAGAGAAATAGAAATATCTTCCAATATTCAAATATTTTTATTTGATTTTAATACTTCTAAGCTTTCGAGGAAGGAATTAAAATTTGTCATTAAGATGACAATAGAATACCTGGTTCTGATCACCTAAAAATCGGTCTGAGTCTGGCTAAGATAAAAATTCCTGCAATTGTTTTTCAAATGCCTACTAGGCTTGTTTAGAAACTGGCTGCTCTGTTGCAGCAGCACTGGTAAGGCCCAGACACGCAGGCTGCTAAACCTGCTCTCCATCACTTTTGCAAGAAAAGAATGTTATTTTGGAACGTCTGACTTTTTTTGTCTAAATTATATTGGTACTAGCATTTTCAGCACTTCATGTCTGTTACCATAGAAGAAAGTCGTGCTGTTTGTTTTTTGGATTTGGCAGGTCAATTCCCTGCACTTTACTAATACAGTGCTTTAGAACCTCCTTCAGGGATACTGTTTCTTGACTAACTCACTAGATTGCCCAGAACTGGTTACTAAGAGCAATCTGTCTTCCACTCATACCACTGAAAAGCTTGATGTAGATCTGATGGAAACTAGATTAATCCCATCATCAGAAAACAAACAAACAAACACCTCATGTACTTTAAAGTTTGTTTCAATATGATTTAATTCTTTGAGTCATAGAATTTGTTTATGCAAACCTGCAGCATTTAGTGGTGTCAGCAAACTTCGTTTCATTAACAGCAATTGTGTGAACAGAATCCTAGACCCATTCAAGGAAACATATTTTGAAACAGGATATTGAAAATAAAGTCCATAGGACAACAAAAGTCCGCTTGCATGCTGATGTCAGCATTTGTGTGTGGTGATAAAGCCAAGCTCTTTCCATGATAAAGATAAATTCATATCCAAATCTTTAATAAAAACCAAAACTGACGGTAGCTGTTCACATTGAAGTCAGAAGCGTCTTGCAACTCTTCCCGGAGGCTCAATTGTTAGGAACAAAAGTTATGTCCTGTTAAGAAAAAAAAATTAATCACTCAAGTTATTACATAGGGTGTAGTGTGTATTCCAGGTTCAAGCTTTATACTGAAGGCTTTGAAGAGGCTACCCATAACCTACCAAATGTTGTAAGTGATACAGAATCATTGCTATACAACAGCTGCAATAACAAGGTGCTGCTGCCTTTACTTTAATCTACCTCTCTTTCTGCCAGTTTATTATGTTTTGAATTTATTCTTTTGTAGATCTGTGAGCTATCTTTCTTATGGAAATTAATCTTTTTAAAAGATTTGTACTCTCATTTTCAAACACTAATACATTCATTCAAGTATCCCATTATTCAGAACCAGCTGGCTTTTTATCTAGTGATATTTACTTCAAAAAGCCAAGTTAAATGGTATCATAGATTAATTCTCAGGGCACAGGAAAGCTTTTTTAGAGAAAGAGAGATTTGGTAATTACTTAGAATATCGCAATAAAATCACAGAACATGTCAAAAATGCATTATATAATCTGTCATAATACAAAACTTAAAAAAAACTTAATTCACTGAATTGAATCTAATATGTGGCATCAGTATATGATTTTTAAGTGGAACATTATGTAAGGATAAAACTTTGCTGTGATTTATAATAACCTTTGTCATGATTTTTAGTTATGTGGGTTTTTTTTGAAGAAAGCACTGAAACTTCAAAAAGGGCATTATCCACTGAAATTTCTTACATAAATCAAACTGGAAATAAGACACATTTTACAATTCAATTTAAGATCCCACAGAGACAATAATGTTGCAAGCTGTGCATTTTGCAGAGTAATATAGTAATGTCTAGTTTGCATTTTTGAAAAACCAAATTAATCACACTTTATTGAATATGTTGAAGCAAACCTAAAATTCATCTATTATTAAAAAACTTGTGCAACAAACACAAACTATATTTTATACATAAAGGACAAACTCATTTATTCATTAGGTTAAAACACTTGGAGTTTGCATTTTGTAGCTACTGAAGAAGTGACATTTGCTATCTGTTCTCTTTTTTAAATTTTTCAAAGCACTGTGTTCAGGCTAATCTGCTTGAAAAATTGTACTAATACTTCAACATAGTGTTGATCCTGAAGACTGCACAGAAATCCCTGTGGAAACTAAGGGTAGTCTTGATGTTTAAATTTCCTCTTTTAGTGAATCACTTAACAGGACAAATGTTCTGTTATCATATATCTCATATTTAAGTAACTTATTTTATCCCTTGATAAATTAGCCATAAGATAATAAACTTTTTAACCAGTTTTTAGCATTTGTACATCCCTTGAGCTAACATGCTTAGACACCACTTTGAATTAAGACTCGTATCTTTGCAGTCAGCTATGCTCAGGCTGGTACATCAAAGCAACAAGAATGAAAATTTGGCCTTAATCAAGTCTCACTGACTTCAGTGGAAACGGGATTTCAGTTGTGGTCTTTGAAAGGGAAAGATTTAAAAATTATTTGTAGATATTTTCCTGTTTTAGAATATAATTGTGGAATTACGTATTCTATGTCTTGTGGGGCAGGTAAGCTGCATGCCCAATTTAGATGCCAAATATCAGGCGCTTCTACTTGTAATTCCATTTCTAGGAATACCGCTCTAACTGATTCTGGCCTTTAGGCCAAATTTGATTTCTAGGATGATTGTTGCCTGTTAGCAATTTGTCTGTGCAAATTTTTGTTGGAAATCTATATTGACTGTACACGAGACAGCTAGTTTGCAAAAACATAGCTATCGAAGAAATGTTCACTTCCATTTTAAAGAAAAAATAAATCAGAATAATAATAAAAAAAGATTTTAGAATTTGGAAAAGATTTTTTTCATAATTTTTCCTGAAACATCAGAAAAACTTCTAACCGTGGTCAACATTCTATACTGAGTTAATCAATGCAAATTGCTAATGTGAGGTAACATCTTGTTTGTAGGGCTTAAGTCTGAGGGAATTAACACACAGGAACATCTTTATCCATTTAGTGTGCAGAGGACTGAATGCAGGTTGCTGAGAAGGCATCTAGCCCACCTGTTATTGTATAATAGCCACCAGTTATACACTAGTCAAAACTTGTTCAGAAAGCAAGAGACGGGAACAGAGGTTGTCTTTGTTAACATTGTACCCACAAATCTGACCTGGAGAATACTGTCACTAACTGAGTCAGGGTGGGGTAAAGAAAGAGTACTTTTTTGTCTATGTGTATGCCTATTGTCTCTCCTTTATGTAACTGCCCTCATCTCTGACCGGCTGAATTACTGGTTGTGAAGAAAGGTTGAATGGAGCTAGGAAACACAGTAAGATATGTTCTTATGTCTTTTTCTGACCACTGAAAGAGTGTACCATCCTGATTTTTAGTAAATGAGATCTGGATGTAAACATCTTGGTACAAATTTTTTCTAAGACACAGTTATTGTTTAAAGTACACTTAGGAAGAGTGGACCTTCTTCACAAATCGGTTTGATATGCTAATACGTAAAAATGACTACAATGAATAAAATTCATGTGGACCTGGTAAAGTTCAGAGTACTAAATCTTGATATAATAGCTTAGGTGAACTTCCTTGTCCTAGAACTATTACAGGAAAAAAAAAGGAGACAAATGTAAAGCCAATATTGAAGAAATTATCATAACATGCTATCATTTAATGACTAGGCTTTTGTGTCAAACACTAGCTTGACTGTTTTGTCTCTTCCACATTAGGTGAAAAACTTTTCCACTAGACACAGCTGTTGGTAACAGTGATCCAGTAATTTTTTTTAAGTAAATAAATATGTTGTGTTAAATAGCTTTAAGATAGTGATGTCTCTCCATTTTAAAAAGGGAACAAAAATGCCAAATTAACTAGGAAGAAGTTACACCCTCCTCCCCCCAAATCGCAAAAATCTAAGGAAATATTTGAGAAATTTGCTGTTTAAGATGTATCATTTTCACATTTCTACCCTCTTAATCCAGTTTCATACTTTTAGCTGCCTTTGTGTTAAGATTTTACCTTTGATCATTTTTGTAAGGCTTCAGTCAGAAAAAACAGCAGCAGTTCTGAATAGAATAAGATATCTACATAAACAGAGAATGTTAGTAGCCTAAATCTCAAAGGGAAAATGATCCTTTTTGCATAAACAACAGCAATTATGAGAAGCAGTTATAACATATGCATTTATATGTAGGTCTTCCCTACTGAGGGAAATTCCTTGTAGCCTGTTGTCTGTGTATATGTACTGTTTCTTACAGTATTTTCACACTATAAGCCCTTTCAGGCCAGGAGTGTCCACCTGCTCTGTTACATATTATTACTATTACTACTGTTACTACTAGTCATACCAGTTGCCATTGTTTTTCATTGTCATTCCAAGAAAACAATAAATTATGTGCAGAAACAGTTTCAGCAGTCCTGAAACAAGACTCGGGATCCATAAACTGTTAGGTAAAATTTCCTTCTTTAAGTAACAGAATGTTATGATCATCTGTCTCGGGACATGGAACTATAGAAAAAATCCTAAAGGATTAAGTGCACAGTGAAGTTACTGCAGCAGAATGAAGTACTGAATAACAGCTGAGCTGTAATAATGATTCTTGGTAATAATGCATGTGTTATTCTTGAAGAAGGGAACTATAGTATAATTTTGTTTGCTAGGCTGTAAATAATTGGATTTGGAGTTGGTGGACATATATTCTCCATTTAAAAATCTAAGTATGTGAAAAGAAGGTGTTTTTAGTAATATTCTAGCTCACAATTTATTGTACCATTTATGTATTTACGTGTGTAGTTTGTGTGTGCATGTGATGTAAAGGTAGATATACGCATGTGTGTTCAAATAACATTGAAATGGTGAAGTTGTGTACCTAAAAGCTAGGAAAAGGTAATTTTAATAGTAATAGTAATAATATTAATAGTAATAATCACTGAATTCCTTTGAGATGTGAGCCTATTACATGCTGCAAATTTACAAAAAGTCTATATAAGACCTAAAAATTATAGACTGTATCAGAATGGTCATGAGAGAGCTAAATCAAAACTGTACAGGCAACTCAAAAGTAAGACAATTCCTTACGAAGCTTTAAGTTAGCACCTGCTTCCCAAAGGAGGAGGAGATTGCTCTGTGAGCCTCTCAGCTTGTGCAGCATTCTGGCTTTCCTGCAGAACTTTTCTAATGTGGAAAAGACACAGCATCGATTTGGAAACCTCTGTGCCCAGCCCCATGCTGCACATCAAGACAAGATCTGGGCAAACACAAAACTCCTTTTCCCTGAATAGGAAACACAGCCATGTGCTCTGGAGAGTGCCTGAAACTTGCTGCAGCTGGTGGGGTTTCAAGCAGCCAACCTGTGGTTATTTTCCCACAGAACACAGGGTTGTAATTGCTATGAGACTTGCAATCAACTTTGCTTAAGAGTGGATATTAATCTGTTGATTAGTAAGGACTGATTTTTGACAATTCAGCCTTGTTTCCTAAGAAAATGACTAAAAAATCCAGTGAGTAAAAGTCCAAAGAATGATGTTTAAGAAAGCATTCTGTGTGCAACATTTTAGAGCCCATGTGCTGTTAAGACTTTGTGCAGCATTTGTGCTGGAAATTGAAACATTCCTTTTTAGTTTAGCAATTTTAAAAAAATCATCAAGATAAAGAATTACCAGTAATATGTCAACCTCCCTGCTTTGCTTTCTCATCCCTGGTGCATCTTCTTCTAAATAGACTGAACATGAGTTTACAGAGGCCTTCTTGCTTTTAATTTCAATGCTTTCAAGCCCATTGTATTTTGCATCATTTATTTTTCCAACAAAGCTGAAACAGGTGGGGCAAAATGTGTACAAACTAATGGGATGTGTCTGCTTACAGAAGACATTAGGAAACCTAGAATTCTTGCTTTATGCAATTTCTCTATTAAATTTTGCACTTCGGTATATTTACTGAGAGTTTTCTACTATTTTGTTTCTTTAGTTTATAGCATTACAGAGCTGTCAGCCATACTTAGGTGTCCTTAAAACCTGCAGGATTTTTCTTCTTGAGTTAAAGAGTCAATAATTAGATTATTATTTTTTAAAACTCTTTACTTCACTTAAGAAATATTTTAGTAAAGATAAAGAAAAGGGGGAAGACAAGTTCCTGAATATATACATGGTATATTACTTTGGTTTGCTTTTTTTTGGTTTTGAGCACTGCTAGTATCAAATTAGAAGCTGTAAAACTCAGACTAAAGGTAGTAAGGATCAGAAATCAGGGTCCACACCAACTGAGGAGTTGCCTGAATCAGACTAGTGTAGGTATTAAGCACAACTTCCCATCCAAACCTGTATTTTCTGCAAAACTCAGACACTTGCTCATAGGCCTGAATCACTCAGAAGCTCAGATTTGCATCTTTCCCCTTGGAGAAGTTTCTGGATCTGTATGTTTTAGTTTCCACTGTACTAAAAATGAAGCGTATAATACTGAGCCTGTTATACTGATTATACAGAGCAACAAATTGAGTGAGGATAATTTCTTTCTTTATAAACTGAAGTTTATAAACTGAAGTTCTTATACTAAAAAAACCTTAAAACCACATTTCCCAGAAAATGTCCTAAATATGATGTTATATGCTACTCAACCAGGCATATTCGCTCTTACCTCTTCCCTAGGCATACAGAAAATATTAATGTCCAGAATTACATACAATTAGTGTATATAGTAATGTATTATCTATTACATGAGAAATTCTTATAAAAATGCAAAACTGTAATCAAGATGTTCACTAAATACTTTGTGATGTTCATTGTGCTGAAAGAAAGGTAAAGAAAATGTAGTATTCTGTGTATTTTGGTTGACTTCTGATGGCTCATTAGTCTTCATATTTAAAAAACTCTGCCTCAAGGGATTAACTGTACTTCTAGCTTTCTGGTCTGAAGTTAACATATTTGCGCAGGTGTTCCTGACAGTAAAATGTGGTTCAGTTTTTATTTTCCTGAATACAGTGCATACAACTACATCTGATTTTTTGTCACAAATTTATTTTTACATATCTAAATTGCACTCTTATCTTAGGAGATCATATAACCATAAAAATAAAGTGGTCTTTATCTATGAAATGAGTGCAAGTTAGATCTTAGTAAAAGGCGACAAATGGAAAATCTATTTTTAGGTAAATGTCACACAGCCTGTAACTGAGTTGCTGAGCTTTCAGTTGTCTTGGACAGTTTCATTATTCATTAAATTGAATTTTAAAAAGCTTTTCTTGTGTTAATCTTTTTGGTGAAATAATGAAGGATTAGTATAAAATATACATATCTTCCGTGGGATTCATTTTAACTGTAAAAAAAATTCTTTCACTTACTAACTTATATAAACTCAGTATTTTCTGATTAAGCCTATACTCTGATATTCAGCACTTAGAATTCCATCTTATTTACTGGAATTAACAGTTTCTACTACAGTTTTTATTATTGGAACATAAATATGGAAGAAGGTGCATTAAGTGGGTACAAATCTGGCTTACGGTGCAAAGTGCAGTTATGATTTCTTTGCCATTGCCACAAAACAAGTATGCAATAAATTTAAGACAGTGAATGAAGCAGTCAACATGATTGAGGCTATAACTTGTTTTGCAGATTGCCACTGCTGTCAGCAAAGGAGAAACCATACATGATTCCAAAGGTTCTTTTGGCTTCTCCTTTATATATTTTTGTAGGAAAAAGGTTTTGAAGAGTAGTGTCTTGTTTTTTTTTTTTTTTCAATAATTCAGTGCTAAACATGTATATACTCTGTTGTGATAATAGCAGAACTACAAATAGCAGAAACATCACCCTACTATTTTAGAGAAAATTATAAAAACTTTCAATTATGAGGCCGCATTGCTCGTGGCCTATTTAAGAGCATGGTTATATAACAAGAAAATGACCAAACAAGGCAAAATTTCATGTAGGGGTGAAAAAACAAAATAAAAATCCTTATGTAGAGTCAATAAAAGAGAAATCTTAGGAAATGTGCTATTTTCCTATGTCATAGTACTTGCTCTCCTGATCACTTTGTGGTCTCAAAAGAGGGAGTAATGCATTTTTTTAAAAATTATCAATAATATTAGACAGATAGAGTTTACATATGGCAAAGGCTGGATTTTTTTTTGTGTGTGTCTTTAATGATGTAGCAGTAACATAGAAGTATTAGAAAAAAAACCTTTTTCTTTAGACATCTGTCCTTCATACAGTCTCACAACACTCATATATTGCAGGTAAATACTACAGCTGCTTTTAGGAAACTAAATTATGCAGAAATCAAATCTCAAATTTATAGCAATTAAAAGTCTAAAGCAGCAGGGTTTGATTTGGACCGTTTATGAAACTGTTTCCTCACTATCAGGAGGCTAGGATTACCAATTTTTAGCATGCTGATTATGCATATTTTCCAGTGGACATAAATAGCCTAGATCATGAGTAGTCCACTTCAGAAAAATGACCCAACACAGCTGATACTGATACTTTGTTTGGTAATTGTTGCTGAGATACAAATTGTTTCAGGAAATACAGAAGATAACAGAAAGATTAGGAAGATCAGTAGCACTCAAAAAAAAAAAAAATTGTTAGTAGGCAATCAGGCTCTCTTTTGTGTTTTTGCTATGTGATATTGCTTGTGTTTGTAATAGTACCTGAAACCATCCCTTAGCCATGGGATGGGATTCACTTACCTGAAGAAAGGCTTGAAATGTTTTCTGGAATGCCATAAAATATCCAAGTTTTCCACATGAAAGGAAAGGGAAGACCTGAGGTTATGGCATATAGCCTAATTATAATTTCTAAAAACCACCTATAATCAAGAAAGGTTTGACTTTGTTGCCTAGACATATTTATGCTATTAGCTTAGATGTCCTCAAGTATCCTGCCTGATCTACAGCTGCAGGTGCTGTGTTAACTCACCAACCGTATAAGACATGATTCAAATTATTTTGACCATCTCAGGTGTTTTGTGTTTAGGCCATTGAACTGAGTTTGGGGGAAGTGTTACTGTGGTCTCTGAAACCAGGAAATTAAGATTCAGCTGACCAAAGGTAGGTCTGTCTCCCACAGAGTAAGCTCAACAGTCTTCCAGAGCCTGTTGGCTGGATCCCTGTTGACTACCACAGGAATTAACTGTTCAGCTCACATTGCAGGAATGAAAATTTAAGCAAATGGAGTCCTAATGGGGACAGAATGAGAAGGGGAAAGGAGTCTGCAAATAAGAGTATTGTTTGTAAAAAGGAACCTAGTACATTTAGATCAGCATTTGTTTGTAAGGCCAACATTGTACAGTGTGGTTTTCTGCTTCATTTTCTTTTTCTTGGCTGCATTACCTTCCAGTCCAGAATTGTTTCAATTTATTATTACCATCCTTAGCTACCTAATTGTGCTACTAATGAATACAAATAATCCAGGCATCAGGCTTTTACAGACCCACTTCAGTATACAAATAATGGTTTGTTGTGTAACTGCTGATTATGGGAGAAGGTAACTCACATTATGGAAAATATGTGCTGAAATATTGGTGATGAGGAAAGCAATGAATTCTGTACTATGCCTTTTAAATTATGAAAATGTATTGTCATTTTTATTCCATTGGGTTGTCCATCATGAGTAAACGTGAGCTCATCTGAGCCCGGTTTTTAAGCACGCGTACGTGTATTTGGAACTTCATTTCAATTTTTTGAGCACTTGTATTAGCGCTATTGCACATGAAATACGTAGTTGGCTACGAAATTGCCTATTCAAGTACATATGTATGGGGTTCGAGCACTCAACATTAAGCATTTGCATTTCAAAATTGGATCCCTTATGCTTGAAAGCTTTGAAAATGCTACTCTATGGTCAGCCTAGTGCAGCATCAATTGAAATGCTGTTTGAATGCAATGTAGAGCTTCCAATTGCTGCTTCAGAAAGTGTTATGCTGAATCTGGAACACTTTGCATAATTTAATTAATTATGCCACTAAAAACTGATTTTCTCTCAATTTAAAGCAAACAGCTTTTATGAGGGTGAACTGAAGCACCCAGGGATATCAGGTGTCCAAGCTTTTAATCCTATTACAAAGACTTGACAACCACTGATGGAAACTGGAAAAACATAAGCCTCCATCAGGGCAACAAGTGAAGAGGAAGAAGGCAACAGATTTTTAATACTCTTTGAAACCACTGTACACATTAAATCAAAATCAAATGTAAAAAGTGGCAGAACTGGTAGCTTGCACTTTGCTGTGCAGGCAGTGAATAGTGTCTAAGGAATAACACTTATTTTGCTTTGACATTAATGAAAATAACTGTTTCCTCTAAGAGTGTTCTGCTTAACTAGCATAAGAAAAACACAGGACTATTTGCATCTGTGTCTGTTCACTTAAAGTGTTGAGGAGCACAACAGCCTGCAGTTTGAAAGTGGTTTCTAATGTTATGGATTGGATTCTGTCTATAAATCATTTTCCATGTAAATAAATCTTAACAGATGATTCCAGACTACAAGTATTAAAGAAACTGTCACTAGCTAAATGTTAGCCTTGATACTTCGCTTTCTGAAGCTTGTCTTCTCTCTTCCAATTTATTACTGGGTTTGATATCATGCTAAAACAGTAGACGCTGTAATTTTGAGGCAGAGGGGGATACTGATTTAGAAAAGCTCTAATTTCTGAGTCACATAAGCAGAGCCATAATTTGCAAACTATGACTGACTGTGCAAAATTCTGTGACCAGGTTAGGAAGGGTCACAGCAGAATTGACTCCATCTCCATATTGAACATCAGTATGTAACATGAAATCAACTGCACTGTAGAAGATCTGGCTGATAAATAAGAAAATACTTCTTGGAATTGACCAGCCCTATAAAGTGCAAAAAACTTCCTTGCTTATAATACTAACAAATATTCATATAATTAATAACATATATTTATGTATTACTTATATTCTTCCTATATAGAGAGATAACATATATATATATGGCATAACAGGGTGCACCTGTATCAAAGGGGAAACAGGAGTTAGCAGAGCTCTTTGAAAGAGCCTTAACCTAGATTTAAAGGGATGAAATCAAGCTCATTAGAGATAAGACTGGAGGAGGCACACCAGTGTTTGGGGAAAATTTTGTGTTAGCAAGGTCCTTTGCTCTTCCACCTCACTGGAGGCAGAGGATGGAGAGTCATGTGGCAGCAAAGACAAAAGGATTATCCATGTGTTAGAAATCGTGGAAGCATCTGAGAATAATCATGTAGGAATTAAGGCTTCTCACCCCAAAAAGGCAGCGGGATCAATAATCCAGCTGAATTGCATCTACAGCAATGCAAGCTGCATGGCCACCAAACAGGAGGAGCTGGAAGCCATTGCGAAGCAGAAAAACTATAATATAGTTGCCAGAATAAAGACATGGTGGGATGACTTCCACAACTGGAGTGCTGCAATGGATTGCTATGAACTCTTCGGAAGGGATAAGCAAAAAAAGAGAGGAAGTGGGGTAGTGCTCTATGTTAAGGAGCACAATATGTATGTCACAGTGGTAAAAAGCACAAATTAGAGAATATAAAATTAAAAGGAAAAAAAAGATTTTTTTTCCAGCTAAGATTTAGCTCCTTCACTGTGTGTTTAAAAGTAAGTTAATGCTTTTTGAGAGTGTCTGAATTCTCAAAATACAAGAAAACATGTTCACTTATTAGAGGTGACGAGATTCAGATCATATATTAACCAGCTCAACTATGTACACTGCATAAAGGTTATGACAATTTCTTGTAAAATAATGAAAGTATCTCATATAATTGATTCTTTTCATTGTTTCATAAAATTGCCTTGTTTGATAGCAGGAGAGTTTGGACTGAATTTTCATTACCTACTTCTGAACAATTTACACTGGGATTGAGACACTATTGAGCTAATGAGTTAGAATTTATATTGAGCCTTAACTGTCTTCATGAAGTAACTAGGGAAAGAAAATCATGGCAATAATTGAGTATTTTTCATTGTAAACTACGTTGTACAGCTTTTACAATCAGGTTTTTAATAGATCTAGAGAAATTAAATTGGAATTCTACCAACTTCTGTGCTTTTGTCATCCAGTGAAAATGATGTTAAAATATCTCAAGACTAATGGGCTTATCCCCTTTCTCCTGAAGTACGAAGGAGGTGGTATCATTCCTGTTGTTTTTCACGCCCTGTTGTTCATTAATGAGTAAGATGTATATAGAAAAACATTCAGGAATATGCAGTTTGCTATAATCCCTAATGCTAATTAGAAATTGAGTATAGATTAAATACATCTTGACTGATGTTATCCTAAAGTTCTTATCAAGAGACATTCCCATGAAAATAGTAGAAACTTTCAAAGTCAGGAGGTTGAAATTGTGCTCTACATAAAAAAGGAAGCAATCATATATTGCTGATGGATATTTTAATACTGCTGAGAATGCATGCATATATCCATATTTATTAATGTATTCAAACATTGTTTATTGATCTTGTATGGTAAATAAACTCATACAATGAGTGTATAGATTACTTTGTATTCATAAACATACATATAGTCAATCTCAGCATTATAAATTATACTACGCACTGTGAATAATATAACTTGTCTGATTGGAAAATTTTAAACTTTTCATTGCATATAAATATACAGATTAATAATGATATATGAATTGTTGTTGCCCTTTATATATAGTATATAGTAGTGTTCTTTAATTGTATCCTCTTCTTTAATTCTGTGGGTAAGTTTTATGAGGAAGTCTGCAATAGTGAAAAAGGGTGTTTGTGAAATAAATTAAATTATTTCTTGTCTCAATACTTACTTGGCTTAATTCTTCCTTTCTGTTAGTCTGTTCCACTACCAGAAGACTACAGGAATCAATGTAATCCCTTACATTTTAATTAATAATAAGAAATAAAAATTGAATTTACAAAATAGAATCATCAGCAAGCACATATTCACGCATATTGGTGCCCTCAATAAATAACATTTTTAGTTACTTCATATGTTTTTTTATTCACAAATACAGGAAAAAATATGACTGTAGTTGAAATTTTAATTGGCATAACTGGCCATATTCTTTGGTTAGACATTTTGCAGGCAAAAATATTCTCTCACGTATAAAACAAATGCCATATATAGTTTTACTTGCTAAGTATGGGAAAAGTATATGTAAAATTGTAAAATATACATGAAGCACAGACTTCATGTGAGTGAGCGTGACTATAACACTTCTAGGTTTGTGTGCTGAATATTAACTTTAAAAAGTTATCCTTACATACCTCTTTCAGAGGGTGGAAAAATAGCCTAAAGTCCTTCCCCAGCCCACATATTAAAAAAAGAAGAAAAAAATTGCTGCTTGCAAAAAAAGATTAGATTGCTGGCCTTGCTTCCAAATTCAGAAATTGAAAATTTGGAGTCTTCATTCATCCAAATAATATATATTCATTCCCCACAGGCAGCAGTGATGGTTCTTGGGATAAAGAAAAACTTCAGTCTCCCCCCACCCAAGGATCACAGGCCTCTGTTAACCACCCCAACTTGCCTGGACAGCATAATGTTCCAGTTAGCCATCCTCTCAACCCTCTGCAACAGAACCACCTTCTGCCAAATGGTACGGGTTGACATCTTTCAGCACTAACATCAGCAGTTTTCTAGTTCCTGGTTTTTTTGGATTTTTTTTTGTGGGTTTTTTTTTTTTTTTTTTTTTTTTTTTTTGTGTGTTTATATAAATAGGCAAGGAAAAAATCAAGGATGTGGGGAATACTGGAATACTTCCTTTAAGGTATTAAGCAGGGGAAGTGGAGACAGTAAAGAACAAATACATATGCAAGAAAATTGATACTTAAAATAACAGCTAACCTGTGCATCAGTGGCATAATAATGTATTGGTAAGGCACCTTACAGCAGATACTAAAAACTATAATAAATAGCCATTGCTTAGCAATTATATACATTACACTGATATGAACAAACTAAGAGGTCTAATAGCCTCTCCCTGTGGCTAGAAATCCCCCACGATTGCTAGTGATTCACCCATGCATATCCCAGAAGAGAATGACGTAGAGCTGCTCTGTCCTGCAGTGTGAACCATCTTGTCACCCATCACTTGAATATTGTCCATCAGGAGAAAAAGAAGACAGTGTTTAAAAAAGTTGCATAAATCTGTTTCCCTTTTTTCTTTTCTCCCAACAGGATTGGAACTTCCTTTTATGATGATGCCCCACCCATTAATTCCCGTGAGCCTACCTCCAGCATCTGTCACGATGGCAATGAGCCAGATGAATCACCTTAGTACCATTGCCAACATGGCAGCAGCAGCACAAGTGCAGAGTCCTCCATCCAGAGTTGAGACATCTGTTATTAAGGTAACTATATAACGAACGAAACCAAAACAAAAAGCATAAAATCGTAACACTCTCCCAACCATCATAAAGATATATAGTTATCAAATGTTCTAAAGTAGGTAATAAAGTCAGTATATACAAGAAAACCAAGTGTTGTGGCTTTGGGAGCACAGTAGACCGCTGGTGGACAGTGTTATCTCAGTTTCCCTCCCCCTTTCTAAATCAATATT
This sequence comes from Myiotriccus ornatus, assembly GCA_036023395.1. Taxonomy (NCBI): domain Eukaryota; kingdom Metazoa; phylum Chordata; class Aves; order Passeriformes; family Tyrannidae; genus Myiotriccus; species Myiotriccus ornatus. Next base: position 65,531,448 of record JAYRBT010000001.1, on the reverse strand, counting down.
AAAGCAGCACTTGAAGCATTTTCATACAAGATGCACAGCTTTGTGATTTCTCGTATTTCATAGTCTGTAATCTAATGACAACATTCCTCAAGATATCAAGGAAAAAATTACTCTTTTCCTAAATTAGAAGAGATTCTTCTTCCAATTTTAAAATCTAAGAATTTGAAGTGAAATGCAGCAAATTATCTGAAGAAGCCTGAAAGGCTTGATACTGTACCTCTGTAGAACCTAAGTTTGTCAAATCCCAGAACAAATTAGAGTGAAGTTGCACAGAGCAGACCCAGTAATCTGCAGGTCAGAACTGTAGTATTGTAGAGATATCTGTTATCTTATAGCTCTGTATATCATTTTAATCATAGGCAGTCCCAAACCAGAAAATCTTCCTTATCCTGGAGTCCTTTACTTCTTAACAAGTTTATTCCTGTAATTCATCCAGTTGGAGAGATAGTGTTCTTATAATCTATCAGAAAATTTTAAAAGTACCTAACAATTTTGGGCTCTCTGAAACGTTGCAAAAACTTCATAATATGTATATATATATTATTATTTTCAAAATCTTGCTTACTTAAGCATTTGTTTGTATTAATAATCTATACTATGTATGTCCGTCATTTCTGAATATTCAACTATCTCACATTCATGTGAGATATCGTAGCTGCCAACTTTTGCATAACTCCTGGCATAACTTCCTATGCAAGTTATTTGACAAACCAGGTTTTGTGTTCCCATCTGGTTTGCACATAATAATAAAAAAATATGTGAATTACAATTAAATGTTTTTAGATGACCAAATTAACCTGAATTCTCTTTAGAAAAGTGTTCATACCCAAGGGTTTATGTAGAACCTGTTTGAGACATTACTGAATTGCTGCCGTGACTTCTTCAGTCAAGTCCTGTGACACACTGCCCACAACACATTTCTACTACAGCTACATGCATAAACACAAGTGTTAATCTGTCATCCAGAACTCACTTATAAATGTAAGATCTTGTTGCACATAGTTATTTCAATAATACTGTAAGGGCTAAGGAACTTATTCTTGTGGGACTTTCCTACTCATTCCTTCAGCCCCATTGTGGTATAACATATGCCTAGATTTCTGTCCTCTGTTTTTATCTATGGCAGATGAACATGGTCATGTGGATAGACGTAACACAGCCAAGTAATTATGTTCCTAATTTTTAATAATGAACAGGACTGAAACATAAACCCCAGGAACTTGAAAGCATGAGGTCACTGTTAGGGGATTTTCTTCCCATGAGAATAAACATAATGTTACTGGCAATTTACCTGTTCTTCACTAGGCATAGTCAGAGGCTGTGATTTTAATGTCCATTGAATTATATCCACTGAGTAGTTGAGCAGGAAACTGTAATCAGCATAGATTTTGAACCTTGCACCGGCAGTGTAATGTTTATGAATAATAACTTATACTACAGTCAAAATAAATATCTTAGAGAATAAATGTAAGTGAGAAGGTCAAACCTTCCTTTTCTTTATTTTTACAGGAAAGGATAAAAAGTGCAGTTGCTCTCCTTCATGAAACTGTTTGTTATTAGGATTATAGCTTCCTTTTTTTTTACTGCTACATTTTTAAACTTCTTGGGTTTGTTTTCATTATCTTTTGACTCATTTTTTAACCATAGTTTTTACTGAAGTATTTTCTCCTCAGTGATAATCTCTCCACAAGTTGTTTTGAAAAGTTTGTGAATCACTCATCTCGGAGTTTGTAGTTGTAACCTGAAAAGACAATGTAGATTTGTGAATTCAATACAGGACGTTTATCAGTTTAAACTCTGCTTGAAAGTTAGGCCTATGAGAAATTTCTACTTGGAAAAGTAAATCAATAGTCACCATATCTAGTTAAATAACAAAGAACAAAATTAAGTCCTAGAAAATCTGAGTCTTCATATTATAAACAACCAGGTTCAATGGATAGAATTGCCTTTGTGAACAGTGCCACAGTAGATGACTTGCTGACCTTTCCTTGCAATTCACGGAGTTCACAGCTAGTGCTGTTATCTTTAAAGTCACAAAGCTTCAAATGCCTTTCTATTGCTGGGCAATATTTCATTTCTTCATGATAAGAAGTTGGAATAAAGCTGAGATCATGTACTAACTAAACATTTTATCCTGCTATATTCAGGAGATGAGACAAAGACAAAATTACAAGGGAAGCCTTACAAAGCAACACCTTAGATTTGGCAGTGAACTCTGAGCTCTAAAATCTTCAGAATTATATTTCAGAAGAGTGTTGTGCCCTTTTGAACATGAGACGAACATTAGATGTCTTTTTGTAATGGAATGTTTAGATATATGAGTTGGATGAATAAGAGGAGAGCAACAACAAGCAGGGACAGCAGATTGTGACAGCAATGAATTGCAGTGAGTGTGACAGCTGTGACCTGGGGATGCTTTAGACATGAAGTGGCTTTCATCACCTGCCCATGGTTTCAAAGGCTCAGCTTGTTAGCAGTTTCACTACATCAATTTTTTTCACTCAGCAGAAAGATATATGAAAATATAAAGGACATACCTCATATTAATAGCAACTTGAAATTACATTGTAAAAGTTAGAACAGAGCAGCATGCCAGAATCAAAAATTGCAATTTATCCATGTGTTACTAATACTTATAGAAAGAAATAAGAATAAAACAGAAGAAACCAATACCTCCAGCTGTAAAAGTGACTGGTAGCACAGTAGTTTTCCACTGCATAATAAATACATCAGACTAAATTTTTCTAATTACCTCAATATATCACAGCACTTGTTGTATTCCACTAGTTTATGACTTCTTTTATATCTTTATATACAGATACATATATTCCTGTTATCAGTGAGCAGGAATTTAATACTAATTTATTTAACAAAGGTAGCTGCTGACAGATTTTATTTTTTAGATAACTCAATTTATAGGACTATTCTGACATGAAATTTTATTTTAGAATTCATTCACTTTTTCCTATTTCAGTGGCAGAATGTATGTGTTCCCATTGATGTAATTTAATGTTCTGATCTCTTTTTTTCTATAATATTTGCCCCAAAGTCCAAATAATAGCCAAAGAGAAGAAATATGTCACTGCCATACAGAAATGACTGAACAGAGTATATTTTAATGTCTCATGTCAGACTGGTGGTGAGCAAGTTCAGAGAGCATACCTGAAAGCAAACAGACTCTGAGAGGAAAATGAGCAAGTTCACTTCATGGAGAGGTTGGGCAGCAAAGGGACTATAGAAGCTTCAGCTTATGTCTTTTGTAACTGCTATGTGAGCAGGCCTTGAGTTAAATGCAGACTTTAAATACCAGAAATACTTGCCACTATAAGGTGTTTTGTGTAGAAGAGTTTACATTACTTACATAACTTTACATTAATTACATAACTTATTTTCCATTTCCCAAAAATATGACCTTTTTTTTTTTTTTAAACAGGATTAGATGAAGTACTTCTCAAAATTTTCTGGCACACCATCCTGTAGAGACAGGGGCCATAAGAACTTTGAAAGTACAATTGTACTTGTAACTTAAAAGTACAGTTAAATATCCTGGATAGAAAAACCTTGCACTTTACTGCTGTTACCAACAAAGCAGAATTTTCCTGTACTGTAAAACTGAAAAATCTGCCAGAATTGTCAATGCATTGGTTATTACTGTAAAATCTTTTGATTTTATTGTCTTCATGCATTGAATAAAATTAAATCCAAAGCCTATGTTAAAGAGCCGTCACTAAATTTCAAAAGACATAAGATATAACCATAGGAAATATCAGAATGCCTGAACAACCTTAACGTTACAGCATTCCATCTACATAGTACACCGCAATTTTAATTTCACTGACATATACTGTATTTTTCTGCAGCAAAATTACCTCATTCACTGAATGGTTAGTTATTCTCTATTTAATTTTTTAAAATTAAGTGTCTGTCCCAACCTTATTTAACTTGTGTGATCCAAATCCTGTGTTGAATGCAAAAGTTTTTTATGGTCATTTGTGTGCCTTACAGGAAAGCGTTATGCAAACAAAGCAGCATTCCTACGAATGCTATATAATTCCTGTATGCTGTACTCATTTTACAGAAAGGGAATGAGAACAAAATTGATTGCATCCCAAGCTGGCAGAAATGCCCTTTTTGTATACCTAACCTGAAAACACCTGACTTCACAGATAATCTCCTATTTGTAGAGCCATTTGTGCATTCAAAATGGAAATTTTGACATTACTTAAAAGTGATTTTCTTGAATACAAGTGTGTGAAGAGGGAAGCTACTTCCATTTCCTCTTTTTCTGATACATGAAGTATGATCAGTTTGTCTTTACATAAGGAGAATTTTGATTTAAAACATTTAAATAGCAAAAGGTAATTGGTGTACAATAAATACTTTAGAATAAAAATAGGACTGCCAGCTCCTAAAAAATCTTTTACATAATGGGAAAGCAAACATGAAAATTGGGATATACCTATAAATTTTGAAGTACGGTATAGACCAAAATAATACTTAATTTTCTTTTATCATAACTGCAGAGAATATGATATCGTAAAACTATTTGTAGGAACTTGAACGTAACAGAGAAAATCTACACGTTAGCATGACTTTAAAAAAAAAATATGTTACTATAAATATGTATATGCACATTTCTGTTTTTTTTTCATTTAGAATGAGTAGATCTTAGGTCAAAGCCCAGTTGACCTCCCTTATTAGGGCTTAACCATCTTTATATTAATGATTAATTACTTCTATATATAAGACTAAAAGTATTTATGTTAGCTTTTGATACAGTTTTTATATAGTGAGCTTAGAGGATGCTAACCATATATGGTAGGCTGTAACTTGGAATAATGTCTTTTTTAAAATTATATGCCATCCTATTATTTCTTTTATCATGCATGCTTCCGAGGTGCAGTTTGAAGCTACTAGCAGCCATACGCTCATATGAATTAATTTGTGACATGTAAAATGGGTATTTACACATAACATATGACACAGAGAAGGTAGTACAAATTTTCTGACTGGGAATTTGCATAATCACTTGTGTAACAGGCTACTTTGTGTGTAGTGTGAGATTAATTTGGTGCAAAATAGCCACAAGGCAAGGTACAAGGGATGGGATTCATTTTGCTGTCTTCTAGGGTATAGTTCATTGGACCTATTTTAGATAGCTACTTTAGAGTGAGGTGAGTTGTACCTTGGAACTGTAAATGTATGGATGAAAAATGACTGTAGGGTGACTAGTTCAGATATAGATATTTGTAGTACAGACAATGACATTTAGTCAGATGAATTCTGGGTGTTTGGCTGGATGCATGGTTTGGATTTACTTTGAGGGGTAAATTCCTAGTTGTGCTTCTTAGGCTTACTTTTCAAGTAAGAATAGATTTTCCAAATAGGGGGAAAAAAAACCTGAAAAAAACCAGTTTGCCAGTAAGAAGTTACTAATTCAATTTGAGCAGTTTTTTGGATGTTTACATATATTCATGTTGTACAGGGTTTTTTGTATACCTTAGAAGGATATTTTTTTGATAGACCAAATATTCATTTAGAAGGTAAAATATAATTTATAAATTCAGTTGAAAGGATGCAGGCACAAAGACCAAACAGGTCCAAAATAGTTGTCAGGGCACTTTTATGACAATCCTCAAAATCCAAAATTCTGTACTATGAGGCTCTGTGGCACTTCCAGGAATGGGCCTGCTTCATAATGATTCCAGACTATTAATACCTTGGATGCTACTCTAGTTTTGCCAGTACAACCAAGGTCTTTCTTGTATTGATAAGTATCTACTTTTGTTTGTTTGTTTACTGGCTTTCTTGCTTGTTTTTAATTTCTGTAATGGCCCAATCCTATGACACTCACTTCCTGGCTAGGTCACTGTAGTTTATGTACTGCCCATGATTTCCAAGGATTTGGTTCTCTTTTGTTCTGGAAGTACTCTTAGAGGATTACTTGGAAGTCTCCTGTTTGGCTTCCTGTCAGTTAACTGCTGCTGGTATTTCCAATAATCTTGTAGTAAACAGGGCAATAAAAATCAAGCAAATTTTTGTCTGTTGATCTTTTTCTACGTTTTATGCTCTCAGTGTTGTTGTGATGGGAATAACAAGGTAAGGTCAATGAAGAATTGCAGAAGTAAAAGTAAAATGGAAATCAAACTAACTTCAATTGGTCCAAAAGATAAGCAAGTTCAAGATATTCACAAAGAGAGAAAAGAAAGTCTTATGTAAATATCATGGATTATTTTCTTCATAAGAAAAAGATACATGATTTAAAATAATAGTGCAATTAATGACAATACAAAACATTTGAACTCCTGAATTTTGATTGGGATTAGAAGTGGGTCTGCAAGAACAAGGTGAGAAAGATACCAAGTACATCAGTGTGAAGTTAGCAAGATTTTTAACCACCCAGTCATAGTAGATGCAGATAAGGAAATAGAAATGAAATTTTATAGCATTCAGTCAGGTTGATAACACACATATTATAGTAGTGATTGAGGAAGTTAAGAAATAGTTATTAGTCCAGTTCATTTTGCAATTTGAAAGTCTAAATTGTCATTTTCGCATCTCATAGTGGTTTTGACTAAAGGTGAATGAAAAAGTGAAACTGTAAAAGCAAAATATCCAGTTTGCAGAGAATAAAAAAGATAGTCAAGTAATTAATTTCTTTCACTCATTCATGTAAAATTAAATATGCTGTTTTACAAGAAAATCATTCCTGTAATACATCTCACACAAAATGGGTCAGTACGGAACTGAAGAAAGAAATCTATGTTTTGATCATTGTAAAAGACATTACTGTAATTTTACCACCAAAAAGTCTTGGAAGCCAGGTGTCTTTTCCACAAAGGTCAGAAATATCATTAACTGCTCCTGATTAAAATTTTTAATTTTATTTTTAAAAATTAATACTATACAAACCAGTTTGTGTCATATATACTTCCCCTCCAGCATGAAGTTAGATTGCCCAGGGACACTGTGGATGCTCCATCTTGAAGTGTTCAAGGCCAGGCTGGCTGGGGCTCTGAGCAATCTGGTCTAGTGGACAGTGTCTCTGCCTGTGGCAGGGGAGTTGGGCCTAGATGACCTTTAAAAGTCTCTTTCAATCCGAACCATTCTCTAAGTTACCGAACATATTGAAAACTATGACTCTCCTCTGCACTTTAATGACTTTAATGACTTAAAGCACAAACATGCTTAAAGGAGTTTGTTCAACACTGAAGAGCACCAAGACAACTAGTTTAAAAAATAGTTCAAAAAAAGAAAAGTTTTAAAAAGTATATACCTCTAACAGCTAGACTTATCTGGCGTGTCTAGAGCTCAGTCCATGACTAAAATTAAAGGATGACTAAACCCAAGAGATGCGACTTATGGGGAAGTAGACTAGAACAAAGGAAAAAGCTGAGACTGAATACCTGTAGGAGAGAGATATGCAGGAGGTGAAGGCTGTGTGTGCAAAACCAGTTGGTTTTTGGAAGAAGGCATATTCAAACTTTGTCAGAAAGATTCAAGAATTTTGTCAGTAAGGAACAGTAATGGCAAAGAATAAAGAATGTTTGTGGAAAGACGGAGGTGGTGACAACCTAGGAGATATCACTTCCTTTTCTAGCTTCTTAAGAGCAGAAGGATTATTCCTGCATATATTACCTGATATGTCTTCTCTTCCACAGTGATATAGGGACCAACAGGTAAACTTCATCAAGTCTGTGCTTTGGTATATTTTGATATTTTGAGGAAGACTTTTGGTAATGGGATAATTCTCAAACAGTGAAAGCATGTGGTGGGAGCAGAAATAAAATAAGCAAAAATAGAGGTTAATATTGAATAACTACCTTTGTGACCTGGTAAGAAGAAAAAAGAGATATGATATAGGGAAGAAAGTATTTCTTGTCTCCTGGATTCCATTACTGATACATTAAGATAATTCTTAAAAAGAAGTTACTTAAAATGAACTTTCAGAGTGAGATTTTAGAGTATTTACCTGTTTGAGAAATGTAGAAAAATGTTGAGAAATACATCAAGACACTTGTTTTACTTGGAGAGACCAGGACTATGTGATGTTGTGAATATATGGTATTCTGAAATAAAACTGGAGTGGTTTCTAATTCTAGAGACAACTTCAATCTCATAAGTTAAAATTTCTGACAGAATCTTTTACCTATTCTTTACAGTATAAAAAAAAAACCAACCCAATGTCACAGGAACAGGTCTGTTATTTATGAAATGGAATTGATATTGAGGGTGGGTAACTTGTAATGTCAGTGGAGTAAGAGCATAAGAAAGGACATTACAGTTCCTTAGAGTGAAAATTTCTTATATGGTAGGAGCATTTTTGGAGAAGATAAATGTCAGATTCTTAAATGCTTAGGATTCCTGATTTGGATCAAATTGTGAAGAGTACCAAGCTAAGGTATCCTTCAATTTGGCCTTTAAGAGTTTGATGCTCATTGCTTAGTATAGCCTCCTGTTCTGACACCTAACTGAGTCTTAATAACTCTGAAGTGATGGTCAACCATATAATAAATTGCTACATATTACCTAAACTGTTCACACTATCTTTACTTGTGAGTATGTGTAGGAAGAAATAGGAAAGCAAAAAATAGAGAAAAAAAGGTAGCAAAAGAGGGTTATGTTTCATAAATTATAAGTAATTCTTGTTTTCTAGTAAATATTTTCAATAGAATTTTGGAAGCTATTCAGCTCATCAACCATGAGGTGCAAGGGTAGTATTTCTGGCATCCGGCTGACACTCCAGAAGGCAGTGGAGGTCCTGTCTTATCAGCCTGATGGGGACGTCTCAAAACCCCTTGGTGCCCCAAACGGCTCAAATGTGAGCAGCTGAATTGAGCTATAGGTATCTGGTTTTGGAGGAGGCTCCATTGACTTTATGGTCTGTATCTCAATCGACTGAAATGGAAGACAACTTACCTTTAAGGTGGGCCTCTTTGCATAGCGTCCTACATAGAGTTGTCTCTTAAATTTCATCTCTCACTTGTACGTCAAAACTGCATTTAGACACTTAGATTCAGACCACAGAATCACAGAGTAGTCTGAGTTGGAAGGGACCCACAAGGATCACCAAATCCAGCTCTTCAGTGAGTGGCCCATACGGGGATTGAACCCACCATCTTGGCATTTTTAGCACCATGCTCTAACCACGATGTGTTGATTTCAAACTGAACCCTGCACAATTTCCTTCTCATACTTCATTTTAGAAAAGTCACACAAATTTTACTTATTCTTTTGATTATTTTTTGGGAGACAGCAAGCCTAATTACAGTACAAATGAACACCATATTTTCTAGAAATATCTTCTCCTGGTAGTAGACAAGTTTAGTAAAAATACTAGGCAGCAGACAGAATCTTAGGTGATTTCTGTGATCAGGATTATAAGGCAGTAAGTTCTATTTCTTTGTGATGTCATGTCGAGTTACTTGTACAAAAGTGGAATGTTGCAGAAGTGACAAAATAGCTCTGATCTGCATTATTTAGTGAACACATTTTTGTACATTTCCTTCTTTGAAAAATTTTAAAGTCAAGTCTAAATGTAAAATTAATATTATACCACAAACCAAATTCTTCTTTTCTACACAAAATCTCTCATAAGAAGGACAACTTATAGTGATATTCAAGCACCATTAGTTTATGACTATGATGTTTTAGAGCTACAGTGTTTGAGTTTATTCTTTGTAGCATTTCCATTTATTATTGCAGATAGTTTGATAAAGACAAAAAATTGCTGTAGACTATATTGTTGATTGTGGAATTATGAAATAAGGATATAAAACATTAGTTAAGGTACTATTTATTTTACATTTCTCCATTGTTCAGTCCCATGTTTTATTGGAATTAAAGGATATTTTACAAATTAATTGATAAACCCAGTATATATAGTTTTCTCATGGGGTTTGTCTATTTCATTTTATATGAGAATAAAACTCATCTGCTTTGTTTGTTCAGTAATTATATTTTGCTGCTCTGTGCATTCCTTTTGCTCACTCCATCTCATAATACATTCTGTAAAAGCACACATAAATAAATAGGATAAACAAATTAAGCTGTTTAAATAAATTAATTTACTCTGCAGCTCTGTATTCAAATCTTATGTGCTCACTGGATTTCATTTTAATGAAACCCTTCTAAGAACAATACATTGTATGCCAAACAGTGAAATCATATATTAAATGAATGATTAAATATACCGTGTTCCAATTTATATCAAATCTGTACACTGTGCATGCTTAAATCCTCCTAAATCTAAAGAAATAAATCTTCTACATTCTGAAAACATCTGCATTATAATCCTCCTCTTGAATACCCGGTTCGTGGACATATAAACACAATCAAAGTCATAATAAGCCTAGAGCTATGATGCAGTTAAGCTATTCTCATCAATGTTTTTGACTTAAAAACCTAAGACTATTAAAGTGGAATCCACTTAAATGTCTTGAAATATTGCTCTAAAAAGTCTCCTCCCACTCCATCAGTAGGCCCACTGAATCCCTTTGCAGTTAGAATCTCAAATTCAGCAAATACTTTTTATGAAGCTTACCTGGAACAAATCTATTGATTAATACAGACATGTTGCCAAGTTTCCTAGGAATGCATTCAGAAAAATAAATAGTAATGTAGCAACTGTGCATGAATAATGACTGCTGCAAAAGGAGTTTGTTGTGTGAGGAATGCATTGCTCTTTCCAAGAAAATTTTTAGGCATTTGCAGCAACAAGTTTTCTTGTGTTTTATTAAACCCATACTAATTGTATTATTTCATTACCAAATGCTTTTTGTGAGTTGAATGTATGCAGTTCGTTGGTTGGTGGTTTGGGTTCATTGTTTTTTTCATTATAAGTCAGGATTTCAATTATCAGAAGGGAAAAAAACAACAACCAAAAAAATGCTAGTTTTAACATTTCCATCCACTCCAGTTGATTTCCCTTTTAGGATCTATTTATTTTTATCACTATTTGACCAAAACAGCCTAACTCACACATATTTGAGCAATGAGTCTTGGAAGCTATTAGCAATAAAAAGGAAACTGCAGGGAAAGAGAGAATTTTCTAGAAAGGACTACTCTGCACTCAGCTCCCTTTGATTATTGTTTCTGTTGAAATTCTATCTATATATTAGATATATCTATATGCTACATATAATGTAATAATAATATAATGGCGAGTCTTCGCGAACGAAGAACCGGGGAAGGTCTTTACACCTTCCAGCCTGCGCACTGGATTTTTTAGGTGAGTTACAG
>JAYRBT010000001.1:65509466-65520107 GCA_036023395.1 Myiotriccus ornatus | reverse complement strand
CCTGACCAGGAATCGAACCCGGGTCTCGGCGGTGACAGCGCCGCGCCTTAACCACTAGACCACCAGGGGCTCCCATATGCTACATACTAGCAATTCTCACATAGCAGATGTGCAGTTCTAGCAACCACAATCTTTAACCTCTAGTTTTCAAAACCAAGGAACGTCTTGAAGTGCATCATAGCTCCTCCTAGCTACTATGCCAGGCCTTTCCCTGGGCAGAAAAACATGAATAGGTGGTTTTCCCCATTTTGAAGTAGTGATATGGTGAGTGATATGGCCACATTCATCCCCAAAAGTGTGATTCATTCCAGATTTGTGCTCCATGGTAAAAACAGACATTTGGACTTACATCAGCCATGTTACTGGTATAGGTTCTACAAGGAAATTATATTTTCACTGTGATCCATAACAGTTCCATAAGATCTCATTGCTCAAGAATCCCCTTTAAAGTTAAAATGTGGAGTAAAAGTCAGCGTGAGATAAAACAATAGTGCCTGATCATTATTTATTTACAGAAGTACATGGATCCTCATCCCACAAGGCTGAAATCTGTAAGCCAAAATGTGTATTTCCAATTCAAAAGCATGGTGATAGGAGTGAGGAAAATAAAAACAAAAAACAAAAGCAAAACAAACCTCTTATTTTTATAAGTAGTCCAGAAGGCAGTGTAAAAGCCTAATAGAACGAGCAGTGCTCGCATTGCATACTGAAACGCAAGGCCTAGTGTCCTTAAAGTTGCAAGTTTCCTGTGAGAATGCTCTGCAAATCCCAGACATCTCAACAGGTGAAAGAACAGGTTGTAAATTAGGAGGGAGATTTCAGTTCAGGGAAGTGATGTTTGGAAACAGAGGCTTTGTGTAACATTGCCTTTTTCACAATTACTTTCCTTGTGGTCTAGGAACGTGTTCCAGACAGCCCTTCTCCTGCTCCTTCTCTTGAAGAGGGCCGAAGACCTGGCAGCCATCCATCCTCTCATCGAAGCAGCAGCGTGTCCAGCTCTCCTGCGCGGACCGAGAGCTCTTCAGACAGAATCCGTAGGTCACATTCTTCTCCTTCTCACCACTTTAAATTTGATTAGGTGCAGCTGGTTTTTCTAATCAAAATGCCCTCGTCTTAAATAGATCTCATACGTATCATGTTCAGAAGTTCAGCTGCAATAGCTATCTCCCAACATTATGTTCCCCATTTTATAGTATCATAATATCTGATGCTACATTAACGGGTACTGATATAAACTGCCATCATGTCATATTAAACATAAAGATATAAGCAATGAAATACAGAATTGCAGCCGGGAAGCAATTTGCTAGATTAGTTTTAGAACTGAACATATAGTATAAACATTTTTTAAAGAAATTGAGTTTTATTTAATCTGGTTACTCTGGTTTGATTTCTAAATTGAATCTGACTTCATAAGCAATATATTATGTGGTAGAATTGCTTGGTAAAGAGAAGAATTGGGTTAAATCAATTAAAAATGTGCATACTTTATAAATTTTTTAAATATAAAATTTTTTAATGTTGAGAAATATGATAGAGAATTATCACCTCATAGCTCACAAGGGGCAGAGTGAAATTAAACCATGATGTCCCAGAGTGATACCATTTTTATCAAGGTTCCATGTACAGGAAGTAAATTACATGGCAAAGACCCTGAATTCTATGATTTCCACTGCAGCAGTGGAAATTAAGGTTTTAAACGCACAGTACTTTATGGATATGTACTTAAATTCTTATTACAGTTGTCTGTTCCCTTTATTATTGCTCTGTTGCAGGGTTTTGTGCTTTTAAGTCATCTTTCTACAGTAGAATTTGTCAATAGGTGAAACTGGAGGATTTGGCATGCACATAGAAGGCCATGAAATAGCTGTATGAAAGGTAGTCGTATTGATTAGATGCAACACGTGTCTTTTAGACTGCTTCTTTTCAGGCTCTCTGCAGACCCAGGAAGCTGACTCTTCATTGACCTTCAGATGAAAGATCTTTCATTAGTATGTGATGAAAAATGACTTACCAAAGAAAAGAAATGAGGCCTGACCATGACAAGTTGAAAATTCTGTTTTCTTATCACTTCGACAATTCAGAGTGCAGATTAAATTGGCATCCCATATACTGTGACCTATCTATTTCCCCAGGCTCCTACCCACAAGCCTTTCATTATATCTTCTCTCCATTGTCCAGTTGAGGAGGGCGATTGATGAAATGGCTTTGGTGGTCACCTGGTATCCAGCCAGGAACAGCACACTGCAGATTTCAGAAGTAAAGTTCTGAACAAACCTCATAACTGTGGATTTTCCTATTTTTTTAATTGATTGAAGAGTATAATTTTTTTTACAACCAAAACAATGGAGACCTTTTCCATTGTTGTCTAAATAAAAAAAAAGTAGATGAAACTAAATTAAGAAATACTTTTTTTTTTTTTTGCCAAGGAATTACTTTTTTTTTTACTTTTCAGCTTATTCTGTTACTTACCAACAGAGAGGAGTGGGACCTTTACACATTCTTTTCTTCCATGTGAACATAACAAAGTTCCTTAAGTGGTGGATTCCTTTAGTAACTTATTTATTTAAAAGAATTTTCTGTCCTATCCCATTTGTTAACATCACACCTGATTCTTAAGTACATTTGCTTTTTGTAGTGCCAGCCAGAATAAAATAACTACTACAGAAATATGGGTTACATATGAAAAAATGCTTTACAAAAAATGGCTTAAACCTTTTGAAAGTACAATTTTTCAGGATAAAATCATAGGTATATAAACTACCTAATATGGGTTTCTGAGGTGTGTTTGAAACTCATGAAGGTCTCCTTGAGAACTCTTGGAAAGAGTTTTTCGAGCTGTCTGATGAGTAACAGGAAGAAACTCTCCCACTATGTGGATCCTGATAGCATTAATTAAATAACTTAGTGATTGTTAGAATTCTTGTATAAGAAAAAAACTAGAGAAAGTAAGTGAAACAGTGTATTGTTAATATGCTGGCTGATTTCTTTTTGCCTGCGCTTGTGTCTAGCAGCTGTCCATCAGAATGGGCTGTCTATGAACCAAATGCTGATGGGTTTGTCACCTAATGTCCTGCCTGGACCTAAGGAAGGTGATCTGGCTGGTCATGATGTGGGACATGAGACAAAAAGAATACACATTGAGAAAGGTAATATGAATATTACGATTCTATTACTTTAGTGTAAAACAACTGTAGTCTTGGCAGTTAAACATTATAATTGTGACTTTTAATTTTTTAGTTGTGTTTTCATTTTGTTGGGGGTTTCTTTTGTTTCACAAATTAACTTGTAACGGGGTGATTCCGCTTTATCATCCTCAAGATTAATTAATGATATTTACAAGAGGGAGAAATTTTGTAAATATTACAAAGTAGGGTAAGTGAAAAACAGTTTTATATTGTTATTGTGTTTCAGACCCTTCTACAACACTGTTTAGGTATTAAGTTTCTGTCTCCATCCAGTTGACTCTAATGACCTACTTCCCAGAGGGACTGAGCACCGTGAAAATTAGTCCATGTGTGCAAAAAGGGAAAAGGCTAATACCAAGCCATTAAATTAGGAAATTGCATAAAATGAGACTGGTATACATTATATAATGGGATTTAAATTTAATTGAGTATATGACCAAAGTGTTTGATCTAGGTGAATAGTCCACATGCACTTATGCTGATTATGACACCATTTCATCTCTGTTGGTATTCAAAGTCAAGTTCCTGTTCAGGGCTCTTACAGGGGATTTTGGAGGGGTGATGGTGGAATTTTAAAAGGTGCATTTTATGTTTCCTTAATATATGTGAATTTAAGTGTTAGAGACTAGAAACATTTTGTTTAAAGAGAGGTTGAAAATACAATGTAGGCTTTGAAAAAATACTATTTTGTCTTATCAGCAAAATCAGTTCTTCGAGCACAATGAGAGAAAAAGTAAAAGGTGTAATAGGCAGACATTGAAACAGAGCTGGAGAAACTGCTTCAGTTATGAAGATTTCGGAATAATACATTTTGTGGCATATTTTAATAGCTATAAGAAGATACCTTCTCTGTTTCTTGTTTGAACACTGAGATATGAAAAAGAATTAAAATCTGGACAATTCTATTCTGGACAGGTGGTGTTTTTAATAGGATTACCAGAAAAATTAATGGAAACAACATTTCTTTCATATAAACCATTTAGTTTGGTTCATTGCACACACAACCTGTTTTAGCTTATACTATGCCCTCACTCAGCCTCTGCAAATTGCATGCCTGCTGTGAAGTACGATATGATCAAATAGGTTTGTTTTGAATTTCCATAAATGATTTTATTTCAGCCTTTAAAGATACTCATTTAAGTGTAATCTGACTGGTAAATGCTGCAAAGAGAAGTACATATTAAGAATTGCCACTATTTTTGCATGTCATCCAGGTTTTTTTAAAGGTTTTGTTTATAATGGTATCCCAAATGTATTTTCTGATCTTTTGCCAGTTCATGTTTTTGAAAGATCTGTTCTCAGTAAAACTGCTGAGAATTCACTTTTCTCCTCAGTCCTTGTTTAGGTCAAACCTCCTTTTTTTTTTTGTTCTTTTCCCCCACTCTATTCCAGCCTACTGAATTAATGGTAAATATTCATGGGCTATCCAGATTGATAGGGGTTACTAAATTAAAAATTGTTTTCTGCCATGACTACATTTATCATGTCTCTCACACCAATCATGTAACTTTAATACTAATATAATCTGTATTAAAACAAGTTTTGTGGAGATAGTAATTATCTACTTTTGTCACTGTGAGCTTGCAATCAGATTCCCAAACTGTAGCTTTACCTCTGCAAATCAGTCACAATGCCACCATATCTAAAAATGCAGACACACACATAGGTGGTGGTACTCTTGCTAAAACCCCATCACCTTCATCAGCTCATTCAAAAGAAAAAGAGAGAAAGAGAAGAAATTTGAAGTTCTAAATAAGTATCATGAAGCATTTAAAAATTAATGTGTTTTCTTCTAAGCCACTTTTGTTGGCAGAAATCTATTAGCTGCAACTGAAAGGGCTTTTAATTGAACCTGAGAGAACCTGGGAAATTCTGTCTGGTAAAAAGGCCCTGTCTTTTCTCTTCTGGTCTCCTCTTCCATTAAAAAAGTGAAAAGATGAAAAATCACTGAAGTCATCTGAGATCAGGGAGAATTTATTTACAGTCAACAGCAAATTTAAAGGGGGAACAAAGTTATTGCAGAGGCAACTGATCAACATACCAAATTTTGGATGTCAGAAGGGTGAATAATTTGTTTGACCCAATCTATGAGTTGGATACAGGAGAGAAAATGCCATTTACCATTTAGTAACATAGTACAAAGGAGCTAATTTACCCAGTCCACAAAACATAGTATAATACATTTAGAAACAGTTTGAGGGTATTCAGTCTTTCAAAGATTGTGTGTATTTCTGTTCAAAATTCAGGCAGAATTATTATTATTATTATTGACAAAAATTAGTTTATTTTACTAGTTTGTTTTAAGTTAGCAGTAGAAGTCTTGTGCAGTTTTGTTTGGTTTTATTTTTCTGTTTGTCTTTAGACTGTCTTCAAAATCGGTTCTCAGGTTTTGGTATGTTCAGCTCTCAGTGACCTCACCGTCCATTGGAGTCAGGTTGTTATTATAACACCAAAAAAAGAAATTAAGTTCTATGGATCTGTGTGTTAAAATTGGAAAGTTTACATCAGGCTCTGGGTCAATATTTGTTGTAGTTCTCAAAGACCATGTATAAAACATGGGCGTTGGGGATGTTTTCCAGCTGCTTATTCCAGATGCGCAGCTTCGCTGCATCCTAGCTTCATTTTGGGTCAAGACCCAATGGATACATCTGAAGCTCCACTTTCTGTTCCATGAGAAGAAAACTTAAGCTTGCTAAGGTTATACTGTGGTCCAGCCAGTTTCCTAGCCTGGACTAGGGAGGACTGCAGGAAATACTGCAAAGCACTTCTGCCCTGTAGTTCAAACATAACTCAAGATGTCATTATCTGTATGACAGGAGGCCAATTGCCCTCTATTTCAAGAGGGTTTTTGATTATTAGTGGATAGCAGCTTTTCCAATTTTACTGAAAGCAGGCTGTAGAACTGCAAATGATCCTGGGAAGAATGAGCTAAGTTCAAGTATGCGATGTTAGCTCAAGTGCTTGACAACCATCATCAAAACCAAGCATCTAATTTTGTAATCTGTAATTATGGATTGTTTGATGAAGCACATTTGGTTTTATTAGGTCAGATTCTACAAGATGAACTTCTGTGAAGTATAGGAGTCATATGAGAAAAGATTCATTCAGTTTTCTATGTTAAAATAAGAAGGCTCTGAGTCTTTTCAAGTGAAGTTCAGTTTCTGTGATGCAGTTTGCTCTAAATAGGACCTCAGTTTTGGTGAGGTGTATTTCATCACTTATCCTGCTCAGCTTACATATGAGGTCCTGCAGATCTTCCAGTCTGAAGTGAGAACTTCAGACTTTTCATGGTTTTTATGGAGCTGAGTACCTGTTTAGCTCTTCAGTAATATTGTCTGCTAAATAAGGAAATAACATAGGAAAGAGGATCTAGTGGAGAACCTAAAGACTAGACTGCCGAATTTTGATTCTGTTTTTGCTAATTGATCTGAAGTGTTTCAAAAGAAGTTAAAAATAATAAAAGGCTTAAAAGTCAAACACACCCTCTTTGAAGATGTGGAACCTAATTCCTCTGGACAAAAGAGAGAATTAAACTTGTGACACATTTCCTGGGCAGTATCCTTAATCACTGTGCTTTTTGTAAAAGAGGGAAGTATTTTTTAACATCATCCCCTTTTCCTTACAACCTGGACTCAGATCATATTGGATCTGCAAGGTGTAAATTATATGTCATTCCTATTGACAGAGTCTATGTACTAGCTTCAGATAGCTGCGTACGATTTTTTGGGTGATGTTAAGTGATATTGGAGGCAGTGGCTGCTCATAGTACCCTCTAACTGGTACCTGCTTAACCATGCCTACTCTGTACTCTCTACGGGAATTTAAGACCCAGCTCGCTTCAGCCCAAGATTCCCTTCTGGGGGACAATCACCAAAAAATTAGTTGCCTTAGCACCAAATTTAGATGCTTAGGTGCTTTATCGGATCTGGCCTTAGGGCATCAGATTAGAATTTTCTGTCTGCATCAATTTATAATTTTTTTAGATCGACACCAACAGCAAATGAAGCCTGAATGTCATGCTTACATTTTAAATTTAACATCGTGTGTGAGGTGTTATGGGAAGGACACTTTCTTGCTGAAAATATGTGTGCTGTTTTCTATAACAAAATATAAAATATTCACAATGTTCACAAAGGAAGTTAAACTCTTTCTTTCAGGAAAGCTTTTAAACTATGATATTCATGGAAATTTCACAAGTAATTTTCAGATAATCAACAATAACTGCTTCTTGACTACTATGATAGCAGCAATTAAGGTATAAATTTATCAAATCCACATATTAAATGTCCCAGTCTTTGTCTCTGTTTTGATTTTGTGTCCCCCTGCAGAGATGAGAGCAGTCTTAGACCTCTAGTATCTTATAAAATAGAATATTAAAATTTCAAAATATCTTTTGTATAAAATTGAAAATAATTTAAATATTCCTAAGTTTGCATTGGATTTTCCTGTTAACCATCATGCATCAAAAAGGGAACTAATAATAAATATGTCATCTTATATAATTAGATGTTCATTCTGCAGTATCAGCAGTAAATTCCTTTAAAATATATGCATACTGTAAACATATATGAAACATGCTTATTCACCTTAAAAAAGATAGAGACATTAGGTCATCCTCCAGTGACATACTTCTGCAGACTTGTTTGCTACTAGAGGCCTTTTTCTACTGGAGTAGTAATAGTTTAGACACATTTTATGAGAGATTTGCTGCATGGTTTTCACTTGACAGGTGCATGCACATCACTTCCAGAACATTCCAGGCTAACTAGGCTCAATGCAGCCCAATTGCACATATGTATACTACCTATTTTATATTTACAGTGACTCAGTCACAGAACCACAGAATATGCTGAGTTGGAAGGGATTCACAAGGATCACTGAGTCCAATTCTTAGCCCTGCACAGGACCATTCCAAAGAGTCACACCAGGTGCCAAAGAGTATTGTCCAAACATTTCTTGAACTCTGTCAGGCTTGGTGCTGTGACCACTTCTCTGGGGAGCCTGTTCCAGTACTCAACCACCCTCTGGGTGAAGAAGCTTTTTCTAATATCCAACCTAAACTTCCCCTGACACAACTTCAGGTCATTCCCTCAGATCCTGTCACTGATCACCACAGAGGAGAGATCAGTGCCTGCCCCTCCTCGTCCCATCACGAGGAAGCTGTAGACTGCAATGAGGTCTCCCTTCAGTCTCCTCCAGGCTGAAAAGACAAAGTGACCTCAGCCACTCCTCATCAAAAGAAGTTTTGCAAGGATGTCAGCCAGTTCTTTGAGGATTCTTGGATGAATCCTGTAAGGTCCCATAGAGTTGTAGGGACCCAGCTGGAGCAGCAGATCCCATTCAGGGTTGACTGGGAGTTGAACATTCTTGCGGTGATGGTCCTCCAGCTCAGGGCACTTAGACCCCCTTGGTCCATTGTCCCTGTTGAAGACAGAGACAAAGAAAGCATTAAATACCTCTGTCTTATCTCTATCTCTGTGACCATCCTCGTCCTGTAATGGGCCAGTGATATTTCTATACTGCCTATTGCCACTAATATATTAGAAAAACCTCTTTTTATTGTCCTCCATGTTTCTGTCCACCTTCAACTCCAGTTGAGCTTTGGCCACACAAATTTTCTCTGTACAGTACCAAAAATCTTGGACTTTTCTGACTTTCTGAATAGGCTCAAATGACTTTCCTGTGCCCAAAATCTGATGTATTCCCACTCTGTTAAAGAAACTCTGCATGTACAATTCTTCTGTGTCTTCTGCCCCAAACGGTTCTGAAAAGTACTTTTTCTTTTGGGTGCGGAAGGAGTTCACCTTTCTTTTCAATTGTCATTATATGTCCTTCACACAATAGACTTTAGAATGGTATTTATAGTTTTTTATGGTCTTTATTATATATATAGGGGATAGGAGCTAAAAAACCCTTTGAAATAATTTGTGCCCATTTGCATTTTAAAAAATTAATTCTTAAACAGAAGATGTAATGATAATTGGTAAGATGTTAGCACTTTTTTGTCATGCTATCATGTTGCAGTTTTTAAATCATCAGTTCTCTTTGTGCTTACTACTAGAAAAGTTGTGTTACAGGGAATGAAGTTAATGAAGTTATGGCATCCCACTATGAGGTGTTATGTCCCATAGCACCATGAGGGTGATCCAATACAGTTCTGTTTCTCTAAAGTAATTTTTTCTAGTTTTGCATTTTTGCAGGAGAAGAAAAGATACATGATGTGTCTGGCTGCTCTAGAACTGAATTCTGAAGGCACTGAGAAACACACAGTTGTTCTGTTAATTTAAAGGGAATATAGAGTCATACATATTCTTCCTGAAAACACACGTAAATGAATGTCGTGGCTTTAATGGTAAAAAAGAAGTTCTAGGCTTTATTTGTAACACGTTATATTTATGGTTACTGTTACAGAAAAAAACAGCTCACAGCAAAATTTTAAGAACCTCTTCCACTTGAAATTATTTGAAGACACTACTTCAAAAGTGCTTATGACCTGCCATGCAATTAGTTTTAAATTTTATCTAAGTTGTTCAAAATACAAAAAAAATCAGTTTTGAAAAGCCTTAACAAAGAATTTCAGCCTATACATATATATTATTTCCTATTCCTGCAAATAGTATAGGTAATTTCATATACTTATTAATACTTTTTTATCTTTAAAAAAAAATTAGCTTCATGCAACATTTTTTTTGTTACACTATCCCCACACAATCTTTTTCAAATTTTTGTTCTGAGAAATAACATGGGTGTTACAGAATATGCTATATTTGCATGTAATGTATGGTCACAATGAATTCTCGGAGATACTTCTTTTCCTGAGTGCAGACAATTTGGGTTTGTACTTTGAGATGTATCAGATTGTCACAGTTAACCAGAAGCCATTTTGATTTGTTCTGCCTTTCAGCTTTATTCTGTTGAAAAAGCTTCTCCACTTCCAAGATGTATCTAATATGTGGATGATTTCCATAATTTTTTTCTTTGTGCTATTTAGCAAATTAATTTTTAATTTCTGGAAAAAAAAAGTAAAAATCACAGATTTTGCATCTCTAAAAAGTTCGTCTTCAGTTTTGAAAAGACTGTTCATATCCCAGCAGATCGAGTTAGGAAAAAGTCTGCCTTATATCCGCTTCTTTCACCTAGTTCTGGTGCTGAACTTTTTTAATATTGGTTTTAGAAAGGAGTCATATCTCTAATGTTTCCTGTAAGCTAATGGTATACATTAGACTGATTTACACTGATTCTTTAGAATTTTGGAGGAGAGTATAAAGCATTCTTGGCCACAAAACTCCCAAGCAGACTAAGTGTAATTAAAAGTTGAACTTGAGCTTCTCCAAGCTGTATTTTTTGAAAGTCAGTACAATCTGCATAATATATAGCTGAATGCAACACGATAATGGATGATAGGACCTTGGGTTAAAGTTGGTTGATGCAGAGGAAGAGAAAAGTATATATA
>JAYRBT010000001.1:65496966-65506966 GCA_036023395.1 Myiotriccus ornatus | reverse complement strand
TTAGTCTGTTCTATGAGCTTCTCAGTTTCTTTTCCGTCCAGCTAATAAGATAATTTCCTATTCTGTGGAACAGTTTCTGAGCAAATGTGCCAAATTAAGCTCACTGAAGTTAATGCAAGAAACATTAATACTGTCATTTTATAGAAGGTTATTAAAAAGTATTTAGCAGTATTTCCTTATTTGCATTTTTGGACATTGTTGATCAGAACATGAAAACCAGTATATATATGTGTGTGTGTGTGTGTGTGTGTGTATACACATTTATTTTTGTAAAGAATTTGTTCCACAATTTTTGCATTCTTAAAGTCTCAGTGTCTGAATTTCTAGGGATAGGTAAAGTGTACGTAGAGAAGCTTATGGCTTAAGCAGGAGGACAGCTTTCTAGAACAGGGATTCACTATCCCCCTAAATTCAAGATGTCCCACTTACTGAGCCAGTCTTCCAACTGCAGGACTCCCATGGACTGGGGGGACCTGGCCATCACAGTCATTTTTGCAAGCCATCCATAATCAGAGGGGGATTAGGTGAATAAAGGTGCCCAGCGTTTGTGACTGTTTCCCTGTACATGAAAAGCAAACGAGAGAGAAACTCCTCTCTTAGGCAGATGGTTCTGTCCTTTGGGAGCACTTAGGACACTGTAGAGGCAATTGAGAAAGGAAGGTGCCTAAACAAGGCAAACTGATTTTCCCTGAGCAGGTTTTCAGAGGTGCTTTCTTCTCCACTAGGATTGTCCAGGAATTTCAATAGTTAAGCAAGGCAGATGAGAATGATTCTTTAAGGCAAGAAGAGACTACAATTTGATGAGACAGCACCTATCTCTGAAACTATATTCCATCTGTGATCAATATAATTCAAAACCAGATAATAAAGTTAATATAATTAAATCTGGGACATGGTCAAATGATCACCTGCAATTAAGTTAGCTGTGTTTAATAAGTTGCTACCACTCACTTTCCCTCAGGTGGTGTCAGCTACTGTTCTCCTGTTTTAAAATATATTTGCTGACCACTACTTGCTGGTACTTGGTTACTTCTTGCAAATCAAAATACAGCAATTTCAAGAAAGCGTGAAAGTTTTGCAGATCTTACTGCTCTGAAAAATCTTCTTTCAGTAGCAATTTTCCTTTGTAGGGTACTGCACGTTTCCAATAAAAAAAATTAATGGGTCACTAGTTGTGTAGGTAAGATTTTCCTCTGATTTTTGGAGGATTTCCAAGATCTAGGCGAGATTTTTTTTTTTGTTTTCCGCAAAGTAGGCATACTTTTTAATCCTGCAAAGATTTGCAGTCATTGGAGAGATTGCCCAACTGGTCTTCTATTGAAAACAGGGGGATGTTTTACTCTAGAGCGTGCAAATTGCAATGTTTGAAAACAGTTGGAGGGGTCAAGAGAAGAAAAGCTAGTTTGTGTGACTTAATGTTTTTTATCTGCTATATCCTGTAAAATTATTATTATTATTATTGGTAGTTATTAAAGTTGTGAAATGATTGCTTTTTTTAAAGAAAAAAAGTAAGACCTGGATATTACTTTGCTTTTTCACAATAAAAAATTACATAGTAACTGGATTTAGCATTTGAACTCTGGCAATTATATTTAGGGATCCAGACATAAACCTCTAATCATTTAGAATGCTGGGTCAAGCAAAGACCATAGTTATAAGTTAAATGCAATGTTGGAGGTTTGGATTTTTTTATTTTTTCTAAATTTATTTGTGTTTGGAGAAGGGGTGTAATTGTTATATTTAAATTCATTAGTTTGTGCTAGTACAAACTTTACATGTCCTAAAAGGTGGCTCTGAATGCCATGTCATTACAGATTAGCTGACAGTCTCCCAGTTATGTAAAATGTTTCCAGTTCATTTGGCATAACTGAGTTTTCACTGGATCCCACAGAATAGATACTGTGGTATCCTGCCACACACAATAGTACGGAAACTAGTCCAAGACATGCAGATATACTTATATCCATATTACTTTGGGCAAGTGCATGGACATGTCTGTCTTGGAGAGTGTTAGAGTAATTCAAAGTAAAGGCAAATACTGAGTTTAAGAAGAAAGTAGTGTGATTAACCTTAATATCTCACCCTCTTTGTATGGCTATGTAAATGACCAAAGGGGCCGTGAGCGTGGCTGCAAGTGTAATGTGATGGTTGGTATATCGTTTTGGAAAGATTGAAGACCAGTCCCTGGTGTACTGAATATTTTGGGGTATATAGGTAATGGACAGTGGTTTGAACTTAGGACTCCACATGCTTTGGGCAGTGTCCTGGTAAGGAAGCAGTAGGGTCATTTTCATTATTACATTGCTTTGTTCGTGGCAGAGAAACCAATCAGGGGAATGGGTTTTATCAAAAAGTTAAATCCAGGTTTAACCTGGATTTTCTTCACAGTCGAAGGGGAAATTACTAAAATACATTCCTGAATTACGTAGTTGTGAGCAAATTTCCTTAGATAACAGAAAGAGAAGAAACTTCTACTACATCTCAAGGTAGTTTTGTAGATAAATGGAAATTTCATCACTGTGACCACTGTTTGTCTGTGAGAAAAACGGAATAAATTTTTTATTATGAGGATGGTGAGACACTGGAAGAGGTTGTGGATGAGAAGCTGAGGATTCCCCATCCCTGGAAGTGTTCAAGGCCAGCTTGGCTGGGGCTTTGAGCACCCTGGTCTAGTGGAAGGTACCCTGCACCTAACAAGGGGTTGAACTACTTAATCTTGAAGAGTCCCTTCCAACCCAAACCGTTCTATGATTCTGTGAACTTCTGTTTATTGATTTAAAAGAACATAAGTGCCTCTCTGCTAGAGAGTGATTAGGACCCCCAGAAGTATTTTTTCAGTATCTAGGAAAGCTTCAGTTGTATTCCTGCTCAGAGTGCGGTGCTGCAATTCTCAGAAAGGGTGGAGTTAAGCTACAAACCTTTTGTGCCATTTCAGATCCAGTCAAAATTTACAGGATTTTCACTCTGGGCGCCTCGTGTTATGTACAGTTTACCTAAAATAAGGTGGTAATTTCACTTAAGTGAACAATGACTGTGGTAAGTTCCATATGAGTTTTGAGAACAGTGTCATTGTAAAACCCAAGTGACTTCTGAGGACTTACTTAAACTTATATTTTGTGTCTAAGTAATAAAAAGCCACAAAGAGGTTTCAGAACTGAAGCCTGTCTTTCAGTGAGTCTTCAAACTTCCCACTTTAGAGCTATTTCTAGGAAAACTAGCTGAATTAAAGGACTTAAAGGAGAAAAAAGTGTCTTAATTGCTAAATTAGTTACTGACACAAACCTAATTAAAAATCTTGAACAGATTTTAACTTGGACCTAAATTGCACTTCACTGGGATACAGTGTTGGTTGAAGACCTCTACCTAAAAGTTAATGTCATCGTATGGAGCAGATTGTTGTCATGCTTGCAGCTTCACAGAACTCCTTGGAAACCCAAAGGGACTGGGTTCTGTCATATATAAGTATGTTGACTTTTGCTAATTAAATTCCTAATCAATAATTCTTCATCACTGAATCCTGAGTCTAAGGCAGTTTTCTTAAAGCTTCCTTCAGTCAAATTTATGTCAAACAAAGCAAATTTCTAGTAGATGTAGAATATATTAAAACAGTATTTTGGACAAAAGAGAATATAGGGGATTTTTTTGAGGTTCATTTAAAAAATAATATCTCTTGATAACATTTTGACCATACTCAAGGAATTTGATGTCTGTATCTTTGTTTCCTAAGAATTATGATGTCATTTAGGATCAAAGAAAAATAGAAATCTGATCCTTTTTTGAAGTTGCTGTTGTACAATATCAATTCTGGCTTCTAATGATATTCAAGTACATAGTGAGATCTACTACTCTAATAACCCACATATAATATCCTTCCTAAGAACTACGTGACAAAAGGCATTTGTAATTATATTTACTTCTGAAAGATTATGGTTTATAGTTAAACCAAGAGAGGCATCCTGTCATTTTCAGAACCCGTTAAATGTGACAGAATCTATTTTTCTGCCAACTTGTGAAGACCAGGCAGAGAGCAAATTTGCTGTGGTCAGCTAAGTGTAACCACTGAGCAGGAAAGTGAATTTAATAATGCATTATTGTTCTTCACTGAAGGTGAACTGTTACAATGCCTTTGTTATAGCAGACTTTGCCTCTGCTTAGGTTTCCAGATGCCGTGCAGATTACCTGATTAAAATCTCTAATGCATGATAAAATGTTCCATGTATGCTTTTATATTAACATAAATGCATCCGTTTTTGAGGACTGTGACACTAAAGCTAATTGGAAATATTTACTACTCCATTATATGATGCATATTACAAATAAGGATTTATTATGTGTAGAACAAATGATAAGCAACTGAGAATTCACAAGGCTTATAACTACGCTATGGTTTGTAGGGGGTTAAAATAAGGGGAACAATTCTCAAGAGGTTTATGATAGCACCTCAGACTCCTGAGCTGATGTTGGATGTTGGTCTTGTGCTTTCATTTTTATTTCACACAGTAATTCAGCCAAAAAAAGAAAATATTGCTCTTAGCCAAATTATGTTCTTGGCTGTATCCTATCATTTCAGCCCTTTCAGCTCTGTATGTTTTCTGGCTTCCTCGTACTTTTCTTTACATTTTGTCCTTCTGTGTTTATTTTATCAACTTCCAATTAAAATTTAAAACACAATAATTTGTTTGTCACCAACAAACTGAATTTTTGTCTTTTCCTGAGTGAGTAGAGGTAAAATCAGCATAGGTTCATATTATTTAAAAATCTGTAATTTTGTAATAATTCAATGTTACAAAAAATTTTTTGAGGAAAGAAACATTATATGTACAGAGCTGGGATTTAACTCTCCAATCTGTCAGCCCTCTGTTAGTATTTCTGTAACCTGTTCAAGTCACATGTGTAGTACCCAATTCTGTACTCGTGACAAATTTCCTTAATCATTTTCTTAAAATTAAAATTTGTGAGTTTCACATGGAGGGCATTAAGAGTAAGCCATAGTTTTATGTGCATACAAATGAACAGTTAGTATAACCCACACCCATGTTCAGCAGAGGCTTTGTACTGGAAAACTAGGTATATGGGAACTAGGTTTTGGAGGACAATATGAGAGGTATGCCCAGAGCCCACACCTGTTGTGCATTTAACTCAAGTGAAGCTGTAATGATTTTTGCCAGCAAAAGAAGCCATCTCCTCTTTTTTTTTGTCCTTAAAAAGAACATTTGAACACTGTTCTGTATTACTTTCCTTTTTACTGCTTTAAAGGACCTACATATATATTAATGTATCTACATTTATAGTTATGTTTTGTGTTCAGGAGAGTTAATGTGAATTCTTTCCTTGATTTTGGGGATAAGATCGCTATTACTTGCTTTTTGAAGTATATCTAGATACTGAAAAACGAAGTTGAGAATCAGAACTGATAAGCCACGTCCCTCATGACAAGAGATCTTGTCTTCTGCAGGGGGACAGAGAGACCTGGATCAGAGATTTCAAACAATTATTTAAACAACAGTTGTAAACAGTAAACTTTATTGAAAAGAAGGAGAGGGAGGTTTTTCTTGCACCTTTGTCATATGTGTGAATAAAACAATGGGCCGAAAAGAGCAGAGGGTCAGAAGACTGAAGGGAGGAGGGTTAATAAAAGGAGCAATTGGATTAGAATTGGACTTTGGCAGGGAATGGTGGATGAGAAGCTGATAGATTTTGACTTGTTATTAAATCAGAAAAAGGAAATAGATAATTTCATAGTGGAATCAGCTTTTCTTTCTATGCAGTCATTTATCCATTTTTTTTTGAAGCAAAGTATTTATGAAATGGATTTCATTCCTCATAAAGAACTGCGCAACTTTAAAGGACTTACAGGAGAAAAGAATTGTCTGATAATTGCTAAACTGGGAGGTCTAATTACCTCCACAGTTAATTAAAACTCTTTAACTGCCCTCTTGGTGTGACAATGATACTTTCTCCTTTCTAAATGAAAGTGTAAAGGTTAAACAAAGCAGCAATCTAGCAAACAGCCTACTAGAATTTGTAATCTGACCCTCAGATCTACTGTTTACTTTGCAGAAATTACAGTCCTGGAGTGTAAAACAGGTGCAGAACACTCGATACTGTTGCCCACTGTTATACAAATGACTTGCTTTTTAATAGGCACCTAGAATTTCCTGCATTTCCTAAAAAACTCCAGACACCCTAGATTAACAAAGTGGAAAAACTCAGTCTGTTTCTTGACCGTGACCTTGGCAGAGAGACAAAAGGAGATTGGCAATGTAATGTATTTGTTGTACACGGGAGAAAAGACTCACCACTGGAGCCCTGCAGATAGAGCTAAACCGCCTTAAACAGTTGTTGAAGTTATCATTAGTAGTAGTGACATTTCAGCACTTGGTAACCTAGGACAAGCTGATGCTTACTTTGCCAAAGATGCATTATACTTTAACTACATTATATGCATTATATGCCTATATTTTAACTTTTTTCCTTATTGTTTTCTTCCCTCCCCCTTTTTTATTTTTTCTGCCCCCCTTTTTTTTTTTTTTAGAAAATTAACGCTATATTGTAAGTCATTTCACAAAAATAATACGAGGCAATTCTTTTCCCACATTTTTTTTCATGGAGCATTTTTCTGACCAGTTCAACACTCAGAAAATTACTACCTATCAGACATCTCTGAGCACAGAAAAGTTCTGAATGCACTGCAGGAGCTTACCGTATATGTCTTGTGATGGAAGAGTATATATTATTGATCACCTTAGTAGGAGATACCTATGGAAATCAGCACATACAAAATCTAACAAGTCACATCTTGGGTCAGGTTGAGAACATATATATGAATTTAGAAATTCATCTGCCCAGTGTAGTTTTGCCTTTTTTTTTTTTTTTTTCTCTAAAACAGGAATAAAACTTCCTGCAAGCAATGATTTAAATCAAGAGCTGAGATTTAGTTGCTGTTCAAATGCAGGAATTTAAAAAAAAAATAAACTTGTATAGCAAAGGCTTGTTAAAGAGGCTTATTTTAGATTGTAGTTCTGGTTAAAGCCAGCCTCCCACATTTCTCTTCTATGCAAAGAATTTTTAGGAAAATATTTAGTTCTACACTGTAAATTTAGCCTACCCTATCCAAATACTGAATATTGTGCAGTTTTCTCCCCTGTGTCCAGAGTGTCTCCCTTCTGGTTTTCCTGACATGAGGATCTGCATCTGGCACCTTTTTATCTGTGGTTAGAAAAAAAAGGGATTTAAAACTTTGTTCAACAAAGATTTACTCAAACACAGACTTTTTCTGAGTGAAAAATTATGTTTTCATCTGCATGCAATTTTTGCAGTTCAAACAAAATAGCTACATATGTTCAGTTTTCAGCAGTCTGATTTGTGGGAGAGTGAAAGCGTGTCCATTTTCCATTTTATGAACTCATAAAAATACAACTTCAATGACTTTTTAGCTGCATTTTCAAGGCACGTTTCACTTTTGTTACATAGCAAAGCCTCAGTATAACAGGCCATAAATTCTGCTAAATAAAAGAGATCTAGGGAGTGAGCCTAAGTGCTGAATCCTTGATTGTCCAGACTGCTTAATTGTTAGCTTTTAGCCTGGCTGTGTTTTGACTGCTACAATTAGCTCCCTCCACAACACATCTGCTCTAGAAAGTACTAGCACTAAATAATGTGGGCACAAGAAAATCTTACTTCGCTAAATGGTCAGAGATCAAATTGCAGCCCTTTTGTTTAGCGCTATGACATCCAAACACAGGGGAATAATATTTGTTTCAGGAAAGGATATTGAACCTTGACTTTATTAACAGGAGATTATATTTACAGCAAAATAGTATCTATGATCCTGTCACCTTTAGGTTGCAGTCCTGACTTTGCTTGCTTTCATTTAATATTGAAAATGTGTAAGACCCACATTGCAAATCTGCAGACTGCTTTTCTTATACAACTTACAATTTCAAGTAATTTGATTTCTTTCAAATGGAAGTTTTCCAGACATATACTGTTGTACATTTACCAGCCTTTCAGTGGATTTCTTGCGAAATGTGATTGGGATTTCTTACAAAATGTTTGATTGGGGTTTGTCCGTTCATTTCAACATAGGAGAGTCCTGCCTCATTATACTTGCATGTTAGCACTACTAGCCAGTTGTTACTCATTAGAAAACAGTTGCTGAAGCCAGTCAATAGCTTTGCTACCCAAACTTATGCTAATAATAGAATAATAGAATTACAGAATGGCTTGGGTTGGAAGAGACCTTAAATATCATCTAGATCCAACCCCTCTGCCATGGGCAGGGGCACCTTCCACTAGACCAGGTTACTCAGAGCCCTGTCAAGACTGGCCTTGAAGTTAAAAAGGAGAATTTGTGTTTTTACACTTTGTCTTTGGTAAGTCCTCAGCCTGTTGTAATCCCCAGGTTGCATTTGATGCATTTGTGCAAAATGTCAGTCAGAATTTCAGTGGCTGGGAGAAGTAGTATGAAATGTAAAGGAAGATTTGCAGAGAAACAGAGTAATTCAGTTCTTTGGTTGCTTATTTCTAAACAGAAATCGGTTCTCAACTTAAGTTCTGATCTTTTAATCAGAAATGTTGCACAGAAACCTTTCCTGTTGTTCCTTAGACACACTGGTTTACTATTGTAACTTTTGAGGTGAAAGACTCAAGTTAACATATTAATTACTTACTTTAAAAAAACAGTGGAGATAATTTTTTTGCTTTAAGTCAGTATTAGTTCTGAGCAATAATTGGGTTTGGACTTTCTCGTAAAGATTAATAAATTATGTTCTACTTTATTTAATGGACATAAAAATAAAAGAAATATTTTCTGACTGACTTACAAAATCTATGCATCTCAACACTTTTGGAAAGCTATAGTCTACAATAAGTTATAGTTGAATAACCAAGGCGTTATTTTTCTGCTTTCACTACTACTCCATTTTCCCCTTTCTTCATCAGTTTCCAACAGCCACCCATGAGTCTACATCAGCAATGCAAACAGGAATTATGGTACAAGTCTATATTAGACCACCCTTCCAATAGTTTGTATGATAAACTCTAATAGCACTGTCCTTGCTTCTAGGAGCTGAGCTATGTGTCCGTGCTTCTGAGCACTCATTAAAATGATGTAACACAGGAAATAAGTAGATACAACTTGATCCCATGTATTTAATGTTTACAAATAGGTATGATTAAGAATGAAATTCATAGATAAAACATAAATCATCTTAAATCATCTTAAATCATTTTAAAGTACAAAGAACAGTATTTAATTGTAGATACCTACAGAAATAAAAGCACTTTTTGGTTTTGTCCTATGTATTTCCAGAGTGATGATAACATCACAGAATTCTACTGCAACTTTTTGGGTGTTTTGGGTTTTCTGTTCCTCTTTTCTGTTTTGGATTATTTAACATTAAGTTTTTATAATTAAAATCTTAACAAACAAAGATGAGGGTGTGTTCATTTATAACCAATTTTATTTAATTTACTTGATTCAGTTTAAAAGGTAAAGCTGGGTGGCTAATGAAATTTTCAGTTTAATTTGCGTGCTAAATAGTAACAGGTAGGAAACAATCACGTAAAATTTTAATTAGAATTTACAGAGGGAATGAGGATTTAGTCAAATTAACATTGGGTTAACCTAAAATGATTTTGATTATTTTTTAATCTTAAAAGCTTGCATTTTTCAGTTGTGCTACTGCTTTAAAAATGGTAACTATCATAATTAATTTAAATGAAAAGTTGATTGTACAAAAAACCCCAAAACCTTTCACGAGCTATCTTCAAAACAGCAAAACAAAATCAAATCACTGCTTCTGCTTTTGTTTTCTCCAATTTATTTACTCAGCTGAACACAACTGAATTAACAAATTTGCCTCTGTTTCTTGCATTATTCCTCAGTGCAGAAGCAAAAAAATTTTGATGAGTTCAAAGTTAAACACTTTTTCAATAGCATTTTTTTTATTCACTGACATTCCAGCAGCATTATATAGTTCATAAGTTATACACTGTT
>JAYRBT010000001.1:65477262-65496866 GCA_036023395.1 Myiotriccus ornatus | reverse complement strand
AAACACTTTTTCAATAGCATTTTTTTTATTCACTGACATTCCAGCAGCATTATATAGTTCATAAGTTATACACTGTTTTTCCCCACAGCTACAATTCCAGATTAGTTTGTAGCATCAAATGTTGACTCTGCAGGAGCATTAAGTGTTAGTACTAGTTCCTTCATTATGCATTGGACTGAGAATTAGAATTTAATTCTTGAGTGGGAGGAGAAAAGTGGAAGAAGAATTGGAGTATTTACCATCTTGGAATCAGAAAGTTATGATTTTTTTTTTTGTTTATTTTCTACTTTTCCCAGTGAACTGAATTCCAGTTACATTTACTGAATACTTAAATGAAGGAGAAAAATGAACAAAAGCTTTTAAAGCAGATGATGCCAGTCATGTTTTTCTTTTGATTTGGTTTGCATTTTATGCAGTTTGTTCTTTCAGTTATTGTATGTTTAGCCAACCATCAGCCCCATCCTGAAAGTCAACAATAATAAAAATGTAAATCATCATCAAAAGCATGCCTTGCAGTGAGAGAACATTTCAAAGATTGTTTATCAGTTGTTCATTTTCTCCTGTCAGATGTTGAAATCTTTTACTTCCCATCATATTGCACAGAAATGCAGTTTTACTGATAGTGTCTACTTGTAGCTAAGCTGTGAAAAAGTCAAAATTTCATTTTGTAAAAGCAGTTATCACACAGAGTACTGCAGACCTAGGTTATTGGTCCTTATTTAGCAAGCTCACAGATAAGATGTCTAATTTCCTGGCCAACCTTTTTGTATGTGTGTGTGTGTGTATATGTGTGTAAGAGTGTGTATTTATGTGTGTGGGCCCATTAAAATATATAAGATTAAAAAAAATACCCTATACAGCTTTTCCATTTGCAGTATACAGACACAGAAATAACGTAAACACCAGCCATGAAGTCGCTTTGAAAAAATAAGATTTTAATTATTAAATTAACTGTTAATATTATATTACAGTATTTTTAAGTGCTGCATAAAAATTTAATTAGAAATACAAGGTGTGAGGACTACCTGACTTAACATTGGGCACAATTCTATACATCCTCAGTCGAGTTCTTCAGGTGTTGATTTAAGTTTGAAAAATTTCCATATCTAAATTAGAAATGTACTGAAAAAAAGGAGGGAAAATAGATGTGTTAACCCCTTTAATACAGAACTCTGTAGTAGAAAATGTGCAATAGAATAGAGGTTTGTCTACTATCTTTCTATAGATGGCTTCTCTGATACATTAAAATAATACTTCTATTTCAGCTAAAGTACCCTATAGTAAATTTTTTTCTTAATCTTAAAAATACTAAAATACAAAAAGTAATGAATAGTGAAAAAATAACATTCTGATCTTGGTGAGGTACAATGAATGAATGGTTAAAAGACCTGTTTAGTCTACCTGAAAGAAAAATCTGAAGTCACAGTTATTTTAAGAACTCTTTCTGTAACTGTTTTTTACATAACACATGAAAGTTTCTTAGTTGTCTTTATTTGGGTGTGTGTTTTTTTTTATTTTTCACTTTGTTTATAGCTCAGACTTTTGAAAGAAATGCAGCCACCATAATGAAGTTGTTAGAAATGGAGGAGAATGATTAGTGGAACTATGGAAGGGAACTGCTATGTTTGATCCCAGCATTGTTTTTCTGAACGCAGAATTATGAAAACAGAATATCAAGGAAAAATTACAGGTCCATTTAATCATGTCTACTTTCATTGTGTACTTTTCTGTTCACAGTAGTGCATCATAGAAGAGCAAGTATATTCTCTACTGCACATCAGATACATTCTGTAATTTCAGCTGCATTTGAAGCTAACACAAGTGGAAAAATAATTTTGTGGATGGTTTTCTCTGCACTTCTTAAAATTTTTCTCTAAATCTATACTCCCTTCTTAGCACAGCAAAATGAAACCTTGATGACTCTGGATATTAAAGTCATTTAATAATATAAGTAAGGATCCAAAAATATAAAAATGATTGCAGAGATTAAATGGCAGTTAGAAAAATACAGGTAGCTACTATATTGCCAGGACAGATGAAAATAAATGTATTCATACCTGATTTCCAAGCCCTTTTTCCCCGAACCTACAATGTAGCATTTTCTTTTTATGCTTCAATGAGTTGCTTTTCATAATTAAACAACTATCTGTAGAGCAGTTCTTTATGTGTTTATCAAAGATTGTCTAACTCATTTCCTGTTGACACAAAACTGTTTGAGTGGCGAACTGTTACAAACAGCTGACATCCAAGGAAATGAAGGGGACTGTTTAAGTGGGTTAAGTTTGCTCATGTACTTCCATCAGGAATTTTTAAACTGTAATCTTTACTTGAATTGAATTACTGTTGTGCAGTGCTTTAATTTCTTTAAAAATAACATTAATTTTAATGCATTTTAAAAGTCTGAACTCTGTCAGCATTATCTATGCCCATGAACATCTGTCTAAAATGGCTTAATTCCAAAGATACTACAAAAGTTAAAGCTCAGTTGGTGATTTTGTCAATTGTTTAGCTAGCACCAATTTTGTAAGGTCTGAACTTAACCATTGCTGTCACTCAGTTTCTCCCTCTCCCTTCTCATTTTCTTTTTGGGAAGGAGAGTGGGAAAAAAATGCACTTACATAACAATATTGTTCAGTTGCCTGAAAAAGTAGCTGAAAACCCTCTACACAACACAAAATCCAAAATGAAAACTAAAAATCGTATGAATCCCATATACATTCTTTCAAACATTACTTCAAACTTTATAATTTCAAACTCTTAATAACATTGTAATTATTAGCTAATCCCAATTTCAGCTTTTGTGGATGCATTTTAAAAGAAGTAGCCTTTATCTCGTGATGTAAATTAAATAATTGTTGTCAGGTCTATTCAATAGAGTATTATTTTATTTACCCCACAGCTGATAACAGTCACACAATTCACTCCAGATTGGTCTTCCCATAAGTTATAGCTATAATGTCTCCAAAGGCATAAAGAAAGGCATATCCTCTACTTCTCAGCTTATTTTCATCATTACATATATTCTTATGCTATAATAAATCACATGAAATACTTTTTGTAACTACAGGGCTCGAGGAGTACGTTCTGTGCTTGATATTTATTTGCACTCCAAAAATATGTCTGAATCTTGCTGAATGAGGATCTGTGTGGTACACCAATACAACAGTGTTTAGACATGTTTAGAGTTTAGAAATGTAATTAGATGATGCAAATCTAATCATGCTATATACATTGTCTCAAAACATGCATAGGTTTTATATGAAATGCAGCATCCAGAATTTGTTGCTCTGTTAGCTGTGAAAGGAAGGTGAACATCCTGAAAGTCTGACCTCACCATATGACATGGGAGAGGGAAAAATACTCATCTTCTTAAGCAATTAAAGAGCACTTTGAAGGACAACCCCTGACTACTACAGCCAGTTTGTAGCCTATACCTAACCACATGGTGGGCAGTGTTGCTGGAGAAAAATTCTCTAGTGAATAGAGGGGCTGATTCTGTTCTCATTGATTTCCTTAATGCAGAACAGAGGAGCAGAAAGCTAGAGTAGCCCTGGGTTTTCTTTCATTTCTATCCAGTTTCCTCCTGGGTGTTGGTTTTTTGTTTTGTTTTATTTTGGGGTTTTGTGCTAGGGAAAAGAGGTAAAAATAAAAGAGTTCTGGAGTAAATAGATACTGAGAACTAGGATTAAATTTAGAGGAAGATGCTCAATATCATATTGGGTCCCCCCACATAACAGCTCTGTATCACCAAATAGTCATGATGACAAGTTTGGAGATCTTGGAAAAACAGATCTTGGAAAACAGCCATATTTTTGGCAAAATATCTATGCATGTGATTAATTGATTTCTAGGTCTGCTGTGTGCTTCCATCATTCTCTTGTGATCACAAAAAAAGACCTCTGCACACAGGGTAACTTTGTGTAGCATGAGGGAACTTCACAGACCTGTTCTTTTTCTTCAGTGGAGGATAACATGGTTTACTGTCAAATGGATTAGACCATAGACAGAGAACAGTGGATTGGCTGGTGAAACAGAACAGTGGAAGGACAGGAGGTTGTGGACAGAAACTGAAATATGGGAAATTACAGTGGAACACAGGAAAATACTTTTTTTACTACGAGGGTGGTGAATAGAGGCAGTGGAGACTCTCAGAGAAGCTATTCTAGACCTAACTGGACAGAGTCTTGAGTTGGGCTGGACTAGGTGGTCTTCAGAGGTTCCTTCCAACCTCAGTCAACCTATGATACAAACAGTAAGGAAATGTTACCAGTAGTTAATGAAAGAAAACACGATAAAGACTTTTTTCTGCTGCTTTTCAACTATAACATGACCTGAAGAGAAGCAGTGCAAAAATGAGATGCTTGCTCCATTTTTGTGTGTTGCTTCTTGTGTTCTTGTGGGAGAAGAAAAACGCAACCATTTATCTGCAAACAGAAAGCACATTTAATCTAATATTTTCATATTCCCAAATGCTCTGTTCTTGTTTCTCATATTTGGGGGCCTCTATGCTATGATTTGCTCTCTGGTCAAGTATAGGAAGCATGGAATTTATTTTGCATCGCACTAATAATGCAGACCATTTGTATTCTCAAATGTCTTCTGTAAAAGACTTTTTTATTATTATTATTATTATTTATTATTTTTATAATAAAATCCCCTGAAAGAAAAGCCCACCTAGAAAATTAAGTGATTATATAGCTATCCTGGTAGCCTTTCATACCCTAGTTAGCAGTAAATGTTTTATTTTTAGAACTCTTTGTCTTTTAAGTTTGGATAATAGAATATGTATTTTTTTTCATAGAGCTGATTTTACTAAAGCTGCAGAGACTTTAAAAAGTTTGGAAATCTCAGAAAGATCTCAAATGGAAGGGTTGTCTTTAGCAGTGCCTCATAAACTTGAATGCTTTTAAGTGTAAGTCAATATCTTCCTAAAGTAACATGGGTCTTAAACATTCAAGTATATTAAAACTTTATCAAAACTAATTGGAGGCTGAAAAATTATAATTACCATTAATTTGAATAAGTGTATTCAGTTTAGCTATTCACATGTAAGTCAGAAATCATAACTACATTGCAATCAATGTAAATATCAATTCTCTTGCAATATTTATCTTCTTATAAATTGGCAAACATGTTTCAGAGTTTGTAATGAAACATTATTTACACGATTCCTGACAGTTACGTAATTGTGGACCAGTAAGCATAACTGCAGATGTGGGGAAGTGTTTTGTTTAGTTTTGTTTTTTTCTGACAAGTCAGGCCTTGGGTGGCTCTTCTGGATCATCTTTCACATGATGACTTATTTACCAAATGAACAGAGGAGTTATGTGCCATGTAAATAATACAGAAATAACAGGTTTGGAAAATATGAACTCATATTTTAGTTGCATTAAAACCAACTTTTTTCTTTTGTTTGCTTGTAATTTTTTTGTACTGTGGTATTTTCAGATCTGAGGTGCTTTTCCAGCCCTCAGCATCTGAACAGACCGTATCAGAAGTGATCTTTGAAAAGCACAACAGCAACATTTCTTTACTCCACTATTTAATCCACTTCCAGCTTTTAATTGAAAAACATTGGATTATTGCTTTTCATTTAAAGCTTTCATCAGCTTTTAAAATTGATAGTGCCTATATTCACAAGGGATTAAGAAAGAATATAAGTATACATTTTCACAGCCTTTAAATCACATAATTTGCCACTGAAATTAATGTGTATCATCTTGAATTATTATTTGATCTTATATATAAGTGCTTTGCTATTTAAAAAGAGTCTTAATAACAAATTTACCAAAGACAGTTCAAAGCCCTTTTATCAAATTTTTTTCATTAGTATCTCCCATTTTCATTTCATTGCTTTTGTTCCTTACCACCTTCTTCATCCAGAAAAATAAGTAACAGCCAGTGTCGCTTTTGAAATGGAAAAATGGTTTCAAATCACTGGCAAAGCTTAATGACTTCTGACTGCTGAGATATGTTAATTTAAGCCAGACCAAATGTTCCTCAGCTGCAAATATTTGGTGTTGTTCACTGGGAACTGGCAAGATTTATGAGGGCCCAGTGGCAAAGGCTCTCTGCTCACATGCCTCACATTACAATTGTTTCACATATTAGATGATAAAAGGCTGTTTGAAAAAAAAAAAAAAAGAATTAAAAAAAAAAAAGCGGGCGGGAGGAAGGAAAAGAATCAACTTTTCACAGAAAATGTGTATAGGCCCAAAGAGGATGAGGACCTGGAAAGACAGCTATGCTTTTTCTGTCAATGAATCTTCTCAAAGAACCATTTAACTGCTGAATTAATGTGGTATTCTCATGCCAATCTGCATTCTTTTCACCCTTGCAAAACATCAAAATCCATGTGACTGGATGGTTCAAAGCACTGGTAATGGAGCATAGAGGACCTTTTTTTTTTTTAACTTCTAGGTGGCCAGTCCAAACCTACTCCAAACTCATAGTTGCCAAAAGTCTTTAACCTTTGGCCCTTGGTTGTTTTTGAGAAATTAAGTTAGTGAGCTCAGTTTAGTAATGTGAAGACGGGTATCTACATTGTGAATAGCACAGTAACTTATTCTGATAGACATTCTTGATAGGGGAATCTTACCTAGATAAGGCAGATGCTGAACTGTCCTCTGGGAGAAGGCACCTGTTTGACTAGCACATCAACAGGAAAAATCTGTGGAAGCATTCCCTGACATTAGTTTGCAAGACTGTAAGTTGGGAAGCATTCAGTCTGTTACAATTCTAAAATAACAGCAAAGAAAAACAGTAGAGGGAATGGACCATTATACAAGTTATGTTCATAATTTTTTTTTCATATATGCTTGAAGTGAAACTTTTACCTGCTTCATTGATTAAAAGAAAAATTAATTGCTGACAGCCTTACATTTACTTTTCAATTTGTGAAAATTGGTTGTAAAATTTGAGGGTATTACAGTATTCCTAAATGTTCCAATAGGGTTAGATTTTTTTTTTTTTTCTAAGAGCAGATGTTAAGAATTATCAAATCTTGGTGTGCAGAGAAATGAATGAGTGCTTTCTCTGCTGGACTGGATTAAATAACATGCCACCTATAGCCCCTCTCCTACCCTTAAAATCTTTGGAGCAAATACAGCTTTGCTTTCCAAGTCTGTCTGAGGTTGTTATTGTCAAAAGCCTAATTGCTGCTTTCATACCAGAAAGGTAAACTCAGTATTAGAGCTACTGGTTTACCACTGCTGCTAATGCTTCACTACTGTTTTTTGTACCCTATTTCTTTTCATACCTGATAGAACAAGTAAGTTCTTCCAAAATTCAGAGGAAGGGAGGGTAAAGCAGCTGTACTAATGCTGGATGAAATCACCTCCAAAACCAGACAAAACTCCTACAGCATATTTCCGTGGAAGTCTTGAGGGCATCCTGAGCTGAGTGAGCATCAGCGTGAATTCATTCAAACTTTATGGTATGGATGTTTGCAATCAGAATAGATTAACCCTGATTATACAAATCAGCTACGGTAAAGGTCTACTAAGCACAGAAATGACTGCTCTAATGACTATAAGGTGATAACTCCTGAGTGGTATTCAGGGTTTTCACTGAAGGTAGTAGGAGCTATGAGGGCTAAGTGCATTCCTAGCCTTTCAGACAGGAAAGAGAAATGCCTCTGCAGGGATCAAAATGCCCCCTTGAGTGTTAAGAAAGGATTTTCACTTTTTCAAAAGTACATAATGGTTCTCACAGACAGGAGAAACATCTTGAAATAAATAAACTGAACGTTGGAGGTTTGGGGTTTTTTAAATGTTTATTAACTAAAATATAAAAATTATTATGCTCATATTTGCATCTAGGCTGAAATTATTTTTCCTTAGGGAAAAAAAATGCACCATGTATTTGTGTTAAATACTCTAATTATGCTCTTCACTGGGATAAAAGGAAAAAAAGCTGACAGCCAACAAAAGAAAAAAAATCCAAATTCTTTTCTTGCATTAAATATGACACAGATTGTAAAAAGCAATATTTTTACCCTTGAAATGTTTAGAAGTATTGACATTCTGTCCACTCAATTGTCAGCTTGTCTTTAGAGATAGAGCTTCTAGGTTCTTAGCATTTAGTAAACTGACACTGATCTCTATTCTTCTTTAAACTTGTATGCAATTCTTGGCTTAAAAAAAAAACCCTCCATGATACCACAAAAGGTTATTCTTGCCGTAGACACTTGAAAGATTCTGTGCTATCCTTATGGCTCTTTTTCTGGTCTTCCAAATTTGTATTAATATATAAACCTTATTAGTTTCAATTTAAGTTTCAACAAAGCTTGAAAATGGATTTGGGAAAATTATGGGCTGCTGTTCCTCGGTGTACATGCAGAAGTTTTAGCTTGTGCTACTGGAAGGAAGCTGCTCGGAGCCTCAGACCCAGTGAGGAAGGAGAAGTGGCAGGACCTATGTGGAGGCAGAGCAAAGAGCTGGTGGAGTTAGAAGCATACCTGAGAGGCAAGATCTGTCTTCACAGCTTCTTTCATTAATCCAGTGAGAGTTTGTGTATGTTATGTGGGCAGCACAAAATCAGCTTCATGAATCTGAGGGTCCAGCTTTGTGTGCTTAAGACTAAAGTATGTGTCAAAGCCTGACTTCCTTACCTGAGCAAAACTCTGGTGGAATTTAAATAAATGTTAGACATGAAGGACTGGAAAAAAAAAAACCAGCTTTGCTCCTTTGTGTACCAAATAGGTATATAAACAAAATTAGCTGCATGTTCATAAAGGTTAAAGAAGTTTAACACCGTAGAATAAATTGCCAAACCTTCCTAGCGGAAGCAATTGCTTGATTTCTCTGTCATTATTCATATTGCAGTGTTTACTTTAGAATACTAGAGAAGTCCCTTATGATTTAAATAAAGTTTGTCACGTTTTACTTCTATTGGCATGCAAATTCTTCAGCGATAACATATCTGCTAAATTTCTCTGTTTTCTTTCACTCCTGCTTATATGATGGAGCATGATCTGTGGTATTTAATGTAATCAGAGTATCATTAATTTTCTGCTAAAATGTTTCTGCGTATGGCCATGCAAAATGAGTATCTATCGTGCCATCAGTTGGTTAAAGAATCAAAATGAGGATGACAGTGTTTTTCTAAAGGAGATTTCTCTGAATCTTTCCACCCACAGGCTCTGTTGAAGGCAGTAAATAGTCCATTTTTGTTAATGAAGCTTCACTCATACAGCTGGGATTGTTTAATATTTTACGAGTGTTACTTTGTTTTGCTCTCAACGATCTCAGGCAGTTAAGGATTTATGAATCGTGTTTTTCTCAGCCCATCTGCGGTTTCCTATCTTCCCTGGCCTTGAGAATATGTTTAAATTTATTAAAGCGAAGCAAAGGCTCATTATTTCAAAGGAGAGCCAAAGTGACACAGTGAATTGGTTATTAATGGAAAGGCACTGCCATAGGGCGATTGAAATTTAATGATATCCTACAAGAAAAAAATGAGGGTGTCACTTTCCAAAAAGTCATGCTAAATGCCAGCCTTTTTAAGGTCCTGCCGCTAATTTTATGCCTGCGCACAGTAATGTTTTCAAAAGCGTTTAGGAAACACGGACCAGTGACTGTACTGATTATCCTTTTCACCTTCTCGCCTGTTCCAAATGGGTTTGTGCAGTGAGCGATTTAATCTCTAAATATAGGGAACGTTAAAAAAAATAACATTGCTGTTTTTCACAAGCTAAGGGCCTTTTGCAATCCTCCAGAGATGGACTTGCAAATATGCTATCTCCATATGCTCACAGTAAGCTCTCAAACTGGCTCATCACCAAAAAAAAAAGGAAACCAGAAAACTTCAATCACTTTATTTCTTCTGCTTTCCTGTCATTCAAGAGATGTTTTATGTACACAGAGTACATTTAGCAAAATTTAAGTCACATGTGATTAGAGCATACCTAGGAATCTCTGAAATTTCTCAGTTTTCTCCTGATTAGTCTACATTTTCTGTAAGAAAACAGTTCTTGTTTCCTGAAATGCCTTCCACCTGTTTCTGGGTTATTCTTAGTTTTTAATATAATGTTCATATAGACTTTGTCACTATGTTTTCTCAGTTTGAAAGACAAGCTGTACAATTTGCTGGCAAAATTCAGTATATTCTTCTGAAGTGAATGTTGAGGCTTGGGGACTTTTTGTATGGTTGGTTGGTTTGGGCTTTATTTTTAAATTTGAGCTAGTTCTCAGACCACAGGGACCCTATAATGTGGTCCTTAAGTGACTGTTGAAAGAGTTCCAAATGGAAGAGGGAGATGAGGAGAAAGGGGAAATACCTGTCCTAGGACTGCAGGATCAGGCTGATAGAATCTTGCTGACGATACTGGTGCTCAGTGGAGTATTATTGTTTAATGTTCCAGTGCTAGTGATAACTATACGGTTCCTTCTAGTTGCATGTTTCAACATGTGATTTACTACAACTATAACCATGTTTAAGCACAATTGAGGAACACGGATTGAGGATAAATCATGGATAACACAAGGTCTGTGTAAATGTCTGGACAGAAAATAGCTTTTGATAACCATGTCAAAAAAGCAGGCTTTGCATTAGACACCTCACAGTGTTAGATGACTGCTCCTTTGTAAAAGTGGAAGAACTGGTGAAGGATTCTCCTGCCATGACAACAAAGCTGCTATGGCTACACAAGCTATTGTTTGACCTTCCTCAGTTCTCAGCCATCGGGATGAAGAATCCCCTTTAATACTTCCCCATAGCTGTTCTCCTAAGATATCAGCTCCCCCAGAAAGCATACAAATATGCAGCAAAGTGAAAGGGGGTAGTAGCATAAAGGGATATTTGGTATCAATCATCCTCAGTTAATACAGAAGTGGTAGAAGTCTGCGGTGGAAAAGACATGCTAGGTCACCTAGTTCATCTTCCTGCTGGTGCGGGAAATGTTCCCAACATATATTTTCTAGTGCCCTGTCCAGTCTAGTTTAAATACCTGATGCAACTCATTTATATTTATATTGTAATTTTCTTACAAACATAAATATAAAACCAAACTCCAGACGTTGCCCTTGACAGGCATATTAGTAACAAATCATTTTCTAACCTTGCTTATGGTAAATTTCCAACCATCTGCTGAGAGGTAAACAGAAATTTCTTTTTTTTTTTCTTTTTTTTAAGTTCTCAGAATACTTTTAGTACCCAGTCTCATCAAATGAAATAATAATAAAAACAACAACCTTAATTATAAAATGACAGTACCATGTTGTTTCTAAATGGAGAAATGTTGCCCTTTCTGGAGGTGTGGATGTGACAAGCATCCCCTGTCCCTCCTACATGAAGGATAACCTGTGATCTTAAACATACCATCTGCTGTCTGCATGCCAGAGGTGGAGGCAGTCTGAAGGCAGTAAAGATTAGAAGCCAGCTTCCTACCTTTTACACATTAGCAACCCTAAAAAAAAAATAAATTAAATTATTGCCAAATTTTGAACTCTGTCTCCTACAGAGCAGAATGCTGGGGCAAGAGCTTCTGGTTTGTCCTGTCCATAGAAAAGTTGCAGTGGGAAGAGTAATTTGCAGAATGGAGCCAGACTAGGTGACACAAGACATGGTGAGTGTCATTCTGAGAAGGTAGCAGACCTTGTTTCACACGCTTTGGTCTTGGGTCTGTGTGTGGGTGCTGGCAGTGTCACCTGTTCTGCAGGAAGCAAAAGCTCCTTCTCAGTGTACGGAAATCACTCAGTGAGAGGATCTTGCTCTGATTAACACCAGGAGACGGAGGGCTTAGCTTCTGTGCAGTGCTCAGCGTCTTCTCTGGCTTAAATCACTGAAAAGGAAGGATCTATCTGGGTGCAAGAATTACTGTAGCCAGTGCCATACCTTCACAGGGACCTTCTGTTG
Source organism: Myiotriccus ornatus (assembly GCA_036023395.1). Lineage (NCBI taxonomy): Eukaryota > Metazoa > Chordata > Aves > Passeriformes > Tyrannidae > Myiotriccus > Myiotriccus ornatus. Next base: position 65,485,010 of record JAYRBT010000001.1, on the reverse strand, counting down.
TCTGGGGCAAGGGGGTAGAAAAGTCAGAAAATAGGGTCAGTGAGACCAGCAAACACTGAGTAAACTGAGCCCTGATAGGATTTGCATACAATTTTAAAGAACGTGGAGAAATGGTGACTCAAGGGCCTGCAGCTTTGGTCCCTCTGAGCTCCCTGTTTTAACCATAAACTTATCATCTTATAACCTTTCTAACAAAGACATAAACACTTCAGCTACATATATTTTGATTGTTTCATGACAGTTTACTGGAGGCTTAGCAATGACAGATTTCTTCATTGTCTTTTTGCCAAAATTTGTCCTTTAAGTCATTTTTGTTGACTGCCCCTTTTAGCAGCTCACCTCACAATGAGAGAGGAGACAATTAATGGGAGGGTGATTTATCACTGCCAAAAACTGTCAAGGACTTCTGTTGTAGCAGGAGAAAAAGCAATTTCACATTATGGCATTTCATTCCGAATACATTGTATTTACAGCTCACAGTTTTATTTTCAGAGCCTATTATCAGGTGAAACAGTTGCATCTGAAATGTTGTTTGTGACATAGGTGACCTGTTAGGATTTGATAAGTATTTACGCCAGAGCACAAGGGGCTCACACATCTGCTGTTGGCAGAAGCAATGGAAAAAAATAACCTGGAAATGAGGCGTTTGATTTTTCTGGTTCCTACACTCGAGCATCTGTTGCTATAATTAAGTGGCATTCAGTAATTGCAGAGCAATGGTGAAATAAACATATGCATTCTTGCCAGCTTTTAGGATTTGGTGTCCTTACAGTAGGAGAGACAAGCAAAGTGACTTCAGCAAGAACAAAGGGTTCTGTAACAAAGTTTAGCAATTAACTTTCCTATTGCATAAAGAGGAATTTTACAAGGAAAAAGAAACAGAGGAAGGAAAAAAAATCTAAATTGGGCAGTAGCTTTCATACATTTAAACTGATCACTGCAAGAGGTAAAGCAGAATGTTGAACTGGGAGCATGTTAACATTTTTCTGTTGAATGGAGTTGTATTTAGAAAATAAAAATTGAACTTGTAATACTAACTAAATAAACAAGAATGCAAGAAATGTATTATATATAGAGAGTTTGTAATGAAATTTATTCCTTGAATTTTAAGGGGGAGTTGAGATCTCTGTGAGGGCCCCTGCTGCCTTTGTTTACGCCTCAATTGTGGTGTAAATGAAAACAGAACCTGGTGGTCAGTATAAGTTAAAGTATGCTGGTTAAAAGAGGCTTTTTAAATGAATCATTTATAGGGCATTAGTTAAACAATCAGATATTCCTTATTCTGTGGTGAGATTCAGTATACTTCTCTAGATTATTTTTTAGAAGTAGGATGAACTGGAGGTATATTTTTTTCTGAGAGAGGATTTAAATCAGAACACTGTCTCATCTGATCAGAAGTTGCGTGATTGCTGTAGTTTTTTGCCTTTTAAGAACAGGCTATCCAACAAGTTATCTCAACAATGGACCTTGTACTAAAAATAAAAATAAAAATGGATAATTGAATAGCAGTACCCGTGTAACCCAGCAGATATGTGGCAGATGTAGCATGTTATAAATTCTGAGAACCTAAGAATAGAAAAGAGTGTCTGTCTCTTGCTGTCTGTCGAGGCCAATAAAGAGTGAGCATGAAAAAGAACTGTTAGTATTGTCTGAGGAGGCCATTCTTATATATGCTTTGGCACTTTCACTTGCACGGTCTGGAGCAAGTTTGACATCAACTATGCCCCTGCCTTTTTGGCTGGTGGATTAAATAAGAGGAACCACTGTGCAGTGGGTGGAAAAAAATTTCAGTAAGTATCTTGAATATATGATACATACATACACATCCATATATATTCACATCCACATATGCAGAGAGATGTAACATCAGTGAAACAAAGAGAAAAATATCTTGCTTAGTGGAGATAGGAGAAGACTGAAAAGTGAAAATAGCTGATTTTTTTTTCTTCAGTTCCCATCACTTACATTCATTTCTACATGGCCATAGCAAGCCATAACAAGTCAGTCAGAGCTTTAAAGAACTCCCTGTTTAAATAACATCAAGATCTTTGTTGTATCTTAACATAAATGTCAGATTACTTTTCTCACTTTACTGTTCAGATAGTGAAATTGAATCTGTTAATGAATTTTGTTTGCAAATGCAAATATTTTGAGGGGTAGGTATAGCTTTCTAATCCGGTAAAATAGAATATTATTTTTAAGCTGCATTTAATTAAATCTAATGATAATTTAAGTAACTACATTTTAAAAATTATTATTACAATATGCATTGCAATTGCTTAGTTCTGAAAAAAAAATAAATCTCATCAGACTTGAGGGCATTGATGTTCAAGAGTCTGATTCTAATAAACTGCGTATATGGATGAACCTGCTTTTTTATTCTGCAAGTGAGCTATTGGATTTTGATGCTGTTTGAAGCTATGCACCTGAACTAGGTGAGAGTCAGGAGATTTTGATTGTTTCAGGATTTGTCGATAACCTGTTGTGTGATTTTGGGCAAAGCACTTCACAACTCTGTGCCTCTGTTTCCTTCTGTGCTGATTTTAAGAGGAAGGAGTTACTCCTTAAGCATCTGCACAGGACTTTGAATTCCTTCTTGAGCCCTAGGCATTAAAAATAAGTATTCTCACATTAAGTATTTCATTGAGCAAGGTTAGAAGCTTTTTATTTTTGATGGAGGGGAGCCCACGGACAGTGGCTGTGAGCCTACTCCTGCCATCCTTGCATTGGCTTCTGTTTCTGAGCCATTTCAGGAGGGAATGTGACATTAGAACCTGTTATAATCAACATTCTTTTGCCAGCATCCATTCTCAGCCTATTAAAAGAAAAAAGATAGTTGTGAGAACTCTGTCAATAGTGAAAGATCTATTATGTTGTCCACTAAAAACTTAGTAGATGCTATAGGAGTGATTTTAATTGAGATTTTTACAACCGTTTGATAACACTGTTTTGATCACCGTATTTAGGGCTGGATTCCAACAGTGGACATAAAACCTCTGACTAATCCACTGAGTCACCCAGTCCCTGTCATATATTGCTTAATGGTCCATGCTGCCAGGAATTATAATAGCTTTCTAGTAATAATTTTTTTTGAAAGAAACTTTATGGGCACAAAGTCTTATAAAAGTTTAAACTCAGATTTTTAAAAAGGCAATCAAGGAAACTTCCTAGAGCTATCCTAAACTGCAGAATTTCCTTTTTTTATTTACAATAAATGTAGAGTCTTACACATGATACAAGGTAATGACTAATATTTTAACTTTGGTTGGTTAATGTTTGCAGGGCACTTACAGATGCTAGAATAATCTCTAATGTTTTTGCTCAATCTGCTCTGGAGATGGATGAAATAAATAGTTTAAACTAATTAATGTAACACCAGCTGTTACAAGTGCTTGGCAGACGTCTGTGAGTTTTGATGGGCAGAGAGCGGCTGTTGTACTTGACTTTATTTTAGTACAATGTTGATCACAGTGTAAGCTGGAATAAATGACGAGCCAAAGGAAGGAACAGAGGATGCATTCTGTGTAATGCAAAATAAATATTGCCCTCTTTCTGAAAGTATTTTTTGAGGTCAAGGGAGATTTATAGTGGACTTCTATTAAGTCATAAATGCTGTGACAACAGCTGTGCTAAGCATGCTCAGTATTAACATGCTTTACAAAAGCTGCAGAAATGCAGGCATCTATGAAATTTCACATTGCTTTTAGATTTCAAGAAGTGTTAAGGCTTAAAATTAGCACTTTGCATATTTAATTTCTACCTAGCAATTGCTGTTAGAAAGAATAGATGTTTAAGACAGGTAGATAAAAAGTAACATTAGTTCTAGAAAGTTAATATGCTTGCAAAGAATAAGTTGGATTTCAGTGCTATTTGAATGCATATGATTGTATTGTGTGTTTTTTTATTTATTTTGCACTCTAAGCAATGAGCATGACTGCAGAAACTTTCAAGGTGCAAAGCAGTGATATCAAACTGAACTTTGTACTATAGCCTTAATTTATCAGTGCCCAACCAAAAACCACAAAGCCTAAAATACATGTATCTGATGAGAATTCATTGTTTCTGTGTGATTTAAGTTAAAATATCCGAGTAACTTCTCTTTTAAAGTTGGAAGGTACAATAATTGTGCTGTGACAGGGGAACGATGGCTGCTATCTCTCTATGTGCCAGCATTAAGATAACAGTGTCATTGTACAGATTGTTACCCTGTGAATATGTCTAATAAGTTATTATAGCATGCTGAGCAGATGGCAAGTGTGCTCCTGAAAGAATTGATGGATGGGATATGATGTCATCAGTGAGATGACAAGGTTCACAAGGTACTTGACCTCCAAGAATAAGTCCTAACTGGTTAGAATTCTAAATGGTGAACTTTTGTGACACTGGCTAAATGGGAAATATGTGCAATTTGTATTTCTTTATGGTAGTGTTTACCCTTTTCACTGAACTCCACATAATGGGATTTGGTCCCTGAAGACTTGGAGATATTGTTGGAAGGTTTCACCCTGTAACCTTCAGAGGATTTCAAATACAAATCTATATGTCTAAACTTTAACAAAACCCCACCAAATTATATTGATGAAGTCAAGCTCATAGCTTTTCTTTGTTTATATGTATGTATGTATAAAGCATTTAATTGAGGTGATCAATTAATTTAACATGTTCTCCCAAAAGAGAAAGTTGGTGACTCAATAAGAAAGTACAAAGCATAAAATTACAGTTTATACTTTTATAAGAATGTGTTTGAAATAGGGGGCTATGCTAACACAACAGGGTTCTGAAGAGTATACTAATAATTTTAATTATGACCGGATTCCCCATCTCTAAATTCTGTTACACAAATAAGTATTGGAATGATCTATCTATCTAACTAAAAAGGTATATTTCTTTTTATTATGTTCCAAATTATATAGCGGAATCTGTACTGATGAAACACTGTTCTCAAATAGTCCTCTTAGTTCTTTGCATGACTTGTGAAATGAAGAATGTTCATGTGAAAGCTTCAAGATGGAGAATCTTGATGCTAAAATTTAGGCACTGTTAACAGCTGCATCTGATAGATACCTACCTTCTCTTTGCTGTATGGAGAATTTAGGTCCCTGTTTATAGAGTACTGCTTCCATGGCAGACTGCATAGCCTGGACAGAGGAGTTCTATCCTTCATCTCTTTTAGGCACTCCATAAACCCTACCAATCACAGAGGGAGCTCTGCATGTGTATTTTTATGAGCAATTGTGTGGATAGACAAAGCCTTCAGAATTAAAAGTTTGTTTACAATTTACATTGTAATTAGAAGCAGAATCTGAACATGTAAAAGAATATAGAGAATATCAAAAAAAAAGAGCTACTGAAACAAAGGGAATAAATGAATACTAAAGCTATATACTATGCCTTTGCTACAGTGAAAGTTAAAGAGTTTAGGTTCATGTTTCTTAAGCCCTGAAATTCATAAATCTTTTTTTTTCCCCCTCCATTGATTTAGCTGTACTGGGCAATGATCAAAAGTAGGAAGATAGAAAGAAGAGGCAGGAACGTGGTAATCAGGCTTTTTTAGTCTTTAATAAAATACTGATAGTTTCTTAAAATGCTTATTGTTATTTGACTCCTTTGAAATGGGAAGATAAATTCCTTGTGGAAAACTCTTCCATGTTTTATTGATTGTTTGCGAAGCAAAACATAAATGCTATATACAAAATAAACTATGAGAGCATGTACATGCATACTTGTTCTGAATTCTTTATGATATTTATTTTCAACACTGATAGTTCTTTACAATATTTGAATATTCATGTGACAACATAGGGCTTATTTATATGAACTGAAGCAAGAGGAAACCAGATGAAAGCACTATAAATCCTATGAATAAGAACAATATATTATCATTTTCCTATTTGCCAATGTTCTGAGTTTCAAGTAAGTAAGAGTTGTAAACTTTCTACTACTGGGGAGCATTGTTGCATTTCTTAAATCAGATTGTAGGTACAATAAAACTTTCATAAACATGTTGCAAATTGCTTCCATTAAATAAGATTCTGAGGGTTTCTAAATTACTTCAGAATTACAGAAAAGCTTTGAATTGAGTTGTAAATATTATAACACCGTATCAAATTTAAAGTAATCACTCTGAAAATATGAATTATGATTTAAAGTTGCCTTTTTTTTTTTTTTAAATTTTAAATTCATGTCCTTAATCATCCAACCCAAAGCAACTGTTCTACTCATGTTGTGGTGTCTGATTCTACTGGTTCAGGAAATGTACAGACAGTAGAAGGGAGATACTGTGGTTCTCAGACCATACTCTCTTCTTTTACTGGTGTACTAAGGGTAGAGGTATTGTGCCTGCAACAAATAGTAACTTATTTACATGTGATTGTCAAGTGTTATCTCTCTGCATGTAGTTTACTGTCTATACTGAGTTATTGTTTCTCTAGTTTATTAGAAGTTTGTTTATATACAGTAAGAAAGAAAGAACCTGCTCAAAATCTGCTACTAGTAGGGCAGCACAGAGCTGAACCTTTAAACAAATATTTCCTTTATCTATAGTACACATCCTTTGTTAGTGGGTGGATTCAAGGGATTTGGTTCCAGTTTTGTGAGGTAATATCAAAAACTAATAGTGAAATGTCATTATTAATGTGTACCAGTTTGTTAGCACAGTTAAATAATAATCTGTAGAAATATTTGAAACCATTAGATGAGTTTATAAAATAATTTGATAAATTTTACATTTGACTTCTCAGTTTTTTAACAAAACGGAAAAAAAAAAACCCAACCAGTTTCCACATCTCTTACCGTATCATCATGTGTGTATTGGTTGTGTGGCTAAAGTCTCAGGAGCCAAGTCTTTTCTGCTCAATCTGCTCAGTTCATATATGTCTGTTATGTATGTCTATGTGCTAGAGACATGTAAAATATTAGTAAAAGGTCATTGACTGTTCACCGAGCTCTCTTTACCATATGGCCCCTGTGGAGGATAGAAAGCCCTGGCTAGCTTAAGCCCGCCATATGGACCTGGTGGAAAAAGGTAGGTCTTGCACACAGTGCAAACCTACCATATGGACTGGGTGGAGCACTCAAAACTCTAAACATTCCTTGTACACCAGGGCCTTTTACACAGAAGAATGTAAAAACATGCATAATACATTACACACAAAAGCCATTGAAAAATGGATCAGTTGTTTAGGTTTAATATAATGCTTTCAAGCAGTGTCTAAAACTATATAAATAATCAGGGCTTATTTTGAAATAGTAAGGAGGATCATCAATCATTTATAACTGACTTTTTTACATTGCATTTAACATCTGTTGTATAATGGGAATGTACGATACCACCCTTAATACTGTACAAAGACAGAACATCCAAAAATAGTGATAGGGTTAAAGCAAAGTTTTTTTGAATATGCTCCCCTGCGTTTCTTTTCCCTCCTGTTCTTAACCTGTAACACAAATTTAGCACACTTTGTAAGAGCTGTGAGGCAAGTCCTGGATTTAGAAATGTCTTCTCTGCTCTTAATCTTTTGGGGAATTGAGATTAAGCATAGCATAAGATCATTGATTCAACTTTATTCCCTCTATGAAGAGTGTGGTGTTACATAGTGGTGTCTTCTTTTATAAACCAAAGACCTAGTAAAGTAGTATAGTAAAATGCTTGTATTTCAGATCAGTGGAGCTAATATCATAGAATCATAGAATCATAGAATAGATTGGGTTGGAAAAGACCTCCAAGATCATCAAGTCCAACCCCTGAT
>JAYRBT010000001.1:65423027-65477162 GCA_036023395.1 Myiotriccus ornatus | reverse complement strand
GAGCCAAGCCTGGGCAAGCCTGGGCAGCAAATGGTCAAGCAGCTCTCCTGGAAGCTCTTATATATCCTCCCCTAGCATTCTTTTTTTTTTTCCCCCCCAAAAAAGCAAAAGTCAGATCAGGACCACTCAGTTATTATTATACCAAAATAAAGGAAAATGAAAATGGAGCATAAATTAAAGATTTATTTTTAAGACCTTGTTACTTTTCTTACCTGTTTTCCTAAAAATTTAGATCTTGTTTACACAGATGTTCATAGGAAAATGAAAATGGAGAAAAGAAGTCAAGATCTGTTTCACTGTGTGAACAGAAAGATGATTTAGGCTGATTTGTCCCTTCAGATTTCTGTCACACTCTTTTCCTTTTCTCTAACTGCATTTTTTTTCATCTCTGGTCTTGAAATTTCAACAAACAGATTAATCTCTTCGTATCTTGGAAGGGGAAGAAACTACTGAAACAAAGACACTTTAGAAACAACGTGTTACTGAGAAAAATGTTTGAGATGTAAGGAAAAATTGTAGGAAGTAGTAGAATAAACTGACTTGTAGACTAGCTAGGACAAAGAGAAGACAAAGGAAAGTGATTCTGAAAGTAATAATAATTAAAAAAGAATTTGTATTTTATCTTGTGAACTCATTACATTAAAATTTTGATAAATAAGCAAACTTCATCAGTAGCACTGACTTCCTTTAAAAAACTGAGCAAAAAAAATCACTGAAGTTGCTGTGACTTGCTTGTCTCAATTTTCTGGGTGCAGCAGTTCACAATACCATGCATGGTCGTCATTTCCTCTTTCAGCTCTTGCTTTTTCTACTAGCTGGGCTAAAAGCCAACCTGTTATTGGAATACTGAATAAAAGTATTATCCTTAAATGTATAATGAGATCATCAGGCTGAGATAATAAAGCTTGTGCAATTTGTTGCTGTTTGTTTAGGCAGTAACTGTGTTCACAGTACCATAATGGTAAAGATCTTTTGATTCTGGTTTTGTTTATTTACAGTTATCACACACATAAATTATGGTAAAGTTATAGAGAGCCTTTGAACCACTCTTAGGATTTGTATTTTGCTTCTATTGCATAGCATTTATAGTTGCTTAAGGATTGAAATAAATAATTTTTCAATTACGTTATTGGCATAAACATTGAAATATTTACAGAAATTTGAAACAGAATTAGTAAGATCTGTCTCTATAGTGGAGTTGCAACACATATTTCCTTGATGTTATGATATGGTATAGATAAAAGAATGAATGAAATATTTAATTTGCATGGATGTGTTAAACTGGATCCCAGAAAAGATTTTAATTTGCCAGCAAGTATATGGCATGTTTGCTGTGTAAGGTGCCTTAATTTTCTGTATTTAATGTAAACCAAACTGATCCATGTTACATGGTGACTCGAAACTATTTTTTATCTTCTCAAATCAGTGCAGAATGTGACCCATAATGCATAAATACATAAAGGATATTTTTTGTCTTCTCTAATATGTATTCTGATATATTAGCATAAATTACATATTCCAAAACATGAAGACACATGCAAGCCAAATCTCACTTTAAAGCAGTTGCCTTAAATGGAGCAGAAAACATTAGAGGTAAAACTTATGCATTTTATTCTATCGGTGAGCATGAAGCTAGTGAATGCCATAGAAATACCACTAATGGACACATTCTGGCAGCTTGTTGCAGATGTTTGATGAGTGGATTTCAAGAGAAATCATATCATATGTAAAAATACTTGCCTTTTCACTCTGAGTTTTGTTTCTGAGCACTCTGGGGTTTAGGGATTTTGTTTATTATTATGGATTTCTGTGAAAATCGGATATTAGGATATAATCTATAGGCAATGGTTTGAGAAATGTGGCTATAATATTGTAAAAGACTGTTTCCAATGCTATAGACTATGAAGCTCATATTGAATTCCCCTAGGCAGACAGCCAAATTTCTATTAGGATATCATAACCGTATAATCCAAACTGTGTACATCAATTATTGTCTACAACATTTGCATCTGAGTAGCAGAACCATTCCATAGACAGACATGTTAAGGATATTTATTATATCTCTTAAAAAAAAAATATGGTGGAATAATTTTAAAAAGTGAGTTATATGTACTCTCTTATGCAAATGTGGTGGGTTTAGCCCCAAAAATAAGGAAGCCTCTGTGTTATACTGATTCATTGCTTCATGATACTAAAACAGCTCACTCATTTTGTACCCTTCCTGGTGACAATTTGTCAAAATGGAATGCTTCATATCCTTTTGTTTTCAGCAACAATTGCTTTATTAGGAGTGAGAAGAGTTAAGATCTTGGAGTTAGTAGATCACATATTTCTGTAAAAAGTGTGTATTGCCATTTGGGTACTTAAGCAAAGACTAGATGCTGTTGAACTATCGCTGATAAAATACCTGTTCCCTTAAGCTCTCAGAAGCGTGACTGCAGGGCTGCACCAACACAGTCCCCCAGGTACTTTATTTTCAAAGCAGAGTTTCTTCCCCTACATTTCCAAAGCATTTGAAGCTTTTCCTTGCATGTTCGTGGATTCCTGAACCTGTTGCCCAGTAGCCCCATATAGTTGTGTTGGTTCAGTCCATCTGACTTGGTTTCTGATTTATTTTATTGTCATCTTTGGCAATACATCTGAGGTAGGAATTCTGGCAAGGCAAAAGCTTGGAAGCATCTTTTCTTAATATGTTTCTGTCTGGCTAAGCATTTTTGGACTGGTCATCTTATTCACTGGTCTTCATGGGTTCATGTATTGTAAGTGCAAATATTAGAGGTAATTGGTTATTTATGTTAATTCTTTTTGTTAAAGAGTTTATTAAAATCATGGGCAATTAATAGGATCTTACAGGAAAGTGAAAAGAATATGAGTATACCTGTTTTCAAATACTGAGTTTCTGCAAAAAGCCCTGTCACTGAACATTTTATGTATTTATCTAAAGTAAAATATTTTCTCATGTTATTGTAAGAAGAAACGTGATGGTATTCTGTATGAATATTCAGTTAAACAAAGCACTTACATTAATAAATAGATCCAGTTTTCCATATTCTGAACAGATAAATATTTTTCTATTGGGACAGATGACCAGTATAAGCTGCCATAAATTCAAAGTGTTTAAACCTCTTTTGTCTTCTCTGCTGAACTTCTCTGACATATTTATTTGTGAAATGCAGTGCTGTTGACTTCTGTGCTGCCACTTTACACCAGATGCCAAGAATGCCTGGTCAACCTCATCTGCTTGCCAGCACAGGGGGGATGAGGGTGTGGGACAGGTTATGGGTTGCTGAATGAGTGACAGCTGATGAGTGTTGCTCAGACACATTACCATATATTCATTTTCTGTTTGGGCATCTGATTCATGCTGTCAGCAGATTACCAGGAACATGGGCCATGTGGCAAGGTAGCAGGAGCATTAATACTTAGTCCCCCATAATTGCAACACGGCTAGATATGGACTTCTTGAAAACATTGGCTTCTTTTTTATTTTTCCTGAAGAGAATGAATACTAAAGTTATTAACTGAACACAGACCAAGAAAAACAGTGTGAATACAATGCAATTCCAGGTATTAACATAAAACCTTCATCTTCAGAGAATTACAAGTTACCAGCTGTGCTCTTATCAAGAACTCCCTTCTTACTACTGTTATGCTTAGAAAAGAGAAGTGCTGTTCTAATATTGTTCATATTCCTTATTTTTAAATCATCTTAAATCCCCAAATAATAGATGTTTTTCAACTTCCATGAAACACGTCTAGAGGATTTTTAATGCAAATCGTGTGGCCACTGAAACGATCCAATAAAATCTAGCAAAATGCAATTTTTCCATTGTGTAATGTTTTTTCCTCTGCACTTTGCAGTAGCCATAGGGAGGCAGTTTGAGGGAGCACAAAATAAATATGCATACTGTGGATGTATTGCCTCGTTTAGTGCTTTTATCAGTTGAGATGTGCATATTTATGTCCATAATTTTGAAAATGGGAGATTTAGTGTACAACATATTCATTATGCAGTCTTAAAGTCCAATCCCTAATTCGAAGTTTGATTTTAATCAGGAATTTAGCCTTAACTGAAAATACTTGGCATGATCATTTGATTCTGCATACATTTAGGAAAGGTGGATGTATGATCAGGCCACCTATGTGAGAGACCCAGCTTCTGAGCCAATGCAGTAAAGGAGATTAAATAGCTAGTATTATGAAGGGTGGGTTTTGATTTTCTAACCAGATATCCCTTGACTACATAGATGATCGTGAACACCCCTCGACATGACTGTACAAGAAGCTGAGAATGACTTAGGAACCTAAAGAGAGGTGTATTTGCACAACCCTCCACGTACACATATGCATGTAAGCAGTTCTCACAGAATTGCTACGAAGCCAAGAAACATTATTTTTAGCACTCAGTATGGCCTGCCTGGTGGAGTGGAGTTAGCAGAGTACTAATTGGGATGTTTGACATGAACCGGTAAAATGAATTTATATTTTTTTCAGCATCCAAAGCGTAGAAAGCCTTTCTCTGCATCCAGTTCCTGACAGTGGAATATAAGGATCTTTACAAAAGAAATAATGGGCATAGTTCTTATAATTAAGAACTGCAGGTTATAATATTGTGAAGTGCCTTGTTTTTATACTAATACATTGATAAAAATTAAATAAAAATATTTAGCATACCTTTAACCATCATTTCTTCTTCAGGAATTTAGAGTTAATTTCTTAATTTCTTCAGAGTTAATGAATGTCATTCATTATTGGGTGTTTTATGATTTTTAGATATATACAGAATTGTTCTCTGACTATCCCATTTCTTCTTTTCATGATCATTCAATGCACTTTAAAAAGTTGTGGGAAAAATTCTGTCAGCAAACAGAATTTTATTATGGGGATAGAGAAACCATATAATTTTGTTTTGCACGTTATGTGTTATGATGCCAAAGTACCTAGAATACAAATACCATGGGCATTTTAACATTCCACTGTATGGTGAAATACCTTTGTTTAAAAAAGGGAATGATAATTTATTCTGAAATATTGTGAAATCCTTAGAATAAATAAATCAACCAATACTGCTTGACCCAGCCCTATTCAGTAATAGTCTGCTAAATAAGATAAAGGTTATTAAAATAATCCTTTTATTGAAAGAGAAAATTAGATAAGTTGCGCTGATTGACTCTGAGGCCCTCCTAGGGACACGTAAAATTAAGAATACACTACACTTGATCTAGTCCAAAAAGCCTGAAGAAATCCTCACAGCTGGAACATCACCACTAATTACATTTTTGCTTTTTGGATATATTTTGCCAACTCTTTCCATTATTTTATATACATGTTATACCAGTAATTCCTTAAGAAAACTAAAATATGTGATCTACAAAACCAAAAAAATATGTTGTCTTAAAAAACAACAGTTTGTCTGTTTTGTTTATATCTTGCTGAGTCAGTGTAGATTTCTTGCTCCTGAGCACTCTTTCTTCTCCCCTCCTTCACCTCATAATCCTAATCATATTATCCCTTTCCAAAGTATTTAGCCACCTTGAGTGTCCTTCTCTCCTATTTTCTTAACTTTCCCGTTTCCTCACTTCCTGATTACTCTGACTCCTTGTCAAGTCATCTCCATTTCCAGTCTTCCTTGTCTTTTTTCCAGCCAGCAATGCATTCCCTTTTTTTTTTTTTTCCCCCCTCTGTGCTTATAGATAAATTGGCTTAGAATGTATCAGCATAAAAGGGATATCACTGAACCCTGGAGAAAGAGAGGTCCCAAATGTTGTGTTCAAGAGGTGATTCTCCATCTGGCTCTAATTTGCCATTGTGGAGACAACTCCAACTGCAGTATGATCGATGATCGTGTGCAGCAGTGAAGAATGATCTGTAGAGATGGCAGGTTCTTTAAAAGGATTAAAGAATACTGGAAATTTATTAATTGAAACTCTTTTCAAAAAGGAAACCATCAAGTTAAAATACTGTGTTTTCAGTAGTTAAAATCCGATAGAATTGTCAGTAAGTGTGAATCTTATTGTTGGTGGGCAAGTCCTGCTTCTAAACCTACCTCCAAAATGGACATGTAAAACTAAGTTCTTATGCCCTTTTATTTCTGTATAGTCCTTTACATCAAGTGAGGATGGGCATGTTTCAGAGCCATGTCACTTACGAAAATGGCCCATAATAGTACACTTGATAGATAGATGCATGAGACCTACTTGCACAAATATATGCGACTGCATCAGATACAAAGCCGTTGTGCATAATGTACACATCCAAGAAACATATTCTCAGTAGCTGTGATCCTTTCCATGTAGGCTTTTAATCTTCTAGTCATATTTCATTAGTGATGAGTTACTATTCCCAAAATCCTCAGGCAAACATACCAAGCCAAAAAACAGAACTCAGTGGACAGCATTTGCAGTGGTATTATTAACTGTGAGAGCACCAGCCTCTTTGAAGTGTTACAGAAACAACAACCAGTGAGTCAGTCTATTTGAATATTTTATTTTCCCCCTTGATTTCCAGCTGCCACAGTTACAAATGTTTTAATTTCAGAGTATTTGGGTGTCCTGGAGAACTGTTAATATAAAAAGAAGATAATAAACTGTAGATTGAAAGAAAAAATTTTCTGAGAGTTTGTTTCGATACGTTCCTTTTACAGTTCATAACAGCTTTCACAGTTATCTTGCAATGCCCTCAGTTTTAGGCAGGGTGAATCTGCTATAGAGCAGCCAAATGATATGGGAATTGAGCAAGAGGATTTCATTTATTTATTTATTTATCTATTTAAAATCTGCCTGAAGTTAGTAATCATTTCAGTTCAGGACATGGGACCACTTGTTCTTTTGTGTTAATATAAATCCACAATTAAAGTTCCATTGAAATAGAAGAGCTTCTGACACTTGAAATTTCTAACTCTGAGAAAGGTGAAATATAAAGCTTTGTACTGAAGAGTGACAACATAAGCCAAAATCATATTAAGCCAAATGGAATAGATTGTTTTGACCATGTAGAAAAAAATATAGGCACTAGATTTATGGTAGTAAAAAGTGGAAACAGAATCCTCTTTCATCATTCAAATGGTAAGAGTGAGCCTGTGTTAGGAACAAATGCACGTGAAATATTTCGCAGAGAACAGAAAAGCATCAAGATGCATTACAAAAAAACCCATTAAATGATTACAGAATGGCAGTAATCTGTATCGGGTTTTTGGGTTTTTTTTTTGAGTCAGCTATTATGACTTGCTTTCAAATCCTGGCAATATCAATATTCTCCAGTTTGATTGGTGACCGGTCTGAACTTATCCTACTTGCTTTTAGAAATAAAGACAAGAGAATAGCTACCTCTATTCATCTATTATTGTTTAAATAGCTGTCACAGCTTCCAGGATGTCTGTTTCCATGTTATCTGGTGAAAGAATAAAATAGAATGGCAACAAACCAAACACAGTGAAATATGTTTGTTACATTTGGCCCAAACCAGATGCTGCTTACAGATAAAATCTGGTTTGAACAAAACCAGGTGAATTTTGGAAATTGAGGAACAATGGATGTAGTGGTTGTAGCATTTTCAAATATTTTAAAGACATGTGTTGCATTCAGACTTGTCTATTATGGTGATTTAGTTCATATGTCAGGACACATATTCATCTCTGCCCAGACACTGTGGAGGTTTGGGTAACAGCTTGTCCTATCCTTGTTTATTTGTTAATTTATAACATCTCAGTTCTCAGCACAAGCCAAGGCAGGCCTGAGCACTTCTTTGTTCTGCCTTGTTCTTTCTTTTTTTCCCCCCTTTCTTTTCATTGTTGTGCTCCCCACTCTGACAGTGGAGTTGTAGGCTGACCCTATTTCCCCTTTTGCCCTGACTTGTCTTCCAACACTTCCTTTGATATGTTTAGACTGAAAATGCCAAATCTCTGTTTCCCAGCAAGGGCTCATCATTTTGCAGCATCACTCTGCTAGTAGGTTAAGAGGGACATTAGTAGTTTCTCTGCAGCAGTTTAAAAGATGTTAGGCTAATGGAAACAAAGATATCTCATCCTATTGAGAAAAGAGTATTTGTGCAGCAATGAAATATTTTTAAATGTTTTAAAGGCTAGAGGTCATATTATTTTGCTACTAAGATATGTGGTTATGTTTTTATTGGCTGTGTTTACAATGTGGTTTTTCTTTAATATGCATTTTTTTCAAGATTCCCTCAATCATCGCTTATCTCACATCCACAAATATCCATGCTTCCTGTGTATAATATGTACATTTGCTCTGTTTCAAACATACTCACACTCAAAGTTTATTTCACATGGGACATCAAGAAAACAAAGTCACATTAGTCTGACTTTGTTTTCTGAGTTGACGTTTCATTAAAATAAGTTCACAGTAAGTTCATCTCTCTAGTCTTACTCTTCAGTGTAAATTTATTTCTGTTATTTATTGTAACATAAGAGTTTGGATGCTATTTTGAATTCATATCATTCTAACCTCTTCTGAGTTACTTTGGCTATTGCGAAACCATACCACACATTGTTAAAAAAATCTTTGCAAACTTCACATTTTGAGCATGCATAAGGTACAGCAAGCTTAGCATTAAATAACTTGTAAAGTAGTAATACAGTAAAAAAAATTGATCCCTTGCTTAAATTCTATGACAAGGCCTGTGTTAGAGCTTTCTGTATCTCAGCAATTGCATGGAAGAGCAGTTTTTTAATTAATTAAGGCTTATGGAATTTTGAAGTGGGTCAGTTTTATCTAATATATAAAAATATTAAAATATTATGATCGTTTGAGACCTAAAATATCAGTAAGATTCCAAGTAGTCTTAGAAAGTATGAGAGGTCCTTGGTCCATTTTGCTTACAAACCTAGAGGAAAATGACATCTTTCCAGTCATTTCTTTTCATTTGTATGAATCAAGTTCACTATGCATACTAGTGATTCGACTCTTTCTTGCTATACCATGCAACAGCAATACGTTCACTGGAACCACTGATATAAAGAAATCTTTAGCCAGAAAAAAACTTAGTGATGTAGCATGGAAGAGGCTTTTTAATTTTTTATTTTCTTTACTTTTTTTTTTTTTTTTTTTTTTTAATTTTGGGTAGAAATCATTCCGGAAAGCCATATTTGCAGCAGAGGAAAAAGAGGTTTACAGCCATTCAATAATATTGTGTAGTGTTTATCAGTCTGTTGTCTAGCCAGCTTTGTTTAAGTTTTGGCTTGTTTCTTTTGATTAATGAAAGCATAACAATTATAACAGCAGTTTGGAAAAAACATTCGGTAATGATTTTTCACACTAGAATAGGATTTGAGAAGTTGAACTAAGCTAGTTTTCAATACCCAGGAATACCTAATTTATTATTTCTAATGAAGTGGTGAATATTTCTTTAATGTTATAAAAGTTGAAAGAAGAAAACTGTATTTAGGGCCAAATTTTAGTATGTTACTACAAAATTACTGCAGAGCTATCCGTGCTGCTGTGGGGTAGCACAAGGACAGCAGATACATCGACAAAGTACATTTTTCAGAGCTTGCTTTGAATCTTGGTAAGGTAGATAGGAAATGGTTCAGTAATCTAGAGCCAATATTTTTCCAGGCACTTTTCAACATGACTGGAAAACTTAAATATAGCTGAAAAAATCCTTTATGATTCTGAATGTGTTGGAGCTTTCCTTGGTCAACATCAACTCCTTTCAGTAAACTTACCTGGGAAAGCTTTCAAATGATGACTTCATGAGAGTCATTTTGGTATGAATTGTGACAAAGAGGGGATATGGAACAGGGTCTTACTTCTTGTATAGACTGCTCTCAGCCTGAGCCACGGTGAAGTAGGAAGAACAGCATCCGTGTTAGTAGTGATCTCACCAAAAGCAGATCTTTCCATCTGAGGTAGTCATCTTAGGCTTCTCTTACAGTCAAAAGACACTTGTAGAGGAAGATTGCTTCATCCTGCAGCAGGTGCCTGTGAGAGTTCAGATGGATTTTTATCTTAGAGTGATGGTGTCTGCTTCTTTCCACTGACTATAGAAAGAGTTCAGATATCAGCCCAGAAGCAGATATCCAAATTCCTATTTTGGTATTTCTCTGGAAGGACATAGTGAGAGAGGCTTTTACTTCAGCTCTGTAAATACTGGCCAGCATGGCAGAGCTGGTGAGGAGATGGGGCAAGAAATCTGCACCTGAGCATGGTTGATAGAGATTGCTTCCTTCTGGAGTAATGGTGATGGGGACTGTTGGAATAAACTGGGACTTTGAGTTATGGTTTTCTCATCCTGAAGTCATCAAAGCCTAACCCTTTGTTACTGCAGATTTCAATTTTCATGGGCCTAGACTATTGTCCACTTAGGACAATACTGCACTCAGTCCAAGAGAAAGCTCTTTTTAAGAAACTAGCATCCACTTTTATATACAATTCTAATGTACAAGATAGAATAAATAGGGAAATACAATTACTATTGAAACTATAATTAACTAAATAAATAAAAAGAAAAAAACCTACCCCAAAACACATATATTTTACAACGATCAAAGCCCAAATGGAAAAAAGCAAGTCTGACAAACTCTTTTGTAGTCAAATAGCTGTGCAAAGATCTGCGTAATTCCTAGAGTACATTCTGACGTCCTTGTATTGTACTGAGATATGTCAATATGTGTGAGTTAATGACTGAGCCCTTGGTAAGAGGGGTATGTATGCATATATGTATCTCTATGTATGTATAGAAAGTTTTCCTTTTGACGAATTCAGGTTAACATCAGGTGCAAAGAAACTGACCTAAATTTCTGTATCATATCAACAGTAGTCTAAAAATATTTCAGCAAGTAAAAAAAAAATAAACCAACCAAACAAAAAAACCCACAGAACACAAAAAAATCCCACCCAAAAAAACCAACCAGGGGATTGAAGTTTCTATTAATCATGAGGGTTTTCCTTTTTTTTCCCCTCCATTTCTTAATCCATTCACAGATTATCTGTGAAACTTTAATCTTAGAAGTCTTCAAGCTGTGGGAGATTTTTTCCGTTGTGATGTCAGAACTGATCAGATCTGATTGTGACAAAGATCCCACTAAGGAGTTTAGCACTAATTGTTAGAAGATGTCCGTACTTAAAAAAATTAGGCCAGTGATTGTTACCATACTGTTAATTTCATGTATTGTTCAGAGCATGTTTTAATGTGGGAATCAGTTGTACTTTCTTGATGAAAAATGTGTTGAGGAGCTGTAGTTTCTCTTGGTGTTGCAAAGTCTTCTGAGCTGTAAGTGAAACCATTAAGAGTGGGAAGGGTTAATTGTATGGGAAGCCTCGTATTCAAAGACTTCTCATATACAAAATATATGTCATGCTAGAAAATCTTCTATTGTCAATCCAAATAGAACACAAACTAAAATGAGATAATTGGGAAGGTGCCCATAAAGTCAGCCTGAATATATTATCACAAGTATATGTGAGATAATATTTGTTTTAAAAAGATTCTATGGCACTGTAAACTCAGTCTCATTAGAGACTGCATTTAAAAGGCTTATAAAGTTACTCATTAATGTTATCTTGTTGTATCTCCACAGCTTTTTCATTAAAGAAAATTCAGCAGAAAGCATTTTCTCCTGATAGCAGGAACCAATTTGCAATAAATGTTCTGGAAACCACTAGGGAAGCCATTACTGAGGTCTAATAAAAACAGACAAGCGTAACTTGTTCTATATTTTTGTTTCAATCACATACAGATGAGACCCCGCTCTCCACACCAACCGCAAGAGACAGCCTTGACAAACTTTCTCTAACTGGGCATGGGCAACCACTACCTCCGGGTTTTCCATCTCCTTTTCTATTCCCTGATGGATTGTCCTCCATAGAGACCCTTCTGACTAACATCCAGGTAGGCCTTTTTGTAGATCAGCTTAAAAGGATGGAGAGGAGCCAGTTGCAGATTTGTCTGAATTAATAAAACCATTCTAGCTTAATCAGTTCATAAGATTATTTGGATCAACTCATTTACTGAAACTTTCTAGTAATTTAGGTTTTAAAGGAACAACGGCAAACAAATGAATTTAGAAGCTGTCAGATACAGCACATAAAAATACAGATTGTATATTAAACCACAGCAGAAAATTCGATGTAAATTACATTGATGTGTTTAACAACATTTGTCTTCAATGCTCTTTTTATTACAGGCTAATGAAATGTATCTTACTGTTTAACTTAATCTCATTTAATAAACAGAGAAACAGTTCTTTTATAAATAGTTATTTTAAATTGCTGCAGTGCCAAGGTGGAAATGATATGTTAAGCTATAATATAAAAGCATTTACAAAAAGCATTTCTTTTATAAATAAGCTCATTTCACTTAAAGTACTGTCTTCAAAGAATAGACTTCAAAGAGTATTACCAAATTTTGTACAGATTTCCTATTCGGCAGTCACAATGTCTGTTGCGTGTACGGTAGAGCCAGATTCAAATATTATTTGCAGAATACAGTAGTATGTAGCTTAAAGCCAAGTTGTTGGTGTTTCATAATAGAATGAAGAAATTTTTTTTGTTCCCCTTCACAGGGTTTGCCTCTTTCCTCGTCTTGTTTAACACCCAGCTTGTAGCCTGAGGTGTTGGGTGCGCATGCCCTCAGCACCTGGGCAACCACTCTGCCCATTCTTAGCAAAGCATCCTGCTGATGGTTTAAGCCACAAGCCATTTCAGTCTCTCACACTAGTCAGTTGCAAATAGTGGATATTCAAAAATTAACCTTGGAGTTAACTAAAAAAACTATATATTTTGTGCAAAACCTTTCACTAGATAGTTTTAATGATGAGAGTATACAAATTATATATATTTTCCTGACTAAAAGAGAAGAAATGTTATTTGAAAGCGTTTTCACCATGAATAGTTAATATTGCAAAAGGAAGCCTCTGAGCCCCAACCCTCTGGAAGCTAGGAGGTGTGACTAGGAAAGCTTCACTGTGTTCATGCCTTGTTCCTCTAGCTTTCTTTTTTCACTCAGTGTGGGCACTTCTTGGAAACAAGATGTGATCTTCTGGATAGACTGTCAGACTAATTAGTAAGGTCATTTTGATCTCGCATATAAATCTGTAGCTAACTAACTAAATTCAGTTAGGTGGAACATACACCTAGATGCAGTGAGAAAGAGAAGGATCTTCTATATACCTTACCCTTCACCCCTTTCAAAGTAGGCAACACGTTATTTGCATAATTTAAGAATAATGATAGAAAATACTGTTTTTAAGACTGAGGTTTGATACATATTTAATTTCTGTAGGATCATTAGACTGCCTTAACATGATGATTTTTTTGGACACATGAAAGAACGGGAAGAAAGTCATATAGCAACTCTGTATTTGGGACGTTTCTAAAGAATTTATAAGTGGAAATTACTAAAGCAAGTACAGTAAAGTAAACAAACCAAACCAGAATGATTTATGAATCTCCAGGGGAAAAACAATGTCTATTTTTAACATTACATTGAGATAAAAAGAGTGACACTGAGGAGAAGAATGGCATGCTGTGCTTAAAGTGTGGCTCCAGATAGAGTCATTCTATATTAAAACCAAATCTGGAACCTGAGCATGTTTGCTACAATTATCATTATCCAGCCTCCATAACATCTGACCTTCCCTAAAGGAAAATATTTTGGCTTTGTTAATGTCCTGTGTTGCACTGCAATTCCCACTGTCATTGGCAGCATATTGATTTAATATCAGGTTAGAGGATTAGCCATAGCACATACAAGGTGGACATACTGTATTTTGTGTCATCTTTTCCAGCTGATCCACTGGAATAATTAATAGAGTTTCATGCAACTCTGAAATTGCTATTTCTGTTCCAAGGGGCACTGATGATTTTTTAGATGCTGTACCTTTTAGTTTTTATCGTCTCTTTCTGCATTGAATAAAGGGAGATACTGAATGTTTCAGTGTTTTTGCATTAGAGCTGTCATTGGCAGCAACAGCACTTTTGATATGCATCAGTTTGGCTCTAGTGCAGATTTTTTTTCACATTGCATGCCTACTGATGTGCACTGATTTAACTTCTAAAAATGAAACTTAATTTTGTGTAGCTTATAAGTAGTCCCTAGTGGATCTTGACTCCAAAAAGCTAATATTTTTCAGACATAATCAGCAGCAATAGGTAATGTATTACCATTAGCTATGTTAGCAAGTATAAAAAAAGGAAAGGCTGGGGGAGGAGGTGTGGTGCAGAAATTCAATAGAAAATGTGATATGCTTTTAGCAGCTTCGTACTTTGCAGCAATTCTTAATATAAAATTACACACATCAGTGTTACACTCTAGGGTTATATTCCATGTTTATTCATAATGATTGTTTCATATTTAAAGAACACCAAAATATTGTGTTTTGTCAGCCAAGGACAATAATAGTTTAATAGTAATTTATTTTAAACTGCTACTGATAATACAACCAATCAACACATTAAGTGATGCCAACATTGGCATCTTGCTAAATAATCTCTACGCTTTGCACTGAGAGTACATCTTTCAAAGATAAGTCAACAAGAGCAATCAGAGCAGAAAATTAGAATTTGGTATCTTAGAATTAAAATACAGCTAAACTAAAGTTTTAATTGGGGTTATCTAAAAGGGCACTTGATGTAATGATCTCTTTCATTTGTTACTAATTGTTTGTTCCTGATGAAGAAGAAACATGTACATGAATGTAGTTGAATTGAGTAAAGATGGCAGTTGCTTTAGGAGCTTGATTTTATTGTTAATCAGGATGGATTGTAAGAATTTGGGGAGAGGGTGTTTGCAGCTTTAAACTTACTAGGCAATACACTTTTCAATAGGAGGAGATTAAAACATTCTAGAACATAAGCCAGAAGCTGGTATTGATAAACAACTTCTGCTTCAATTTCTTAGTATTTCAAATGTATCAATGTAGAAGAATATGGCAGGGGAAAGGAACAGAATTGAAATTAATATAAACTTCTACAAAATAGATTGTAAAGACTTTCAAATAATTCAGATTATATTTTGCTTTGCATATGTATGTAGAGCGTTATATTTAGCTTTCTTTGTTTTACTTTAGCAGTCATTCAGGTTTGACATTCAACACAAAATACCTCTGTGATTTAGCTATTTTACAATAGCAATCTGTCTTTGAAAGAAAACTGCTAAAACTTTAAACATATTTGTAAGGACATTTATTGTGTTACCATTGTTACCATATTTCCAAACATGGAACACTTGTGTATATCATTTTGGTGACCATCTGTGCCTTGCAATCAGAAAGTGTTGAGATCTTTTAGCTTCTGTAGACTTTATTAGATTGAAGTGTAATAGAGCTGCAAAACTCTGAATAAGACAACACTAGAGGCAACAATTTAGTTAAGAAGGAGGATGAGGAATACTGAAAATAACAGGCTCCAAAATCAGAACTGAAAGAGGAGTTTGAAGGACACAAATTTTAAAGTAGACATTGATACTGGGAAGACAAGTGGGATAAATGTGCAGAGTAACACTCATGAAAAATACTTTTTCTATTTCTCAAGTAAGACTTCTTTTTCCATTCTATTTTTTTTTTGAGATATTAAAATAAACCAAAAAAAACCAAACAACCAAAAAAGCCAAACCCCAAACAAACCAAACAAAAACAACAAAAACCCCACAATCAAAAACAACAACAACAAAAAAACCATGCAGCCCAGAATCCAATTTAGAAAGTGTGCCTGAGGGGTGAGGAAGCTTATTTTGGAGTGGGAGGGGTCATGGTTTCATGTCTGTATTACTAAAGGTCTTGAGTGTGAACCTTGTATCTGTTAGCTTACTGCTTCCCCAGCAGATCCATTGGGGAGTACTCTTCAGTCTCTCTTGTTGGCATTGTTTTGCTTAATATCAGTAATTAAATCTCTGTTGGGTCAAATTATCTCTATGGTTAAGTTATCAGCAGTCTTGCCTAGGATATAGGAGAGTTAGTTTTGTATCCTTGGAGGTTCATATATGCATATCCATGCTTAATTATCTGCTCTATTATGATAGCTTCAGTAGGAGAGATTCATGTGTAGACCTAAGTGCCTGGTGACCAGACTTCTGGAAAATCTAAAAGGACATTTCCACGTTCATTTATTTCAGTTCCATTTCACCTTCCATTTCCATGCCCTGTCTCAGTGTCCTAACTATCTAGTTATTATTATTATTGTTATTGTTACACTGTTAGCTCTGCCAGGATCATCCTATTTCCTTGCAAAAGAAGGAGGAAGTGTGAAGTTGAAATTCACAAGAGAACTTTAGAATAGTCTGAATTATTATTTCCTGATATGCTAACAACTGAATAAAAAAGGTAGAATTTTTCTCACGTCAAGAAATTGAGAAATGATTGTGTTTCGTTCTCTGCTGTGAGATAATTATCCAAGATCAGGTAAAGAACTTTTTAAACAGAGATATTTTCATGCTCTGTGACTCTCCTTTGCTTAGCATCCCAATGTACCTATCGTTCTTGGAAACTCTATGAAATATGAAAATATTTGAAATTAATAATAATTAACAATTATGAGGAGCAAAATGTCAAGACTTTAAAAGACCCTTTCTCCCTTTGCTAATTTCTACTGTCTTGAGTTGGACTAGAGATTAAATTCTGTGTATGATGTGATTCGAGACTGCCAATTCTTTTTCAATTTTCTTGAAAGGAATAGACCTATCCCTATACGTTTCTCACATTAATTATATCGCAGTCAAATGTGAGTTTGCGTTTTCTGGGAAAACTTGACTTGTGGCATTTTACAGATTTCTGTCCATCTGTTAAAATTAATTCCAGTTAAAAATTGTTGTTGATAATTGGGAGGCTTTGATCCTGTGACATAATAATTTTATTCCTGGAATCTCATAGGACTCTCAGGGGAAAAAAACAGTAGCTAGTTATTATGTCAGCTGTTCTAACATTGTTTCAAACATTATCCAACTTTATCTTTGAACAGGGTCTACTAAAGGTTGCTATAGACAATGCCAGAGCTCAAGAGAAACAGGTCCAACTGGAAAAGACAGAGCTGAAGATGGAGCTCTTCAGGGAACGAGAACTGAGGGAAACACTTGAAAAACAGTTGGCCGTGGAGCAGAAGAACAGAGGTATTTTAATTAAGCAGACATAAACAGTTTGCTATTTATTTCCTTAGGAAAAATAATTTTTTATCAAACACCTGTGTTTGATCAAAACTTTAACCCCCTTACATCATGTCGTGTCTCAGCTGACTGCAATGCAAGTTTTGTAACCTGCCTGATTTTCTGTAGGATCTTCACGAGACTTGGAGCAAGGACCTTCTTTTGCTCAATGTTTTTCGTGAATATTGCTTGTTACATCAGTAATAAAAAAAGCGATTATAAATACCATAGGTGCTGTTACAGAATTTTACAGGTTGTGATCTTTACAATAAGGAAAAGCTTCTTAATGCAATTTAAGAATCTGCAAGTTTTTAGGAACTCTTGTCTATGTTCTTATGTTGCATGTTTAGGCATAAGTAATAAATATAAAGATAAAAGTAATATATAAGCCTGTTATAGTGCATAGTAGATAAAATGTGTGTTTGTAGAAGGAAAGTCAAGGTTCTTCTTGATAAAGCAGGAGCATTAGTAGCATTTCTGACATTAACAACAGCCCACTCTAAAGCATATTACTTGTTAAAGATTTTAAATAATTTCATTGATAGTAAAGGTGAGACTGTTTACAGTGATTTACATTAATTGTTTGCATTATGAGCATGTTCCCATCTTTCTTTATGCATTCATTTTTCTGTCTGTGTACGTCTCACCCTTTAATAGTGTCTAATTACTTTGCAAGGGACAGCTAACCTCTGGGACTCGCTGTTTAACTCAGACCATGACAAGTCAGACGTGTATTTTTGCAGAGCTAGATTTACAACTCTCTTCTTGTCCAGTTTAATTTTCTGGGAACCACCCAAATAGAGAATCCCAAGAACAACTGGTTTCACAACCAATGTCATTATACCTTTAACTAACATGCTAGCAGTAAGTACACAATGTAATCCTATTTAATGCCTTGACCCATTCAAAGGTAGGACTATCACATCATTAATTACCCCTTTTTAACTTTTGAGAATACATTTTTTAAGAGAATTGCTATTAACAATTATCACAGCTGTGCAGTGAATCATCCCTTTGTTCACAGCTGGTCCATTCTGCTCAGTACAATTGTACTACTTACACTTCTAAAGTAATTTGGTAAAAGAGCTTGTTTATTCTTTGCATCCTGCTCACAACTGTTCAAATATATATTCTTTTTTAGAGTTATGCAATCACATGCACAGTAGAAAAGGTTGTGGGGGAACCATCTGATCTTACTTGAGTTTTGCCATCTAAAAATTAAGCACGTCATTTACATGAATAGAAGTTCCCTTTCTGGTCGATAAAGAAAGAGATTTGTATATCCTGTTCTCACATAGGTAGGTGACATCAATTGCACTGTGAAGACTTGTTTCTCTTCCCTTTAACTGCAGAGGGAATATAGTTGACTAGACTATACTAGACATATATGTTTTAAGCAGTTAAAATTTAGCAAAATGTGTTTCAATCAAAGTTGTCAGAAAAGAGTATGGGATAGTCCCTTATTTTGCTCAGGGTACTCAAATAATTGACAATTTCAGCATGATGCATTACCTGATTTTGTATATGTATCCCTCTAATGATGATATTGCACTGGGAGAAGAGACCAAAGAGGAATGGATTTGAACAGTTATTGGTGGTATGCAGCAAAGCAGATATAATAAGGATTACTATCTCTGCCAGTAGATACTTCTGTACTAAAGAAAAAAAAGTGATGGATTATTCTTTGAAATTAACAAATCGATGTAAGAGAGAAAAAAATAAGGCCAGATTGTAATTATTGTGAGAATTTATTCTTCAATTAAAGGTAGAAAAATGCATAGGAGCCTTTACCTGTTATTAGTTTTCCAGATAGTAAGTTTCTTAACGAAAGTTTCGCATACCTTTATGGAAGCATGAACAAAATGGGAGAAGTGTACCATATCTCTGAAGCAAAGAGATACCATAAGAAAATACTGAAATATGCTTAAAAGCTACAGCATAGGAACAAAAGCCACTGTTTCACATACAGGTCAAAACCCCTTAGGTGAGTGGGATCTACAGCATTAGGCAACATCTATCTATCTTTTGCTCATCATGTTAACAAAAGTCAAATATCATTTTCTTTAGTGGATGCTTCTGAATATTTTTGCCTTTTTTTGGAACATTAAAGTCACTGCTGCTACTGTATGTTCAATAGAGCTGTGTATTTACTGTACTGTTTCCTTCCTTCTTTGTAAATATTCCAATTAGTGATTCCTAAGGCTGTAGGATGTGTCTCATCAACTGGTGAAAGTAGGATAATATCTCTTCTGTGAGCAGCTACACAGTAAGGGCTTGCTAATTCTGGCTCTGACTGCTGTAGTCACATCTACAATGTGTCAGCCATGATGACATTTTAATTCAGAAATCAACATATGTTTCCTTCTCATTTATTGCAATCACTTTCAAAGTACTTATAATGAAAACATTAAAACCATGCAATGATTCAAAATGTATTTAGTTTAGTCTTTGTATAGATGCTAGATGTTCTTTGATGGTATAAGGTAATTAGCCTGTGAAGTAGTTGGTGTAGTACAAAATGAGAAAGAACTAAAATTCGAAAGTCTTGTATGTAAATTATGTAGTTATTCTAACTACAGGATATGTGCTTATGTTAATTTTGTGCCTGAACAGTTCTGTATAGCAACAAAAAAATATCCAAGATCAACCAAAAGGTGGTTCTTCTTAGCATATAAATTAAATAGTAATAAGACAGTTCCCTTTAAAAGTTTCATTATTTGCATTTTGTGAAATATACCACAGTCACAGTCTACTGTACATGGGGACTATGAACTGGTGGAAGTTTATTTTTATCTTTTCCAGCATTCATCCCTAGGCATGTACCAGAGGTTACTTTGGAGTGAGATAGAGGGCTAGATAAACCTTGGCATGCAAGCCTAGCGTCACCTAGTATCTGGTTTTGGCAGGGATAATTCTTTTAATGTAGGTAGTGAATTCTTTAGTGAATAGTTTAGTAGCTGATTTTTTTAGTTAGTGTCAAAATAACAGACTTTCCAGGAAAGGATTATCCAGGAAGATCTTAGGACAAATAAGCTTTTTACATACACATCCATGAAAACCCTAAATGTACTTACTATGTGAGAAGGATTGGGGTGTGTTGGGGGCGATAGTGCTATGCTCTACAAGTTTACGTGATTCCTTTAGAGTCTAACTTTGGCTTTTATGAAGTAGAAAAATTGGCTCGCATTGTCCTTTTTCATCAGGAACTTAACCTGTGATACCTTCCTTTAGTTAGGGATCCTTAAGTCTTGTGCTTGTAAGTCACATACAAGCTTTTGTGCTTGTAAGTCACTGGTAACAGAAAAGAAAATGGTGATGAAGTTCCATCCTAACCTGCAATCATTTTCCTTACACAGTTTGAACAGAAGGGAAGATAGAAGGAAAACATTTTTTTTCTAGATTAGGGCTTTATATGCTTAATTTTAAAATGCTAATTCCCTTCCTAATATTTTCCCTCACATTTGACAAAGTACTTGACTGGGGGATCCAGAACCATGAAGGATTTGATGTGAGTTCTTCAAGGTTAATTGGCTGATGGGACAGGAGCCGAGAGAAAGCAAGAAAGAGAAAAGCCAAAGATAAAAGGGAAATGTGGAAAAGAAATAAATACAGGGAAGAGACTGGGCAGTAAGAGGTCAGATGGCTTGCAGTAAGCAGAGCTTGGAGGGGAGTTAGAACTCTCAGGGCTTTTCTCCAAGAAATGAGAATCACAGCAGGGTGGGCGCTGACCAGGCACCCAAGGCAGACAGATCCCCTTCTTATGTGAGAGAAGCTGCAGGCAGGCAAGAACTCCATCATTGTGTGTGTATTAACTGTGTGCTATGGGAGATAGAAATGGTGGACTCAATTTCAAAAAACCACCTCACCTTCAGAGACAGAGGCTTATCTACGCCAGATGATTCAAAAGGGACATTTCATTGCTGGTACCAAGGTTTTCTGATTTTAACATTCGTAGATTCTCAGCTGTTCATAAAAAAAAAAAAGCGCTATTGCTTGATATCACAGTTTTCAATATTGTATAGAACAGTATCAATATCATATAGAACAGAAGCTCTTAGAAGATCCGAGAGTGATTCCAGCAAATTTCAAGTAATTTAAATTGGTATTGTGTAATTAATCAGTTTATGTGAACTATTGCAGTTGTAGCATTTCTCAAGACTCTTATTAGGTAATAATGCAGCCAAGTTTCAGATCCAAATCTGAGTACACTGATGTTATTTTCTTTTCCTAGCAATAATTCAGAAAAGACTAAAGAAGGAAAAGAAGGCAAAGAGGAAATTGCAGGAAGCACTTGAATTTGAGACTAAACGACGAGAGCAAGCAGAACAAACACTGAAACAGGCAACTTCAACAGATAGTCTCAGGGTCCTAAATGGTAAGAAGCCAGTTTTTGCCTCAGTGTCATTAACTTTCAATTTAAGTGCCAAAAGAATCTTGTTATATTGAAATTTATAACTTGATAGGAGGGGAAAAAAAAAGAAAATCTCTTTTCTTTCCTTCATTCAAGTGATACCTCTCTCTTTATTGCTTTGTTACTTTATATAGTATGTGCAAATAAACTCACTGGAGAGAATGTTCAAACTAGGACAATTTTATATTATTAGCTTGAGAAGTCAATTTTTTTTTCTTCCTCTTTTTCTCCCCCCTTTATGCTTGAAAAATCTATTGCTCATTAATCTTCCTAGTCTAACAAAAAATTGTCCTGGCCTCCAGTCATTGTTCAGCATTAAAAAAACTGACAAAGGTTGATTGTATTGTAATTCACCATTGGAGTAACAGGTTGTAAAAAGGGCTATAAGAATCAAATGAAATATATGTCAGTCTTACCTTTCTATGTTTCTAGACTCTCTGACCCCAGAGATAGAAGCTGACCGCAGCGGGGGCAGAACAGATGCTGAAAGGACAATACAAGGTATGAATTTGCAAAAGGCTATAAATCTAGATCTTGCTATATGAGTTTTTCCTCAGCTTTAGACTGCTATTCAAGCATGTAGCCTACCATCTGGGCCACATCAAAACAAGTTCAAACAAGGTCAAGTTCATCTTGCTTGTTTATAAGAGAGAATACATTCTGTGCTGATAGATTTTCTTTAAATTAATAGGTCATTTCTGTTTATACAGAGCAATTAAAGAAGAGTAATTAATTTGAAGCAGTATTGGGTTGAATCTCAGACAAGCTGAATGCAGTTTTTGTGAATATGTGCAGTTTGATTTAACAGTGTTTTTAAAGGTATATTTGAAACATCTTGAGCTTGTAACTGTACAAATGGCTAAACCTAATGGGTAACATTGAAGGCATGATGAGAATTTCATAGCTAATAGTCAGTGGCAGTTACTGAAAGGTGTGTTTCAATAAGCTACTCTGAGCATTAACAATAAATAAGCTGTTTATTCCCATCTTGGATTTTTCATTTACCACATCCCGTTATTTACATTTTAATAAAACAAATCTTCTGAGTAAATTTGTACGTGAAATACTAAAGAGAGCCATATTGCTTCCCCCATGAATCTAAATGTATAGATATATTGCAAACATCAAGATATTAGTAAAGAGCAAATTTTAAAGATAGTATTTATATTATAATGTCTATTCTTGTCAACAGGCTAAATGTGCCTACACAAATAGTAAACAATAAAAATAGAAATTGTTTTCAATTGTAAATGAAGACGCATTTTTCACAGGCAAGCCTAAATTGATTAGCTCCAGTAATCACTCTCGATTGCCTTTATTTTGCATTTCGAAGTCAATCATCCTAATGGTATCATTTGACATCTTCTGTGTGATATTTAATCACATTTTCTAACTTCTAAGGAGTTGTTACTGGTGTGCCACAAGGAGGCTGTAACAACAGAATAAAAAAGTCAGGAAGCTTTTAATGGATTGAGCATATAAACAAATACTAAAGAGGCAGTAAATTCCTATGAAAGACAAACACATGAATAGAAACAAAGGCAAGCTATGTCTGCAAAGTCCATAACACAGAAGTTGGAATATGCCAGATTAAACGTTGCCTGGGAAGTGGGTACATGTTAAGAGGTTTGTTATTGCAGAATCTTGCCTTCCTTCCCATAAAATTTATACCTTAATGAAAGCACCATTTGACATAATTAATTTGGTAAGAATTCAGTCATTATGTCATTTTGTTATAATCCAGAGATTTCATTATTTTGTTTGGTGCTAAGACAGACTTCTAATTTCTTGGGAGGCCATGCTGCTACACCAGTCACGGCAGTACTTGTCTTCATTGGAAATATTAACTACTTCATCTTCAGAGAATTCCTGCAAGGAAGTGAAGTTTGGAGTATTCCAATTTAATAGCTGGGAAATAGAGTCACAGACAGATTAAGATGTCATATTGCTTAACTTTCAAGTGTGAAAGACCTGTTTTTTCAGGATAATTTGCATTTTTGGCAAATGTGTTCAGAGTAGTCAAAGCACTGTTCTGTTGACTTCAGTTTTGCTTATGGGCTAAGATAACAAACTAGATATTTATAATATGAGCCACACAATTTTGAAAGTATGTATTCTAAAGGACTTATCCCAAACTGCATAGGAACAACACTTCAGCTTTTGAACAATAATTATGCATTCTTTCCCAGCTGTCCTGCATCTACTGTTACTCATTTCGTGTAATTCCATTTTTGCAATAAATGAAATCAAGGATTTACAGGGGACATTCTCAGAAAGGATGATTTTCCTTGATTCGTATGTCCAACATGGTACACCTTAAAAACAAAATTAAAATCCTCAGATGATTGTTTAATTCAAAACTGGACCGTGATCATATTGCAATGGCAACCTTAATTCTGACATTTCCCATCTCTACTTTGCAGTCTTAACGTATAACTAAAACGGAGCTTTTTTAAGAAAAAGGAAAGAAGAAATAAAGTTTTGATAGTCTAATATATTCAACTTAAGAGTCTTACAATAATTCAGAACTTCTAGATCTACCACAATATGTAAACCTATAACATGAATGTAACTGTAGGAGCTTATTGTCGTTGTAGATCAGCCATTAAATGGTCACAGGCTTCAGAAATAGTTCAAGAAACAGTTAATAGCAGACAAGTCGTGCCAAATGTCAGGACTCTTTGTGCTCACTTCCAATATTGGAAGGAGGAATTCGTTTCACCATAAACTCCCTTTTCTCTGTGTCCCCCTTCCTATGTATCTCTGTGTCTCTGTCCCTGTTCCTCTTAGTTTCTTGTCCGTTGCTAATCTCACTCTTTTCCTTGCTCTACATTACATTGTACTTCTTTTTTCCTAACTTGACACTCTTCTAAACTCAGTTTCATGCCACCCTGATTATTTCTTTAATTACAAGCTCTTTCCCTCTCAGCGATCCCCAGCCCCCTGGCTTTGTCTAACCCTTCCTGTTTCCTCCTTCTCTTGTCCAGTCGTTTCAAGAGCTGCACTGACGTTCCCTGTTACCAGCCTTCCCTGTTGCAAACCACATTTCCCTGTGTAGCCTCTGCTTCCCCTGTCTCCCTATCAAGCTGGCATTCCTTATGTTTTCAGTACACTTCTGTTGCTTCTTGTGTGCCTGCCTGGATATCAGGGAGGGAAGCACTGAGAGCTTTTTGTTCTTATTTCAATATTTAGCATGGCAATTGTTGGCAGGAGTGAGGAGAAAGAATTGCTTGGAAAGAACCGTTTCATTCCTGCAGCACTGGGATAAAGCATGCTCAGTACAGTTGGGGCCCTTTAGCTGCAAAACTCTACAAAAGCTTTCCAATGGATTTTGTTTGGAGCAACAAAGACCATATTCTCACAATTATGCAAAATTTCAATTATGTCCTTACATTTTATCTGTAAATTATATTTTTATACTCTAGTATGCACTATAGAAGAAATATTATTTGCACATATATAATACTATACCATATGTATTATATTCCATAATAAATAATATAATACTGTCTCTTGCACCTTTCAGATTCCGGGGAAAAATATTTACTAGGAAAATACTTATGCCTTTTTTATTCCTCTCAAAAACATATTTGTGTCTCAGTCCCAAAGCATGCCTGGGGTAATAGTCTTTTGATCCACAATCATTTTTCAGTTTGCTGTATTGAGCATGCTATGCAGTTCTATAACTAAGCAAAGGTGGGAAAGCTGCAGTGCTCTGTAGAGAAGTCAAATAATTGAAATACAAAGTGTAATTCAAGCATTTAAGAAAATATTATGCGAGAAGTTCATAATGAAAACTAAAGTTTTTGTCTACTATTTATTATAAATAAATTGATACTTGTCAAGTTGAAGTTATATTTAATGTTGCTATTTTTAAGTATTGCTTTTGAGAGTAAGGAATAGGACTAATTTAAACGTAGAAGATAATTGCATTTGTCAATACGGGGGCTATGTTCTGTTCTATTTTTCATCATGTAGCACTCATTTAGATCACTTTTAGTTCATGTAAAGTCTTTTGTAAAATGGGAGCAATAATAAAAAGAAAATTGAATATGAGACTATAGAAAGAAGCCATATAGGATATTTTAGAGTTGGGTTTGGGTTTTTTAAATACTGAGTAGATGACAGTTTGCTGAAATATCCATAAAATGTTAAGAAATAATAATAATAAATAATTCAAATATGGGTCTCAGATATACTTACATATTTTTTAAGAGGTACAAACAGATACTAACCTATTAGGAACTGGTGTAGACACTGGTTTTAAATGTTTTCTTTGCTTCTGTTTAAAATAATAATAAAGCAGATTATCCTCTTCTCCATACATATTGTAGGTTCACTAGATGCCTATGCCTAGCTCCCAATCCGGTTTCCCAAGACCCCCTCATCCCACACAAAAAGGTACCATAACAAAGATAATGTTTAATTTTTATATGCTGTTTTGTTACCAGACCTCTTACTAAGCACTAGAACAATGACATTAACTGCCGCTTTTACTCTCTTATTTCCACTGTTTTTTTCTTCCTCATCTTACTTAGCATGCATTTGCCTACCCTCATTATTATTTTTTCTTTTCCTCTATAAATGCCATATTCCCAATTTTCTGTTTCCCTCCCAATTCCTGTACATTCATCTTCATTCCATTTAAGCACCCCTCCCTTTACACATTATCTAAGATCATCTAAAAATGTTCTAGTCCTGCACTGTCTTCCCCACTGACCATTCTTTTCTTGTGGTGTCCCTGTCATGTCTTCCCAAATCACTCACAAATTGTTTTGTGCTTTTGTCCCAAAGCTGTCCTGATAAGAACAGGAAGCTTAATCAAATTTTCCTTCTCTCATGCTGCTATTTTGTATGTCTTTTCCATCTCTTTACTATTTATTTGCAATTGCTTCAGCTTGTATTTTTTCTACTTTCTTCCAATAATTTCCAACTTCTACATGCCATCCTTCCAGCTGCTTCTGAAATCAGCTCCATCATTTTCTCCTAGATTATCTCACCTTGCTCATTCCCATGAATTCTCAAGCCTATCTTTTTTCTTCCTCAAATGTCTGTTTGTGTTGAAAGAGACCCTTTGCATTTGGCCTCTCCTCAAAATTTTCCCATCCTGCTGTACTTTCAATCAGTTTTTTCCTTAACTATGCATACTCCTCCAAAACAAATTTTGTTGTCTTTTGCCATCAGTCAAAATTTCGTACCTCAGTTCCTTATTCTTCTGCAAATATTATTTTTTCTTCTAACACATTATTAGCCTTTCTCCAACTATGTCTGCTATATTTCTCTCCCTGGCCATTAGAAAAATTAACTGCTTTCTAAGCCCTTTCCCACTGACTT
The DNA here is from genome assembly GCA_036023395.1 of Myiotriccus ornatus. NCBI lineage: Eukaryota > Metazoa > Chordata > Aves > Passeriformes > Tyrannidae > Myiotriccus > Myiotriccus ornatus. The sequence continues at coordinate 65,450,326 of JAYRBT010000001.1, read as the reverse complement.
CTTGCCTTTATTTTAGATCTCCACCTCTTCTGTAGGCTCATATTAACAATACAGTCAAGTGTAATGCCAAGTGGCTTCAGACTATGTTTTTCTGATGTAAGAAAAGGACCCACTCAGCTACCACACACGCAATATCTTCCAGGGCAATCCAACCTTCTCAAGGCAGGACATAGAGATGTTGACAGATCAGGAATAGTCCCGTATGAGGTTCCTTGAAAGGCTTTGAAGGCTACTGAAGAAGAGTGAGAAAGAAAATACGATTTATCTTTGCCCATACCAAGAACATAGTGTGTGCATTTTGCTGCCTAAGTACTAGGGGAAAGCTGCCCCACAGCTGCACACTGCATTAATAAAAATTGCTTAGATACATCTTCCGTCATTTGCCTGGAAACATAACCTAAATTGTTTTCCGCATTGATTTGAAACTTGTTTAATCTATTTTTCAGCAAGCAAAATCTTGTGTAATAATCTTGGCAAATGATAGTACTTGATTCTTTCTTGCTATATTTGTGTTTGAAAGATAGCTATCTGAAGGACTTCCACATTGAAAAGGAACTTTTGGTGGTTCTGTGAAGCTTGTGCACACATTCCCATTTGTGATGTACAAATCTTGGACAAAAGTGTGTGGAAATATGTGACAGTGTTTTTTATGAGATCAAAAACTTTATTGGAAAAGACCATTATCAAGGCTGTGAAGTCAAGCATTCCAAAATTAGGAAATGTTGGAATTAAGGTTGTCTTCTGCACCTTTGTTCAACTATCTTTGTGTATGTGTCATGATATAATCTTTAATTATGTGATTAGATACTGTATTTTTCACAGTACCCTGTCTCATTCAGTGCAGGGGACAAGGATGTAGTTGAATAAATGGATATCCATCCAATACTTTCTTCATCTTCAGTGCTCAGTGTATGTTCTCATGCTTTGTGTAATACCTGGTTTATATATAATACATCCATCATTAGACGTCACACTTTGTAGAAGAGTTGTGAATGATTATCTCAATTTCTTTCATGCATTAAATCTTAATTTTGGTATTTCCTAACAGCTGAGTATTTTGCTTCACTAATGTCCTAGGTAACCATTTCCTAGGGTATTCTTCTTGATAAGTAAACTACAAAGTCAGAAGTTTCACTGTGAGACAACATCTGAAAGCCATGTGGAATTAAGTCTTTAGATTCACAGTGATAAAGCTAACCAATGAAGTGATAAACTGTAATACCTTATTATGAGCAGTGTGGTCTGAGGAATGACGTTTTGCTATACTTGTTAATATAAATAAGGACAATCTTGGGATACATTTCATACTCTTGGGTACAGAATGTTCCTTTCATTTTTCTTGCAACCTGTATGACTTCTAACAGTGTCTCCATCAAGCTTTCTTATTCTTGATTCTTCCTCATCCCTGGGCTTTGTGTCAGTCCCAAGATCAATTTCCAAATTTTAGAATCTCTTTCTTACCACTTCTTTTCTCTCACCTTTCAATGAGAGTTTCTTTTTATATCCAGTCATAATTCCAGCCTCTAGTTTTGACTTCTTATGCCTAATATGCTTGATAATCAGGATCCAGATGGCTCCAGATACTGACTCATAATGTTCTATCTGTATGCCTCATACTCAGTTACTTGTCAAGATTTTTCCCTCTAAGAGACCTCAGATGACTTTACTTGAATTTCATGCCCTATCTGTGCTCTGTCCCCCCTCTTTCCTTCTATTATCAACCACTGGATTCTGTTCTTGTCTATTAACACAAATCAGTCAGTCCCCCATTTTCAATATCAGTTACTGTCAGCCAACTGTTTTTTACTACGTATTCCGTTTCACAGTGTCTTCCAGTGCCCTGGTTTCTGTGTATCTATCTGTGTGTTTAACCAGTCTCAGTCACTCCCCCAGTCACATTTTCTGTCCTTATTTCCAATTCTAATCGCATCAGACTTCTTGTCCTAATTTCTGTAAATCTTGAGTATTTTTATGAGTTCATGTTTGTAGACTTAGAGAAGTTGGCTGCTAATCATAGATAGGATACATTTTCCAGTGCAAGACTACTCTCAAATTAACTAATGATTTTTTAAAAATAGTTTTCAATATCCTCAAATGACAGGACATATATTTTTTTTCTAGGGACATCAGTTCTCTTCGCAGCACATTTAACTAAAATGTCTTTTCTTTGGTCTTTTCTTCATTTATTTTGCTCATGATATTGAATTTGATGACCAGCATCAAGTCCATTTCCTTTATCCATTATCCTTCTGTAGACTCCCTTCAATAATTGCATCTTTCTGACTGAGCTTCTATCTCCTATCTTTGCATTTCTGTCTGTTCCTTTCCATGTTCCCCTTAATCAAAAGCAATTCCATTTGCACCTATAGCTGCCTAAAGATGACCTCATCCATCTGTATAATGCCATGTAAACTGATTGCCTTATATTCTCCAAAGTATTAATTGATTAAACCCAAGAAAAGCACCTGATTCTTTATACATTTTACCGAGATTTTTCTTGCCTTTTTTACTCATTAAAAGTCTTAGAACTGCTAAATATCTCTCTCTATATATATCAACTTGTAAATTCTTCATTTTTATTCAATTGACACTTGCTCATAAGTTATTCCATTTTTATCACTGCTTAGTAAGTCCTATGGATTTGTCGTTATTCATTTATTATTTGCATGAGACTTCTATCAGAAAGGTGCTTGGGTTTAGTATAGAGCTAAGATTCTCAAATGCATGTATTGGGTTGTTTGCAGAATGAAAATACATTTTCTTTCACATATGACATTCCTTCTTCTCTGTCAGCCCATTTCAACAGTTTTTAGCTTCCCCTGTACTGTTGTTTTCTCATTTTCCTTCACCTCCATCTTACCTCCCTCCCTGCAAAATACTACTTCTGAATATCCCAAATATTTCTTAATATGCCACTTCCTTGACCTGCAAGGCACTGTGTGTGTGTATGATCCAGAGCCATGTGGCTGCTGGTTGACCAGGTGGCTGACTAGGAGGTACATGCATTCTGAGGGATCAGTGACAAGCCAGGAGATATGCATTTTCTGCTGGACATCTTGTTGCTGCCTCTTGGCAGCTGGGCAAATCAAACAGTACATGATGCTTCTCAGCAGCTGATGGGCCAAACAAATGGTTTTTCAAGCTGCAAGAGACCCACGGCCCACCTGTTGTGCGGGCCTGCTATAAAGGTTGAACATTTCAGCAGGGAAAAGAAGTCAGGAGCTGGAAACAAAGCTGTCAGAAGCCTGGAAGGCAAAGGGATTTTTTTTTCTAGATATGTTGAATAACTGCCCAAGGAAACATCTGCTACTTAGCTAGGCTGTTTATGGAAACAAACAGATGACTATTCTAGACCCACAGAAATATAAAAAGGTTCTGTGAAGCAGCAATGACAAAACATGGACTGACTTTCTTCGAGATGAGAACTTCTGTGATTTTTAGGCCACTTAGCATGTTATTCCATTTGACCAGATTTAAAAACAAAAACCAAAATCAAAACAAAAGAACCTAATAATTTCCATTTGTCAACAAAAGTAATTTTTCAGCTTAGGAGTAAAGTAACAGTAAGGAGGTCTGCCTGTGTGAAATATCATGGCTTGTGATAATGTGACTTCCAGCAATCTGACATATAGATTTTGCATTTTTCTTTTTACATGTCTGATTATCAGGTTTCTTAAGTTTTCCATTCTTAAGGTTTCTAAAGGTCAGTAAGACAAATGGTTTCAGTTTCTACAGTTTTTTTCAGACATAAGACAAGACTGTCTCTGTAATGTGACTACTCTCCTAAGGGTTATTCTAGCACCTCTGGTAAGAGCAGTGATTGGAGCTACCAGAAGTATGTGGAAAAGACAACAGAATGGAGCAAAGCCATTTTAGTGACCCACTGGGGAGTGATATCTGCTGTTTTGTTATTGATCCTTCTCTGCATGTCAGAATTTGTCAGACAAATTGATGTAGTGGTGAAAACGTATGCACATGCACTGTTCAGCTTTGGAAGATGAAGGGTAGTGTGTTTTCTGCATTACTCTTTTGTCTTTCTTATGCTCAAAAAAAAAAAAAATTATCTTCAGACTGAGTAGTGGTCTTAGGGGGGAGAAACTGTTAGAAGTTTAGTGTCTTACCCTCCATGACATTTAGTGGAGCTGCTTTACTAACTCCCTTTGATCACCTGATTCTATTTTTTTTTGTTTAGTCTTAATATTTGCTGGTTAAATACTGTTCCTATTTGCAATAACACATAGCACTTCATTTTCCTTCTGATTAGTGCCTTAAACTTCAGCTGCTTTTTGACTGCAATGTGTAACACCTTGTATTAATGTCAGGGTCATGCACTTATTATTCATGTGTACAGTGCTATGCACTTCAATGAAATTATATACATAATAATAAATAACAACATTAATCTGTGTGCACCACTTTGAATTTCATTACTGTTGCAGAAGATATATCTCTGAAAATAGGTTCTCTAATTTTTATACATTTTTGAAAGAGCTTGGCTTTCTCTCTGTACACTAATTTGAATATTTTATTTTATTTCTGCTAACAAGAATAAGCCTTACTAGTTCTACCAGCTCACAAGTTTCAAAGACACTTGTTTTACTGATTATTTGGCTTGGCAGACTATCCAGTATAGTTCGTCTTTTAAACCTGGATTCTATAGTAGACATTTATAACATCTCTTGCTAGTTTCTCTGTCTTCTACTGTTGAAATTGGAATACTCAGTGAGGAAACAGATGTTAAAGATTTATTTTGCTTCATATTTCATTATATATATATAAGTACTGAACTTGTCGTACAATGCACGGAAACCAAATAGCAATAAGTAGGTTCCCTATCCCCCTGCACTTTGGCAGGTTTTCAACCCAAGCTAATCAATTAAAGACAGCATTGATTAACTTAAACAGAAGGTGGTATTGATTGCAGGCAGTAACCTATAAATAGACAACTGTTTCATTTTGTTCATAGGTCATTGTTAGCTACACCTTTAATCTTCAAGGTCCGTAATCCTGTTATCTACCACCCAAAAAGCAAAGGAAGGGCATAGAGTTAATATACAGTTATAGTTACATATATGTAGCAACATACTCTTATAGAGTCCTCTCATTCAACACGTATACTCTTACACAAAATTCTTCACATTTTATCTGGAATTGCTATCTATTGCAATTTACGTCTCATTTTATAGCTGCATATACATATATGAAGCTGCTGGAAATCAAATATGTTCCTGCCTTTTCTACTGAGATAAATGATTAATCAATCAGACCTTCTTCCAGCATGCTACTTTAGTTCACTTCTAAAGGAACTATGTGTAAAATTAATGACTAAGCATGAACAGAGTCAAGTGGGAAAATTCAGGACAATAAGAATATTAAAAAAACCCACATTGCACTCCAAAGAGGCTACTAAGGCTTTATGTAGAATAGTTTTAACTTTCATTTTTATTCAACCTACATGTTCATATTATTCAAAGAGGAAAGGATAGGATGGATGCATTCTTACCGAATAGACTTCTTGCTACCTAAGAAGGATGTGCACTACAAGCAACCATCCTACATATTTTTTTTTCCTTAAGTACTCTGTTCCATCTGTCTTCTCCCTCAGAAGATAGCTGAAACCTGAACAGGCAGGTAAAACACACATTTCTGGCATAGTCCCTCATCACCTAAAAAGCTTTTTCCCTTCCAGAGAAAGAACCAAAAGGCTTGATTTTTTTTTAAACCAGAATGAAAAATTGATTAAAAACTATCATTTCGGTGAAATGGTGCTTCTGTAGCCTGTCATGAAAAAGATATAAATAAAGTGTGTTTCTGGTTCATTCACAGCTGAGCTATAATCCTGGACTTGGTTGAGGAGCTAGATCTTCTGGCTTTAAGCTGTTTATCAGTGTTTGCTTCTGGAGTGTGTAGAGAACTGTCCCTTTTTCTCTTTCTTTTTTTTCCCCTCAGCCACATTTACTGTGTCTTAGGCAAGTGCTGGAAAGTGGCATCATGTCGTGCTAAGAGGTGTCAAAAAGAAGACTGTTTCTTGGCATTTTTAAACTTCTATAAAGATTAAAACATTCCTGATGTTTGTTTATCGTACCCATGTAAAGGAATTTTGTCTGTCAATATTAGTGTTCCATTCTTCTATTAAATCATAAGACATCACCATCAACAGATGTCAAAATATTTAATGGTTTGAGGTTCTTCTAATAGATGCACTTCCCTTGTGACTTGTTGTGTGAAGCATTAGGGAGACAACTCTTACACCAAAATAATAATTTTCAGTTCTGCTAAAACTACTATGCTTTGGAGAACTACTCATGAAAACTAGTGGCAGGTAAGTTACTTTATCCATTTAGCACTCATAGGAGGAAATCTGTTATAGACAGGGAGATCCATGTCTTCTCCCTGAGAGGTGTTACAGCTTGGGTAGGTAAAAAGAAGCATCAAATCCAGATTAAATTTCAAGTCTTGAATTTCAAGTTCAATCAGACTTCAACCATTAAATATGAACTGTGGCCATCCTGTTCAGTGGCTCTTTTTGACTATCAGCAACCACATGCATCAACGAAGAGAAAATTTCTAAGCAAGCCACGTGAGCTATTCAACCAAGTGAGGTCATAATCAATTTCCTATCTCTTCCCTGCATATCAGAAACTCTGAAACAAGGTCTTTAGAGGGAAGTTAAGATATTTTAACATTAATTCTTACACTTTTTAAAAAGTGATTTGGTTGTTCACAAGTAGGTGAACAGGGCCATTTGAGATGCTCTAGTGCATCTGAGACATCTGCCTGGGGTTAATCATGCCTCCAGAAGATCCAGGCCTTTCTGGAGCAGCAGCTGGAAGGCTTGCAGGATATGAAAGGCTGACTCAAACTATACCACATGTTGAATCAATCCGTTTTTGCTCATTTAGAACACATTTGAACATACTACATTCTGTACTTGAGTTATATTAAATGGAAATCTATAGCTTATTATATATACTGAATAAAAGTGTATTTATTGCTATATTAATTCTAAAGGGAAGGTCTATGCCACTCTTCTACCACTTTTACTCACAGACATTCATGAGGCAATTTCTCTAGATCTTGTTCTCCTTTTATCTGTGGACTAGCTTATATTTTACGTAGCTTTTGACTGAGATAGGAAAAAGTAAGATATGGAGAAAAAGTAGGGGTTTTTGTTTGTGTTTTTTTAATTATTTTTAAAGAAACCCAAACTCACTGACTTTCAAAAAGATCTCATGATATTTACCATGTGTGACTCAGTAGCAGCCCTTGGGCCAAACAGAGACATGGTCCTGGATATGCCAGCCCAGAACTTTGTTAATATGTCTTAGCATATTCTAGTACTTTCTCTGTTGTTTGAAACATCTTTACTTCTATCTGTACGCTCTATATTAAAATCTTTTCTTAACTGCCTCTCTTTTTTTAAGTTAGAACAAATAATTCAGTTTTGCAATGAAACTTGAAAGAGTCATCATATAAACAAATAGCTAAACAAGCAAATCTGGACTTTTGCAGACATTCAACAGAATTTATTTAGTAAGATTGTGTAATTATTTTCAATTGTCAGTATAAATATGTATATCAAAACAGAAAACAAAATCAGGCATCAAGTTGAAGGAAAGCATGTTTGTGCTTAATAGGTCTGAGAAGCTGTTTAAGGACAGATTATTCATGAGAAAGCACTAATTTTGTAAATCTACAAAAATTAGCTAGTCCAAAATTAGTTTCTTAAATTGTGGTTATTTATTTTCAGAGGATACTTAATCTATTATAATGTTTCTGCATGGATGTAAGTTTTAGTAAATAGATATGTATTTATTTATTTATTTATTTATTTATGTTACTGATTCCAGTTTGCAGCCTTGTGGTCTGTCTCAGATCAATTGTTTTGAGCTGTGCCAGGAATAACTCGAAAGCTAGTAGAAATTATATCATTGTAATATCTGAACAACTTTGCAATCTTTAATAGATTTAATCTTCACATCAGGAAATACTCCTGAGATGCAAAACAAAGCAATTGTCTTTGCATCATAGAGGGGCTATGAACACTGATCATGGATATATTGGAATCCATCTTTGGTAGATCAGAGACTGAACCTAAATATTGTAAGAGCTAGAATTTTTATTCTGCCCTTCGTGTTTTGCCCTCCCTTTTATATGTTCCATTATGCTTTCTCATTGAACAGACATATGGAAAACTAGATGGAATTTACCAAATTGAATATTGGATTTATGTACCCAAACTCCATGCTAACAGAATACATGTAGCACATCATCTGTGCTTGCTCTGCACTTGCTCAAACTGATGGCAAACCTCTGAATATCAGGGTAATGACAAAGTGCACCTGGTCTAAGTCTTCTCAAGTCTTTAGACAAAGCTTTGAAAATACAAAAACATATGCTGCTTAGCATTATTTGATTAATACTTGATTTGATATGATTACCTCTCATATGACCCTATGTGTTCAGCTTTTGTAAAAAAGACCTGGAGTAAACTCTGGATTCTGGTACTGCTGTATAAATATACCCAGTTTGGTTAAAAGACCTTGCATAAAGACCTTTTAAAAGGTTTGAAGTTACAGTAATAGTGAATGGATTATTTAATTTATGTAGGTTCTGCCAGCTTCCTAACACCAAAGTTCCACTGATTTTTTTTCTTCTTCAGCTTCCTGCTGTACACACAGGCTCAATACCTGCTATACTTTTTTACTCGTAGAATTGAAGATACACCAGTATGAGCTTTCTGTTCTTCAGGCGCTGAAAGCATGCATGCATTACTACACACTGTCCCTTCGATGTTTCAGTCAAAGAACACAAATAAGATGTAACATTTGATTAAACCTGATCCATCAAGTGCACATCTGTCCCCAAGTATGCTATGGCAACAACAATATTTTACGTGAAAGAGCATTCAGTGTGTTTCTAAGAGGTGAATCGATCTCATGCCAGCAATGAGGCAATAGCATTCTTTAAATCTTTTGATATGATCATCCCTAATTACGTCCCCTACAGTAGAATGGAAATTACTGTCCCATTCATGACCAGGTAAACAAAAATTATTAAAGAAATATAACCAAGTGATGTCATTTCCCTTAAAACTTTACACAAATACTATTTGAGGTGATATGATGACTATGATATGTTGGCGACTAGGCTGGTAAATGACTTCAATTTATGTGGGAAGGTATATGGGTCCATGAGCCTGTATTCTGATCACATTACGGATTCAGGTATCATTCCTGATCTCAGATCTTGCTGTCAGACTCACCTACAAATCTAGACTTCAGACCAGAAGGACTGTAGTGAGTTTGTCTTGTAAACATTGCAGGAAGATCTTCTTAACTGTGTAGAACAATAGGGAAAAAACCTGTGAGGATGTTTATTTGAAAACATCGCTCCAGGTTGAAGCATTTTGATGAGGAGTGATGCACAAGGTGAAGGGTAAGGCAAAAACTTTCAAGTACTGTGAACCTACTTGTTAAAAGGGAAGAGCTACTGAAGGAATTAAAAAGAGTGACAATTCAAAGAAGCAGACTAGGAAAATATTTTTGCCATACAAATTTGTTTATACAACTGAGACAGAAACTTTAGTATGTAAGATATGAGGAGAAACAACATTTGAATTTATAGCTAGAAAGAGGGATAGGAAAATAAAGGTCAGGGTCTTTTTATGAGAATAAATTTAGACACAGTTGTAACGAAGAGTCAGAAGTTACAAACAAACAGGATACCTTGATTTGGAACTTTACCAACAGACAAGATTAAAAGAGTGGTTCATGGTGATTAAGAGAAGTAGTAGTGGGGAAGATGAGGAAGAATCTGAAGAGGTGAATGAATGATTAACAGTTCTGTTTTCTCAAACTAAGATTGTCAGAGTAGTGACACACTCACACAGAGGATCAGAAAAGCAGACTGAGGTTTTATGTCAGACAGAAGGGAACAGACCTGGAGTACAAAGGGCCGTGTCAATTGTCAACTTAGATATGATGACTAAATTTAAGTTTGTAGGTTAGACTACTCAGATATGAAGTATGGAGAGAGAGACAATGGGAAGAAAATAGCAGACCTAAGAAATTAAAATGGAAAATTGAGGAAGAAGACAAAAATGTCAAACTGAGAAAGGAGTTAGCCATGTGGAGGGAGAATAAGAAGATTCTTACAAAGGGAGAACAATATTTGAATACCAAAAACCTTTTAGGAAAGGCTAGTCTAGAAAAATCTAGCAGGTAGGGTATGAGGTGCTAGTTCTAATATTTGTTTAGAAAGAAATCTTTAAAGACAGACACATTTAATAAAAGTTTGCAAAAAAGAGCTAGCAATAGAATTGATGGTCAAGGAAGAAGGTAATTTCCAGCCTTTTGCAAGGATTATGCTCATTCATCCATGTATTTGACTGACACATTCTTAGCAAATTAGCATTCTTAGCAAATTATATCCACATTCTTAGCAAATTATATACATATTTTAAAGAATAACTATTCAAAGAATGGGAAAGTTTCATAGATTTTAACTTTTTCCTCTTATCAATAATGTCACTAAAGACAAGATTCTTTTTATAGTGAATTATTACAGTGTGAGTTCTAGAAATTTTATTGGGTAATTTTGCTACACCTCTGTGGCAATTGCACTTAAGGGTTTTGTTAATTGTAGTAATCAACTGTCAAAAAATGTCAAGGCATGGCCACATTTAAAGAGAAAAATCTCATTTTCTGTTAGATGCTATAGATTTGCCATCTAATTGAAATAAGAAATAAATTAAATCAAGTTCTTGCACTTTAATGTCTGTTTCCAGATGAAAGGTATGTACACAACAAAACTTTCAAAGGGAGGTGCCTTTAATTGAAACTTGGTAAGCAGCTGGAGGGTGTATCACCTGCAGAGGGGGAAAAAAGTTTAATATTTTAAGGGGGCCGCGTAATCTCCCATTACCTTTAATTCTGCAAGAAAGTAAGAAATAAAGAATGTAAGCGAGCAGATTTTCATAACAGACTTCTAGCAGCCTGTTTTGTGAAGAGTGCCAGCTATGATTTTTACTGCTTCTAGAAAATCTGTTTTGTACTGGTGTAAATGTAAAGGAGATCAACTGAAAATCCACCTCTCTATACTTTGTCAAATGCATGTATGCATATTCACATTAAGGAAAAAGAAAATTTTGTTACCAGATTTGGAAAGGATATCGTAAACTCTTTTGCTAAAGCAATCTTTTACTATAGTAGCTTAAGCTGAGAATAAACGCGTTATACCTTGTGTATTACATATAATAAAATATGATTTAAATGAACAATATTGAAATAAAAGTTTCAATTTAGGAACTTGAGTGTTGTGAAAAACCTAGTCAGTTATATATTTATGGCTTCATCTTTTCACAGGAAGAAGCCTAGGGATCCCTCATGCTTTATGCCAGTGCAGTAGGTTTTAGATAACAGAATCAGGTCCATAGTTCGATTTCTTTAAAACCTACAATAAAAATTAAAAATAAATACCCCCACCATACAAACTACAAAAGTGAAAAAAATGCTGTATCTTGCATTTTCCTACCTCCTGTGGCTAGGGACAGAATGCAGACATGCCACAATAATGTTTTTTATTTCTACTGTTCAAACCATATTAATGAGAACATCATTTTGGAGAACTAATTATTTCTATTTGTCTTGTGTCACACTTTCTAATTCCCCTATATTAGCACAGCCAAAGCAAATTAATTGCTTTTCCAGCAGTTGAACCTTGTCCAAGAATGAGCTCACATTCCCTTCCAGTTTTGCAGTTTCTAGGAGTGCATTGTGTCAAAAATTTCTCTTGATACTAAACATAGCCCAGAGAATATCTTTACAGATTTCTGTTGCTGCTCACTTGATGAAATTTATAAGTTTAAGTGACCCACTAGGAAAGATAAAGTTCTTAGCTGCAAGATTATACATCAAAACAGTTAAAGTGAAATTAAAATTAAATGAATGAATCTCACTGAAGCAAAAAAAGCAGTAATTAATGGTTCCCTTAATTGTCTTCATAAAATATTTGCATGGGTCTAATTTGCATAATTTGCATGTATTAATTAATCTTTCAAAGGAATTTTGTGCTGAGAGAAGCCAAAAAATCTCTTTGTTTTATTTAACATCTAATGAAATATTTATCTTCGTTAATGAACTTCTCATCTTCATTAAAATAAAAATTGCACAAGTTTGTATGTTTTAAATGTTTTTATAATTGAAGTATACAAAAAAATCTCTTCAGACCTACAGTATCTGAAAAACAAATACATTATTGCACATTCTGTGTCATCTTGACTACAGCAACATTTAAAATTGGAGAAACGCTATTCACTCTACCAAAAGTTTTCAAGGGTTTTTAAATTATTTCAATTTCATCTTAATTGATGATAATTATTTTTTTAAATTTTGCAAGTAGGGATGACAAGGTAAACATTTTGGTATTTTATTACTGTCAACCTGTGAGACATAACATCTTTTATAGAACAGATATGCATATTAAAAGAAACTAGCATCATAAGATGGAATTAACATATTGGTGCAGTTTGTACATGATGTGAGATTTTTTTCCTCCGGAAGACTAACAGTTGGAAAAAAACCCCACCAGTTTGTGACTTACTGCCTGACATTTAATGATTGAACCTGGAGTAAGACTGATGACAGCAACAGTTGCAAAGGACAGTAGTGGCAGAAGACCTAGTTAAATGACAGGTTGCTGTAATCAGCAACTTTGAGACAGTATCCAAAATGCCAGACATCCAGAAAGAGAATAAGCAGTGCAAAAAAATCAATATTGAAGTTTTGTGCAAAATTTGAATACAGAAGTGCAAGGAGATTAAAAGAAATTAATTACTTTGCAGAGAGCTATTTCTGTAAGAAGAATAGGTATAAGAGGACGATGATTAGATGTTTTGGGACAAAGGTGAAGACTATTACTTAAAAAAAGGACCACCTAGAATCTCAGGGTAATCTGTCATCTACTTAGTATTGCTGGGAATAGTGTCTATGGACAAAGAAGAGCAAAGTATGTTTAAAATAAAATAGTGTCAATATGGAATGTTAACACTGTGCTTAGTCAGACTGGTGAAATGGAGTTTCATTTTCTTCAAGGATGAGTATAATATTATTGGAATAAGGAAAGTATACTTGAAATGAAAAATGATTCGGGATTTAGAATGCAAGAAATTATATTTGCAAAATGAAACAGCATGATGGGATTTTTACTCATTTTCAGTATGCCTGCATTTGCTTAAATTCTTGAACAAGAAGTTTATAAACATATTAATGGGTTTGTATTCATTTTAGACATGCAGTACCTTGGAAAGCCAGCTCTGCAGAAACCGAAAAGTAGCACTTAAAGAGTGCTTTAAGATACAGCACTCATTGTATAAAGAATTTAAGAAATGGGATGTTTAAGCTATCAAGATTTTATACAGTCATATATTCTTTACTGCATTATCCTATAATTTGTTCAGCTGATAAGATATAGTGAGACTTTGCTGATACCAAAATGGCAGTATAGATATTGTTCAGTGTTATGAAGGTGTGGAATAGCTGCTGAGGCAATGTAATTATCTATAAAATACCCAAACAATGTCAGTGGGAGGGATATGTTCCACTTCACACATTTGTGGGGTAGATGTCTTTATCTGAGCTATTTGGCTGGACTCCTATTAAAGTCAATGAGGAGTAATAGACACATCTTTCCCTTTGAAGAAAATGAATCATAACTTCCAAGTTTCTTCATTGATTATAAAGGGAGTCTACAAAACCATCTCAAACGCAGCTACAGTGCAGGTGTCTGAAGTTAATGTGATGAATATCATCTGTTGTGTATTTTCCTTTTCGCTTGCCTCAGAATTCCAACATCACTTGTGACAGTAAACACACTACGAGCAGCTGCGTTTCAGTCACTTCTTGTAACTACTGGTGTTGGAAATGAGTAATTGTGCATCAGTTCTGGAAAAATATCCAAGCCTGGCAATTCCTTTTCTATTTCATATAATTCTGTACAGTTCTGAAAGTTGCATAAAGCATGACCCTCAAATGTAGAATGAAGAACTTAAATTTTGCATTAGTACTGAAACTTTGCAGCATTTCTTTCAATTGGATGCTACCGTGAGATGTAACAAGCCTAAAGAAGCATTCTAAAAATTCTGAAATAAGAATAAAAGCAGACATAAATTGAGAAGAAGAGATAGATCAAGTATCACAGAACTCTAGAAGGGAAAATAGTATCATATTACTGATACAGTTGCATTATATTATTGTAACTGTATTACTATGCCATTACTGATTCCTAATATTCAACTAGTAAATGTTTCACCTTTTAAATGTAGTTATGCTTGAAAATAAGACATGGGCTGGAATTAACCTGATGAAGCATAGAAGTCTTCGATATTAGACAACTTCATCTGTGCTTGTCACCCTTGACTCTCAGGGGAGGGAGCGGAAAGAAATGTCTACATACAGCTCATCCCATGTCCTCTGTCAATGGAAAGATCATAACTAGAGTACCTCCGTGTAGACTACTACAAACAAATTTAGTAAACTCGGTCACATTCCAGAAAAGCTGAATTCAGTTCTGGTTGTTGTTTGGTTGTTTTGGGGTTTTGTTTTGTTTGTTTGTTTTTGTTTGTTTGTTTGTTTGGAGTTTTGGGGTTTTTTAAATTTTATTTTGGTGTGTTTCCCATACAATAAATCCATTTCATAGCAGGAATTGTGGTTATAGTCTAATAGCAAAGGACTGATGTAGCCTGTGTTAAAGTCACAGGAAATATATTCTAAGGAGTCACTGTCTTTGCTCATTTTACATTTTTCAACAAAGAATCAAGTGGATAATATCAATTTCACAATTAAGATGATAGCATTTGTTGGAGTTGCTTATATGCTTTAGGTCTGAAGTTTTGCTCTTGAGTGATGTGGCAAAGGAATGGCTCATTTTGCACTCTTCAGTGCATTTCAACCAATGCCTTAAGCCAAAACCAAATTTTTATGCATAAAGAAAGAGATAATATCTACTGATTTCTTGATGGCAGCACCGAAGCTTTGGTATCTCACAAGGGTGTTGTGAAACTTAATTAATATTTGTAAAGTATTCTGGATCTTGAATGAAAGGCAAAGTAGAAGTTCAGTTATGTTATTAACTTCTTCTTTTATATTTTCTTTGGTGATGCATCAGACTCCCGGGCATTCAAAAGTGGCAAAGAGAGGTGATGCAAGATACTGCAATTTACAACTATTATCAACTCATTATAGTTAGTTTCAAATCTTGTACAGGGGAATAGAAGGGAAAATATTTAATGAGATTTAGCAAACAAATACTTGATAGGCTAAATTTTGTGTAAAGGTAGCTAGCCTGAATTTTCATATGAAAAAACTTAATAGCCTGACTTACCTCAATTATTCTTTGTTAGATCAAAAGTCGGATATTAATGAGTGACAGAATTGTAGTGTACTAGGGGACAGTCCCTGTTTTACAATCTTAAACTAACTGAGGGGTCAGAAATGCTGTTAAGGAGAATGTGAGTTCAGCATTCATTTAAAATATTCAAGAGGCAAGCAAGCAGTTAGACTTGAAATGTAAATAAAATTTGGTGAGATTTTATCAGGCAGGCAGCACTTCATGCAGTGTTAAGAGTTAAGAAGGGAATCATCTTCCCAAAATATCACTCCAACGTAATCATTCTATTTTGTCAGTTGAAGCAGTAAAAAAAAAAAAGGGAAAAAAAGGATACACTTACCATCAATAAAGCTATATTAACTATTGAAGGATCTGATGTTTTAATATAAAAATGGCCAGAGATTTTAGGTTTGTCCTTTCTCTCTTTGTCAGTAAGATGAAAAAAAAAGGCGTTTTTGCATCCTTCCGAAATAGGAAATATTTATAATACTTTATTTAAAGATAAACAAATTTTTAATATGTGTCTAATATTCATATAAGTTAATCATTGTAAACCAGCAAAGCAAGCAATTACTATGCGAAATCTCTATTCTAATTCTAAAAATAGTATTTTCTAGTGGTGGTTATTTTTATATTGATATGATTAACATAAAACAATTCCGCCTTCATGTAATTCAAGCATGGCTTTCCCATGGATTTGATGTGGAACTTGACCCATCTCTATTAGTATCTCAAGTTCCTATGACAGAAAAAAAGCTAAGAAAAGTAAGTATTAAGGAAGTGAAACTAAAATTAATACATTTGGAAGGAATACTTAGAGTGCATCACGTTCTATCTAAGCTAAAATTTGCTGTCAGCACAGATCTATATTAAGTATTCTTCCAGTGAACTGCCAGCTGGCTTGTAAAGAGGAAAATCTATTCTGTAGAATAGACTGCTAGCTCTAAAAAGATGTCTTTAGCTTTTGCTCATCGTAGGGTCCTGTAACACCTGAAGGACATCCTGGGAGACAGCAGCATATATAATGATAATTTGTTGTCATTTTGTTTTTCCTAGTTGAGAAACACAAAGTGTGTATCAGTAATGCTAAAAACATTTTTTCTATTATATTCTTGTCAGCCTTATTTTTTAAAAGTGATCCAGCTTCTAATAGGTTAGGAAAAGCAGCAATAGCATAATAGTGTGTTTTGTCGTGGATGTTAGAAAGGATGGATCACAATGTGCTACAGCTGGCCTTGGAAAGAAAGTGTTATGAAGTCAGGACCAAAAAATTTACAGTGCTGGTTTATGTGCATGAAATTAGAATAGATATTGTTGAAAATATACAATGCTGTATTAGATAATTCAAGTTTTGACTTGTTTATTTTGTCTCTGTGTTGATTCTGCAGATTTTGCCTGTGACAAACTGTCGGTGCAACCCTTGCATTAAAAGACATGTATTTTTCATTATATTGTTTCGTGCTGCAATATGCTGGCTACAACTCCTTTCAAGTAATCAAGCTATATTGAACACAAACATAAAATAAAAAGCAGCAATAATTTGTTCTCATTTTTAGTTTTATGTTTTGACTCAAAGGTATACACTCTAAGCCATTGATGAATTGAACATAAAATACTGCAGTTGGATCAGACTCCTTGTCTTCTCTGGAAATACTGGAAGCATCATAAAAATGGTATCACTGACTGGAGGATCAGTTCCATTTTCAACCTTGCCATCAAATTTGTTATGACAATCACAGTCACTATCTCTGCAGTTACTATGCCATCCAATGCAATCTGGTTCCCAATGCTAAAATACTGAAAGGCTAAAACACTATTAAAACATACAAATATCAGTTCTCTTCCAGTTCCAAATAGGCAATAGTTCCAGAGTTTGATCTTAAACATTCAGTGCACAGAAGAATCCTCATTGTATAAGGTTTCCCTCTTGTTTTTTTCATATTCTTGCAAAACCTTTGACTTTCGTAGATTTTCCAGCTAAAATTACCTTTATAGCCAAGTCTATATTACCAGGCCAGATATTCAATACTCAGTTCTTGCCTCTCTTTCTACTAAAATCTACTAAATTCTACTTAGTACTAGATGGGCTTTAAAATCTACATTTGCAGGCTTTCATGTCACAAATATTATCTTAAAGACCATTTAAATACATCCATCATCTTAGAAGACTACACCAGAGCTGAGTTCCTACAATAAAGCTGGTTTGTGTCTCTTACTATTATTTAAGGTATATACAAGGAATAATCATTTGCTTTTCTATGATAAGCAAATCAATTAATTTTATTTCCATGTTGTCAAATCAATTCTTTATGTTATACTAGTAACCTGTTCTGAAATTATTCCAGACTAAGCTCACCTTGAGCGTGGGTAACCAACATCTTAAACACTGTTCCGGGGGATGTCCTGCAAGTGACTTGTACTATGCCATTAATGTGTTGCTATTGAAAAGTAACAGCGTAAATAGAAAGCTGAGACAGAGGACAGGGTCTGGGGGTGGAGGATGGCGGGGGGGAAAAGCAACCAGGAAATAACGTTTTTCATTTCCTCTGTCTTGAGAAAATCAGACTTTGAGGCAAGAAAATTTCGCACTTCACATATTTTGCACAGGTCATTGCTTCTGACTCCAAGGTAGTCACTTGATCCCAAAGTCACTGGGCAAGACTGCTCTGTGGTTTAATTTAGTTTGCCATTTTCTTTTCTCCTGCTTACTATTTGATGATGGACTGTGGTGTTAAGTTCTCTCTGGGAAAGCATGCTGCTTCCATATGGTCTGGGATTTCTGTAGTGGGGTGCATCCAGGACACAGTCTGTCATGACATGCTGTTTTTTCTGAGGAATCTCTGTTGGCAAAGACACTAGAGTGGTGCCAAATTTAAACCACCTGGCTCTAAGGGTAATTGAGTTTTTCCTGAGAGGGTAGAATGATCATTTTGAAGTACCTGTCTGAAATTATGTTACCACTGAGAGGGAATGGGAAAGGTTGGCTTGTCACTGCAGTACTGCAATGCATCTATAAAGATGTGTTCAAGATGGAAGTTTACAGTCAGTTAGGGGAACTGGTATGAATTATGAATTGAAAAACAACTTACCTGGGCCAGCATTAGCACTTGTTACAGAAGCAGAGTTTCGTTTTAATCTCAAATGCTAGTATTTTTCATTCATTAAAGGAAATTCCTTAAGTACTGCTTCATAGCTAACTACCAGTTTAGACCCCATATGTGTTTTTCAGCTTGAAGTCTTCCTCAGATTTAACATGAGCCATTTTTTTTTTCACTTTTGTAGTTGTGCCTCTCATGCTAAGCCCTGGGAACTTTATTAAGGTCTGTTTCTATTTCTGTGTGGCAGCAAAGATTATGTGTGACTTCAGTTCATAGCTCATTTTCTAGGGCATGACTTCTTGTTTAATTTCCATTGCCTTGAGTCTTGCTCTGGAGCTGACTGGTTGGTGCCATTGTCTTCCTTAAACTTGCTTTCATGTGAAAAATCTAAAAGCAGAAAGGTTATACTACATACGTTTTGACATCCCATGCATCCTTAATAGATTTTCCATAAGCTTGGTAGTGTGCAATATATCTATTTTACAGCCTCATTCCTTCCTGTTCTGCATGTGACTATTTCTTCATGTTTTGCATTGGGCTGTTATTCTGTTCTAGCACATAGATGAGAACAAGGGTGGCTGTGTATTGAAGTGTGGTGCTAATATGATACTGATATTAGACAAAGATTCCACATATTCCAGAGTTGATGTACGCAGGTTAACAAAGCTTTCTTTAAATGGCCTCTGTTTTCCAGTAAACTTTGCAGCATTTCAAATGACATCTCAGTTACATACTCTTGTATTAATTGTGGGGTTTAAATCTAATCTGAAAACAGCAAAACACTAGTTTGCCTTTCAGTTACTTAGGTAACATCAAATTCAAATTACTTGTTTAGAAAAGAAACAGCTTGTACAAAAGGGTGAAATTGCTTCTTCTGTGAATCAGAAGAAGTTCTCTGCCTAGGAATAGGTATTAGATCTAAGTGTTTTCTTGTGTTTTAAAACTTTAGAAAAGCTTGTCTTCATAAATTATTTGTATGCACTGAAACAAATTAACATCACACTGTCTGGTGATGGATAGTGCCAACCATGACCACAACTATTCCTAGTAGAAAAATTATGACCCATGTTACTTTTTGAGACTTGCATAAAAGATCTTTATTAATTCACACTTTATTATGTGATCTGTAGTTTTATACACATGTATCCTGCTAATAGTATTAGCTTCTAGCTAAGTGATGGAAAGAAATTGTGTATTTCTCTTCTGTTTGTATGTAGAGGATAGTTCTAAAGAACTACTGACTTATATGTGCTTTTCATAGATATTTTCTGTAATTTGGTCTCAACTCAGAAGCAAAAACTGCTGAAAGCTCACAAACCCTGATCTATTGTATTTTGTTCCAATTTCATTTCATGACCACTTTTCTCTCCAGAAACGAAAGTAATTATTTTTTTAAGCTTTTTTGAAGCTTAGCTTTATGACTGATATCTTGTATGTAAGATTACTTTGATGATATTTAGCATAAAGAAGTGATCATTTGGGCAAGGCATTAAAAAAGGAGGCAAAATGGAGAGAAGTCAAAGAAGTGAAAGTCAAATCAGACTAAGAAGATGAAGAGTAATTCCTGTTCCCATCAAGATTTTACAATCTAAAAAAACCCAAACAAACAAACCACCAACAAAAAAACCCCACCCCAAGCAAACAACAAGAACAAAGGAAAACAAGGTATCAGGCAGAAACCATATTCCAATATTTAACTCTGTTTCCATTTTATGCTATCAGATCCAAGGTTGCTTACTGATACTAAAAAGTTGTTTGTGTTTCTGGAAATACAGTAGCATGTAAAGCACACCTTTTTGCAGAACTTTAAACTGTTTAATACAGCTCAGATTGTTCGGCACCAAAATTATCCACACTGTGTTACAAACAGCACTGAACACAATGAGCTGTGGAAGCTCACAAGCTGATTGTATTTAGCTGTGACTTCACCCTTTAATAACTTTTCCACATGATTCTTCAGTTGAAAGGGTTTTGTTTTGTGTCTCTTTTTTATTATTACTATTTTTTTTTTACCAATATGAAGTGATACAATACAATGCCTTAGTGACTCAGGTTCAGTGCCTCTAAGTAATCAGTTCTGTAGTCTTTTTTGGATATGTGCTTGTTCTGTTTATACAAATAGAGAAAGGGTTGCTAAGTTCGTAAGGCAACAAGAAAAGACAGTGTGAATTTTTTAAGAAAAAATCTATTCCTTTCAAACAATTTCTCACCTTGCCAGTTGAATCTTTGCAGTCCTCAAAATGGCAAGTTCTGTGTGTTCTAGATGATCTTTAAATAATAGAAGGTGACATATTCCGGTGCTCCACTGTTTTTTTAGTTTACTGAAGACCAAATTGCTGACCTTTAGCTTACTCCCAAGGTATTCAGGGATATAATGAAAACATATATTAATGATTAAAACACATGATAAAATTACTAAAAGAACATAGATAAATGTTTTAAAAAACTGCAAAAAAAAAAAAAGGTGTTTAAATGCTCTTTTTTACATATCCATAGTTTAGTTTTATAACTTTAATTGGAATTAAAATCTCCTACGTATAAATTACTGTTTTAAAAAGAAACACCTGGACATCTCAGTTTCCTGAATATTTGCACTGAGTATTAGCACACATATATTTGTACATGAATGTTAAGTAGAGAAATGAAAGGTGTATGATTAATAACAATATGCAAATTTGAAGCTAATTTATTGGTGTTACACAAAGGGCAAACTGGGATAGTGTTTGGCCAAATATGTTTACATACTTCATATTTGCATGAGTTTATTGAACATGCAGTGTGAAATCACCCATCTTTGCATAAAAACTGGATAAGCACTTTTTTAAAAGAACAAATCGCTCAAATTTCAAAGCCTCAATGTTGAGCCTGCTTTCCTGCATCTCCTGTACTCAGCTCCCATTCCGCTAGGGAAGAGGGCAGCGGATCCATTCATGTTTCCCAACACATGATCTACTTTTGCTGTCAGTAACAATGTCAGGACAGTACAGATCATTCTGTCCCTCCTTTTCAGTGCTGAGTTGTACAGCTTCAGTGTTCTGATTAATCTCAGACACTGGGAGGAGTCTTTTTCCCCTCACAACATAATATCTTACATTTTATCAGGAAAATTACAGAAAGTTACGTTCAATTGATTTCATAATTGGATATTACAAAACCTGGGCTTTTTCTTTTCAATCATACTACAAACTCTGAAAAAGACTCAAGCTCATCATAAATGATTTTCCCATGATTAAAAAGTTAGACTCCCATTTTTATCTTCCATCTTCAGTGGAAAATAAATCTTCTTATGTCTCAATTTTGAATGAAATATAAGAAGAATATACAAAAATATATTTCATCCTTAATTAGTTGCCTCCTTTAAGTTTTTCAAAGAAGGGTTACAACTTGACTAAGATCCCTTCCATCTGTCACAATATACTTGCTTTTATTTTGACTTCCCATTGCTGTCTTATCAAATATCATGACTCATTGCCAGTTTGTCATCCCTTTCTTTTGTTTTGTTTCTCTTCCTCCAAATTATTAAAACATCAGCTTGAATGAGAGGTTAGAAGTACACTGTGATT
Organism: Myiotriccus ornatus; assembly: GCA_036023395.1. Lineage (NCBI taxonomy): Eukaryota > Metazoa > Chordata > Aves > Passeriformes > Tyrannidae > Myiotriccus > Myiotriccus ornatus. The sequence goes on along the minus strand of JAYRBT010000001.1, from coordinate 65,428,278 downwards.
CACATTTGCCCCACCTTATTAAAACAAATAAACCAACCAGTTATATAATTTAAATGTGCTTGAGCTATGGCTTGCAGATGCTTTTATCAGCTCTGGGCTGAAGAGGTTGTGTGCATTCGGGCATGCACGTACAACTGTTCTTTGAAAGGGACAAACCTCATTAAGATTACAGGTGCCGTGAAATAACTTCTGAGAAAATAGCTGCCATTTTCAATAAAGCTACTTCCTAACAGGAAACATAGTTCATTATGTTATTTAGTTATAAGGGAGCAGCTTTGCTTTTATTTGGATATAAGTAGTCTCATTTAATGTCAAAAATATTTTATTTCTTTTAACTGAATTTAGCAGTTTTTAATGATTGGAGGGTCTGGCAACAGTGTGTATATACTTAATTTCAGTACAAAGTCTGTGCTGTCTTTAGGAGAACATGGGCTAGTCCTGAGGATTTTGTGTTGTAAAGTGATTTTAGAAGAGGGCTCTTAAGATCAGGTCAGCTCCGTCACCAGCTGTAGAGGTGGTGTTCAAATGGATTTTTATGAGTACAGAACCCTTAATTTCAATTAAACAAGTATGCACATGTGTTTTTTTGGTTGATATTGTTGGGATCTTTTGTTATTTGGCCTACCATAATCCTCAGAGATCTCAGCTAACACTGGTGTTATCTACCTAAGAACAAGAAAAGAGACTGAGAAACCATCAGTACATGAAATCTCTGTTACCTAAAAAGAGAAGGGAAAGAAACAGAAAGTTTGAGAGAGAAAACAGAAAAACTGGAAAAAAATAAAAAGAAAAATGAAATCACAGAAAAATTCAGAGTCATAGTTGGGAGTAAAGTTTCTGTCTTCACTTGTTTAGTTGTTACTAACAAAAGACATATCAACCTAAAGCAGGTGTTCTTTGAAAGCACATAGATGAATAGATACAGTACTCAAATACCCTTAAGACCCATTTTGAGAGAAAATCAGCTACTATCATCAGCCTGTGCATATTTGACAAAATTATATTAACTGTAGTTAGAAATTCTAGTGGCTAAAATTGTGGCTATGGTGATATAAAGATTCCTGGACCATAGGCTGGCACTCTATCCTATTCCTAAGCAGAGTTTTCCTCAGTAGGCTTTTGTATGATAGCAAGTGACTGAATTTAAATGTGACACCACACCTTGGATGTTGATTTGCAGATTTTTCGTAAACTGAAGACTGCAGTATGATAGTCATGATGATCACTGTTATTACATTTATTTTTAAAGCAGCTCTGAGAATACAAACTAAAATATGATGTTTTGGATGGCAAACAACCCCAGTGTGACTTGCACTGAGTGGCAGAAATACACACATTACCATCTAATAGATGGCTTATTTAGTTTGCAGCTGAAGACTTAACATTTCATTTTACATTTTTATCAGTTTACAGGGTCGCATATTAAAAAGAATAATATTTGAGTGGGCTTCTGTTTTTACCTCAGAAAATGTTGAGCCCATAGAGATACTTGCTACAAGCTGCCCACAGAACACTAATGTGAATCATTGCCCAGATGACATCTCTGTGGGAATGCATTTTGAGGCATATGATTTGTTTCAGCATTGCAAACTTTTATGTCAGTTCCATTTGTTTGTTTTTATAACATTTATGACCTTTTAACTATTTGTGCATGTTCATTCAAAAACCTCAAAATGAGTCTTAATTAAAAAGAGTTGATCTGAAAAAAAAATACTCCCTCGCTCTGGCTAGAATTTCTGTCATATCAATCCACAGACGAAAACAAATGATGTTTAGGAGTAGTGGCATTTTCAGTTTGAGTTACTAGCATGAGCTTGTGTGATCTTGCTGAACACTGCCATTTGCAAAAGAGCAATTAAAACAGATGACAATCTGCTAATCAGGCACAGTTCTAATTTTCCCAATTTGTGTTTTTGCATGACTTCCTAAGAGTGAAAGTAAGTTTTATGTATTTATATTGTATATAGCAGTATGTAAATTTGGGAAACTTCACCACAGATCAACAGTTTTCAGCAGGCTAAAAATATACCCCAGTATTGTAAACATCCTTAGAGAATGTGGTGTGTGTTTGTGTAGTATATGTTTGTATGCATATGTTTCTGTGACTAATATATTCCATATTTGTTTTACATAAAATGGTTTTTATGCTGATTGACAAATTCTGCATTTGTTAGCAATAGAAAGAAATGCTACAGGCATATGTAGCTGTTAAAAAAAAAGCTGATCAGGAAGCAGGAGGCAGAGGCATGCTCATGATTTGGGATTTAGTAGTAGTGGCATTTTCACATTGGCTTATAAAAGATGAGCTTGCTTGATTTGCTGATCACGCTCAAGATTTGTAGATTTTGATTGTGATTTTAACCTTGAAATCATTAAAAGCCTATCAGTGGCAATGCTCCACTTGTATTCAGATAGGAGCTCTGGCTACACCTAGAGGCGAAGTGATTCTGGTGGCTTTGACAACAACATTGAGAAGTTCCTGTCCTTTTGGAAGAACCTCAGAACACTGAGAATAGGGAGAGAAATGGATAGGAAGAAGGTAATAGTAGTCTCCAATGGAAAGAGATAGTAATCAGATATAGGTATTGTATTTGGTCACCACATTGTGATGTGAGGTTGTCGTTCCCCTGCAGAGTTGTGAGTTACCCATTTTTCTTAGCACGGTTTGAAGTCTTTGCATTTCTGAAGTGCAGTGCTATTCGCCTGTTGCACATTCTTCGTGAGTGGCTACATGAACTTCTCAGCCACACACAGGAGTGTGCTGAAACAAAAGTATAGAGCCTAAAGAAATTATTTCTCTATCTTCTCCCAAATGCATTCTATGAGAGGGTGGCAAGCAGTTCCACAGATAGATTGATTTTTTTTCTGTGTGGGCATAATAGGTTCTTTAAAAAAAGGTATTCATTTTGCCCCTCATTTTTTCACAACTAATACTGAGAAAGTAAAGAAAACATTTTACTATTCTTAGCAATTTTTTAATCCATTGTAAGTATTACTTTATTGTGGAATTGCTTTATCTATATCATGACATGGAAGGATTTATTTTAAAGTCAAGTGCTGCATTTTCCCATATGATAGGGGAATTAGTTAAACATACTAACAGAGAATATATTTGCTTTATAATAAGACTAGCAATGATATTGGATCATCTGCTGAGTTCCTATAAGACATTTTAAGTCTATTATCAATACAGATGATTTAATTTCACTTTTGATTGTCCATCATATAGTTGTTTGAGGAACAGGAAGATTTATGCTTATTTCATATATTCATCATAAATAGAATCATGGAATTATAGAATATACTAAGTTTGAAGCAACCCATAAGGTTCATCAAGTCCAGCTCCTGGTTCTGCACAGGACATCCCAAGAGTCACACCATTTGCCTCAAAGTGTTCTCTAAATGCTTCTTCAACTCAGACAGGCTTGGTGGTGTGACCACTTCCATGGGGACCCTGTTCCAGTGCTCAACCAGCCTCTGGGTGAAAAATCTTTTCCTGATATCCAAACTAAACCTCACCTAACTCAGCTTCATACCATTTCCTCAAATTGTGTCACTGATCATGAAAATGAAGAGATCTGTACGTGCCCCTCCTCCTCCCATTGTGAGGAAGTTGTAGACTTGCACTGAGGTCTCTCCTCAGTCTCCTCTTGTCCAGTCTGAACAGACCAAGTGACTGCAGCAGCTCCTGATACAGCTTTCCCTCAAGGCCCTTTACCATCCTCGTTGCTCTCCTTTGGACACTTTCTAATAGCTTAATATCCTTCCTATATCGCAGTGCCCAAAATTGCACACAGTATTCAAGTTGTGGCTGCCCCAGTGCAGAGCAGAACAGGACAATCCCCAATCTCGACCAGCTGGCAATGATGTGCCTGATGACCCCAAGGACAGGGTTGGTCCTCCGGGCTGCCAGGGCACTGCCTACTCATATTCAACTTGCCACCAAACAGGACCTCCAGGTCCCTTTCTGAAGCACTGCTCTTCAGCCTCTTGTTCCTCAGTCTGTACACAAAAAACGGGGTAGCTCCGTCCCAGGTGCAGCACTTGCTGCACGGCACTTGCCCTTGTTAAACTTCACACAGGTGCTGATTGCCCATCTCTTTAATTTGTCAAGTTCTCTGCAGGGGCTCTCTGCCCTTGAAGGGGACAACAGCTCCTCCCAGTTTAGTGTGGTCAGCAACCCTAGTATTCCTTTGAGTCTTACAGCCAAGTCATTAATGAAGAGGTTGAAGAGAACTTATATAAAAAACAACTATCCTTTCACTTTATAATGAAGATGCCTCATAAAGTTGCCCATTTCTGTTCTTAGTCGTTGTCTGTGGATACAGACTATAGATCTGATTTTGTTCTCCTTTAAAAGTGAAAACCCTCCTTTTGACTTCACTGCCAAGTTGGATCCTTTAGCAGTGTTCACTAGAGCTGACATTTGAAACTGTAGAGCTGTTCATATTTTGTTGGCTGCTACAAGGATTCTGCTTTCTGCAGTTGTATTTTTAATTGAGAATATGTTTTAGTAAATATTTCATTTTAAAAGGTAAATGGAGACAGTACAATAAAATATGTTACTGACTATAGGTTATTGGAATGTTTAGGTGTGGGAATTATGGATAGCACTCATTAGCAAGCACACATTCAGGATAGCCAAAGTGGTATATATGCAGACTAATATTCCTACAGAGATATCCAGAAAGCTTTAGTGCTGTAAATGTTTATTGTGTTTATTCAATATGTTTGGGAGAATTATATGGAAATGTAGCCAGTAGTAGCTCTGGCTATCCTGTACTTGATGCAGGTTTTCTTTGGAGATAGTGTTCCAGGCCTTCAGTTTTGCCAAGCTCCATTTCAGAGGTTCCTTCTTTCTCTCCTGAATTCCCATAAGCATTTTTGTTGCTCTCTATACTTCAAATAAAAATAAAAAAGTTTTAAAGTTAAGGCCTTACTCAATTTCTTTTCATATCTCTTCAGTGTAAAAATGTGGTTCTGAGTGGAAGCCCTTTCCCTTTTAAGTGTGGGACAGTGATCACCAACTCTGCCGAAAAAAAAAAAAAAGCAAAAAAAGTTATGAACATAAAAAAAGTAAGGGAAAAGGGCAGAAAAGTGTAAAAACAAGGAGAAAGTAGCAAAAGGGTGTTGTGGTTTTGCCCTGGGTTAATTTGCTTTTACACTCCCTACATAATTACTGTTAGTTGAGAGAAGGTTTATGCAGACAAAAGAGACTGGATTTAGGAAAATAACATGAACATTTATTACT
>JAYRBT010000001.1:65403819-65422927 GCA_036023395.1 Myiotriccus ornatus | reverse complement strand
GGATCCCACACATGGATCCCAACATCCCACCTGAGCCGTCTCGCTTCAGCGTGGATTTTCTTCAGGGTTACAAGTTTTCAACAGGACTCTGCCTCACTTTAGTCTTTTCTCATGCATCAGCTTCTTCGTGCATCAGCTTACTCAAATGCAGGCTCTTCCACGAGCAACATGGGGTCTCCTCACTCCAACAAACTTTTACAGGTAGCAGGGATCTATTTTTTAGTTTTTTCCCTGCTGAAAGGAGAGAGCAAAAGGGAGAAAAAGCAGCTCTCCCCCCTTCGAACCTTTCTTCTTTCTCCGGCTGCCAGCTTCGACTTTGGACATTCCATTATCTCTTGGCTGGAATTTCTTTTACAGCGGTTTCTCGTTCAGTTAGTTAGTCCTTTAAAGATTTTTTTTTCCCTACTCTCTCACATGAGAGAAGGGGGGCTTCAGTGCCACACCTGCCCCCGGCCCAGGCCGGGGGAGGAGAGGGCCTTGCCCCCACCTCGGCTCGCCGCCGCTCCTACATAGCTGCTGCTCTTAATTTCAACCGCGCCATCCACCTTCTCTTCTGTTTTTTCTTAAATATATAATTAGCAAAGGCGTCACTACGAGTTTTGATTGGGTTTCGTCCGGAAATCTACTTGGACAAAACCATTCACAGCCCCAGGGATGGGCTGGTGGGCAAAACCACGACAAAGGGCATACACCCCAGAAGCTGGCAAAAGAAAACTAGAGGTGGGAAAGGGAAAAGAGACGGACATTAGACAAGAATCACTGCAGCAGAGTGATTCTACAATCTCTTTTTTCCGCAACAGTTCTGATAGAACTGGAAAGGGGTGTGCAGAAGGGATGAATTTCTACAGTTGTATGTGTACATCTGCCTGCTTTCAAATTAAACTTCTCTTTCTCTCAACAATTACGGTAAGGTCGTGAAAGTGAAGTTTCAATGATAGCCAAGCATTTCAGAAATGTCAGCATTCATTTATAAAGGTTTATCTCACACAATTGTTTTCCGGTATATCTAATAAGAATTTTACAGACTGATTTGTAATGAAAAGGTTAGACTAAGAAAACCGAAACAGAAACCTCTGAAATCTGAGAAATAATTGCTGAATTCACTTGGATCTAAAGAAGAGTTTCATGCAGACTTTAAAAGCTGAGATACAGCTTGTACTTGCAAAGGCATTGTATTCTAAAATAGAAGTAGTGTTTAGTAATTATGCACTGTAGAGGTTAAATATGCTTCATAATGTGCTTTGCTCACATGGGAACACTTTCTATCATAGAAGTCAGAAAACTAGGAAGTTTTCTTTTTCCTGTTCTTTTAAAAATAATCTTTGTATTTCTATGAAAATAGATGCATATGAGTTGATCATGTCCCCACTGAAGAGAAGATTGATTTGTACTTATAAATTAGGTGAAAATATGTTATGGCAATATGTTCTTTCCAAGTTTTTCTAGATCAACAGTTACTGGCTAGGTGAGCTTATTGTTGCTCATGTTCCTCTCCATCGCACATATCTCACTTAAATATATGCTCCTCACTTGGGTAGAAAAAATGTTGTGAGAAACATGCTTACATCTTTAACATAGTAATTGTTCAGTTAATCTCATTTATGGGGGGAAGGAGGCTGTACTTCACTGATACCTATTAAATATCCTATACTGGGTTCTATATAAATAGCTACAAATGTGCACAATAGTTACATTACATGGTATATTTAACAACATCACTAAATCAGAAAGTATGAGCTATGCCTTTAGTGATGGGAGTACTAACGATTGCATGCAAGAAGATTTTTTTGCTCTGCAACCATGAAGGAAATAATTGCTGTTCAGCACTATGCACTTAAGTTTGCATATCAGTAAAAACACATCCACAGAGGCTCCACCTACATTCCTAGTGCCCTAGCCCTGATATGAGTGCAGCATACATTAAAGCTTCAGAAGTTGTTACAGTATTCACAAATTGCAAAGTGTGTGTAATTTTCAACTGAGTTAACTTGACCGCTCTCGGATGAAATTACATTGGTGATGTTCAGCTTTTATGATTTTCTTTTATTATAGACAAAAAGTAGTGTAGGTAGAATTTTGCAGATTTATGGCATGACTACTTCTGCTGAGATTTTAAATCTTATGGGGTTTTTCCTCTTTTTGATTCATTGCAGTATAAATATATAAAGCAAATGTTTCTCTTTCATATTTTAGATGGAAGACTTTATTTGAAAACTACTGTCATGTATTGAATTTTTCCTGCTGAAAATACGTGTTCTACAAGTAAAGAACGTTGCAGTAAGACATTGGCTAATAAGGAGTTATGTGGAAACAAAGCGTTTTCAAGCCAACTTCCTCAACTTCATTTATCAATGTTCTTCAAAAATGTAAAGAATTCTGCAAGAGTGTCCTCCTTTGGTTATCTCCTGTGGCTCAACCCAGAGACCTAGAGAATGTTTGTAAATGTACAGTAGCACTCTTCTTACAGTGAAAATCTGTGTCTCTGCACCGGACTATTGTATCCAAAATTACAGGCGGTCAGAACAAGGCTGAGTATTCCCTTTTTCAAGGAATGCAGACTCTCTCCTCTGACGATGATTCTATATTTGAGCACATCAAATGATCCTTCCAGTGTTGTCCAACTACACTTACAGACTGTTATATCATACCGAAACCAGCAAGACAGCTCAGAAATGAACTTGTAGAGGGCATAAGAGGATTCTTAATTAAAAAAAAAAAAAAAAAGAAAAAAAAGGAAAAAAAAAAGAAAAAAAGGTAAAAGAAGAAAAAATTGATACATTCAGTTTTCAAACTATGATCGTGAATTTTCTTCTAAAGACAATTTTTCCACATGCTTTCCAAGAGACCAACACATATATGTTAGACTACATTAAGTGAAATGGAATTTTGTGTAAGTGAAAAGAAATGCTGAATGTAAACAAACTGTTTTACTGTTCACAAAGTCTCTTTTCCTAAAATAAAATAAATTTAAAAAAAAAATAAAAAAAATAATTTCTCATTGTAAACTGGCAGGGGTTTATGAAATAAAAGACTTTTCTTCTTATCAAAATGTTGGTCACATGTACAGTATATAACACAAATCACACAAGGAAGGTATTATGTATGCAGTAGAAATCTAGAGTTTAGGAAATGAAACTTTTAGATAATATTGTTTTGTCACCCTGTTGGTCAGAAAGACACCTTTCTAGTTTTAACGCATGCAGGCATGTAAATATTTGTCCTGGAGTCACAGTATTACTGAATGAGATCTTAAACATCTGGTAACAAGTCAGAATTCTGTATCAGCCACTTTTATTTGTATATTGAGCTCTGGTTAGTGCCCTGACTAGTGCACTTCTAAGAATGGACTGTGGCTGAGCAGCAAGTCAAAATACCAGAAATATTTTTATATGTTAATGTCATATTGCGTCAATGTTGCTAAAAAAAAGAAAACCTAACAAACACTTGATGTATCAGTCCAATTCCACGTAGAACTGAGTGATACAGTTGAAGTCTATTGTCCCTCCCACCTTGTCTTAGGGATGGATGGTTATGTGTTACTTTCACTGTCTTTATGAAAGCTACAATATGTGTTTTCACCTTTGTGCTGATAACTGGAAGTAAGCTGCAACACACTGCTTATTACATTACTAAAAATTATGTTCTTTGCTTTGCTTACTTTTGGGTTACCCCTTTAAAGACTGATTTTGTGAATCAGTGCTATTACTGTAAGTTTTGTGATTATGCTTCCTTCATCTAATGTTTTATGCCTATAAAATATTATTTATTACATGGAAACATATCAAAACCTTAAATGTCTAAGATGCCTAACTTAAAGCAAATATTTCTTTAAAAGTAGTTCTGATTGGATATTAATATTATTTTGTCAAAAAAAATCTAATGTTTTGTAAACTCTAGCACTGAGCTTCTATAGTTTGTAGGTCTTCCTTGCAATACTGGTACACATTTATTTTGTGCAGTTCATATTTACTTCACCACAATCCTTTTTTAACAATAGAAAGATGTATATACAACTTCACATCACAGTAATTTTTTTTAAGAAATATTGAGCAATATTTTTCATTAAATATTGTTGCCTAATACTTTGTAGTGATATTATTTTCTAACCATGATTCTTTCATGATTTTCACAGTTGCTTAAACACATACAGGATTCTGTACTCCAGTTTTTTCATATGCAGTCTTTAAAGGGTTAACAGCTGTAAAGTTAGATGGACTTGTGGCAAGCTTTTGAATCATTCATATCTGAAAGAGAATTAAAAGCCTACAACTGAAATATGTAGTAGCATCTACCATTGCTCTGCTCCTTGCATAGAGTCACCTGTAAGTAGGTTTAGTAGTTTCACAGTATATTCTTTCAAGACCTTTGGGAATGCCTCAGTGTTTGGCTTGGTACATAAACAGAAATGTTAAGTCTTAAAGGGGAACCAATTTATGAGCTGGATGTTTAGAAAGAATCTTGCTAAAAACAGTGTAAATATTACAGACCATGAGATTTTACCGTAAGTTGAATTTTTTGCCCCTCTTTAGTTTCACGAGTTTTGGGTTGCTATTTTGGTTTTGGGTTTTGATTTGGGTTTTGTTTTGTTTTGGGTTTTTTTGCATAGATTATGAAGAAAAAAAAGTTGTGCTCATGTTATTGTTTATATGCTTTTGTAATCTTAAAGATATTAATGTCTAGTTGTTCTATATTATAACCACATTTGCGCTCTATGCAAGCCCTTGGAACAGAACATACTCATCTTCATGTAGGACCTATGAAAATTGTCTATTTTTATCTATATATTTAAAGTTTTCTAAAAATGAAAAAAGGTTATTACGAATTTTGTTGTACAAAATCTGTACAAAAATCTGTTTTTACATCATAATGCAAGAATTCGAAATTTTTCTATGGTAGCCTAGTTATTTGAGCCTGGTTTCAATGTGAGAACCACGTTTACTGTTATTGTATTTAATTTTCTTTTCTTTTCAACAATCTGCTAATAAAACTGTCTGAAATCTCCCTGCGACTTTATTTACAGTTCATCTTTATTAAATTTTCTGAAATGTATAACATCAGAGGAATATTTACTTTCTAATGGGAGGCATCTAAAAACAACATAAGTCAGCTCTTTGTAATGTAAGGAGAACAATGCTGAATGATTTTATTTAACATGCAACTGCTTCTATCTCTAATATGAATTACTGTGGTGAAAAACATCATAAAAGCACACTCTGTGGTTATTGTTTAACAAGCATATTTTCCATTTTTTTTTCTTGCCAGCTAAGCAAACTGCCCCCATCTACATGATTTATTTATGTACATTTCTCAGTTTATGAAGCTGTTATTTGTACCTTTTTCCTTTATATTGTGATATTCCCATGATTCTTATTTCACAAAGCTTTTTGCTGAATAATGTAAAGTGGACACATTGATGGAACAAAACGTATTATTCCCCTAACTACAAAAATGCAGGAATAATGCAGTTGGTTTTTCTCAAATCTCCTTCACTTGATAAAACGTGTTTAGAAACACATTTTTTTAACAAACAGCAAGTATTTAAACATTTAAACAGGCATTTCGAGAGAGAAATAGTTCTGGCTTAGCATATCTTTAGGTGATGGTGTGTGTGTGGGGGTTTAAGGTCAAGATGGTTGTTTAAGATCAAATCTGGAAGTAAATTGGTTTTCCATACAAAAAATTCAAAAGTCAGAGAGGTATGAGTGATTTTGAATATTCTTTCTTACTGTCTTGTCCTGCCTGGCTTTAGCTTGCCTTACCTTTCCATTCCTTCCCTTCCTGTCTGAACCATACCTACATGAACGCTTCTGCTTTCAGGGAGTAGACCTTTTTGGGAAAGCGGAAGAGATTAGCTTTCTTGGATAAACCCATTTCACTATCCCTGGGTGGCCTGGGGACTGCAAGCATGAGGCTGACAGGCTTCGTGGCAGGTTGTTGTTGCTGGCTGGTTGATTAGGATTTTAGTTAGCAGTATATAGGGTAATCACAGTCTCCCTCTGTCTGCATTAAAATGTCCTCATGTCTGCGTTAGTAAGCATCCCAGCTATGCCATAGCCAACTCCCCTGCCATAAACTCTGGCGCAGCTAAAGCAGGGTTAAAAGTAAACTCATTAATCTCTCAGTCCAGCTCATGCTGAAACCTGAATTATCTCTACAGTAACAGACTAGCAACCTACCTCTGTGTTTTTAAGCAAGCCATGAAATAGTTTCTTTCAGCAGGAAGGAACTATACTCGTATAAGTTCCATCCTATCTCCATTAATAAATCAGTGCTTCATCTGTGCAAGGTATGTGGCTTTTAACAGAGCTGAGGCTGGGTGGGCTGCTAGCTAGTCACTCCTTGTGACACTAAAGCTAAACATAGTCAAAGCTCAGATCAAAATCAAGAAGAGGTTGCCTTAAACATATCTTGCCTTTGACTTACTTGTAGGTTAGGGTCAGATCCTGAAGAAATTCGAAGTTGGCAGTTAGACTCCTAAAGTTTTAGGAAAATTCTTGAGGAGCTGAAAGACTCAACTGAGAATTATTATTTATTATTTTATTTTATTTTATTTTATTTTATTTTATTTTATTTTATTTTATTTTTGCAAATGAAAGAGATTTAAGGTTGGGTTTTGATCTGAAAGGTTATTTGTTGAAGGTGTTATAAATTCTTGAAAATTGCTTCATTTGTTATTTGCTTACATGTTATTTGACACAAGACTGCAATAAACAAAGACCAAGGCCAAGATTTTCAAGCATGACTGCTGATTTCAGGTACTTCTAGTTTTGTTGGCCAAACTTCAGACATTTTCAGTGCCTTTCATAAAACAGAATGTCCTCCCTAAAGAGTTCTGTGAAACTTCTTCAGTAGCTGCTAACTCATTCATGGGATACTGAGAAATGTATTAGTGTGCCTTTGCTGAGCAGGAGCTCACACTGATTGATGATGGTGGTTTCACCACCAGCAGTATCACCCCATTTCAACACACATAAAAAGCTCCATTTTCAAAGGGAGAAGAAAAAAGGACTTTCTGAAATTCAAGCTCTTAAAAGGAATCAAAACAGAAATAAAAAATATCTAGACATCCAGACTACTTGGAAGCTTTGTAAATTTTCACCCAAAAGTCAAGTACTATGCAATACTAAGCAGTTTGGGAGAATTTGCGCATAATCTGTGAATAAACATGATTTCTTCATCCAAGTTAGAGTAGCAACAGTTGTCATAGTCCACTGAATTGGTTAACTGTTGCTCTAAATTTGATTTATAGAGATAGGTTGGCCAAGAATAAAAATAGTTTGCAGTTGCAACAAAGGAAACTGCAGCTGGATATAAGGAGGAAGAAGTCAAAATGAGAGTGATGAAGCACATGAACAGTTTCCCCAGAAAAGTTCCGGGATCTCCATCTTTGGAGATTTTCAAACCTGCGGAGAGCAAGGCCCTGAGAAACCCCATCTAATTTTGTGTAGTTTAAAGAAGGTTAGACTAATTGACCTTCAGAGGCCCCTTCCAATCTCAGGTTTTTATGGTTTTAGAACTACAAGACTCATATGCATGATGCCCTTGTAGGCGTAACACTTTCTGCATCCAGTTTAACAAGGAGCAAAATTTTATCCTATAAATAGCAGTCGTCAGATCTAGAATAGAAATTGCTGGGATATATTTTAGCATTCGCAGCTTTTTGATCTTCTAAATCAGGAGGCCAGAAGAAGGAACTGCAGTAAGAGCAAGATGTGAAAGAAGATACAGAAAGTGAATAGATGGGATAAAAATGGCACCTATTTTAATAGATATATAATTAATTTAAATAATGAGGATAGAAGCTGTAGCAACTTGGTCAATTAGTTCTCAGATTTTCTAGCAATAAATAAATAAATATAAGGCAAAGTGTATAAACAATATGTCAAATAATAAAAAGAGCAGCTTTTGGGGATAAAGAAAGTAAGTTGATTTAGAGTGAACTTTCCCATTCAAATTTTTCTTGGGTACACTGACCTGACAGTCTTAGAGGAAATTGGAAATTTCAAGCTGCTGGAACAGATCCTCCTTTTAAAATATATTGCCATTATTTTTTTCAAGTTGCTTTCTTGAAACTGGTTTGTACTGCAAGGCAACCAACTATTTTGTAATTTTATATATTTTTACCACTCAGAGATACAGAGAACTTTGAAGCAGTCAATTCAGCTTATTGGATTCTCCGTCAAGTAAGTGTTGTCATGCAGGTTGGGAACCTGAGCTATGTGAAGGTTAAACTTGGCATTTGAAAACTAGAGAGACTTTGGGCTTCAGTGTCTGTGAAGTTGTATCATGGTACAAGTATATTTAGCTAGGGCTTGGTGCTGAAGGATTTTGTAGGCAAAAAAGTGCTTTTGTTTTGGGGGTACTGATTATGGGGTGAATTGCAAAATAGAAGAAAATGGAAGTCGTGGTTAGGAAATCAGGCTAAAGGAACGAGACTGCAACAAAATTTTGAATAGAAGGTGCGGATGGCAGAAGATAGAAGATTTCAGCTGTCAAGATGAAAGTAAATAGTGATACAATAAGGAGAAACTGGATTCTAAAGATACTCTTTAGAAAGATGTGGCAAATTATAGGTGCAGCAAACAAACTAATTTGGCTGGGTCCTGGGCAAACATACATTATTTCCAATTCCATTCAGAAGCAACTAATAACCATTTGGCTTCTGTTCTCTGTGACCAAACTGATGCTGAAGAATCTGCCTGTTCAGTGATGGGATGATATATTGGAAGCCAGAAATAAGTTTCTACATGGATCTCTTGAACAATCTAAACTCAATTTAACAATTGAAGAGGACAGAGATAAAGTATTACCTTCTTTGTGAGCTAATCAATAACAAGCACACCTCTGGGAAACAGATGCTGGTAATATCCTGTGAAGCCATTTCAATGGTTGAAGCTGGACAAGTTCACAAGCCACCTTATACAGAACTTACAGAAGCAGTAAATAGTAATAATAAAGAAAGCTCCAATTCTCATCTTTTTCCAGGTGAGATCTTTCCTAACTCCAACTCAAACATCTACAACACTGCAAGTGTATATATGGCATCTGGTAAGAAGATAAGACTCAAGTGATGAATTCAAGCTTGAAAAAAAAATCCCTGCAAAAAGTAAAATTAAGCTATAGACAAACATGGAGAAAAAAGGTAATGATTAATATTACAAAATTAGCTCAATGATTTCAGAATTCAAAATGTGATGACAGAAACTCCAGCAGTGTTCCTAATTCAAAATTGTAAGAAAATACCCTCTTGAAGTATGCAATGCTTACTAAATGTTTCCATGACTGTCCCAAACACTCCTTGAACACTGACAATGACATATTAGTTCCCTTTTGAAGCACCTGGATGCCTAGCACTGTCATAACCTGCTCTTGGGAGCCAAAATCTAAGGTGAACAAAGTGATGCATTATACATTTCACTGTATCAGAAATCTCACTACATAACCTAACAAAATCATTGAAAAGAAGGAAATATACAGCTGCCAATCACAACCATTTCCACAGTTCTACAGCCCAAGAGTCCAATCCCATATGCCCTACTACTAGGCTGAACAACACACTCTTGCTGTTGTCTTTTTGCACCCATTCCTTCTTCCCCATGCACATCAAGCTGTAACTAATTAGTATTAGCTCTCTTCTGATAGGAGAGGGAATATGAACCCAATGAGAACAAGAAGCAACTTGAATCCTCTCCCACCCACCCATGCTTTCTTGGGAAAGTGTTCATACCCCTTGTCTTGAGAAGTGGACAGACCTGGTGTCCTGTAGCTCTTGTCTCTTAAAAGCACATTAGAGGCATGTCTCCATCAGTAATTTTACGTGCAATAAGGGGTCTCTGTAGCACAGATTTGCTTTGCATCTGAGGTAGTGGTGTGCACTCAGGCTCCTAAAGCAGTTTCTTGCCCTGGTGGAACTTAGTCATGTGAACTTAGTCACGGTGAGATCATGCAATCCTAGAAGTGCAACAGATTGCATTGTGTTACACTGTGGTCCTTCCCTCCTTGTGTCCCACCAGTCAGCAATGGAAATGCACTCCATGACTGGAACTGGTGGCCTTTGCCATGCACCTCCTCCATAAGGTCAAATAAACACTGTTGGGGTCAGGTTTGAAGTGGAGCGGATAAATCAGAGCTGGTATGTGGGGTTTTGGCTTGAGTGAGGCTTTTGAATAAGGCATGAGACTACTGAGGAGACATGTAATGAAGTAGTAAATTAATAGTATTGGGGATATTCTGCCTCACCATACTAAATCTTCTGTATACAAATAAATTATGTTTAAATCAATTGGCTATTTATTGTTTCATAAGGGTATTTTTCTTTTTTTTGTTTAATTTCCAGGTGTTACTTGAGTGAAGACAGATTGTGAAAATAATGACTAGCGCATTTGCTTTTAATTTACTAAGCCACTATCACCATTCAAAAAGATTATATTTGTGACTTTTATAAAGAGTGTATTTTTTTGGGAAAACAATAGCAGACACTTACCTTAGGACTTCTACTAATCCTGGACCCTCGTACAATACTTGCATGAGTAGATGAGTTGTACAATGCATTTTTCTAATAGTCTGTAGTTGAATGTTATTTTCAAGTTTAAAAATACTTCACCCTTTTAACAAATGCTGCATATTCATCTAAGTAGTGGTCATTAAAGAGAGTGCCACTATATCATTCCTTTGTATTTAATTTTGGTTAGAAAGAGCAAATTGTATTTAGAGCAAGGTTTATTTCTTTTCCAATTTAAGTCATTTCTTTTCTTATCTAAGCTGTCCAAGTTCAATTTAAATCATTGTGCGAATTGTTGGTGAGATGCTTTTATTTGAATCAGCAAGCATTTGGCCATGGCAAATGAGCTTCTGGCAAACAAGAATATTAGTACTAGGGGACATCTTTTAAAACTGCCGTTATGTTTTGTGCACCATAGAGAGTTTTCAGTGCTGAAAGTTATGTTTTTCTTAAATATTGTTCCACTCAAGGTAAAAAGAGTTGCTTTCTTCTTTGATTTTTGTCCCATTCTTCTGTCATTGTATATAGGGAATTAAGTTTAACAGAAATGCAGGTATTTTACAAGAGACTGGATGTGGCACTTAGTGCCATAGTCTAGTAACTGTGGTGATAGTGGATCAAGGGTTGGACTTGATGATCTCAGAGGTCCTTTCCAACCCATCTAAAAGAAAAAAAAGAAAAAAAAAAGAAAAAAAAAAAGAAATAGAAGTGCTAAAGGTCCACCAGTTCTCCATTTTGCTCTTTTAACTGAATGACACTCTTTTAGTGTTTTTTTCCCCTTAACTGGTATAATTTCCAAAATACACATAAAAAATATTATGGGGTTTCACATATTTGATTAGGCTTTAGTAGTGCAAATACCAGGGCAGATAGGGCAATAACTAATTAGTCTTCAGACCACAGAGAGCTCAACAGAAGTATCTGTTTAGCTGACATAATATTTCCTTCAGCTTCCTTCTCAAAGGCAGAACAAGAGATAGCAGGGACTGGGTGAAGCACTTTAGCAGCAGCCACAGGTGATCCTATCTGCCACTTTCCCTGAGTCAGTGCTTTACCTGCTAATGATACATCCTGTGTAGTTCTGCATGTGTGCAGTAAATTCAACACCCACAAAGAAACAGAAAGTCGACTTTGCTTACATTTTATGCTTCCAGAATACATTGACTGTACTGAGCATGTGCAAAACTACTGTCCTTTATATATTCAATAGACCAGAATTTGCCAGGGCATGAAAAGGGCTCATTACTTATGCAAGACAATCACCCTGAATGTATACAAAAGGACATTTTAGGATGTTCTCCTTAGATTTTTAACAAAACATGGTCAAAAAACCCAACAAAC
The DNA here is from genome assembly GCA_036023395.1 of Myiotriccus ornatus. Taxonomy (NCBI): domain Eukaryota; kingdom Metazoa; phylum Chordata; class Aves; order Passeriformes; family Tyrannidae; genus Myiotriccus; species Myiotriccus ornatus. The sequence goes on along the minus strand of JAYRBT010000001.1, from coordinate 65,411,085 downwards.
AAACAAACTAAACCACACACTAAAAACTCCCAAAACCCCCAACCAAGCAAAGAGGTTGGAATTATTTTTTAGGCTATTACAAAATTGAATGAAGTCAGAAGTTTCCAAGTCATGGGAATGTGATCATTCATACTGCTGTGTTAGAATGGTCTGTGGCCAAGTGGTGGCCAAAACCAGATATCTCTGCTGTAGACAATTCTGGGACTGGTGCAGCATCTAGTATGGATCAGGCTCAGAAGACAGTTTGTGAACAGACAATTTCAGTTTGGAGAATGAAAGAGCATGACATAGAAAGATTGGTCTACACTGTTTGGATGCAGGGTTCCTGAACTTTGGTGATTACACGTAATTTACCGGCATATTTCTTGCTTTAGCGCACAACCTGGACATGACTTCTCAGTTATACCATACCACAAACCACTCCCAAGCCCCAGTCACATTCAAATGGCATTGCTCGCATTTAGGTCTGGTCACCTGCTCTTGTTACCATTGTGAATTGTACTTTGTTATTTAAGTCTCTATTCCAACAGCTGCCCCATTATTCAGCTACTCACTGAAGAAGGACTTATCTGGAAGAGGACAAGAAGAAAGATTGATCCCTAAGCTCACTGTCTTTGAAACAAGTATCTTTCATTGCAGCTAATCAGTCTGAGTCTCTTTCTACTAGGTGGATATTGTTCCCAGTTCACTGTTTAAGTGCTACTTGCAAGGGCTTTGCAAGAGCAAAAAAAAACCTTTCCCTCTTAGGAAGGATTTGGATCCTCCCACTTGAGATTTCTCTTCAGATACCCCTAGTAGCCATTGAAGTGGTAAGAATATTTAATAAATACACGCATACTTAGTTTTTCCAAGATATGATTTATTATGTACTGGAATTTTCTAACTGAATGGATACCCATTTAAGATTTCACTGGACATCTGTGCTTTTGTATAATCCCATGAAGTCCTTATTGCGTCGTACATTGGTTATATATCTCCAGAAATCTGGCCTTTAGAGTTGAAAGAATCTTGGACAATAGCCCTATTGTTAATCATTACTTCCAGTACAATGTAACAAATGTTCTAACCTTGAGTGGAGGCAGGGGAGTAAAACCCTAGCCTGCCTCCTTATCCTTTTTCCTTCCAGGTTTTATTCTTTTACAACTGTAGCAGTACAAAGCAGCTACAACTAAGAGTATGAATCATTGTTCCTATCATCATTAACATAATGCCCATGTGTAGATTTATCTGCAGACTTTCAGTTTGATAAACTGTTGGCATGTAAATATTTCCTTGAAGAAATTCCAGTCCAGCTGCTTTTGTTTACAAATCTATCAATGGTTAACACCACAGAATGTATTTTGCCAGTATCTGAATTATAATTACAACTTCTTTCATTGTGAATTAATTATAAAAGAGGAAGACAAACCTAAATAATATATATTTTGCATAATTTAGGCACCATGCCATCATCTTTTCCTGCTTTAATTTTGGAAATGTGAAGACTCATGCTTGTATGTCTCCATTCTACTATTTTTTCTTATTATTTATTTGTACAATTAATTGTGAAGAAACTTGTTCTGCATAATTATTTCATTGTAATTATTTTGTCTTCAGAGATCGTTCTGCTTATTCCTTGTTTTACTTCTTGACTTCTGCTTGATCATTCTATGGATTTAATTAAAAGTTGGTTTTGATACACCAGTCACAATAACATCTAGGCTGACCTGAATACTGAGTGTTTGCAGGTTTTTTAAAAAATTTTTTGAGATACAGGATCAAAGAAACTCTGGAATTTCACTTGTCTTTGGCTGCATATTATTGGCTTTGCTTGTTGCTGTTTTGACCAGCGATGCAGAGTCGTGCTTTGAATTTATTGAATTCTCACTGGTTTGTACAATCATTTGTTACACCTTAATTACAATTCAGTACAATTTGCATGGATCAGCTCTGGAGGCTAACTATGAAATTTATTATCCCTAAATTAGGATAGCTAAAAGTTAAATTTGAGCTACATATTATAGACCTATTTATAGCCAATGGACAAAATACACACCTCAAAATAATAAATCATTTGTTATCAACCCCTGAGTTCCTCTTTTAGGATTAGATGAATCGCTTGTGAAGGCACCTATTTGTCTTTATTAGTCAACAAGGGGTACATTTTAGCCAACAGCTATGGCAGGAGATGAGGTTTGCCTGGGAGTTGCTGTAAGAGCTGTTGGGAAGCATTTTGATTTTACTAGCTAGTTCCACCAAACTTCTTCCAGAATTTCGTATCCTTTGCATATGTATCCTTCCAACTAGTTTGTGAGCCCTCTAGTGACACTAGAGGGTTCATCACATCTGTAGATATTTGGCAAACAATGACTGTACTCTTGTATGCCTTTCTGGTTTCTTCATATTGCTTATTAATCAAATATGTTTGGGAGTTAGAATGAAACAACATTTTATTTTTTTTTTTGGTTTCTACGAAGACTTTGGGATAGTTGGAAGAATTAATACAGGATTTTCCACGATCTTTTTATTGTCTTAATTGCATTTTTTAAAAGTTAAGTGTTTTAACATAAAAATAAGTGAATGTTATTTGTCATGGGTTTTCATTTTCCATGCAAGAAGTTAAAGGATGTTTTTCAACAACACAATGTAGGATTAGCAGATAACTGTGAAAAGTGTTCTTGTACCATAACATGTACCATTTGGTCTTCCACCAAATCAGACTTCTAGATTAAATATCCTGTAATTATGGAGAAGTGTTTCTGGAATACTCTGGAGGGAAATCTTGTTTGCTCAACTTAATTCTGTAAATATAAGAGGCCATGATCTTTTTCTGAGACTAACTAGCAAAGGCACCCTTTTCTCCTTCAGCTAAATGGTTAATTTAGTCAACTTTTTTCCAAAAATGCTTCTTAGGTACCTGACGTAGTGAGTCTCATGGCAATCACCAACTTTTTATTTCTTTAATTTCTTTTACATTTGAAGCTATAGAATCATGTACAAGGCTACTGGATTGTCTTCGTAGGAAAAGTTTTTATATACATCAGCAGGAGTGAGTAATGACAACAAAAGAAAAAATTTCTGTTTTAGATATATCACACTGACAGACTTACAACTACCTTTATATTCAATTATTGTTTTTTCAGTTTGTGTATACTGCCTATGTATATGATAGACACTTAGTCTTCCAGTTTCAGTGTACCAAGGAGTGTAGGTTAGATCACATTTAGACTTAGAAGTCATATGGCAGCTTAGTGGCTCTGGAAACGAGATACCCGTTTCCACCCCCTGCCCTGTGATAGTGTTTTAATGGTACCACTATCCATAAAACTGGCTTAGACAGTTGTTTCACTGGATTAAAACATATTATTTATGCTTTCAGTCAAAAATAATGAGCAGCCTTTCTTTTAGCTACTGCTTTATTTATTGAATCAGTGCTGAGTGTATAGTCTCTTAATTTTGTTGTTACTTATTTAAGTTAAAGTTCTGAAGGTTTGGTTTTCAGCAGTAACACTTAGAGATTAACTCTGTTCAGGTACAATATCGATTAACTCTATCATTCACAAAACTAATAGAAAATACTTAGCTATATAATTCATTGACTTTCCACATAATCAGCCTATGAATTATATGACTAACCTTGATGTGCTGACAATGTGAATGATACATTCATTCGGTAGAGTATTTCTGATGTATTTTATCTTTCTCTGGTACATTATCAAAAATGAAACTTTGTCCATAACATTTAGAATATCTGTTGTAAGTAGTTGCCATCTAGTGCCAGCACTCATTTCTATTCACAGATAATGGGACAATACTTACACTTTGGAAGGCAATGTGTTTCTCTCAATTTGTATTGGAGTGAGGTAATGTCATATCCATAATGGGAAGGATATAACACACTTTGACATGAATGAACACTTCAGACAGTCATTAAAATAACTGAGGAGAGTGGAGAGTTAGAAAGATGAAGAGTAGGAGAACTGCAACTTCACTCATTGACATTTCCTACACTGTGGTTTTCTGCATGCACAATGCTCATGATCTGGTAGTGAATCCATCTGAACAGGAAATGGTTCTTCTTTCTCATAAAGTGTTAGCTGCTCCAGGGGGTTATATGATAAATAACAGTAACATTTGGAATTCTTATCACAACAACTAAAAGATTCATCCTGAACAGTACCTCTAACATGGTGTTAAAGCTCCATGGGATTGGGAGAGTCAGATTTGTGCTGTTGTTCCCTCCACAAACCTTTCAAATTTGCTCAGTTTACAAAGACAGATATGTGAGAGCTTTGCAGGATTTTTTTTCAAACAGAATCCTGCAGTAAGATTTTACTGAGCTATTCTGTAGGTGATGTGTGACTTTTAAAAGATTCTGAATCTCCTGCACTGATTTTCCGGCAGCACCACAAGCAGTAACACTTTTCTACTTTTTAAATGACTGTAAAAGAAGACATGACATCTGTGGAAAGCAAAGATCAAATTGGAACATCCCTTTAAAATAATTTTAACCCTTAAATGTGTAAGTCCCTGTACAATTGAGTACAGGCAAAGGTTTCCCAAATGAGTATTAAGCACATACTCTTAACAGTTTTTCATTTCAGTGTAAATAATGAAAAGGTGACAATTAAAATTTTTTTTTTTCCTTTGGGCCTGTGATTTTACCCACTGGATTAATTTATCACACTATGTATTCTCACCTCTTTTTCAGTGCAATGGATTGTAGTTCTTCAACTTGCTCCAATCTTGGTTCAAGGTCCCAAAGCGTGAGGTATTGGGTAAAGATGGGCTTTTGCAGTTCACATTTAAGAAATCATGGAAGAAAATCTGCAGATTAGATAAAAGTCTTGTAATTTTTGGTTTCTAAAAAAATTAGATGATTGATTCTATGTGTATGAAAACTCATCTACAGCTGCCTGGTAGCTTTTGGTTGAACTCTAGAATAAGTTTTATCTGTAACTTCTAATCTTATTGCACTCTCCTAAACAAAATGAAAATATCAGATAGCAAAGGTATTTTTTTACTACCCCTTCCCTATCTCATTTAAGACTTTATTCCCAGGCTTCAGCCCTCTGTCTTCTGTGTGTATGAAAGTAGCTATGTGTGAATACTGCTGACTGCATTGTGAGATTGCAGACGATTAAAAAAAGAGTGTAGTAGGAAGTGAGATTTACCTTTTGACTTCTATCTTTTCCATCTGCTATAATACTCACACACACACATGCATATGCACACACACTTTAGTTTCCAAGCGCAAAGTGGTTTTGGTGGTGAAAATGAGTGAAACTGATCTTGCCAAGAGTAATCTCTCTCCACCTCCCTTTCCTTTTCACAAGCCTGTCTAAAGCCTGAGCTGACACTAAAGGTGATGCCTACAACTTCCATTTCAAATCCTGATCCGGCAGACTTACAGCTAAATTCTGTTTCCTTTCAGATCCTTCTGCAGTATCCTTCACCCAAGGAGTAATTTTATGTTCTAGAGTGTGCAGAGGTCCCAGAAGCCATAAAAAAATCCCTACAATTTGTATGTTAAGTGTCTTTAAGGCCATGAAGTGCTACCACTTCTCACACTACAGGTTAGACCACTTCCTGTGAGTTTCACCTCTTCCCAGACCTTTCTCCTATGAAGTTTGTAACATATTGAGTCTAATTAGCTTTCACTTTTTCTCTTCACTGCTCTCATCTCATCTCCCCCATACCCTCATCCTTATCCCATTTAAAATTACTTTTAAATATTTAAAAAATGTTTAAATATTTAAAATAACCATTCTTCTCCAGATAGTTTATATCTAATATATATTTCTTGTTGCATTACCAAAAACCAAAGAAATTGGTTATTTGTCTGGTAGAAACTGCCTTTGGAAAGCCATGATTTTAGATTTTTAGATTATCATGTTTCTTCAGAAGATCAACCCTGACCTTTCAAAACAGTTCAAACCACTAGGTGCTCAAACACTGTCTTAAACTAGCAAACAAGTAAACAAAAAAAAAATTCTCAAAGTCACTATCGTTATGATGCAGAATGGATTTACCATGAAACACTGTCCTGTTGTGCAAAGTATACATCTTCTTACAAGAAAGCAAGTAAGCCAGCTATGACACAGATCACTAAGCATATTTTGGCATTAAGGTGTCTACTTACAAGACTCATATATCCCATACCCAAGATTAATTTTCTTTCGGTACAGTTTAAATCATTTCATGGATACAGTAATTACACTATACTCAGGCCATGTCAATCTATCACCACTCTGAATCAATATGGTACGTGTTTTTCAACTATTTATAAATAACAATGCTCATATACGCCAAACATCTTATAAAAGTACAATTAGAATAAAGAGCTTATTTGTTCTTTTAATGATTTAACTCCTTGTCATGGTTTGTAGGGTTGCTAGGTATATGTCTTTTTTTTTAATTCAAGCCTGTGTTTTTCTTTTTGTAGACTTTTCCTTACTTTCACATTTCATTCTGTGTTACAGATAAACATATACATGTTTAAATGTACGAGTGAGTAGTTGTACAGGCACAAATTGCAACTGTTCACTTTTCACTGGAAACTAGTAGAAAGAGACCCCTTAGAAAATGTTGTACAAACGACTGCAAACACATTATTTTTTCCATTAAGATTGGGCCTTGCATAAAGGCATGAGGTTAGGGGAATTAAAAAAAAAATAATTAAGGAAATCATGGTCAGTATAGGTTATCTCAACCACTTCAGAAATTAATTTTGAAGTGTAATGAAAATGGAATGGTAGTTTAACATTATATCTCTTTAAAGTACCAGTTTCTGGATTTTTAGTTGCAATTTTATTTTGTTATATTTTATTCTTTTCAGTGATTAGGCATTTATTTCCTGATCTTTCAAAGTTACTACAGTGGAAATATTCTCCAAGTGAAGTGATTCTAGGTGACTTAACAACTGGCCCAGCAAAGTGTGAAGGAAGAACTGAGATGAACCTTCAATGTTTCCTCTAGTTTTTCATATGAACTGAGGAAATTTTGTGTGACTTCAATTAAAAAACTATCAGTTAGCCATAACGTTAATTCAAAGCCAGTCTTAAGTTCATGAACCTTAACAAACCTCTTGATGAACTTCATTTATGTTTGGCATCTGTAATGAAACACAATACTATGAGGGCTTCACATGGTTTTGGGTTTCATTGCAAACATCTTCAACACCAAGTTGGGAGGGAGTGTCGACCTGCCAGAGGGCAGGAGGGCTCTGCAGAGAGATCTGGATAGACTGGAGAGATGGGCTGACTCCAATGGAATGAAGTTCAACAA
>JAYRBT010000001.1:65387002-65403719 GCA_036023395.1 Myiotriccus ornatus | reverse complement strand
TTGGATCAGGGGTTGGACTCGATGATCTTGGAGGTCTTTTCCAACCCAATCTATTCTATGATTCTATGATTCTAAGAACACAATTACTATTACTTTGAAGATATAAAATGCCGTGGAGCAAATCTTCACTAGGTGTAAACTGACAACTCTGCACTGATTTCAGCAAACACCCTGCACAATTCGATTCTTTAATTAATAAGCAATAGTTGTCATTGTCCACAATTAAAATGAACAAAAGCGGTACTGTATCATATCCTTTCAGGGCAGAAATATGCAAGTTTTATACAGATGATATACAGGACTTTAAGTTCTATTTGGGCACCTAAAGAAATTAACTTTTTTTTCCTAGAAAATAGATGTTATCATAACTACAATAAATATGCTGACACATTACTCACCGTTATGCATCCAATCACTATTAGCCAGATTAATTCTTTTTACTTAATCTCTAGCATTTTTCCTGTCAGAACAGCATTAGTTATGCAAAAGTGGTCATACATTGTCAAACGGAGAGACTCATCTTGATTATTCTTGGTTATTTTGAGTATAAGTACAATCCACCCTGACTGTTAGTCTGCCCTTGGGACCCAAGCAATTTGGCTGTTATTATAATGAGGTGTGGCTCATCATAAGGGTGATTATAATGGAGTCTAAGGGAATAGGGAGTCAAGCTTACTGTATATTATCTTTCTCTTTTAAAGACTGTACTTTGGAATAATGGTTGAGTATTGTAGCATTTCTGTTCATTGCGTGTCTTCAGGGGTTGAGATATCCTCCAATGGACTATTTTGATACTAATAGGAAAGCACGTTTAGAACATGAAAATCCCTGTATCTGTTCCTTCAGGCAATTTGTTCAGAGTGTAATTCATATCTGATGAATACTTGGTGACACTGAATGGTCCAGTGAAGATTGGTGCTAATTTTGCAGTGATGCTCTCTGTTGCATCTGAGTCTGAGTGGGAAGGTATTTTTCACCAGTTCAAGAACATTTAAAAATCACTTGTATCTGTTTGTGATCTTAATATTACGTTCTACCCTGTAATTTCTTACTGAAGTTACTCTAAAGTGGTTTTAAATCTGAGCTGTGATTGTCATAATCTTCTCACTTTTCTGAAGAGGACCATGTCCAGAAACAACACAGTTCCTTTCATATTAGAAGGTGTTATCTTCCGGGAAACAAAAAAACTTGTCATAAAAAAAAATTGTTACCATTTTTCTCTATTCATTCCTGTGAACAACATTGATGAGAGATTATTTTCTTTAAAACTGAATATCTTAAAGTCTCACTATAAAAGCCAAACAAACCATTATCTTCTCATAGGATAGGGTAGTAGGGGGTTTAATTTTAGTTATTGGAAGGATATGAAATAAATGAAATATTAAATAAAAAATGAAAAATGAATTAAATAAAAACAAATATGAAAATCAAAATTATATTATGTAGAGGCTTTCTATATATCTCCAAAGTGTGTTGATGTTGAACAGAAATGGCTAACTATATATAAGAATGAAACAAAAAAAATTCCCAAAGTGTGTGTGGTAATATAATTCCAGTGTCCATGTGTAATTCCTATATATTGTTACAAGCTGTTCTGACAAAACTGGAGCATTGCCATCTTATGGAAAAAGTCCAGGTATATGTACCTAAATGTAAAAAAAGTAAAAAAAAACACAATCCCTATCTCTTTCCCTTGACTGGAGAACATAATGTTACTTATTTTCTACTTTACTCTTTTATGAAGAAGTCTAATGGCCTCAGAAATCAGTAGAATGCTTTTCTAATATTGTCACATTTTGTGAAGGAAAGTAATTCCCTTTAATTCATTATAATTTTGTTTCAGCTTTTACCTTATCTTTTGAATTTGGACAGCATAAAAAATGGCATTGATCCATTTGACCTAAAGACCTCAAGTTTGATAACTTTAAGTGTTACAGCAACAACAACAATAATAATAATAATAACAATAGTGACAGTCTGGAACTAAGTGAAGAAATTTATTTTTTTGTATACATATTCACTTACTGAAATACTTACCACTAGTTATCTACGATTCAAAAACCAGATCAAAACCAAAATTTGTATCAATTGATGTGTATAACACTGCAGAATTTTACATCACTCTGTACCACTGAATGCCATTAAAAGATTGTAATTTAATTGCAATTACTAGGCAGTAGGATATATAGCAGCTTTATTCTATAGAAGTTTCTGTGAAGTGTTGGTACATGATGAGAAGCGTATTGACCATTTTTTCCATAGTAGATATTTTGGAGAAGTTTTGATTAATGCCAGGAATCTAGAATTGTTAGGGTAGAAACTGTTTTGTCCTTTATCAAAAAGCATGTGTCGTTGGTGGCCACCTTTTATCTCTGACTCGGGAAGAAAGAGCAGAAAATAATAATGATATTATGAAAAAAAAAAGCTCGTAAAACTATCTTTATAAAAGCTAAACATTTGGCAGTATTGTAACACATTTCTTTTTTGTAAGTTGAAGAAATCCAGCGCCTCTTAAAGCTTGGTCCTTCAGTTTCTTATTACCCTTTCAAATATCTAGATATTAATTACTCTGTTAGAAAATGCACTTACAAATATATATAAAAACTATAAAATTCGGAGAGGTTCACTGTTAGGCAATAAATATATGCCTCCAAATTACACTTCTTCCCTCCTGCAAGCTTTGGAAGTTTCACTAAAATCACAAAATGTCTTGCAAGACTGTGTACTTTTCAGTCTATGAGTGTCTTATATGACAGGAGATCACGCAAAGATATTTTATCTGTATTGTGTTCAAAGCACAAAATACCACCAGACAGTCCCTTTCTAAAAGTAGAAAAGTTCCTCTCTGGCATGTGCAGTGTTCTGTTGCCGTATGCTAATATCCTGTCATTTCTCTCAGCATCTTTCTGCATGAATGCTCCACCAAGGCCCCCATGACATGCCTCTTTGTGGACTGTAAATACACTTTTAAAGTACTGGAAAGCTTAAAAGGGCTTGATGACTGGTGCTCACTAGGAATACTGCAAGACCTTCTAATTTAACCAGTGCGCTCAAAAAGGACGACATATTTCATACTATGTCATGTTGAACACTGAGTGACAATATAGACCTCCATGAATTATGGCAGAATTTAATGTCTTTTGACTACTGCCTGGATGTTTAAAGTGTAGCTGTATTTGAAAAAATAAAAATAGAAGAAAACAAGGAAAAAAACCCCACCAAAACTCAAAACAGGCCAACAAAAAATTTCATAGGATAATTTCCCCTCATTTCAAGGAGACAATGATTTAAACATCTGAGTGTGATCAGAATAGGTAGGCAGGATTTAATACTGAAAAATTGTGTATTTAAATACCATTAAAATTTCTTAGCTTTAATGATAGCTACTAGTAATGGTTCTGACACTGCCAGGATAAAGTGTTTGGGCAGAATGAATAGCGGGATAATAAATGTTATCTGTCAAAACCTGTTTGGTTTGGGTTTGGGTTTTCGTCTTCCACTTGAAATGAGTTGAGAGAACTAATCTTTTCTACCTCTTCTAATATTCTAGTTTAATCAATGTGCAGATGAAGAAATATTTATCAAATTATACATTTTTGGGTACATGATATGGGAAGAAAATCTCACATTTCAGTCATTTGAACTGAAATTTAAAATAGAATAGAATAGAGGAAAACAGAAAAGAAATGAATGGAACAGAATACTTCAGTTGGAAGGAATCTACAACAATCATCTAGTCCAACTGCCTGACTACTTCAGAAATGATAAAAAATTAAAGCATATTATTAAGAGCATTATCCAAATGTCTCTTAAAGTCTGACAGGTTGGGGCATAAACCACATCTCTAGAAAATCTGTTGATTTTTTACTACTCTCTGTGTAAAGAAATGTTTCTCATATCTAGTCTGATCCTTCCCTGGCACAGCTTTGGAACATTTCCAAGTGTCCTATCACTGGTTCCCAGGAGGAAGAACTCAGCACCTCCCCCTCCACTTCCCCTCCTCAGGAAGCTGTACAGACCAATGTGATTGCCCCTCAGCCCCCTTTTCTCTGAACTAGACAAGCCCAAAGTCCCCAGCCACTCCTCACAGGACACACTTTCCAGCCCCTTCACCACTTTTGTTGCCCTCCTCTGGATGCATTCAAGGACTTTTTAAATTGTGAGGCTGAGAACAACACACAGCACACCAGGCGAAATTGCACAAACCCTGAATACAGAAAACAGTGGGATAATCACCTCTTTTTACTGACCGGTTACTGTGTTTGCTGCACCCCAGGATGCATTTCTCTGTTGGCTGCCAGAGCACACTGCTGGCTCCTACTGAGCTTGCCACCAACCAGCACTCCTAGATTGCTTTCTGCAGGGCTGTTGTCCAGCAGTTCTTCTCCCAGTCTGTATTTACATCTGCCATTACTCTGGCTAAGGTTTTGTCACTGCGGTTTACATTATTTTTTTTAGTTAGACCAAGTCATGTCAGTGGTGTAAGGTAATGCACTTTTCAGCACAGTAAACTGTTGCAGAAGCAGATCCTGTGCCTGTAAGCAAAAAATGAAGTCCGTCATTCACTTTTTGAGGATGAACAAAAATGAAGTTGTTCTTGAAAGCATTTGGAAATGTATAGTAACTTTATATAAAGTGCCTATATCATGCTTCGCAGTAGTACCGCTGATCAGTTACAGTATGAAGTTATTCAATATTACTTTTCCATAATTGGCACACATAAATAGAACAATTAAAAACAATTTTAAAATCCCTCTCCTATCCTTATGGCTCTGAACTTAAACAAAAGATCTGATGATTCCTTCTGATGGCATTTCCTGGATTTATTTCTCAATAATGGCACTTTTGGGAGCAATTCTATAGGGAATGAGATTGATCACCCATCACTGCTGCTGATGTGCTGTTTAACCAAGCTGGTGAACCATAAACTGTCATCAGAGAGGGTATCAGACTAACAGCCTGTATCATGCAGCTCACTCTCCTGTGCACCTAACAATAATGATCATTCTCTTAGTCCATTAGACAGCACAAGGACCTGTTTAACAAACTACTGGAGTGGTATACTTCACATGACCCAACAAGAAACCAAATCCTGCTAGATGGGCTAAGCGGTGACATAAACTGAAGCCATAGGTTATGGAGCAAGAAGTCTAGTGCTTCATGCCTTAACAGGACTTTAATACAGGCAGGATTTCTGAAGCTGAAGCTTTCTTTGATAGTGGTAAATATGCTCTGAAGACGGGTGAGCATAGCTCTTCTGAGCAGTGAAGAACATTTGCTCCAAAATCATGTCAGTTTACAGTTTTTTCAAAGAAATATGAAGCACCTCTCCCTAAAAGAATTTAAAGGAATAAACAATATTTATATTTTTAATTATTGTTAAATGTCATATACCTGGTGTTCCAATGTTGCAAACTGTATCAACATGATTAAAAAAGTTATGATTACTAGATAAAGTTTATGATCCAGGGCCCCAGACCTATGAATTTTTAAGGATAGAACCTCAAGGGATGTACACAGATCGATAAAGATGTACATAACCTGGTGATTGACATTTATGCTCTTTTTTTAACTTGTATGCATAATTCCTACTACTGACTTCAGTAGAAATAGTCACATTTCTTCCTTTCATGCTTTTAGTTTTCTCCTCATCCATGCAATTAGCTTTTGGAAGATCAAAGCTTAAATTCGTCCTGGTTCTTCTTCCTTGAGTTGTTGAAGTCTGGTGTTTTGTGGGTTGTTTGTGTTTGCTTGTTTGTTCATTCGTTTGTTTGTTTTTTTTTCTTTCTAGGTGAATTGTTCAAAAGATCTAGCTAGGAATATTCAAGGAATAGTTACGAGGCTTTTGCCCCAAATTTATAGTACTCAGCAAGCTGCAGATGCCAACAAATATCGTAAAGTCCTCTTAGACTTGCAGAAATGCCCAATTAGTACTGTAGCTGTGCCCTTGAGGAACCCCTTATTCCAGTTAAAACTTTCTTCAGGGCTCTGAGAGCGGCCTTGTCTCCTTTTTATTTCCCAGATCTATGGTCCTGAGTAATCACCTAGAAGCACATATGCAAGTAATAAATATAATAATTTCTCTGTTTCACTCCAGGCATTTTTGTATAATATTCACCTATCAAATATCAGATATTTGATATCTGCAACATGACATCAACAACTAAACTAGTCAGTGGGGAAAAACCAGACTGTTCCGGGGCATAATTCATCAACATGTGGTTAACAAGTGAGATAACCTAAATATACCAATTTTTCTGTGTTAAGAAGATGTGCATCTCACAGGTAGAGAGCATCTATTCTGACTGTAAAAGTTGATGTCCAAATTCAATTAGACAAATCCCATGCCTTATGTCAAAATTTGAGTCTCTCCAGGTGTGAAGTTATGTCAGTATAGTTAAAGCAGAAAGTCTACCCCTTCCTCTGAGCAACCCGCCGTCTACTGATCCCTTCTGAAAATTCTTGTGCAAATGCTTCTGTATTTTCTCCTAGCCATCTCTCACACTTGGAAGCTATAAATATCTGCAAAGTCTGTTTATGGTTCTCTCACAAATTGCCTCTGGATATTTTTCTTTTCTGTAATACCGGCCAAAACCTTGTAATGGTGTAGTCCAGTGGAAGTCTGAGACACTGAATGTTGGTTTGTGTTTCCCAGTATTTCTCCATCTGTATCCGTGATGTGGCCTTTGTTTTTACTGCAAGCACAGTGAGGCAGTAAAAGCACTTTCAGTGGACAGTCCCTGGCCCACTGGGACTTGTATGGCCTGCAAAAGTAATTAGGCTGTCAGCAATAACAATAATGAAATGATAACAATAGTCATGCTAATAACCTGTAAAAGTACAAGTAAACAAGAAAATATTTAACTAGGAAAAAATAGTCATAAAGAGACTGTTTTCTATGTACATCACCTGCCACTAATTCACACAGCCACACCAGAATTAGGAAGTTTCAAATTAAAGTTAAATCACCGTACTAAAACTAGGCAATACCCTCACTACCTCAGGAGGTAGGAAAATTATGTACTGATTCCAGCAGCCATCAGAATGCTCATCAGAGCTCTGAAGGCACTACTAGCCTTGGCTGTCCTTACCCAGCCCCTCCAGTGCTTCCCACCTGTTGCCAACAGCTCAGGACCTTATTTCAGCCCCCAGGGCTGTCAGCCCCAAAAATGCCACAGTAGGTCTGGTCTCCATCTCCCCACAGCTTTGCCCTCCCTGCCATGGGCCCCTCTGAGGTGGCCCTGCCCAGGACCCACATCCTAGCTCAGCCTCGACCCATTCCCATCCCTGTGGAGGTGCTCGATGCCTGGAGGTGGGGCTGCACTGGAGCCCCCTGCCTGCCTTGCTTCTGGCCCTGATGGACCCCATGGGGAAACACCCAGCTACTAACACCAGTGATCTTGGATGTGATGCTAAGCATAATATGTGGTCCTTCAATTCAAGGCTATGCAAATTCCTATGAAGGTATTTAATCATTCTTATGCATGAGGAATAGTAAGATATTTTCTTCTTACTGCTGGAGAAGGTCAAAATTTCAGAGGATGTCATTAGGAGACTCGGGAAATAAAACTATTTCTACTGACCTCTTCGTTACAGACAACACAACTTTTATTACTAATTTCTCAAGTAAGAAAAATAGGTACTTGTTATAATACAGCTGAATTTTTTTTGTTGTTGTGTTGTTTTGTTTTGTTTTGTTACTAAGCCTAAAGCAAATATAAAGGAAACCAAGTGTTTAAGCCCCTCTTTGCAAGTCTGATAATTAGACTCTGGTCATGGCAATGTAATGGCTATGCCTTTCATATTTTAAAGGAATGCGTTTCCTCATGGCTGGGTCTTTTATGTACGGTGGAGACCATAGATTTTGTAAAAACCCTTGCTGAACAGAGGTGCCTAATGTCATTCTGGATATCCAAAGATTTCTGAGATCTCAGCACAGGGTTGGCATATACAACACGGAAGACACAGGAGACCCGTGCACTTCTGCAGTAGCAGCTGGAGGAAAAGAAAATACCTGGTATGAAAGAAAATACTAAGGGTATTTTACCTCACACATGAGCCCTGTATTTAAGCAGTTTAATTAAGTTTTAACTTTTTTAAAAGGTTTAAATAATGATTCCTCTTGTTACTCAAAAGAAAAATACAGATTTTTACTTATTTGGTTATTGTTTTATTTATTTCAATGTTATCTTAAACATTGCATATTTTGTCTTTCCCTTTTTTCCTAGAAGTTACAGAGGGTCCGTGGTAACTGACCAGCCAACTTAATTGGCCAACTATTGCTTATGGAAGAGATTTTTCCCTTCAATCAACAGTTTAAAACAGAAGTGTTTGCACTTTCTCTGCTTATTACAGGAGTAAAGGAATGATAGAACCATAAAAACATAGAATGTTTTGGATTGGAAGGGATCTTGAAGATAATCGATTTCCCTCTGCCATGAGGAGAGACCTCTTCCACTAGATGAGGTTGCTCAAAGGCCCATCAAAACTGACCTTGAACAGGGACTGGGGCATCCACAGCTTCTCTGGGCAATCTGTTCCAGTGTGTCTCCACCATGACGGTAAAAAATTTATTCCTAATATGTAATCTAAACCTATCTGCTAGAATGTTTCCCTGGTGCCTTCCCTCCTCCGGGCTGAATAACACCAACTCTCTCAGCCTTTCGTCATAGTAGAGGTTTTCCATCCCCATGATATTCTTCATTCTTCTAGCCCTCATCTGGACTAGCTCCAACACATCCCTGTCCTCTCACATAAGGCTAGAGCCCCTGGAATTGGATGTGATAATCAAGCTGGCATCTTATGAGGGCAGAGCAGAAGGTAAGAAACACCCTCCTCAACTTGCTGGCCATACTTTTAATGCAGCTCAGGATACAGTTGGTTTTCTGGGCTGTGATCTCACATTGCTGGCCCTTGTTGAGCTTCTCATCTACTGATGCCCCCAAGAAGGGCTGCTCTCAATCTATTCTCTGTCCGGGCTGTATTTGTGCTTGGGATTCAGGTCTTGCACTTGGCCTTGTTGAATTTGTGAAGTTGATGCAGGCCAACCTCTCAAGCCTACCAAGGTATCTGTGCCCTCCAGAGTGCTGACAGCACCACAGAGTTTTGTGTCATTGGCTAACTTACTGAGGGTTCACTTGATCCTACTGCTGCTGACAAAGATGTTAAGACTGTGCTGGTCCCATCACTGGAACACCACTCGTTGCTGGTCATCACTTGGACATTGAGCTGTTGACTACAAGTCTTTCAGTGTGACCATCCAGCCAATTCCTTATCCATAGTAGTTCATGTCAAATTCATGTCTCTTCAATTTAGAGACAAGGATGTTGTGTGGGACAGTGTCAAATGCTTTGCAAAAGTCCAGGTAGATTATGTCAGTTGCTTTTCTCTTATCCAGCAACAGTGTAACCCTGTTGTAGAAGGCTGCCAATGTTGTCAGTTCTTGTTAAGTTGCTCTTTCCACGAGCTGTAAACATCTCTGTTTGAAAGGGGTCTGTCCTTCCCTCGGTTGGTAGTTGTCTACTCTGAAATAGTTGTAGAAATCTATGGAAAACAGAGTAATGTCATTTCAGCAGTGTATCATCCTGAATCAGAAACTAAAGCATGCAAACCGAAATTGATTTGTAACAGGTACCTTATTAGAAGCAAACATCAAGAAAACTAGAATCAATGGTGAAACAAAAATTTGTCTTGTAAGCAATCCTGAGTGAAATGTGTTGACACAGCATCACATTCTGTAGCCCCATTTTTGCATGCTTTTCAAAGCACAGCTATCTCGATCTGGGAGAGATGAATAATTGACTGATCACTGCATAATTCAACGTACTGTTGTAAAAATTCAAGGTCTGGCAAATTTGAAGCTTTTCTTTTTTATTGAGACTGAGGTTAAAGTTTCAATCAACCTTGAAGAAACATTTAAATAGCACAGGGATGCATGATTTATTAAAGTGCATATTATTCTTTCTTATATTCCCTCCTTCTTCATTAAGCATCCTTACATAATGTTTATGTGAAGTTTATGAAGTGTACCTCGTAGGTTGAGCAAAGATTACCTTAAAAAATAGTCTAAAAGTCAATCATCTTATTTTTTGGTATGAAAAGTAAAAGCCAAACACAAGAATGAAAATGGATTTGAAAATACAAAACATACTCACTCATTTCTTTAATAAAATATCTTGCACTTATATACACAAATTTCCCCATTTCCATTTAGGAAAATAAATTTCTCTAATAATTACCAGTAACAGTTACTTTTGCACAGCTCATAATTGTCATATGCAATGTTCAGCAATTAATGGCCTTTAGGATATACTGAATTCCTTAGTTAAATTAACTGTCATTGTCACTAAAAAAACAGTCTTATGTGGAAGTTGATCAAGTCTGCTTCACTTTCACGTCATGCTGTGGTTTGAAGGATGTGTTTTCAAATTAAAAGATTAAGTTAAAACATTTATACTCTCTTTGTCCAAAGTTATTATAGTTGCTTCTTCATAATATTGCCACAAAAACTGACTCAAGTCAAATTATTTTCTATTAATTTTCAACATTTTGCAGGTCAGTCCTGAATCCTGGAATAGTTTGAACTGCCTTTTCATTATCTCTTCTTTAACATTTATGTAGAGCTCTAAATTTACATGGTACCATCAAAGGGGTCCAGGAGGGATGGATGTGCTCCAGGAAGCAAGCCTTGAATGCACAAGAGCAGGCTTTCCCAGTCTACCGAAAGGCAAGCCACTGGGTAGACAGCCAGCCTGGCTGAACAAGGAGATTTTAAAGGAAATTAGAGGAAAAAAGAAAGCTTACAGACTATGGAAAAAAGGTCTGGCTACTCATGAAGTGTTTAGGAATATAGTTGGGTCATGTAGAAAGAAAATTAGAGATACAAAGGCACAAGTTGAACTCAACCTAACCACTTCTGCTAGGGATAACAAGAAGTGCTTCTACAAATACATCAGTAGCAAAAGGAGGGGCAAGGAAAACCTCCATTCTTTGTTGGACATGGGGGGAACACTGTCACCAAAGATGAGGGGAGACTTCATTACAGTCTGCAACTTCCTTGTTGCAGACAAGGAAGAGGAAGGTTGGGAAGAGAAGGGGCAGGCACTGATCTCTTCTCTATGTGACCAGTGGCAGGACTGAGGGAATGCTGTGAAGTTGCGTCAGGGAAGTTTTAGATTGGATATTAGAAAAAAGTTCTTCACCCAGAGGGTGGTTGGGTGCTGGAACAGGCTCCCCAGGGAAGTGGTCACAGCACCAAGCCTGACAGAGTTCAAGAAATATTTGTATGATACTCTTGGGCAGCTGATGTGACTCTTGGGGATGTTCCTGTGCAGGGCTAAGGGTTGGACTTGATGATCCTTATGGGTCCCTTCCAACTCAGCATATTCAGTGATTCTGTGAGTGTTTATTGTGCTTAGTATTAATTTTTTACTAACTTAGGTTGAAATTTGAAGGGTACACCATCTTGAAGCGTGAAGAAAAACGTAAAAAGTACAGTGATATAAGAAAAAACAGAGACAAATAAGCAGAAGAGAACACCTTGATTTGAAATCAGTTCCATGATAGGGAGGCTCAAGAAAATTAACTCAATTGGAAAAAAAAAAAAAAAAGAGAGAAGAGAAAGGGAGTCCTAGGAAAGTACTGCTAAAAGGTTTTTTTTTTTCAGGCATAAAATGTAGGTAAGCACCATAAACCCAAGAGATCTTGGTTATTCTCATTTTAGTTCATTATTAGAAGCTTGGTCAAACAATATGCTAATTCTTCCTTCAAATGAAGGTTTTCAATTATAAAAGACTTTATAATTTTTACTTTTGAGTGCAGCATCTATTGTATAAATAATTTAGGGAGTTTTGTATTTTGGTTATATTTGTGCTGTTTCTAATTAATTTTTGACAAACACAGAACCTTTTAATATTTTCATTGATCCATCATTAAAATATTAGATTCTGTAAAAGCAGACCAAGCCAACAAAGGCTATTTTCTTACACTGACTGTCACAGGAGAATAAAACTTAGTTGGAAAGGCTTCAGAAAGACTGTTCCTTGCAATTTTTGTTCATAATGCTTTCATTGTGACCTAGATAACATTTGCTCAGTTTAGGTATACATTATATTATTATATAATGTATTATAATACAAATGCCATAATTAAATTCATATGGACATCTATTTACTTGCACATAACTCTGTAAATAGAAATGTAAGTGAACCCTAAATGTATTTCAATGACACATATTTCTATCAACTCCATCGGAGTTTTTTGAGACAAAATACCATCAGATCAGGTGGTTTTATTCCTATTAGGAATAACTGTGAATCCTAGTAAATGAATGTCTGAATGTTAGTAGAATAAACTGGATGATAACAAGTCTTTCATGACTTGCCAATTGCAGAAGTGGACAGTATCTATCTTCAAAAGTAACAGAAAGCATTTTGAAGAATTTTCTCTGTAAGATTAGATTATAAATAATTAATTTACTCACACCCAGATTGAAATACATCTAATTACACATTTCATTTTCATAACTAAACCATGTTTGATATATGTATAATTAGACTATATTACATGATATACAAATTAAAGCTTGATATTGCATTGGTGGCTTTCATTTGCTCACTGACATATTCTGTTTTGAAACTATTCCTTTTCAAAGGATGGAAAAAGCACATAGGTAATGTTTTTCTTTTGTTTATATACATGTGATTCCTTTAATATGGAAGTGTGTTTCCATTAAACACAGAGCAATACATAAGTTAAACTCAGTAGTTTCATCAATGGAATTTTCAAGCCTCTCTTACAACCTCTGGAGCATACATGTAACTGTCATAGAAATGTAATTGCTGGGGAAAAAAAAAAAGGCAATACAGACTCTGTAGTGTTTATTAAAATTGTATCTCCACATTTTCTGCATTTAAATAGTTCTTTATGACCCTGCTTATTTAACCTGTAATTTTATTTAGATACTTCCTCCCCTATTATGTGAGTACCATCTTATCACTGAAGTTTCTTATTACCTCCTAGGCACTTGGGTGTGCTTTTTGGGTATGTCACTCAAAGGATCTTGCCACTCTCAGGGGATTTGTGGTGAAGCAACACTACTACTGAATAAGATTCCTCAGCTTGAAAATGTGCTGTACTCAATTCCTAATTTGGCTAGCAGCAAATATAGGATGAGAGCTAAACCACTGGTAACAAGCTATTTGAGCAAAAACAATAATATAGCAACTTAAATAAATGCCTTATATTTGAAAAAAAATATTGTTTTAAAAAATATATCACATTGCTTTACTAAATATTATACTTTGAACTTGAAAACACTTTTCCTCAACGTAAGTGCATATACTTACCCTTTAAATAGGGTAAAGTAGAGCTGCACTGGGCTTTACAAAAGAAATTATAAGGATTTTCAGTATTTAATGAATAATGGGACATTATATAATCAAAATAGGAGTGTTGGTGTAATCATTCTTACACATCATGCACTTTCAGGTAAGGATGATCCTTTGTTGTGAGTTAAAGGTATCTGATCTAGATAATTACTTATAAAATTTACATCTTCCTGCTATATGGAAAGTTGTTGGAAATTTCTATAATTTACTAAACTGTGGCCGAGTAAAAAGGTGGTGGCAATTTTTGGATGTAAATAATTGCTTTGACAAAGAATTTCGACTTCTCCTGGCCACTAGACTAGCCTTGTGCCTAATGCAGGTAATGAATTTCCAGAGCCAGTTGTTGGCTCAATCTCATAAGGCTGTTGTTGAGCTAGAACATGTCTTTTTGAAAAATGAAATAAGACACACACCCCCTTTCCCTTTCCCAAATATGCACCTTTGTTTTAAAAAACACTAGTGATGGAGAATACCCTGTAACCTGTTTGAAAGTCTTCCAGTGGTTTCACTTTTATTTAAAACATTTATTTTTAAAACCCGCACAGTGTATCCAGCTTCAGTTTTCCCCACTGGAGACTTTTTTTTAAAGTTCTCTTCATTCATTAATCTTGTCTCTATGTGAGAATGGTGATCAAGTGACCTCTTAATATTTAGCATAGTCTGTACAAATAATGAAGTGTAAATTTAGCACTTCCTGTCTATTCAGGGGAATAAAATAGGACCTTCAAAGACGGAGACTAAAGGGCCACCAAGAGAGTCAAAGTTAACACATATTTAAACTCAGACAAACATTCAAAAAAAGTACTCTTCATTTGTTACTCACCTGAGTTCAGACCTTCTGAAAGAAAACATCCCTCTGTAGAAAATGTGGCTTTATACTTCTGTGTTTCCTTGGTTTACTTATTTTTTGTCAGATAGTAACACTCCCAAAGAAGGGATCTAATGTACAGAATTTTTAAAAAGTTCAGTTTCTTAATAAAGTCAGAATGCAAAGCTCAGTGTAATTCCAGCTTCAAGGTTCAGTGCAGGTAAATTAAAACCTCTCCAATGATTTCACTCCAAAATTAAATATTACTAGAAAAAAAGCTTAATAATGAGAATTACATAAAAGTGAGTGAACAAGCAGCAAATATACTGAAATTTATGAAATGATTGTGTGAAATAATTATTTCCAGAATGCAAAATAAAATAAAATAATCTCTTCCCTCAAAGCCAGCGCTACACCTTGCAGTTTATCACATCCTATGGTGAAATTAGTTTTTGTTTACCATTAACATTGAAGGAATTTGACACTTCTTCATCTGTAAGAGAAAACAAAACATTGAGACCATACAGACCAAATAGAAAATGTGGTTTTCATATATTAACTTTGAGTATTTTGATTAATCTGATTGATTGATCAATCAGACTGATGATCAATATCATTTTAAACAGCTGATGATGTTGGGCCTTTCTCACTTGTCTATTTCACTCCTTAAAGTTGAGGTTCTACTGTAATAACTTTTGAGAGGCATTTATAAAGAATGGATGTTTTCTAATTCCAACATGATACGAAGAAATTGAGAGACTGCAACTTTTGCAATAAATTTCCTTCCATCTCCTCCAGCTATTACTAGTTTTCTGAACAGCATGGTTATTCTTTGGTGAAGGATATCACTGTGCTTTCTCCCTTTTTATATTGTTCTGCTAAAGCAAAGGAACTGCTTTGTATTTGGGAAAAAAAAAAAAAAAGGACCACAGCAAGAGATACATGTGCAGTTTAAGCTGTGAAAAGTAAGAATGGTCACCTTTTTATGGCTGCCTATGAGAAAAGCTTATTCTTTATCAGAAATAAAATGGCATAGTATACCTTCAGGGTGGTCCCATATCTGTACAAACACGTACAGCTGTGTTAGTCCGTGTACAAACTCCAAAAGACATGTAGGAAGCAGTATTTCATCCTACAGTACTATTCTTTAAGATCCCTGAAAAAATGGATATTAGCTGCCTATATTATTTCTTCATACATATTAAAAATTATTCTGGTATCCTATATTATTTCTTACAGAGTGATCTATTAGTGTATTCCTAGACATCCTGTGCTTGCCAGCTTAGCTCAGCTGGAAGTAGAATGAAGATTTTCTTGCATGAAAGAGCAGGCATTTTGTAAAGCATTCCATGCTTAAAACAAACAAACAAAACCCAGAAAAATTAAATTAATGTCATACATCCATTATCACTCACCAAATAACTCTGTAGTGGCAAAAAGTAACATATCTTTGTTGTTAACAAAACAGAATATTTTTATCTAGAAGACTGATATTTTTTTATCTGTAAAGTTGGGATAAGGTTCTTGGGAATCAGGCTACAATATGATTGCTGCAATTTGGATTATATTCTGTCCCTCAGGACTTGACTGCGCCTCTAGGCACAGCCTTCAGCAAGAAATAGTGTGTAGGCTGTGTCATCCCAAGAGGCTGTGTGCCTCTGAAGTACAACTGACTCCTTGTTCATACATAAATTCAGCTTGTCAAGAGCGTTTTATTATTCTCAGTGTTCTAAATCCAATTCTCATTGATAAAAGGATCTAGAAGTTGTAGACATGTGTGTCCAGCTAAATTAGGAGCCTAATATAGGAAAAGAGCTATACAGAACTGCTTATATCGTTAAAAGGGCAAATGGAAATTGGACAGGCAACCTCCAGAAAGAAGGCTTACTCCACCTAAGATCTTATTTGCTTTCTGGAGATGCCTTTCATGAAGAAATTCCCACATTAAGAGTGGGAAGGAAGAACTAATGCTGCTTGAAGCACTAGGATACTCAGAATGGTCTTTTGAGCAGAAAGTTGCAATGAAGCACAGTATTGTCTTTTCTGTTCCATATTAGCTAATATTATTTACAAGGACATCCCTTTCCCTAGCATGGAAGCATTTGGGATCCCAGTGCCTGTTTGGCTCCAAACAGTCCTACAGCCCTATGGCTTCATCATGTCACAACTGATTCCAGTAAAACTTCTTTCAAGACTTCCTTTGTTATACTTGAGAACTAAACAACTGCGATTTCAGAAATCCATCTTATAGATGTTGTACCTTGCTTCCCTTTCCATTATTGCACTGCAAGAGAGATCCTAGTGTGTCTTTTCAGCTTGCACATGAAAAAGAATATTATTGGAAGGACTTTCTTCGTAGCAGCCAGGATGGTGCTGTACTTTGCGTTTGTGGCTAAAACTACTGGTTAGTAGTTTTGGCTATTGCTGATCAAAGCTTGCACATTATCATAGAATCATAGAATTAACTGGGTTGGAAGAGACCTTCGAGATCATCAAGTCCAACCCTTGATCCAACCCCACT
>JAYRBT010000001.1:65362999-65386902 GCA_036023395.1 Myiotriccus ornatus | reverse complement strand
TGCCAGCTCCCTCATCACCCTAGGATGGATCCCATCTGGTCCCATGGACTTGTGTGGATCCAGGTGGCTCAGTAAGTTATTTCCTCCTGGAATACAGGGGGGCTATTTAGCTTCCTGTCCCATTAAGACATTCTCGCTCCTCAACATTCACCCAAAGTGCAGAGGCTGGGGGTGCATAAGAAGCTGGGAGGAGACACAGCTGGGACAGTGGACTTCAACTGACCAAAGGGATATTTCATAACATATGGCACCATGCTCAGCAATAAAATTTCAAGAAAAAGAGGAGGAAGGGGGAACAGTGAATTTAGAGGAGAACATTCACAACTCTTCCTTTATATGGAGTTACTGCTTACCTAACACTGAAAAACAAAGAGAAACCCAGTATATTTTACAGTTTTCCTATTTTTTCCAAATCTAATTCTAATTGCTTTTTAAATTATGAAGTCAAATTAGAATGACTGAAAATCTAAGTATTGCTAGTGTATACTGTAATTCTATCTTGTTTCAACCTGATAATTTTCACTGTTTCATCCAGGAAAAAATTCAAACAGTACTTCTGATTATTGTTTAAATTCACATATTTTCATACAGAAAGGAGTGAAGGAGTGTTACAACCTGCCCCTGAAGATGAGGGTAACTGAGGTTCTTGTTAATAGACCCCTTGGGTTGGATTAGAGTGAAACAACACTGAATGACCAGTGTTTATATAAATATATATATATACTTATACACTTATATATACACACACATACACACACACACATATATATGTATGGGTTTATTTTAGAATAATTTGGTTGTAATGGAAAGCAGGTATGTAGCCATTTTGGTTCTTACCTGTAGAATTTAACAATATAAAAGCATAAAAATAACACTTCAGAAAATTTATAAAGAAAAGAAAGAAAAAGAGTAGAAAGATATCACCACCCCTGGATCCAACAATGAGACTTGATTGTTGCAACTTCCACGTCTATTGGTGTCCTAGTTACAGGGGCTGGGACCATTTTATCACTATGTGAGTATCACCAAAACTGTGTATTCTACACACTCTAAGTCATTTCTGATGGATTGTTAATAATGGATCATTTGCAGCACCTGCCCAGAGCACACCTGACACCTCAGGCTACAAGCTGGGTGTCAGAAAACTCTGCAAGGAATGTTTCTTTGTCTTCACACTAATGACTCAGCTGTGATGACTCCCCTCCAGGGAGGCATTAGCACCTTCACACCCACTCTGAGGGGTCATCTCTGCTAATGGGCCATACTGGACTGGCATAATAGGCAGCTGCAAATAGACCACCAAAGACTCCAGAAATATCCCATGACTCACAGAGTTAAATCACCCATTGTGAAACTTCCTGCCCTGGGGGAGGTACTGGACACTCCCACCTGAACCTGAGCATATATAATCTTGGGGTTTTGGGACTTCTGGTACCGCTTGCTGGATCCAGAGGAGGACCAGAATAGGACTGCGACTGCCACTCTCAACAAGACTGCAATGATTACTTCAACGGAGCTGCGACCATCATCTGGACCAACAGGTTTTCCTTTCCTCTTACTTTACACCCAGAGGGGCCACGTGGTGCTCAGTACAGGGACTAACAAACACTGTTCTATTCTTCTCCCAGGGTGCTGGGTTACACATCTGGTTTTTGGGGTGAAAACCACTTGTCTCTGTATCATTACATTTATTGTAATCTTTTTTTAGTAAATTGTGAGTCTGACTTGTAATCTCTCTTGAGTTGGGTTCATTTCTTCCACCAGTTTACTTTTAAACTAGCACAGTTGGTCAAAGTGATGTTTGCAGTCTTGATCTGTTGGGGGCGGGGGAAGCCCCCTAAACACAAAGGTCAATGGGTTAATATACTCTCAGGTTAGGTGGGAGTGCCCAGGTATCTCCTCTGAGGGGGAGAGTTTTACACTGTCTGATGCAACAGTGTGGATCATGCATAGTTTCTGGTTGAAGGCCTTAGACATGGGTCTGGGGACACTTTGGGGGTTGTTGATGGTTTATGACACATTCTAAGACATGACAGCTGCCTCTCATACCAGTGTAGTTGAGCTGGTTATGCCCCATCAGAAGAGATGAATACCTTCACACCTATGTGTTAATGTCCAGGTACTCCCCTGGGGGTGGGTTAGGGAGGGCATTGGCATAATAACAAGCATTATCCCATCTAGCAGGATCTGTTTCTTATTGGCCTCCTCCCTTATTTGGCTCAAACCCCAGCTTGCCACTAAACAAAGTTTGGGTGAGCACCCCCTTTGCACCTATGTTGTTACCTTACACATGGTCAGCGAAGGACCCTGTTGTTTTTGCAAATGGCTGATTGTTTGAGTCATTAACCATTAATATTGCACTGTCTCACTTGGAGTCTCTTCAAATAGGAGGTCAAGATAATGCTTAGAGTTCATCTAGTACCCTGGGGAGAAATACAAGTATCATGATGAAAAATGCCCCAGAAAAAACCCAGTCCTGTTGTCAAATCTATCCAGGTAGAACCTAGAACATGTGCAGAATATACATCTAAATGAATGCCATCCTGTCAGGGTACAGAAGTCCCACATAGATTATACTTAAAGGTGTGGATCTGGTCAAAAGATCATGAAATAAACAACTGAAAATTAAAAAGAGATAGCATGAATAAACTGGAGTTGGACTTTGATCCTAATGAGTCCCTTCCAACTCAGGAGATTCTATGATTCTAACTATGTAACCAGTCTCCTTAGGAAAAAATAGAAGTCTATATTGTTTATAGTAAAAGAAATGAGTTAAAGCTATGAAAATGCCTTCTTATTTCACAAATAAGAGTAGGAAAAAAGGTGATAAAACTGTATAGTTCACTCCATGCCATGCTAAAATGTGGAGCTGCTAAAGGAAAATTTTCTTTTGTTCTTCAAGAATGCATTTTATGAGGAAGTTTTTATTTTGTATCAGGGTTCAAAAATCTTTTATATATTTTTATCCACTTAAATTTCAACCACAGATGGCTAAATAAATATAAGAGTATTTTTTAAACATGAAAAATACTAAATAAGTTGCTGCATGTTTTTGCTTTCATTGTGTTTTCCACAGTTTCAGATTTCAAAATAAATGACAGAGTTGTTAATAGGCTGTAGAGGATTTTTTCCTGTCCTCCCTTGATTTATTGCTGCAGAGTGTAAACTGATCTGGAAACAAGTGAGAATTCCCCTGCGAAATGTTCTAAAATCCAAATTCCTCATGGAATGGAGAGAAATATTTGAGCAGAAACAATCATCCCCACGTGTATAAGCTTTGAATAATAACAGCCTGGTTTCTACATTTCTTTTGTTCATGATGTATCAATCCAGTGTGAAAGGAAACATAAAACCAGCACATATATAAACCAAATGTGCTGCAGCAAAAGCTTTAACAAACCTTAATTATTCAGGTGGTTAAGGAACAAGCTAAATAGCAGCACTAGTACACTGTAAATTCTTGTGGCTGACACAGAAGTGGTTATGACAGCTTTCACATTATCTCATTGCAGTATCGAGGCAGTAGTCGCAGCTGGCTCATATGTCAAAATGTGTCAGGACTTAAATGGTAAAACAGGAGTGCAACAGCAATTGGCTTTTCAATCAATAATGCAATCAATATATTTCACAGATATTTTCCCATATCTAAATTACTCTGCAGAGATGAGGTAGCCTGACTGAGTGTTTATAAATCAATAAAACACACAGCTAAAGGACATCTGCTCCTGTTCTTTCACTTCAAGGTGCAGTTTGCCTTTTATTTCCAACTCTTTCTTATTTAAGAATGTACTTTTGAGGAAAAACAACTCTTTTTTTTGCACACAAATCAGTTTTGAGTTGCATTGTGACTATAAACTATTTCTGTTAGTAATTGTGTACTTCAATTTTAAATAGGTATAATGGACAATTTCTAGTGGCAACAGAGCTGAGAATTAATAAGGTACATTTCAGATTTGTAATATACATATAAACAGGTATTTATATCACATTACTTTTTTGTTTTCTAAATACAGTGCAATGGACATAATTTTGAAATCTCCACAGCCTTAGGCAATGCATTTTTTTCCCATGCAACAGAGTTCCAGAACATTCTCAGTGATAGTTCGTAGAACAGCTTCTTCTGAAAGTGTTATAGTTCTGATGATCATCTTTCACTAATCTATTCTTTTAGATAGATACAAGAAGATACATGAAAGGTGATAGCTTTTAATGATATTGTTATATGAAATTACTGAATTTGCCTTCTGCATCCTTATTTTTGTTTTTGAAGCAGTGACTACCAGTAAGAGTATGGTTTTCAATCCCTGTCATGAGAATATTTCATGATGAGAATTCTCAATATGAGAACTATTCATGAGAATAATTCCGTAAGAGAATATAGTTTGCTGTATAGGACTAAAATACATACATGTACTAAACTGAAGCATATATATACTGTTACATATTACACACAGAGATACAAATATGTGTGAAGCATTGTAAAACTGGAGTTAATTATGAGTTAATGCATATAGGTGTTCATTATTGTTATGTGCTAAACAATTTTATTTTTACAGTGTTAAGAACTGAAAAAAGGTGTACCCAAGCGTGCACTTTTAATGTAAAAAGACTTACTATGTTTAGCCCTATTCCTCTTCCACTTGAAAATTATATCAGGCACAAAAGAGAGAGAGGAACAAAAACAATCACATATTTCAGGTAGGACAGACATAGTCTGTCAAGAATTACATAAACCCAACCAAACGGCATTTCCTAATCTAGGTGTTCCATTAAAAATAGATTGTCAAGTTGGTGAACGCCAACTAATCTTATCATGTTATATCTACAGCTCACATGCTGTGTTATTCTCTCAGTGTATGCGATCTCTTTCACAATTGTGAGATCCATCTCTGAACCACAGTTGCTACACAGTCAAAACACAAAGCTAGGGACACAGTAGTTCCCTGGTTCACTTACTCTATGTATTTTATTAAGATACACTTTGATGCTACAATATTAAAGCATTTTAGAGGATTTAATTAATTTCATAGTATAATTCGAATGTGGCTTTACTGGAAAAGATCCAGTTAAACGGATCTAACATCTCATTTCTAAATTGGCAGAGATTCTGTCTTTGACTAAATAGGAAGACAGTTTTGGCCTCAATAGCTGATAGATACAATATGGAAAGAAAATCTTGAAAATATTACTGTGCAAAGAAACAAGAAAACCCCCAAATACTGAGTACTTTAAAAGATGTTTTCAACCAAATGGAAGGGGTTTTTTTACATCACTATATCAAAGGTGCCACAATATCCTTTTTTTTTCAACTGAACTCTTAAAAAACATTACCTTTTTGAAGATACAACTGAATAATTTTGATGAACTATGAAATATTTCTGTTGTCTTGATAGAAGTGTTTACCAACCTCATTAAAGTATTAAACTCATGCAAAATAGAGGAAGAAAACATCTTTTTTTTCTCTTAGTTAGCAAAAACATTAAATGAACATAGTAAGCGTATCATCATAAAATGCTCTCAGACAATTTTCCATTAATATTATTTTGATAAGGCTCCTGAATAACTGAAGCTGCCAGGTTTTTTACAGCTTTTGAAAACTCTTTATTGTTTCAGTGGCTAAGCTCTGTGGAATCCCAAGTTAGAAATTCCTACAAGTGTCATTAAAGCCACTCTCATCCACTGCAAATAAGTGTCAGAAATATTTTTAGAGACCTGAAAATCTCTTAAACTTCCAGCTGGAAATGTATCTTAAGCTTCAAGTCAAACTCACAGCAATAATAAAGTGGCTAATATGTTTATATTTGAGAAGCTGTAAA
Source organism: Myiotriccus ornatus (assembly GCA_036023395.1). Lineage (NCBI taxonomy): Eukaryota > Metazoa > Chordata > Aves > Passeriformes > Tyrannidae > Myiotriccus > Myiotriccus ornatus. Next base: position 65,381,086 of record JAYRBT010000001.1, on the reverse strand, counting down.
ATGAGAGAACACTGCTGGGAACTTGAAAGTAAAACTAGTTGAAGAATGCCACTGGTAACATGACCTTTATTTTAAGGAGGTACTGGTCAAAATGCAGTAGTTACAAAATATGGCATCAGCATCACAGAAAGTGTTCTGTTTTGTGAAAGTTGCCTGACATATTATTCTGGTAATATTCATATACATTCCCTTATAGATGATGACAAAACAAGTTAACCTGTAGCTCTGGGAAAATGTTTGAGGAGTCTTACAAGTTGGTTTTCTGTTTGAGAGGGTGTGAAGGCACTCCTTCATTAGCAAGGCCAGCTTTTTACCTTGAAGGTCCTGTGCTGTGGTTTAATCACAGTATCTCATGTTTTCTTTCAAAATGATCCTCTGTCCTATGTGGCATTGCCTGAGGAGCTTTAGCTGTCTGAAACTTGTATGAATGATCTGTAAGTATTATCTAATCAAAAATTGGACATGAGGGATTAAAACCAAAGAGGAAATATTAGGTTCAATGGCAAAAGCAAGTGACAATACTCCCTAGAAAAAAGAAAAAAAGAAAAAAAAAAGATACAAAGGGGAAAGGCAAGACAAGGCAAGGCAAGAGTGGAAAATATAGTAGAAATTATTTCACTAAGTAAAACAGTATTGCCATACAAGGTTGTCATATATCTAAGGCTCTGAAATTTGGGAAGTAAACATGACAGTCAATATATACATGTAGACGTGTATATTTACTAGTTTCAAATGCACTGTATTATTTGATTCAGATGGGTGTGAGAACAGCAATAAAAATAAGGACCTTAAGTATTTTTAGGCACTCAAATTTAAAAATAATTAAATAGAATATAGAGTAAAAAATATTTATAAATTACACTTTTACTGAAAGTGTCATCAGGTTGAATAATAGCCAAGATCATATACAGTCAGCCCAGTTTCTAATTTTGTTCATACAGACTATATAAAGAGTAAAGGTTAACCTGTGGACTGTAAACTATATTCTAATTATAAGAGTACATAAATCAATAAGCCCTCCAGGGTATAAATGATGGTAGATGAACACAGCAAATGACAAAGCAGGAACCAAGAGCAACATAATGATTAAAAGGCCTAACAGCATCTTAGAGTGAACAAAGGGAGCCATAATATTGGCCTGATCAAGCTTATTTTGTTGGCTGAAGGAGAGGGTTTGAGTGTGCAAAAGTGTAACCAACAAAACAGACTTAGAAACTACCAAACACATTTCTTTTCTACAACCTGAAGGTTCTTGTAAATCAGATTATACACCACCTCTGTGATATATATCACCAGAATACATGGGAAGAGAAAAAAATCTGTCCTTGGGCTAGAGAGCTTTGGCCCCTTATTTATCTCTAAATTAAACCAGCTTGTAGTTGCTTCATGTAGAACCTTATCCACAACAGAGGTGGGATCTGTATCTTTGTAGTAGCTCATGAAAATAAATGCTAAAGATGGAAAATGGTTTAAGACTGAAATATGAAAATATCTTTAATATCACTCCCAACTCTGAACTTTTGTTCAGAAGACAGTAGTGGAAACCACTTGCTGCTCTGAAGAATAGAAAAATGTTGTAAATGCCTCAGAATTTACCAAGATTAGAATTTATGATGTTATTTACCCTTGACTTGCTTTAGAGTAAGTTCATCACAAAACTATACATTTATGTTCAGGTCAGATAATAATATTAAAAACACCATGGAATCATGGTAACATGGCAATTGCCCTCCTAATCAGATGATGTTTTTTTAAATATCTTCTGGTACTAACTTGTAGGGAATACTTATCCCTGACAATATTTTATAGGGATTTAAAAAAGAATAGTATAATTATACATTTTAACTCATTTTTTTTCCTTGAAGTACCCCTAAGTTTCACTTTGGAGTTTCCCTTTCCTTTTGTTATTATTAATTTAACTGTTATGATAAGACCTACTGTCAGTCAGGATAAGATACCTGTTGCTCCAGGGGTTGAAGTCACTGAGAGTAAAGCTTTACATAGACTAGCTCCAAGTAATTGTACTAACATGTTTCTGCGCATCCGCCATAACTCTCAGTAAAATGAGAATTTCAGCTGCAAAAGGTAGCCTCAGACATATTGTTAGAAACTTTGCTATTGCATTAAAGATTTGGAATCCATTAAGTAATAAATGGATTACACTCAGTAACTAGAGAAGATTAATTAGTTATTGTTTGTGAATTGCTTTGCAGATAGTAAGTCTCATATAAGTGCTCTGTATTACCATTATTAATGGACTATTTTTATCCGTGGTGGATATTTTGTTTCACCATTGTTCATATACATAAAGAAAAACCATGATACTTTCCTTTAGACCAGCATGCAGAACTTCAAAAGAAATTACTTTTAAGCCTGAATAGACTGATTAATGTTAATCAAGAATGAGGTGATATGTGAAGAAAGGAAACAATACATACAAAAATGTGTTTTAAATATCCAAAGATAGATCTCGGGAGATCCTATGTTAACAGGAAATATTCAGGTATGACCTGACAATTTAGAAAAGATGAAACTCTTAAAAATCCAGCCATAAGCTTTTGTCATATATTCTCTATCTCCTTAATTCTTCTAGAAATATACCCTTTACTGGCTAATATTTTACAGGATATTATAATTGTGCCACTGCTTAAAAGATTGAAGGAATCTTTCTTTGCAAAAAAAATAAGGATTGACAGTTACAACAAATCAATAAGAAATCTTAGTTTCCAGAAAAAATATCTTTAAGTATGGCTACGATTTTCCATCTGCCATGAATAGCATGCCGTTTATTGAACTTAATTCTGAAGATTTTAGATCAGGTATTTGAATATGTGAGCTGGTATTTACAGAATAAAGCAACAAAAGGGTTATTAGTAAACCTATGTCTAAGTGTCCTTCCAGCCTTAGTCTCATGTTGCTAATGTAACCCTCTAGAATATTCACACTTCAGTTAGATTACACAAATTCTTATATTCTCTGAGAAGTAGTTCCTTGAAAAATCCCAAAGTATAAGTCCTGTGGCACGGGAAATTATTCTTGATAGAATCTTGTTTAGTAGATTCTTGCTGTTATAGCAGTGAAACGTACCAAATGGATTTGTTCATTTAGAAACAAAGTAAAACATCACCTGTACCTAGAAAAGAAATGAGTACAAAGGACACATAGCAGTGCTGATAAAAGTCCCTATAGCTAGCATATGGATATGGTCCACTGCACATTTGCTTTGCCTCCCTTGCCATCTTGGTATGTATATTATAATCTTAGACTCTGTTCCATGCTAATACAGCTCTAAGTCTTTGAAATTACAGCAGGCTCATAGCTGGCCAACTAAGTACATAAACTGAAGATCTTACACATAATATTTAATTGATAAGACATGAATCTCCTTTTTTATGATATAATACGCAAATTCTTTTCTCCTAGCTAGCAGAAGGAAAACAAGAAGTTAATCTAGATTCCTATCAGAGTTATCTCAGCATCATTTTGGGGTATTCATTATATAACTTTCAATCTTCTTGAAATTCAGACAGCTAGCATAATACACTTAGCTAAGCATCTCTAATGAGGTCAGTAGATTCTTACCATTCTAGCAGTGAAGTGTATGAAATGGATTTGTTCAGTCCATATGCAATTGTTTCCCTAACTGTAGAGAGTATCCCATTCCTCAGACACACTAGAGTGTAGAACCATAACTTAGTGGCAAAGCTATGTGTTTGGACGCTCTGTATTCCTAATGATAGGTCAGGTTAAAACTAGACCAGATACGTATCATAGAACAGTGTATTTCATTCTTTAAATGGTTTAAAATAGTCAAAACCCAAATGTATATTAAGTCTTTCACTTCAGTGATGCTTTATGTCAGGTGCTACCAAAAGTGCTGTAACTTCATCTGTATAATCCAGCAATACATTTAAGTCAGATTCTCTGTATTGGATTTTTTTTCAGTTATATAAATGAGTGTTTGGAAGAATCCCAATTATCTGATGTTGAAAATATTAATGAGGTGCTAAACTGCTGTGGTGGCAAAATCTGCTCAAGCCTTTTACAATATTAGATACATATCATGATGCCTAATATTGTAGTGCCATGGGTAACTTTTACATGTTCCCATTATAAATGTGATTTGTGACATTTTTGCTCACTACTGTCAGGAATAATCCATCATTGAACATATTTGAAATTATCCTTTGGGATTCCTTTGAGATCTAGACAATTTAGGACACATGTAAATGTGCATCATATGTTAATAGTAATTTTAAGGAAGCTGTTTCAGGTTATTTTCAGTAGAAATAAATGCAAAGTTAAACAATCACATTACTGTTGGAAAGTCTTTCTAGATGAAATTTCCTACATGAGTAAAATTCATTAATAGAAAAGCACCGACATTAACTTTCTGATATACAGCTAAGCAACTTCTTCCTGAATTTCCCCACTTCCACAAATAAATATGTAAAAAAGGTCTGATCTCCTAAAAATGTAACATGTAGGTAAAGCAAATTGCAAGAAAAAAAGAACTTCTCTGCTGTAAAGACATGGATGAACAGAAGACAAAAGCCTGCTTTAAGAGAGCTTATGAACAGTCTCTCAATTTCACCTTTCATATTAGTAATTTAACCCTTAATTTCACCTGTCACTTTGTGAATGGGATAAAGGGAAATATATTGTCATTTTATTTTGTTAATGAGTTATTTTGGGGAGGGGGAGGAAAGGGTACTTTAAATGGTGTGAAAGGCTATACTTAGAGCTAATCAATGAAGAAAGATGGCTATAATGTCTGGAGGAGTGCAACACTAGAAAATATAATATTCTTAGCTCTTTATTTCTGAATCTGGTGCAGGTATTTCTAGCTGTGCAAAAATTGTCTATCAGAATATTAGTATAGTATATTTTGTTTTAAATAGCAAAGTAAAAACAGATAATATTTGCAAGGATCAATGCAAAGATTGTGACAATATGTGGTTTGTAATGACAATGCTACAGAAGGGTTTTGAAAAAAATAGATGAAAGCAAAACTCTGACATTATAATATTATTCTTCCAGTGAATCAGTAATGGTTTTGTATTGGGAAAGATAAACAGGTATATAGTTTAACTGTATTTCTCATGTTTATCTACACTTGCAGATTACCTATGCAGAGAAGAAATCTTGATATAAAACAGATGTAAGATGTGAAGTCTTGAAGAATTCAAAAGAGAAAATTAGATACCAAAATTACAGCTTCACTTTCCTTGAATAATGGCGTGGAGAGTGATGGGAAATTCACGTGACATAGAGGAGGACAGAATTAAACCCGTTCTCTTGGATTTTTTGAAAACATGTAACATTATTTTTTGAGGACTGATGTTACACTACAGTTTGGACTCAGTTTCAGGTAGTCACAGTTAATAAGTTACAGTTATTATTCATCCATTCATTGCAGATAACTTTTAATCATCCAGGTGGACTTACAATTCTTAATATATATTTGCCCACAAGAAAGGTAAATGTACTTGTTAAAAGTTAGAAAACTGCTAAATTCAAGAAACTAAGGTAAATCCTCCAAAGACCAGTGCTCTGCTTTCCAGGACATAATTTAGAAGCTTTTGTCTGCTGTATCCAGAAAAGTTAAAAACCTGTGGTAACACAGACAACTACAATTTGTCAGAAGTATGCTGCTATCTAGTAACAGTAATTCTAAATAAGACACATGTGCCAGGAGTTAGAGGAAATATTTTGTGGAAAACATCTTACCATATGTATATAAACTCCTAATCATCTTGCTCTGTGGACACACTTGGAACTACATTTCCCAGAAGAAAAATTGTTTTCCATGAATTATGGAAACAACAAAACCTTTATGTCATTATATCATCTCTAATGCTGTGGTTGTGGTACCAAATTAAGTTGTTGTTAAGTGTGTTTCCTGAGAAAAATTATTAAATATATATTTTAGTGTCAAGTTGCTGGCAAATTTATATTCATTCACATTTTTATTCAATAAATTAATGTGTAGTGAAGAGATAAATTTAAGTAAACAAGTTTGCCATCTTCATCATCTTCTTCCCGATGTGGATGATTTGGAAAGGGGTGAAGGCTTTACACTGAAAGAAGGCAGGTTTAGATTAGATTTTAGGAAGAAATTCTTTACTGTGAGTGTGGTGAGACACGGGAACAGGTTGACCAGAGAAGTGGTACGTGTATCAGAGAACAATGCTGCAAGTGTCCAAAGCAGGCTGGATGGGGCTTGAGAAGTCTTATCTAGTGGGTGGCATCCCTGCCCATGGCAGGGTGGGTGGGGATGGGAACTAAATGACCTTTAAGGTCCCTTCCAAACCAAACCATTCTATGATTCTATGATCAAAGAACTTCCTGCTGATCATACAGGTGTGTATTAGAATAGGATGCAGAAATTAGTCAAGGCTGGACTACCACACAAACTGATAAGCTGCTGTATAGAATTCAGGCATTCCACTCCATTTTAGAATGCTTGATAAAGTGCTTCTGTGCCATATTAACTACTTTGTAGACCAAGGTTATTTGGGTCTTTTGAAATGAAATGAGCGACATACAGAGACATCGTTGTAGGCATTTACTACCTCTTAGTCCACCACTTCTTCAGTCCTTGATTAAGCTTAATGCATGACATAAATATTTGCATTTCCTTTAATAATTTTTTAAAATAACTTTAATTTTTTCCTCTGTCTACAACTTTTTCTCATCAGTGATGTTATCTTACTTCTGTGGTGTGAAAATGTTTGCTAAATGGAGTTCTCAAATAAAATGCTTACTAGTGGTTTTCTATACATAATATTTAAGTCAGGAAATTGGACATATTAACCACAAGTTTCCTTCCTCTTGGCACGTATTCATGAATGTCTTCCATATTTCAGACATAGAACTCTTAACAAAATAAAATGATTGGGTTAATTTGTCAATTATAAATATTATAAATATTTCAAAGAAGAAATGTAAGAAGGAGATGAGAGATTGTTTGTTAGCTAATCAGTTTAACCAAGTGAGTCTTCTGTCTGGATATCTTCCAAATCAGTCAAGATACAGAAAAAAGAAGTAATTTTAGGGTTGGAAGCAGAGTCATGTCCTTTGCATGGACTGAAGAACACAATCTTTTTTCACACCATTTTAAAGTATGATTTTAGACATTTCAACATAGAACATCAACTCATATTACTGTAATCTTGCTAACACAGAACATTGAAAAGGAACCTTATTTGGTACTTACTTTCACAAAGGTGCTGTGAGAACACAGAATATCAAATTAAAACTAATACACAATGCAGATTTCTGAAAAGTTCTTGAAATGATCCTGAGAAAGAAGAGTATAGTCCATCTACAGCTAACTACTGAGTGTAAATATAGTGTCAGTGACATGCAGAAAGCTAAATAAAAATACACTAAGGAATGTTTCTTAAATTATAGCAAAAGGTGTGTGTGGGAAAGAAGGCTTTTCTCAGTGGAATATGAAAGGAATTTCCCAATTACATGGGGTTATGTACAAATCTGTGTACTCATTATAATATTTCCTACTCTGTGCTACCTTGAAAGACTTGTCAACTAGACAGTGCACCCCAAGCATGTACATCAAACAGTATTACCCCATACTCTCCACCTTTATGCTTCACACTCTTTTCTTCACACACTGTTGCCATAAACAGCATAATCCCACACTTACAATCTTCATCTTAGAGTGGTATATCACAGTCACATAATCCGTATTTTAAACATATTCCTTTTATTAGCTGCAGACCATATTAGTATTTCTTTACAAAAATATAACAATAGTTACAAATTGTTCTTGAAGGTGGAGACCAGATCTGTCGTTGTGTTTACTGAGTTCTGAGTCTGAGACAATCCACTGGACTAAGCCAATGTAGAGAACAGGAATAGAAGGATACCTAATTCCTATCTCTACTAAAATTCTGTTTGAGATTTTTAAGATCAAGTTAATGAGATATGCCTCTGCTCAAATTAAGTGCAAATGATACCATATGCTGAAGTCAATAATACAGATTTTATTTAACAATTAATGTGAGGTAGAGAGATAGAAATAAATAGAACAGAGAGGAGAGAGATATGATGCAGAAGATAGTCACCACCTGTGGATCCAGTGGCATCCCTTTGGTCCTTTTTCACCCTGGGCTTCTTGATGGTGGGGGTCCAGAGTTGTTCTTCTGGGAGGTACCACCTTCACACAGGCCAAACTGGAGGTATCCACAAAGGTCAATTCCCGTAACTTGGTGTGATCTTGGTAATGTGCATTTGAGCAGTTGCTTCCTTTCACAGTTTGCCAAAGAGGGAAGTTTTGTCTGAATGCATTAACCAGGATATGATAACCAGATCTCGCCTCTGCCACACCTGGAAGTAACACCTTTCTGTCGCAAATTCCTCCCTTCTGTGCGTATCTCCAGTTCCTACTGTGATGGTTTAACTTATGACAAGTTCCTTCTGTGGCCTTGACAGTGTTTGAAACAGGCAACTCCGCTTTTAAGTCCTTAGAGAGATGACCAGGTTTTGCAATAGCAGGTCCAGAACATAATGAGGTACAACTCTAAGAAGTTTGGATAACTCCAGAGAAAGGATGAAATTTTTGTCCCAAATGCATGATTTTTCGTCATGGTTTTAATCATGGATACCTGAATTTTGCATGTGTGCAATTGCTTACTATTATTTTATATCTAGCTCATCTGATTCAAACGTATATGTAGAACTGAAAATTGCACAGAATATAACTAACAAAGGAACATTTTCTTACCACAAGATTAGAAATAATATTTTTGTTCTCCTTGTCCTCTATACATTCTTGTGTTAACACCCTCAAAACATGGTGTGGTTCTGAAAATTTGGATGGTTTCCTGAACATAGGATTTTTCAATAGAGAAAATTACATTCTTGAATTCAGATGCAAATTATATTCTTGTGCACCTGCCTAGAACTTTCTGGAACCAGAATGCTGGATTTAAGGAGTCACAAAATCCCAGCTAGTGTGAGTAGTCTTCCTGATTAGCATGGAGCTTATAGAGACTTTCCACACATATAAAGAAAACTGGAAAGATAACATGTAAGAAAGGAACATGATACATAAATGTGCATCTCCAACTCTTATCTGAGCTTGGTAAAATAAAGTAGGTAGTAATGGAAAGTGTCTTATAGATGATTCATCTTGAGAATAAAGGTGAGTGCTTAGGAACTTAATAGCTGTGGATTTTCTTTTGCATCAAGACATAAAAAGCCCAATTCAGTTGTTCAAAAATAGCTACTGCTAATAAATATGACTGAAGGCTTCTGATTTAATTCCATGCAGCTGTCAGATAGGACACAGGATTGAACTACTCTACAGAAGATGGTGGGGTACTGGAGGAGACCTTAACTGGCAATATAGCTGACACCTGAGTTTATATATCTCTATGTGAGCCAGATGATAAAAGTTCAGTTATAAACAAATGAAGACCTTAGAAAGTCAGCCAATGGAGCCTGGAAAGCATTTTAGTTGACCAACCTCCAGTACTCACCTGAGGGGAAACTCTTTAGGCTCCATTTACCATATTGACCATGTCTTGACTGCATAGGAAGCTTAAACACACAGCTGACATCTAGATATTGACATATGGGCGTCTATATTTGGATGTCTTAATCTGAAGATGCACAGGTAAATGTGGAATTCAAAGGAGAAAGAGAAAGGGACTCCAGAGGAGAGAATTGAAATCCACAAGGTTTCAAAGAAAGTTAGAGGTAGTAAAAGAGCTCTATTCTGTGACTGTTAAGAGGAGGAACGAAGTTATATATTGTATAAAAAATTGCTGTACATATTATGCAAGCTATCAAAAGTATCAAAAGGGTAAACATGGCATATTGATACACAGTGTTTTAGCAGAATACTTCAAACCAATCAGCTGACTAAAGAAAGATCAGAAATTAGAAAAATAAACAATGGCATGTAACTATGTCAGATACTGGAGAGAGCTAAATTCTATTATTAATGAATTAAATAATATAGACTGAAGTATGTATGAAGGCAAGTGAAAATAAAAAAGCATGAATAAGAATGAGTACCTATAAGCAAAGAAAGTATTTAGGAAAAAAAAAAGAAATAATAAAAAAAAGTTTTAAAGCCTTGAAGTACCTTACACTGTAATATAAACAGACAAACAGATATTTGCTGTTAGCATTACACTGTACCAAGGAAAATTCAACCCAACATCTTGACCAAAAGTGAAATGAATATATATTAAATAAAATGTGATGTAGTTTACTGGAAAAATATTCTGCATTACTTAGGAAGCTGATAAAATAAAATATAAGTATCTGAAAATGTTAAAGATCGGTAATTGAGTATTTCTGAACAGAGTAGAAGAAATAGACTGAGAGTGAGCCAGTTTGGCAGAATAGAGAACACTACCAAATAACAAATTTAGCATAGAAGTATTATTAGAAAAAGGAAATCTATTTGAATTGTGCAATACAAAACCAAACAAAGTTTACACACTTGTGTGATGTATGAACATTTCTTATTTGTGGGCAGTTTGGGCTTGCAGTCAAGTCAATGGGAGTCAACATAATAGCCAGCTTGTAGAATTGGACAGATGGTGTATATTGTGTGCAGTTCATATTTTATTTAATTCTCTGGCAGAGGGGAAGAATTACAGATCAATATTTGTCAGAAAGTGCTGCAGCTAATGAGAAAGTAAAGGAGAATAATGTGTATGAGCTTTTTACTTTCTTTTTACTTGGAAAGTTAGTGACTGTTAATTAAACAAATGCAATATATCTAAATTATATGTTTTCAGACAATGCAGGAACAGAACACGTGTATTTCCACCATGTTTATAAATTTCAGTGGTGAATGAAGTGCAGGAAACTTTTTAGCTCTTAGTAAAATTACTGAAAATATTGCCATTTTATTAGGCTGTACTTATCTTCAAAACAGCAAAGGCAAGCAGTATCACAGGTCTTTGGGTGTCTTCTTACCCTTGAAAATGAGAGTGGGAGGCTATCACTGAGAAGCCACAGGTAAGCATTCTGTCACAGAGAAGCCATAAGCTATCATTCTGTGAATCAGCCTTGGACTCTGTTTTCTGTCTGTCTTTGATTTCAAGCTACGCCATTGCTTAAGTGTTGTCAGTTTTTCAGTATGGCTATTCACAAACAGAAATATTTTATCTTCTGCTCCTGATGGTGAAAGAAGTGTTTGAAATGAAAATTGAAATAAGCATGTTATCCTTATCTTTGACTTCTAGTTCAACAAAAGTTTGTAAAAATACACATAATAGTCAATTTCCTTCATTGAGGTAGCTAACTGCTATCAAAATTTTGGGTGCCTAGGAGGCAGTTCCATTACACTAAACACCTAAAAGTTACTGGTGGTCATAGGAGGGAAACAAACGTTAAAAAAAAAGTCGAGAAAGGAAGAAAATGTTTCCAGAAGGCATTGATGATGTAAATAATTTCTAATATTTTCCAAGTCGTTTCAAGTTAACATGTTACTATGAAATATTTTGGTAAGGTGAGGAATATCATGTGAAATTATAACAAAACAAAATAAAAATATTGAGTCTTCAACACTTATTTTTCACTATCATTTTTTCTACATTTCCTTTATTTGCTTCCTCACTTCCTCTGTGTGTAAACCTAGGAATTACATATAAGACACCTAGTAGAAAAAGAAAATATCACCTTCACACATAATCTATCTACACGAATTAACTTCCATTTCCACAAGAAAGAGTTACACATTAAATAATCAAAATTCTGTAGAATATACTAAGGCATTAATTGTTTATCCTGGTCACTATTATTTGAAAACTTATAGATTGATTCAGAACTGTATATTATGTTATGGAGGACAATCTGTCTTACAACATATCTTTCCACTATTTCAACCTCTATCTTGGGTCAATTGATTAATCAGTAATAACTGATGATAATCAGGATTTAAGTAAATACATTGTCTCTTCTATTCAGTGTCAGCTTTGATCACATCAGATTTCCTTGCCCTGTGTCCTGTGTCCCATTACTGAATCAGCTAGCATATATTTCTAAATGTTTGATCTCAGAGAGCTATCTTTATATTTTGGTCTGATATGTAGGGATGTTAAACCAATGATTACTATCTTTTCTGTCTGTATAACAATTCGATATGTTTGCTCCTTGCTGCCTGTCTTCCTGCCTTCCTTCTTTCCCCCCTCTTCCAGAAAAGCCCTTAATGTCATGGCTTTAGAATAGTACTTCCAAATGTCGCGCTCCCACTGAGACTCCCCAAACCATGCTGCCTGCCGCTTGTTCCCCCTTCCGCTCTCCCTCCCCTTCAACAGGATGGAGAGGAGAGTTGGAGGCACAAAAGGCAAAGATTACAGGCTGAGATAAGAACAATTTACTGGAAGCAGCAGTGAGATAAGAAAAGGAACAGTGACAGCAATGATATTAATAACAAAAGTGTGCATGAGAGAGGTGAGTGATTCACATGCAAAATGATCAGAACTGGCATTACCTGACCACTCCCTCTGCTACAGTTACCCAGCCAGAGGAGATCCCTCTTCCCTGGAAGAGACTCCCTTCCTGCCCCCAGCAATGAAGTGGTATAGAATAACCTCTGGGTCCTAGCCATGTCTCCTCCTGGCTACTGCAGGAACCAGGACAGTTAATGTATTTGTACATTGCTGGTCCCTAAACCAGAATGTACAAGAGTTTTTCCTTTCAGGGATGAAGAGATCCTGCCAAAATGTTGTATAAAAAACAGTTTTGGGTTTTTTTGTTTGTTTTATTAGGGTTTTTAATAATGGTAGAATTCAGCTTTCCTGAATGTAGAGGTAGCCTTTAAGGTCAAAATTAATAGCTAAATACAGGATTTCCTACCTTGTAGATTTTTTTTTTTAGAAGTCTATAAAGCTTTTAGACAATCAAGAGGATCTGGGTCTTCTGTTAAAATCAATGGAAATCTATCAGTGTGGTCAACATGATTTGTTGATCATATACAGTTGTTTAGTGCCTTTAGAGATAGCCTGGGACATTCTGGACTTCAACTACCATTTCAGATGGACAACAATATCCCAAAGTACTGTATCATATCTGCCAGACTAAGCTATATGTCTGATATACCACAGAGTATCCTAAATATCATTACAAGTTGATAGCAGACAAGATTCTGGCTCTCAGAATATACTGAAAGTATAATTTCTGAATACAAGGAAGGTAAAGTGCAACCTCCATAACTGTTCTCACACAGTTCTAGGAAAAAAGTCCACTTTTTGAGAAAGTCATATCCATTCCAGAATGACCAAACACTTCTGTATTGCTGTTGAATTGTACGGAAGACTGTGGGTGCTGCACAGGCTGGTGACTATAAAATCCCAACCATAATGAAGCGGGTCGTGTGCTTTTAAAACTACTATTCCTTGTGCCTCTCAAGCTCTCCCTTAAACAAACCTTAATCAATCTTAAAAATGCAAATGTTATTTCCCTTCCTTTTAGGCTCCTTTTACAAATCAAAGCAGTACCTGTTGATTTATATACAGCAGTTTCTTAGTGGAAAGAGAACAAGACAAACAACTGAAACTAAACGGCAGCTACTGTAGTCTGGCTATGTTCCTCGCCTATGATTTTGTCCATAATATTGAGTTCCAAAATTCCACAAGAGACTGTTGATGACAGAGCATTTTTAAAGATGTAAAAATTATTAAGCAAGCCTGGATGTCAGATGACAAAATTGCTATTGCAAAACACTGTTTTGGAAATGCGGCAATTCTGAAATGGGTAAAAAAGAAGCCATCTTTGGTTATGCCCGTTAGAAACAGAGTAAGTCAGTGGGTTTAGTGTCTGGCCATTTTTAATAGTCCATTTTTAAAGCAATGAAAGTATGTATGCAGTTACATAACCTTCGTAAAATTTTAATGCAGGCATTTTGTCTTAGCTTCTTTTCCTTTAACAAAAACAAAATGAGATTATAAAAAATAAAGAAAAGAAAAGAAAAAAGGTGGCCCCCAAAATAAATGAAACTCAATTTCACGGCACATTATCTCTCTCAATTCTTTCCTCTCAGCTTTCATTTTCATTAAAATCACAGACAACCATAAATTAATAATTACTTCAGGTTGACTAAATGCAGGCCACACTATTTAGCTCTCGTTTTCCTACAGTGGCCCTTCTTGTTCATGCTGGAAAAATGTTAATTTAGATAATGTGGCTTGCAACTTGTCATATAATTCTGTTTTGCAGTTTCACTGATCTATAATGGTCTGTTCTTATTAGGTAGTATTAACTTTATCTTTTGTTCAGTCAAGCTTCACAGTTTCCTACGACAAGATAACTGTTGTGAAATATCAGATGAAATGTTCTCTTATCTGTATTTCTGTTATATTTTGATTCATCTCTATGTTGTAACAGTGTTCAAAAACATTTGCAATTTCTTCCAGTAATAAATTTATTGTCCATTAGCCCAAGCCATATGTGAGACTTTTTTTGGCAGGAGTAACTCTTTCTCTCCCTCTCTCTCTCTCTCTCTCTCTCTATATATATTCATATAACTCAATCGTACTACTTTACAGTTTATGCACGTTTGAAATTAGTAATTTTATTGACCTACTTTTCAATTAAGAATGGGTGAATAGGTCCAAATAAAATAAAACCCAAACTTTCATCCAGACCTGAACCCAATTTGTTTCTGAGATTTGAAACAATTTAGTGTAGTTAAGTTATCTATTATTTTTTTGGCAGACAATTCTGGTAATGAATGAAGGAAACTGAGACATACAACCGCATTTATTTCTGCCTAGTCATTGACTTGTTGATACTATCATTTTGATGAAACTGTTTAATTTCTGCATGCCTCACTTTCACAGAATCCCAGAATCCCAAAATATGATGAGTTGGAAGGGATCCATAAGGACCATCAAGTCCAACTCTCAACCCTACACAGGACCATCACCAAGAGTCACACCATGTGCCTGAAAGTATCATCCAAATGCTTCTTGAACTCTGTCAGGCTTGGTGCTGTGACCACTTCCCTGGAAAGCTGTTCCAGTGCCCAACCACCCTCTGGGTGAAGAACCTTTTTCTAATATCTAACTTAAACCTCCCCTGACACAAGTTCAGGCCATTCCCTGAGGTCCTGCCACTGGTTACCACAGAGGAGAGATCAGTGCCTGCCTCTTCTCTTCCCCTCACAAGGAAGTTGTAGCCTGCAATAAGGTCTCCCCTCAGTCTCCTCTTCTCCAGGCTGAACAGACCAAGAGACCTCAGCTGCTCCTCATACGGCTTCCCCTCAAGGCCCTTCACCATCTTCACTGTCCTCCTTTGGACACTCTCTAATACCTTAATATCTTTCTTACACTGTGGTGGCCAAAAGTGCACACAATCTTCAAGGTGAGGCTGTACCAGTGCATAGCAGAGAGGGACAATCCTCTCCCTCGACTGGCTGGCGATGCTTTGCCTGATGCCCTCCAGGACACAGCTGGCCCTGCTGGCTGCCAGGACACATTCACTTGAAATGAGAATAATATCTAGATGTCTTCAAGGGAAAACTAGGAATATGGCCTCCTCTAAAACTCCTTGTTTCAATACACAAATATTTATAAAAAAACTTCACACGCAGGAAAATTAAACTTTTAAATTCCACTGGCAATATGACATATTGTACATTTGTTATTCTTAAATAAGTGTTTCTTGTAAAGGTGATATTTCTTTCAGGCAATAATTTGAAGTGATTAAGTGTGAAGTAATTAGATGAGTATCAGTCATATTCCCATGTGTGTGAGGAGTTCCTAGATGTGTAGATACCTTTTGCACCCACACCTATCAAAACTAAGTAAATCATCACAGTAATTATACCTACGTATATGAGTGGGCAAATATGACAGTAAATTTCTTATGGATTATGGACCCCACTTTTAATGAATGGTCATAAAATGTAATATAATCAGTAAAATTTATTTTAAGTAAGTTCTTATTTATGTTCATTCAAACAAATCTTCTTAAAACAAGACATGGGAAATTACCTAACATGACATTAAACACCATTGGTAATAATTTGAAAATGATATGTAGCTTTTTCTAAAGTGTCAGAGTCCTAATTCCCATGTCATATGTTCTATAATAAGATATACGTCCTCACAGTTTGAAATAAATGCATTTTTCCAAGTGAATGGCATATTTTCTTTCACCCTTGAAAATTGCTTATATAAACATTCTGGTAACAGGCTATTGACATATGGCCTAATCTAACTTCTTGGCTTTTTTTTTTTTTTTCTAAGTTTGCTTTTAGGAAAATAACCTAAAGTCATTAGATGAAGAAGAAGAATTTGCCCACAGATTTATTTCTGTTATGTATAATTTTTCTTATGTCTGTCTGGACACTGCTAGTATATCTGAATCTGTAGTGATCTGCAGTAGATTATCATCCAATTTAAGACAATGTTTAAAAGATTAAAATAGATTCTGTATGGCAAATTACATAATATATGAATCCTTCTTTCCTAAACTAACAAATATTTATCAGTTACCACAGCAATATACCTAAATGGACCAAAGCATCTTCTGTCATCCAAGCGATGTTGCTCAACAGTGATACGCTTATTTCACAGGGTTAATTTTTGGCAATCTCTAGGGGTGCACTCTAAAGAGAAGAGGTATGATCTAGTTTACAGAGTAATACCTGAGAAAATAAGATCTGTCTGTTAATGTCTGTTGAATTAGTAATCATAGTATGGGTGTCATTAGTGAGCCAGTTCACCTCGGAAGTCCTTCGTAGTTACCACTTCCTTGGAACAGAAAGATGAACTGACTTGCCTGATGACAAGTGGATCCCCTTTCTGCAGGCTACGATACAGCATATCGACATCTAAAGTAGGATTCTTCTTCAGAAAATATATGTGTCTAGAGCATAAATGTCTTCATTTCAGCTTGTCATGTAGATTTCCCATATAGTCAGTAGAGAGGAATAAGCACCTCACATCATTCATCTAATTGTAACGCAGCCATTAAATATAGGTCAGAGGAACTGTACTTTAAGTAGTGCATGTTCCTGAACACTGCCTCTTAGCAAAATTTAGACAAGTAGCTCATGTCTACATCACAGACAACTTGAAGTTGGGAGAACATGTCCCTAAACTCTTTGCTCTACTTACCCTCAAGCCACAGTGATTACTGGATGCTAATGTAAATGTCTTAATGCATTTTGCTGATATCAACCAGAATTTCCTTAGGAGAGGGAAAGGTAGGCAGGTAGAGTATTTAAAAGGCCTCTTGTCCATGCAGTATAAAAAAATATAATAATCAGTATTTCTTGAAAAATTTTCATTTGAATAATGAAGGTAGAGCAGCAAAACAAAAGTTGTCTGAGTGATATCACATAGTAATTTTAGGCTAGAAAAGACAAATTAAATTGTCACAGAATCAAAGTTTTCTAAAATACTTGCAGGGAAATGATTTTAATTAACATTTCTTTAAATAAAAATCAGGATAGCATTTTCGGCTCTAATAATAATTCTTTTGTTCAGCCCCAATCCAAACATTGCAGCACTGTATTAATGCAAGACAATTTGAAAAATGGAACTGACTAGTTTCCATTTGACTGAAATGAGAACAAGATCTAGCCTTAGGCAACAGGAGCATAACTAGCCAAAAACAAATGCCATTTTTAAATTTCATGAAGTGATTATTTCCTGTTAAAAAGTCAGTATTTCCCAACACATATAAGACAGTAATAGAATCTGAGCTCTCAAATGACCTTATGCTTACGAAGGAAATAGCTGTAATATATCAGCCACTCCTGTGATCACTGGAAATAAGACTCTATCAGATCTTGTTTGAATTAAAATAGTATAAATTAGTATAGCAGTACTTCAAACTGGAGTAGTACCATAAACTTCAACAAGCTTGTACTGATTCAACTCAAAAGATACATGATTTACTAATTGTACAGTGATGGATCTGACTCATCAGATTTTCAGTTTGACTGATGTGTCTCTTTATAAGTATTTCTTTCCACATCACTCTAGTGTGATAGACCCATATAAAACTGTGAGGGAAGGGAAGGTTTGGGAAGGGAAGGTTTGGGAAGGGAAGGGAAGGGAAGGTTTGGGAAGGTTTGGGAAGGGAAGG
>JAYRBT010000001.1:65318497-65362899 GCA_036023395.1 Myiotriccus ornatus | reverse complement strand
GGAAGGGGAGGGGAGGGAAGGGGAGGGGAGGGAAGGGGAGGGGAGGGGAAAAGGGGAAGGGGGAACGCAGGTTTTAGGTGCCGTTGTAAAATTTCCTCCATTGTGGGAAAACAAGTGCCTGTCTTAGAGAAAGTATAACCAGTCACATGCCCAGAATTTTCTTTGGTCTCTTTTGTATATCCTTCTGTGTCAAAGTCATGTCTCTATAAGGACTTCCCAGGACCAATTTTACAGGTACTTGAGGCTAAACTGCCCACTAGAAGTTTCTTTGGTGATTTCCTGAATTTGCTTTCCAGTTGATTGCTCCAGCATCACCCAGTAAAAGGGTTTGTCTACTCACAAATATTTCTTGGACTTTGTCATAGTGGCAGCACCTGTGGACATATAGGGCTGTATTCACCCTGTATAACTTCATAGTTTTTAAGACTATGAGTTCCAAACTAAGTATCTTAGATTTATTCTATAATCAGCAGCAAAATATAGTTACTTCAGAGTACAGTTCAGATAGCCCAGGATCTACACCATTCAGCACCTGAAACACTCACCCAGGTTATGATCCAAGTCACAATCATGTGTATGCTATTATTAGACACAGAAACACCAATACTTATTTTAAAGGAGGTGTTGGTTACTTGCTTTCCACATGCAGAAGGATGATAAACAAAGCCATTTCTTGGAGGTAATTTTATAAAATGCTTGAATTATATGGTAAAAGATGAACATTAAATCTTTTTGTTCTGATCCTTTCCATGTACATATATTAATATCTTACCATAGCTATATACACAGATGTATAATTAGCAAAGTAGAAAATTTAGTTGGTTAACTATAGTTATATATTTATCCAGTTATTTAACTATACTACAGTTTTGAATACTTTTTTTTCAGATAGAAAAGAAGTAAAAATATGTCAATATATGAATAAGACAGATTAGTCATATCTAGAACTTAAGCAGAAACAAAATGCTGAATATGCTTTTTATGTTAGGATCATTTTGACAAAACAAAAGAAACAAATAAAAACACCACCCACAAACAAACAAAGAAAGCCAAAGCATTTTTCTGCATCTTTCTAGCTGTTGCACTGTGACATGATAGAGCCTTGCTAAGTTTTCTTACTTATTCTGAGTATATCCATAGTGAAATGTTACCCGCAAGAAAATATCCCTGGGATTGAGATATTGTATCAAAGAACTCACAGTTGCATCGAGTGTGTGTCATTTATGTATTTTATGCCATACTCGTCACACTGAAGGCTCTGGTTCTCGAAAAAAAAAGTGTTCTAACATTTTACAATGTACTGTTAAATACTGTAATTGTATAATTCGATTCCTTACACATCTATGGATCTGTATGTAAACCTTTAAGCTTTGAAAATTTCTGCTTTTTGGGAACACTGCTACATATTGTTATGCATCATATTCTGTAAAGACGTACCCTACAATTAAATGTTTCAATTACCTGAAAATTTAGTGGACTAATAATGTTAATACAATTAGGGATTTAGGAAGTAGTTTTTAAAATTCTTACATCAGTTTACTGGACAATCATGGTACTTAAATTTGAAGAATAATTTCCTAGGACTTCACTTTATATTTTGTTATGTCTGGAAAGAATAAACGTGATTATGTAACCCACTTTTTACTGTGCATTTCAGGTTTCCTCTGCCCAATTCAATTGTGACAGCCTGGGAGGATATGTTTAGCCTTTCAATTCAACAGTGATGAGATTCTATCTCAGAAGTGCTGGCCAAGAAAATTCCCTTTGATTTCAGTTCTTGAGGGGAATAGTGACACACAATTTTTTTTCTAATAATCCATGCTTTAAAGTAATGGAAGGTGAAGACTAAATGTTTCTTCTATCAAAATGTCAAATCCCCACCTTTATAGTTAAAGGTTTAATTTTCTGGTCACAGAAATGTTCAAATCAGGTACTTGTGGGAAAATAAAAGTAAGGTGCATATCTAGTTAACTGGATGAAACAGAATGTGGTTACAGAACTAATTGAGACCAGGACAGTGAATAGCATTCTTTCAATATTTCCAACACTGAATAGTTAAAATAACAGAAAATTAAAATTATATAACATGTTCTGCAGGAATATAAATCCATTCTGCTATACATTTGTAGACTTAGATATACACCCATACACTTTACAAGGAAATGATTCTATGATTTTCACCCATTTCTCTGATTTTAGTTTTCTAATAAGAAGGAAAAGTAGTACGTTAGGAAGAAAGAGGTGAATTTTCACAGAATAGATCTTTGACTGTTGTCACCTTCTGCCAGTTTCACAGACAGGAACAAGCATTTTCAAAGTATTTAGACCCACAAATATACATTGCACTCCAGCTATGCTTCTGAGTTGTTCATACATGCACTATTTTTACATCAATGCCCACTTTTTGCATAGATTAGAGACTTTGAGATGATCAGATCTAAGAGTCCCCTTTAACACTTCAAGTTTAAAGTAAAGAGTCTAGACTTCTCTGTAGCTGGTAAAAAAAAAAAAAAAAAAAGAAGAAGCAGAAAATCCTCTTATGTCTTCTATTGCATCAATCACTGCTCTTCTTGACTAGCTATTCCCTTCAGAATACTTTGAAATGAGATCTGTCTTTGGATTGTCCTACCTGCCACAGTTCAAACACCCTTCTAAAGAGTGGCAATAAAAAGCTCTAAGTGCAAACCTGGCAGAACAAGGAGTCATTAGGCCCCTTAGATACTGTGAAAGTGGTGATTGCAGAGGAATCTATATAGATAGATGAAAGGTTTGGAAAAACATAGAAAGTTAGCAGAACGGTAGGAATTTATTCCCTGCATGCAAATAACTTTAAATTCAGAAGTCTTGTGTATGCACAGAATTCAAAGTGGGGTTGCAGTCATATACAGTCAAAATTTGTCAGTGGACAAGAAATTGCATTTTTATATGTAAATCTGACTTACATCTGCATATGTTTTGCATATATAGTTACTTAAAATGCATGTAGAACGGTTGATTTCTGTCTATTCCAAGAGAATACTCTATGCATTTAGGTAATAAAACTTCATCCTATGATTATTCTAAATTTTCAATAGCAGATGACATACTGTCATGACTTAGAATTAGTAGATAACTATTTATGGCATTTTGTTTGTGAGGTGTATGACTACTGAAGGCTTTTCAAACTTTCTATGATTTTAATTGGGCTTCGCCTGTAGAATTTCTAGAAAATCAGACAAGTCCTGCTATTCTTAGACAGTGGAAGCAATTGCTTTTTTCATAAGGTATTGACAGCATCACACTATCTTCTCAGGTTCAGCCCCACTTTAGCAAAAATCTGCTAAGTGAATAGGTGCTTGTGTTTTGGCTTCTGTGGCCTTCCAGTGGAGGCAGAGGAGTTCCAATGGCTCAGCATGCTGCTGCCTGCTCTTGGTAATTTTTATGTTTTGATACACTTTGCCAGGGGGTAAACCACTAGGGTGTTGCATGGATGGACTGTTGGTTGAGGATCATTTCAGAAGCCTTGTCCCTTCACTGCCCTACTGCTTTAGTTAAAAAAAATTTCTTAGCTTTATTTCACTGAACAGATCAGCACCCATAATATAGAAATACATTTTCAAGCCAGTAATTAAAAACACTGCAAACTACTATTGCAAAAATTTGCCTGCAAAACCTTACTTGTGATATATGAGTAATATTTTTCCAGAAATATATATATTTATGTATGTCCCCTACAGATCATCTTCAGTTGATGATTTTTCAACATCATCTTTATTCTCAAATTTATACCCACGTAATCTAATATCCCACATTTACTGTCCTGTCTCCAGCCTCCTTCTACCTCTCGGGTTTAGAAATGTTCTCAGGTGAAACTAGCACAGCAAAGCCTGTGGAATCTGTAAACACAGTCTTAAATTTCTAACTCATTATACACCAAAGTGGGTTGTCCTTACGAATTCCTTTTATATGTCATCTGCCGTTGAGGCCTTTTATTACTCTAAATCCATCAACTTGAAGGTCATGCTTTTATAGACCGTTGATGTCACTGCCTTTTGCATTTAGTGTAATGTGTGCTTGAAGATATAGAGAAGGCAAAAGGGCTTTTGGTTTCCTTGGGGAGTCCCATGCTATTATATCCATGACTAGATTCATATGACATTTTCTTATAAAGTAAGAACTTTATCTGAGAGGTATAGATGTGGGTTGAGTTGCATTCTGATATTACATGCTTCTTATTTTCAGGTATTTTAATTTGTTCTGACAAATAAAAAGCTATTTAATATAAAGAGAAGCAGGCACATGTGGGTAGACCTCAGAGAAGAATATTTTCTTTACAATCTAAATTTGTTCCCATCTTGTAGATATATTTATTTCTTATGACAATACTGTGATGTGCTCTGCATTTTGATGTGTGTAGAATACTGCGTCACTTCTGTTCCCAAGTGTTCCTTCAGTATTTAGTTCTGATAAAAGGTATAATTCCAGAATACAAAAGGATAAATATTCCAAATCCAAGTACATATTTTTTTTATTTGTTACTGATCATAGCTGTCAAGGCAACAAGAGAAATCAGTACTAGACTTTCATTTCTCCTTCTAGATGTAAAACTATGCAAAACAATACTGAAACAGAAACTTAAAAAATTTAGATAACTTTATCTCATTCTAGGATGTATGTGGAGGAAGACATAAATTTGAGGACAATATTCTAGATATGCAAGAATATATGTAAAGAGGTATGTGGTAAGATACACGAGAAAAGAAAAAAAGTATTGCTATTGAGACTCAGTGGAGACACTTGATCTCGTTGGATTATATGAATTTCTTAAAACTTATATAACTACCAAGCAGAGAGCAACCCTATCAGTCTTGGGATAAAAAAAAATCTTTTTACTTGCAAAAATTTCAAAGCTTGCATGATTGAAAATCACGAAAAACAGTATCAGCATTTTTCAGATTTTCCCAGGTTTAACCTGTGCTTCAGACTGATCATTTTGTTTACTTCTAAATATAAGCACAATTCTTGGATTAAACAATTTTTGCCAGGTCTGTAAATTTATTCGTAGTTAGTAGCAAGAACCATACCTCCTATATTAGTTACTGAATCACTATATTATTTACTCCTGTATGTATTTATCCCTTGGGGCAAAACTAAAACTTGGTGACTGGAAGTAAAGTACCACATAACAGAAACTGATGGGATAGACTCATGAGTGCTGAGTGAGCTGGCTAACATCACTGTGAGGCCACTCTTGACGATCTTTGAAAGGTCAGGGTGACTGGGGGAAGTTCCTGAAGACAGGAAGAAAGCAGATGTCACTCCCATCTTCAAGAAGAGGAAGAAGAAAGATACAGGGAACTACAACCAGATGGTGGAAGGACTAATCCTGGAATCCACTTCCAGACACATGAAGGACTAGAAGGTGATTAGGCGGACTCTACATGGATTTATGAAGAGGAAGTCAACCCTGCAGTCTTCCACAATGAGGAGACTAGCTTGGTGAATGAGGGAGGAGGCGTGAGGGATGGTGCTTATGTTGACTGTAGTAAGGTTCTAGTAAGGGTTAGGTAACCCATATCATCCTCAATCAGGCAAATGGGAATTTCACAAAGTTCAAGGAAACGAAATGCAGAGCTTTGCACCTTGGGATGAATAATCCATATGCAGCAGCACTTGTTGGGGATCAACTAGCTGACAAGCAGCTCTGCAGAGAAGGGCCTAGAAATCCTGGTGTACCCTAAATTGCCCATGAACTATATAAATGTCCACTGACACTGTGGTAATGAGCACCACCAGAATACTTGCATTAGGGAAAGCATTCTCCTTAGGTCCGGAGAGGTGATCCTTCCCCTCTGCTCAGCCCTGGTGAGACATGTTTGAAGTGTTGAATCCAGCACTGCAGTCTCCAGTACAAGAGAGAGATGGACATGTAGGAATGAGTCTAGCAAAGTGTCACAAAGCTGATTAAGGGACTAGAGCACCTGTTATGTGAGGAAAGGCTGAGAGAACTGGAATTGTTCAGCCTGGGAATGAGAAGTCTCAAGGGGATTTTATCAAAGTGTGTAAATACCTGATGGGAGGGACCAGAGAAGCAGTAGCCAAACTCTTTTCAGCAGTGCCTAGTGACAAGAAAAGAGACAATGAGCACAAATGAAAACACATAAAATAACGTCTGAACACAAGATTTTCTTTTTCTCTTACTGTGAGGATGATCATACATTGGAATAGTTTGCCCAGAGATGTGGAGTCTCTGCCCTTGGAGATATTCAGAACCCAACTGGAACCAGTCCTTTGCAACTTGCTGTAGCTGAAAACTTGAGCAGAGGGCTTGGACTAAATGATCTCAAGATGTCCCTTCCAAACTCAATGATTCTTCTGAAGTATGTGAACTTTATTTTGTTTTACATTAACTATTTACTTTTTTCTTAATTAAAAGAAAAATATTTAGCTTCTAGAGGTGGAACATTCATTCGCATTTACTATTAGGCAGATATCTGCTCCTGTGTTGAAAGAATATGATCACTGTTGTGTTTTCTAGACAGTTAAAAAATATTGCCAATGAAGATGTTTTGCACTATAGTTACAAAAGAACAATGTAGCTATCCTCTCAAAATTTTTTAAACTAGTAAGAAAAAAAAAAAAGACAGTGCTAGAAATCTTTAAATTGAAACTGTTAAGTGATTACCATGATCTCCTCAAACCATTATTTTCTTCCCTGAGCTGTTGGATCTGCAATGTATTTATGTCACTTTGGCCTTGGTTAATGATTGCAGCATTTTTTATTTTCTAGAAAACATGAAGTCATTATTCAATTCTCTTCGTAGTTTTGTTGTTGCTGTTCTTTATTTTACATTACCATAATGTAATAACTTCACATTGTAAACCAAGGTTTGGTTCATCAGCCTGAGAATCGGCAATGCTAGTGTTAAAAATTGGCTCTCATGCTCTACCACTAAGGCACAGAAAGCTTTCTCTCATAAACTATCCTCAACCATAAAATATGGTGTTACATTTGCACTTCCATGAAAAATCCCTCTGGTCCTTCCTGAATCAATTGTGAACATGGAGTAGCAGACAAAAATGCCATTATAAGAGGATATACATCCCAAATGACAAATACATATAAATAGTGCTCTATTTAGCCATTTTATTGAGTGATTAATGAAGATTTAGTTGGGTAGATAAAAATAATAATCTCT
Organism: Myiotriccus ornatus; assembly: GCA_036023395.1. Classification (NCBI taxonomy): domain Eukaryota; kingdom Metazoa; phylum Chordata; class Aves; order Passeriformes; family Tyrannidae; genus Myiotriccus; species Myiotriccus ornatus. Next base: position 65,355,721 of record JAYRBT010000001.1, on the reverse strand, counting down.
GATATTTTGCATGGAAAACCATTTAAGATTGTTAATGTTACAGCATTTCACAATTATTTTGTCAACTTTGAGTAAAATTTAAATTCCTTTGAACAATATTGAATGGCAATTTTAGCAACAATGGCAGGTTTTGGTGAATATTGCCTGTGACACAAAAAAGCTCTTGTCAGTCAGTGGAGAAGCTGATAACAAGATTTTAACTTAATTGAATTAATATCATGAAGGAAAAAAATATCTTTGGGCAAACTAACTGGAATAATACCAGCTCAATTTTAACTGTGTACACATGAACAAAATATATTGCCATACTGTTTCAAATTAGCTTCATTTGTGGTTCTGCATGAATTTTCTATAATGTCAGTCACTGCTATTTTTGAAGATCCTGAAATAAACTTCACAAAATGCTATTAAAATAGCCTATCTGTGAGGAAAATGTTTTTCATTACTTCATTAGTTAAAGAAGCACTGATAATTTGTATGTTACAAAATTCTTTTCATCTGTTAGTTATGTTGGTTTGTTTTTTTTCATTTTTGTCATAACAAGGTATCAGAGATAAAATGGTAAAGACAGACAAGGTTCTGGCAAACACTACATAAATCTCTAAAATAATTGCCACAACTAATCAGCGTTGCCAAGACTTTCATCCCCATTGTGGAGGTGTCTACTTAATTTATTGTAGGTCATTTGTAAACCATAGTGATCTATGAAGACAAAGCTAGGCCTAAAAGCAGTTATTTTCATGGAAAGTGAATTTTTCCCCTGTTCCATTAATGTCAGAAGTCATTTCTTGTAACCATTTCCCCACCCTGAAAAGAGAAATACATTCTCCTCTCATGACAGGAGACAATGAATGCTCCACAGTGTAGATATTATTTCCAAATTCTGAGCCTCTGTTCCTGACCCAAACAAATGATTCAAATAATAGAGACTAAGTCACCCGGTCACACAGAGGACTTCAATACTTTCCAACATGGAACTTGAAATCCTAAATTGGCTTGGGAGTCCTAAACATCAATCCTGAAGTCAAATTCATGACACATATAAGACTGGGTCATATTCAGAGCTCGAAGAAAACTGATCAAAACACCCAAAGACAGTCAAGCAGATCTTACTGGCTTTTTTTGTGGCTTTGGATTATTTCCCAGATGAAAGTTGAAATGAAATTAAACCTATCTATTATATAATTAATAATTATAGCAAATCACAGAGAGGAAATAATTAGAACCACAAAAAGTGAATATGTTAGTACACATACTAGTAATATTTGACTGAAAACCTCAAAGGATGAATATTTCCCTACCCTGAAAGTGCACTTCCCCCTTGTAGCAGCAGCAGAAGGTTAGGACAAGAAAGTATAAAATAATGCCTTGCACAGGAATCAGTTATCTCCTTACCCATTTGCAAGACTATTAGGGAAAAAAAAGTGGAGGTAAGCAAAGAAAGAATATAAAAAAAAAATCTTGCTACTTTATAGTATGGAAGCCCTTTTTCTCTTCTTTTACCTCAGCATACAAACAGGATTCTTTAGAAAAAGGAGTATATGCAGTGCTTAATCGTAAGAATATATTTCAAGAAACCAGTCTCAAAAAATATTTAAGCTTTAAGAAAGTCCTGTTGATGCTGTGTACAACATAGAATAAGATTTTTTTAAAAAAGCAGAAAAATGCTGAAATATTGAATCCACTCAATGCCCCAGATAGAGACCTTTTGAGACGTGTATCTATTTTCAGAAAATGATAGAAAGAGATGGAATTCAGCAGATGTTTAAATCCTGAAAAGACATCACAAATGGTACTTTTTCTTCAGCAATGCTCCAATGGTATATATCAGTTTGACAGTGAAAGGCCACTCTAATTCCCTCCGTAATAACCTAGGGAATGACACTTGCTCAGAATGTCAAGTTCTGGAAACTTGCTGTTAATTACAATGCTTGCTATGATATTTTCAATTTTATCAGCATTGATAGGAGTTTTTCTCTGTTTCTCCATCGTACAGTAACCACTGAAAACTGACCCTCTCGTTTATGCTCTGCCCCAGCACACACAACTCACACCTTTAAAGTGACCTTTATGTTCAGTAGCAGGTGTAAGATTATATAAATTATGACTCCCAATGTATTATCAATCAAAAAGCTACTTGTCAAGCTGCTTTTTTGCTAACAACAAAAAAATCAAATCTATCCTCAGAGGCTATAATCCTGTATAGGCAAATAAAATACCATGGGGTCTGTTCTCCTCTCAGTGCACATACGTAAATCTCATTCCTACTAACATTAATGGGGAGTTACACGCGTGCATCAAGAGAAGAATAAATCTGCAGCAGAGCATGCAGGAAACCATTCAGTGTGAAATGTTTTAAGGAGACAAATAGGGGAAAACACTGCATGGAAACAGCTTATAATGCATACGTTCAGTTTTACTTACAACTCTTGATGAACTTTTTCAGACCGAATGTTGTACATTTGTGTCATATGGATTTAGAATGCTTGATAAATTGTATTAGCAAGTACATATTAACTGTAGCATGATTCAGATGGGAATGCTGTCTCTAGGTTCTGCATTGCAGATTGATGGTTATACAGTCCAAAAAGCTTTTAAAGAATTCATGTCAAATGTTTTCAGGGTTCAGTTTTAACATGTTCAACAGTATTTTAAAGCAATTAAGGTCTTAAAGTCTCTCCTAAAGGTTTCTAAGTTTCAATTTAAAGCAAAAGGAAGAAAATATATACATCTACTTCCTCAAATATATGTTATTCTAAACAGGGCAATCAGCATCAGAATAGAATTATTAGATGTTGCGCTTAATAACCTCAGGCAAATACATCCTCTCCCTCTCTAAGTTAAATGTGGTATACATGGGCTTTGTACAGTCATATCTTATTAAGAATATTATGAGAAGGAGACTTTGTCAGGACTCTTGTCAAATGCTAATCAGTCCTCCTGGGAAAGAAAAATTAACTGTACTTAAATATATCAATACAACTTCCTTACACATGCCTAGGTTGAAAATCGGGCTTTCTGTAATCACAGTGGCTGAATGGCCATTGAATCATCTGATTATCCTTGTCCTTAACAAAGGATTTAGCAGACACATGTATTAATAATATCTGTGTCCATATATATGTGCATTCATACATACAGATATAGTATAAATATATAAAGTTGTGAAAACCTTGTCTAAGGTGGTCTAATGGTCTAAGGTGCCATTTTGCAAAGGTAAATGGCAAAATAAGTGTTAAAAATGTTTGACAACAGGAAAACGTCCAAAGAGTGCAAATATGGTCAGGAGCAAGTTCAGTTCCTTTCCTTTTCCATCCTATTAAATTCAGTTGGATTTAGGAGGTTGTGAATTGTGAAGTAATTGAAGAAATAGTATAGTTGGAGGCTTTTTTTTTTGTTGTTGTTGTTATTTTTTTGTTGTTGGTTTGTTTTTTTTTTGGGAGGGGGGTTTGGTTTGGTTTTTTGGTGGGTTTTTTTGTAAGTTTAAATCAGTCCATATGCTCTCACTTTGTTGTTGTGGTTTTCAGTTTGATTGGTTTCTTTTGGTTGGATTTTTTTTTTTAATCCAGAAGAATGGAAACCTCTGGGAAAAGGATGGGTAGAAATTTCAGTTTAGAGAAGTTATTTTCACATGCTGGCAGATGTATCAACCTATAATTTAAACCCTGCTTACTGTGCATTAGAAAAAAAGATCTAAAATATTTACTAAACCAGTTAGGGCAGTGAGATAATGGAGGGGGTATGGTAGCACTCAATTAAATAAACTGCAGTAGCATCTGCTATAAACCCTGAAGGCTTGATGAAAGCAAGTATGAAAAATTCCTGGACCAACTATCATAGAGCTTGAAATCTCAAGGCACTGTACTCATGGGAAACTTTTGCTATGCAGCCATCTGGTGGGTGACAAGTACAGCCAACCATGAATCACCAAAGACATTCCTGAGTTAGGTTTGTAGAGGACAGTGTCATGATTCAGGCAGAAGGGTTATCTGGAAATCAGAGCCTTTGTCATTAAGGAAGTGTTGACAGAAAAAGAGTATGAAAATAGTATTTGTTCAGATATTTGAATGTAAAGTAAGCAGACAATTAAGTGATTGGTAACAATTCCAGTAGTACGAGCGGAGAAATAAGAATAGTGGAGAACTAAGGAACAGTCAAAATCCTTGGCCTACTCAAATCCATTTGAATTTTGCTGATAATTTGAGAAAGATTGGGTTTTTATTTATACTGAGATAATGACAATGAGAAGTATTTGAATATGTCTGTAGAGGAGAAAGTGACATATAAGACGTGCTAAGATTAAATTACAAGAAAGTATTATTCTAATAACAAGGGAAAATGAAAGAAACTATAAAAGACCAGAGTAGCTTTACAATAAAATTCTTAAAGGTTAAAAGGATCCAGGCAACAATAAATGTAATAAAAAAAAAAAATCAGTGTAACATTTTTTGCAACTCTCTACAATCTCTATGACTTAGACACCCCCCAGAGAGCTTTCTTCAGTCTGATTTTGCTATGTTTATTCGTTATATGGAAAGACATAAATAAAAAACAAGTAATAAAATATACAAGTATTTTCTGATTGCAGAATTTTCAGATAAGTTAGGCCTTACAAATAATTTTTTAATAAACAGGAGTTCATTCCAAAAGTGTAATAATATTCCTTATTTCACAGCTGTAGAACATAAAACTCAGGGACTGAAGTGAATTTCCTGAAAGTCCTGATGCTTTTGCCATTTTAAATGTTCTTAAAGCATGTATTTGCACTAGACTGTGTGTGGACTTCACCTGAGGCATCCCAGTTAGCCTTGTGTGATAGACAAATGACTAGGTCACATTTCTCACGTAGGAAAGTTCTACATATGTAGAACTGCAGAGCAGTGTAACTCCTATTTAAGTAAAGACTAGTAATTCCAAAGTATTCCACATCCAAACCCCATAATTTGTTGTCTGTGATGAGGGTTTTTTTAAGCAACTATCTCATATAGAGGGTCTTTGAAAACCTCATTGTTTATCTCCTTCTCTAACATGTCATTGACCTACAGGAAAATTAGTCCCAGACAGGATGAGAAAACATTTTTTGATATTCGAAAACATTTTTTAAAAAATTTTTCCTTTCTGTTGCCTAATTCAGGGAAAACTTCCACAAAAGATTTCTTCTCAGTTGAATAATTTCATTTTCTTGGGATTATCCACATGAATAATATTCCCCCTGTGTGAAGATACTTAATCTCCTTATATACTATATAATTTATGTTTCAGATTTAATATCCCAAGCTCACCCAATTTCTCCATGAAGGTAAACCCTGATAATCCCAGATACTGTATTTTTTAATTGAGTAGAGGACACTTAAAATAGAACTTCTAATTTAGATTTAATAACTCTATAAAAGATAAATCTAGTTGCCATGTAATAAACAGTAATTAATTAGTTAATATCAATTAAATACTAAAAATATTAATTTACATTTAACATCTAACTACTGTAATTTGCTATAGCTATCTTATTAAATGCTAATTAAATTCCTAAACATTCTTACAAGTTTAATGCATTAATAATAGGAACGTAAGTACACATTTACTGTATCTGCAGTTCTCAGTTCATTACATGGCAACTAGATTTATCTCCTTTACACTAATTAAATATACTAAGCAAACCTCAGTAACTTTTCTTAACACATACCATAACTGTTTTATTAATTTCAAATTAAATGGCCATTTAAGATTTCTAATCTACAGCTGCCCTAAACAGTTTTCTGCTAACAAAGTAAAGGTTACACTGATGTTATAACTAAACCATAACATTTTTAGATGTTGATTATGAGAGTTATATGAGAAGTAAATCTTTCTTTTAGGCTTTGTTTTTGTTCAAGCATAATGACTGTTTATTAATTCCCTATTTTTCTTCCCAGCCATGTCTTGTCTTTCCTTTCTCACTCTGCCCTGTGTCAGCATAATCTCATTTCCTCTCTGTACTCACAGTTTCTCTTCAGTTTTTATACCTGTAGTTGCTGATAGTCAACCTCAGTTATTGTTTCAGTAGTCTTGAAATAAAAGGAAAATGCTTTCCATACGCATGGCTACCACTGTGTTATTTAAAATATCCCTGATACTTACAAAATTATATTAATCTTCAGCAAAACCACTCAATGCCATGGAAGGTTTAAGCAAATGACTGTATAAACATCTGTAAGCAAAGAAATCCTGGTCAGAATGCCGGTTGGACTGCTATGAATATTTCAGAGCAACATCCATGATGTGATTTCTTTGGGAAACGGAGGGACACACTACAGTCACATGTATCAAATGATTTAGAGTCATGGCTCTTTTCACATATGATGGAGGCTGTCATAAAGACAGGAGGCTGCTGTGCAGCAAGAAAAGCACATTAGCTATTAACCTTCCCCCAGCCGATCAACTTTGTTTTGCAATCTTTCCTCAGAACCATTAGAATACCCTGAAGAAATAACTTTCCAATTAAAAAGGATCTCAGAGAACAAAGCCATTTTATCTCTGACTCCTGGTGTTCTTTATTCCAATCATTTAAATTGGAATTGATTTTTCAATTTAGCCGTTGACTTGCTACGGACACACAGCTGAAAAGGCCGAATGGAATTGCATGGCTGAAATATTTGTCTTTGTGATACACTCCTCATTAATTCACAGGAGCCTGCTTTTTTTTTTTTTTTTTTTTTTTTTAATGCATTTCCTTTCTGCTGCTACTGCTTTAGACAACAGCTTTTTAGCTCAGCATGAGCAAACTGAGAAAACACGTCCAGTATGACCTCGAGGGCCTCATACTCAGTTCTTCATAGATCTATTTAATTGTTACATCCCTGAGAAAAATGAATAGATCTAGTGCAGTCAAAGTGGTAGCTGTTTTTCAAAGCCTGAGAATGTGTTCTATAATTTTTGTGATTTTGTTTTTTTAAAATAATAATTTTTAAAAATGAACAAAAGCCCAAAGACCTATAGTCAGTTAATTTCATTGTGTTCAGTACAAATATGCGACTACACAAATAGCTCAGGTATATTTTCTCATTGTCCTAGTGTCAGACTCACTTAGCATAGTAATTGATTTACCTGTGGAATAGTTTTGAATTAAGCACTCCAGTTATTAAGGAGCCTTTTAAAAGATTAAGATCCAGTTATGCCTGTGGTTCAGCTCAGTGTTACTGCAACCCAGCACTTGACATAACTAGGAAGAGAGTTCTATCAGCTTGACTGAGGACAGAGATGGGTGCTAACATAGAATGTTGTAATATCAGCATCTAAATTCCCAGTATTTCATAACTTTTTCTGGACAAACACAGCTCAACATCTAATACTGAAAGAAGAAAGTAGAGCTGCAGAAGGAAAGGCAAGAGACAGCGAGAAAACTTCTCTCCAGTTAACTGGCTATTTTTACCTATTATGAGGGGGAGGGCAGTGCTGCTAAAGAAGAAATGGTTGCTAGTTATACCTTTACCTTTGTGATCTTTTATTTTTGGCTCTTTTCTCCTGCAATGTAGCAGATAAACATGGCAAGATAGAAATTTCTCTATCCCTTGATTTGGTTCAAAGGGGCAGTCCATGATTCTCCCACTGGACAGAAGTGTGATGTCCTTTCTGCATTCTGATCTCCCAGTGTGATAAACTACCAGCCTGAAATGCAACCAAAATTGTAGAGCTTCCACATGGAAGTACTGGAATATTCTAACCTCTCTGTCTCTCTCTCCCTCATCCAATTATCCGTCAAGACACAGACTATCATTTCCATTCCTAGATTAAACTGGTCATCTAGGTTTTGAAATATGCTAGCAGATTTTAGAAATGCAAGTCAATGAGCTAATCGTAGAAAAAGTGTCTTAAAGAAGCACCAACATGAATTTTACTAGATGTTTGCTTATATTTAGAAAGGCTTAAACACTCACAAAATAAACTGAAAAAGAGATCCAGTTCACCTAACATGTAAGATGTCTTGACTACCACAGACATAAACTGCCCTGCATCTTGTTGCTTGAGGGCCAAGAATTACCTGAAGTGTCTGCATTAAGCAGAAAAACTGTACCCACAACTCAAACTGCAAAGTTAATTTACCTTCTGCTTTATTCTAGGGCCCTGATCTGTCCTTCCTACATGTTTATTTGCTCACTAGCTCCATTCTGGAGCAAACAACAAACTCCGAGAAAGAGAGAAACTAGATTGGTTGATTCGAGGGTTCAAACCTTTAAAGAAACTAAGTACCACTTTGGGGACACAAATTTCACTTAAATTTAAGGTGTTTCTTCAAGTGATCCTAAATTTTTTTAATGCAAAATTATTCTGCCTGTGTAAATTTAGGCATATAAAGTAGGCTTGTTTATGGACTGTGAAACAACTCCATGGATTTAAGAACGATCTAATTACATTTGAATGAGTGGATATGTATTGTAGTTAATGAAATGGTTAGAAATGATCATAGGTAACAAGAATATATTTGAAGAGCTACTTTTTCAGGAAAATAAGTCTAGTGTTTGTGGACACTAGCAGTATTTAGGACAGAGGATACTTCTATTCATGTCTGTGATGTTATGCCAGTTTGTGCCATTTAGTTAATTAAGATCATTAGCTAATTTAATGAATATAAAGAAAAAAAATTAACCCGTGACTTCCTCATGGAATAGCTGCTTTTACCACAGTAATAATTTTGCAAGATGAATATTCTCTGAAAAATGACTGTTACAAGAAAAGCATCAAACATATCTATATTTGAAAGCAGCTGGTAAAAATGTTATTCTTGGACACTTCTCTGCTGCAGTAATTTTATTGCTTTAGATGGGAAATTAACTACGGAGAGTTTACTAGCAGTAAACTATGTAGAAGGAAACAGTGAAAGAGGAAGAGTATATCTTCCCTTTTTCATGAAGAAGATCAGGGAAAAATTCAGTAAATAGATGTTTTGGTATTGCTGAAATTTTAGTCAATATGTCTAAACCAGTCCAGCCAGTTCAATACTTAAAGAAAATCAACTTCTATTAATTTCAGAAAAGGTTTACGCAGTATGTGTCTCACTGTCTATGGTATGTTTATGCTAAGTGAAAGAAGACCACCATGTTAGACCATTCTCCAGTTAGGTTTCTTTTAGATAAACCTCCTCTATAGAAGATTAGATAAAGCAGTGTGTACAGAGGAAAGTGTGTGTTGCTGGGATCCAGATCAAGGGCTAGTCCCCTCACCACATTTTTTTTAAAATTTTATTTGGCAGTTTGGCAGTAACCTGTACATCTATGGCAGGATGTCACCACTTAATGTCAAAAATTCTTATTCAAACTGGGATGGTCTTTAGAACATGAATAAACTTGTGAAGTTGTAGAAACTAAAATGACTGTGTTACCCACTGAAGTTTAAAATGTCATTAAAATACTCTTCTACAAATATATGAAGTAGTGAAGATGGGAGAAGGAGGAAAAATATCTATGGGAATGGGCAATGCTGTGTCAAGAGCCTGTAATTACGAAACTATCAATGAATAGTTAAGTAATAAAATTGATCTAGGGTTTTAGTGGCCATTTTAATTATCAGAGGTAAAATACATCTTGCTTGTTTTCCAACATGAAAAATGTATAAGCATTTTAACTACTTTTAAAACAGGTTTAGTAAGTTTAGAAATTAAATTGTGTCTAACAGTCTATTGCAATAATATTATCTGACTCAGAAGTCCATTCTAGTTCTGTATCATATCTTTCTGCTTTTTTTTTTAATATATTACAGGTCATAGGAATATTTGACTTTTCCATGTTCCTCAATCCAGTTGTATTCCAAATACTTGTTAGAATGATACCCAGGAACATGCTAGATTTTTCCCATCCTTGTCAAGTTTTGCTTTCCATGAAAAGCAATCCCAGACTGACAGGTTGATTGACAGGATGACCGGGACTTCAAATGTTTTGTAGCTTGCATTAGTCAGCAAAGGTGAGTGCAGACTCAACAGTCTTTCAAAAGATGTCAAAAGTAGCATTGAAGTTGCCTCAATTAATGGAAAAAATAAGAACTGGACGTTCACATACATACATACATACACAAATAGAAGCATATGTGTAGAAGCATAAGAATAGAAGCATAAGAAGTATCTATATATGTGTATGAATGTGTATATACTTCTTTTATATTTTAAAATACTTCCTTTCCATGTGGTCTGATGAAGACCATCTGCATAATAAAATGACAAAGCAAATGACAAAAAAACTGTTTTGGAGACTTTGTATAAATAGGCGAGAGCCAAAGATCGTTATTGTCCAACTAGGCTTTTGAGACCACTCAGCTGCTGGACATATCTTGAAGTATATTCACAGCTGTTTTCTTGCCCTTACATAGATACGAGGGAACAAATCAGTTTGCAAAATCAGTATTTCCACATACAAGACAATGTACTAGAGTTAGTTACTCTACATTTTGTACTAGTCTGAGAACAGGTTTGATCCTTTAAATTTAAGGTCCTTTAAAATCCTCAAAAGATTCTGAAGACCTTCAACTAATATGTTTGGGCAGGAACATTTCTTTCTTTTTCCTTTCTCTCCTCCCTATTTTTCCATAATGATTATGATTTTTACATTCTCTTTGATTTCTTAAAGACACTTTTAGTGTTAAGACAATCTAGATTATAGTGGGGGGTCATTTGAAACATGCAGTCATTATACCCTTTTAGACACTTGAATCTACCCCAGCATTATGACCGAAGTATTAATAACTGAAAAAAATTCAGAATAGAGTTTAAAATAACAATGAAAAAAAATGAGCTAAAGTGTTTAATTACAGCTGAGAAGGTTGAAAACATTTATTTGTTATGGAACAGTATCCAAAAGTATTCTCAACATATGCAGGTAGAGACTATTGATTATCTAAGTGCATATATGGAGCTCATACATCAGATTCCAGACTGACACATTACTTTAGACATATGAAGTTTGATTGACTGAGTACGTGAACTAAACCTTTGACATTGCATACACTTTGGAAAATTATCTTTTCCAAATTATTGCTTTCATGGATGTCAGACACTTGACCACTTTTATTTCCAAGTATGCCCACAGTAATGAGTAAATGATGCAACAGTTCCCTGATTTATATAGTCTATTTTGTTCTCTAACATCAGTAAAAACCCACAATCTGAAATCTTTGCATATTTATTAATTTCTATAGGAAATAAAACAAAAACAAAAGAAAAAAAAGAACCAATATATCCCACCCCCAACAAATACTCCAAAGGCACCGTGTTATTCCCCACAAATGCCTTGGATACATTAGCATACATCAAATGTCACCTTTCTTTAGCTAACTGAATTAAAGCTATTCAACTTGACATATAGTCAGAACAGTTATCTCTTTATTTGTATATTTAAGTGTTTATCAGATGTAGCCCTAAGTAGGAGGTGGAAGTTTGCTTTCCTAAAGTTCAGGGACCTACCTAGCCTTACTCCTTACCTCACCCGTATCCCTCTGGGCTGCAAACTCCAACAATACATGTCAGGAAACACTTTGGACAAATCTGACTGGAGTTATATACTAGTACTGAACACACTAGGATCCTAACTCCAATCAAGATTTTAGCAGTAATTTGTCTGATTTGAAACTTTAGACTTGGATTTAGTATATTTTTTTTCTGAAGCTTCATTGATTCAAATGGCAATAGTCTTTTGTATGACTGTCATGTGATATGTGAAATTTCACTGAATTTCATTGTCAAATGTATTCTTATATTTTTGTTACATTTGTTGAGTTTTAAGGCCAGTGAAAGAAAACATGTGTGCATAACATGACTGTGGTAAGAACAAGCAGATTAGGTCACAGTGTTTATTAGATCATTTAAGATTAAGGAAACACTTTTTCACTGTGAGAATGACATTCAAAAGCTGTCTAGACACGGCCCAGGGCAACTGGCTCTAACTATTTAAGCACAGGGCTTGGACCAGATGACCTCCAGGTCTCATTCAGCCTCAGCTGTTCTTTGATCCTGTGATCCCTTCTTTACACGTAGCCCCAGAATAAGTGTACGCTTGTTTTTATGTGATCCAGAAAATGCTATCTGTTGCATAGTTCATATTCTTAATAAGAAATTAGAGTACATAATGTATCTGGAATTGAGTTTAGCAGAAACTTTCTTAATTCTTCATGCACATGATGAATGAATTATTTTCTGCTCAAGTTTTTATAGTTGCTAATCTATAGGCTAGCACATTTATTCATTCATTTAAAATGTTTTCTCTAATGCTTAAATATATTTATTTATAAATCGGTTTTGAATGTGAAAATAATCTAATTTTCTAATAATTTGCTATGGCAAATCAGTAGTACAGGTGATTTTTATTTTCTAAAAGGATTAATTTTTTTATATTGTGTGGTGGGGTTCTTTTGCAGTGCCTAATTGGATCCCAGTAAGAGTGTTTTACTAAAATTTTCACTACAGAATGTTTTTAGTGGATCAAAAAACTGTGTGTGGGGGTTGAGTGAGTGTGTGGGCAGAAAGGTGTCAAAAGTGTATTAGCTGAAATGAATTACTAATTGACTGCAGTAAGAATGGAAAGGTTTTCAGTGTTTTTAACTTACAGTCACTGCTCAAAGTGTATTTATTTGGGGACTATTATTAAAAAAAAAAAAAAATTATTTTTTAAGCTAGCTTGTGCCAAAAAATGAAAACAAAGGAAAAATGAAAATAAAGAGAATTTCATCAACAAGTTTAATAATTATAAGCTTTCAGTGCATAGAAATGTCAGAGGTCACCTGGTCTTAAGGTTGCTGAGATTCATTGATTGTATTAACCTGCTGAAGGAGGACTAGGGAGAGAGCAGTTAGCATTTGATTAACTACTTAACTATTCTTCTTGTCACTATTTTGGATACCCCATCTAGACATGTTACAGATGGGAACAGTTTTAAGCAGTGTGGATGCAAGCCAGTCTGCATCACATGGTCCTGTGTTCAGCGATCACCCTCTTTTAGTGAGCAATGTCAGTGAATTTAGCTCATCACTTTATGCAAAGAGAAGCAATATAGTTTTATTTGCTATATAAAATGTAGCCCAAACGTTCCATCGGGGGTTTGTACTTATCAAGCCTGAGATTTTTCTTTGGAGAGGTAAAGGTGACATCTATGATACCAAAAAAAAGTTAAAGATTATTCTGGCTGGAGTGCCGAAGGTGTCACACGTTTTTGATGATGCTTATGTGCCCACATTTCATTTATATCAAGGAACAGGAAATCTGAGTCCTAAGTGGCTTCATTTCTAACCTCTAACAGTTAACTATATCTGAACCAAATCTAGAACATTTTGTGTTGTGATTTTGCTGGGGAGAACAGTATCCGTAAAACAGTATGAATAATCATGACCCAAAACTAAAGATCCCTTATTTTTCCTATTTTATTTACTAGCATATACAAAGACCATCCCCCCACCACTCCAATTATTTCCTTTTTAGACTACAGACTAGTTGGAAGGCAAAGAATGTAGGAAGATTGAGCAAAGGTGAAGACACTTTTCCTGAAAAGAAAGCTTAGTTAGAAATGGACTATCTCCAAAAGGAAACTACTGAAAAGAATTGTCTAGAAGGTTGTCCAGTTTCATGGATCAAAGTGACTGAAAACAGTAATGGACCTTCCCACTGGACTGCAAAAAAGTAAGGTCCATAATGGCTTAAAAGTAGTTTTAGGTTACACTATGATAGTAAGACAAGGGTTTTTTCTTTTTTTTTCACACAATGAATTCAATACACTGGGGTTATTATTAGGAAAAAAATATTGTCTGAATATATTGTATGCCAACAAGAGATGAGCTTTTAGAGAAGTGCAAGAAGAAATCCATTGATAGCCATAGCATCATATTGTTAGACAGGTGTTAACATGGTATTTTTCAGCTGAGGTAGACATATCAGAAGCAACTGAGTCTATTCAATTCAATTCAGCCCATTTTAAAGAACATACTTTTGCACATATTCTATCTGATGTAGTTGTGTATTTGCTTGCATGAGGCACGATAGTTCTATGTCATTCTGTTGTTCAACAAATCACATTATGAAGTACAAAATAGAACACTGCACCATAATGTTTGTGTGGAAGAGAAAAACTACTTTCATATGTAGTTTGTGGGGGAAAATGATTAGTTTTCTGATGTTGATAGAAAATGTAAGAAATACTGTACTTATGTCTGGCACATCTAAACTCATAACATCTATTTGCTTTGCTTTGTCAAAACATATGAAAAATCATTAAAGTGTTTTAATAAATGTCTGGTTTTCTTGCTCATTCATCTTATAAATATTAATTAGCCATGGATCAGGCAATTAAAGTTTAATCAATTTGCACTAATTAGCACCACATACTTGCATAAAAAGATAAAACCAGCTCCTGCATCTGGCTGTTATTTGCAGTTTTTGTCAAGTGCTGATGAGTTTCATCTTGAAGAGAAGATTAAGAAGAAAAGAAGAAAATAAGAAAGCAGTGTTAATTTTATTAAATCTTCAATCAAAGCCTCTGTTCATAAGCTTTATGGGACAATACCAGGTAACATTTCACTTTACAGAGAAGTAGACAGGATTGGGCAAAAATTTAACACTTTTCTGTGACCACACCCTTCCTAATTATAAATTGCAGGAAAAAAAAAAAAAGGTCTTCTATGCAAAAGCCCAGGTTCTATCTTGTGACAAAACATTTTTGTGTATATATATATATATATCTATACAACTCTATACCTGGAGCTGAATGTCCCAAACTTTCCTTAGAGAAAGTAAAATCAAATTTTTACCTAAAAATGTTTTCAGTTCTTTGACATAGAGAGTGGGAAAAAAAAAACAACCTAAAATCTAATCTGAAATTCACTTAGAAATGTAACATTGTAAAGATGTGTTTCGATATTTAAATTATTCCCCTTTCCCATGGAATGATAAAACTTCAAATGTCATCTTCCAGTATTTTGCTAGAGGTTAGACCAGAGGATGGAAGAATTTTGCCTAGCTCAAATAGCACTGAAATTAGTTGATGGATACAGTACTGGAAATGTGTCAGGTATCTGGCATCTGTAGTGAAAAGAGGATATAAGAACTTCCTGCCCATCAGGAAAGACAATTATTTGCTAAACTTGTTGCAGTTAGTAATGTTTGGTGTTTGTGTTACAATGCCTGAATTATCTATTCAGCAAAACTAACAAAAGTAACAAACAAATTAACAAAATTAAAACGTACACACACCCACATACACACAAAGTCAGTTGTTACTTTTCATTCAAGAGGTCTATTTTCCAGGTGTTTCCGTTTCACTCAGAAACAGTAGGCCAAATCTCATTATAGAAAGTTCTAATCTACATTAGGGAATTACACAAGTTCTTCTGACTAAGAATCTTACATATTTTATAATTTTAAATATTACACTGTCCTTTATTGGAAAAACACGTTCACTCTGGCTATACAGGCAAGACTGCTTACATGGTGGTCCTTGAACAGAATGAAATGCAGACCTTCCACACCCCAAGTCCTTGTTGCTAGTTTGAAGTCCAGAGGAGAATAGATTGCCTAAATGGATAGCTAGATAACAATTATTTAAATACAGTTAAATAAAAATTGCAAACTGCACATTTAGCTTATCACAGAGTTGTCTGAGTCACTGTTCTGGGCTCTTGTTGGCCATGGCTTATCATCATTAAACTTTTTGGTGTTCACTAAGGAAACACTCGAAATTCAACATCCTGAGCCCCTGTCTTCTTACATAGTTAAATGCCATGAAGTAAGACTCTGGGCTTTTAAAATACAATTCTCTTTCTGGCTTCTGAGTTTGGTTGAATGAATTAGACTTCCAGTCTACCAAAAAGATGTTATTGTGTACTTCAATATGACTATTTTTAATTTTAATAATGGGACAAACCAGAGTATTCAATTCAGCCTATTTTTGTAACTGAAAATGTTTGCCAAGAATGAAATTGATTTAATTACCAATGGAAATTTACCTTAAGCTTGGAAGGTAAAGCCATGCTTGTAAAAGTGATTTAGCACTAAAAAAAACGCAAACAGAAAATCCAAACCACCAACCAACCCATAGCACGAATCATAAAGAAGCTATGCACCATTTACATGAGAATTTTCATGTAGTTTATGCAAGAAAAGACTTGTGAATGGTTATTGATATTTTTCAAATAAAGTATGTATGAACCATTAAACTCCTCATTCCGTACTGTACAAGCCATTGCTCTGCTAAACACTCCTTTACTAGATAGGCTATAAAGGAGCAGAGGCACTTGAAGAGGTGTCATCTTTCAATGTTTGTTTAAAGATCTGACACATGACACACAAAAACAGCCGGTAGCTGAAAGTTCAGACTGTTGATTGTTGTTACCGAATCTTTATAATAGGATATTGTGCAGAAGTTCTATTGTTTTTGA
The DNA here is from genome assembly GCA_036023395.1 of Myiotriccus ornatus. NCBI lineage: Eukaryota > Metazoa > Chordata > Aves > Passeriformes > Tyrannidae > Myiotriccus > Myiotriccus ornatus. The sequence continues at coordinate 65,339,341 of JAYRBT010000001.1, read as the reverse complement.
ATATAGAAAGACTTGTTTTGACATGATCTCTCACCTGAAGACTTTTTCATCTTATATGTAACTGAGGAAAATATCCTTGTTCAATTAATGTTATTTTAAAATATGGTTAATATAAATGAATATAGTGCAGGCATTTTCCTTAATTGGGGGACTGAAATAAAAAATCATTAGTAGAACAAATTCCTGCAGAAAAATAATTTTGTTTGAGAGGTTTCGCCTATGATGTACCATATATAAATACCTTGAACAACGCCTTTCACTGAAACTAGAAAACTAAACTCAGCAGAACAGGCTACAGTAAACTTTAGTGGGCTTAGGAAGAAGTCAAAAACTGTTGTGTATTTGCAAATAATACATGCACCTGTAAGCAGTATAGATATAGATATTAAAGAACTCAAGTGTGTGTTAAAGCTCAATGTCCAAGCTCAGTGACCTGCAGGCCCTAATTAAGACTAGGAATACAGAGGCAGCCAGTCCTTGTTTTACTGTCTTAGCACAGAAGGCATTCAAGACTTCATGACTAAATCTGCAGAGGCACTGAAGCAAACATCTGAAACTGTCCTCAGCTTGTATTGTCATTGTCCATTGCACTCTTGAAAGACCAAGGTCTCCTTTATATGATCTTTTTTATGGTCTGGTTGGATAGGACATAAGTAGAGGTTAGCACACTAAACCTCAACTCAACAGATATTCCAAATCCGACTCTTCATACAATTATGACTTTATATAACATTTGCAAGAAAACCCTCAAAAATTGTACTTAAAATTGGTGTGTGGTCTGTTTTTTCATAAATTTTGGAGATTTGTCTTTGTGTTCATGTTTTTGTTTCCTGACCTTCTGCTGTGCAAACCCAAGACTCATATATGAATAATACATAAAATAAAATGAATTATCACTTCCAGGTGGAAGTGGATTGCTTTCATAACTTTTGCAACACAAAGACTTGAAATTATTTATTGAAATTTGATCTTAATTATGGAGGTGCATAAAAAGATCAACAAATTTCAAAGACCTTATTATTAGTTTCTCTAGTCCCATAGCACTGGCAGCCATCACTATGAGGTCTGAGTTTCAGTTAACTACGAGGGAAGAGAAATCTCAGAGAGAGAAACTACATTAGGCTCTTTAGATACCTAGAAAGAAATGGCGTGAGTGGGGAACCCAGCATTTCAAGGCAGAATTAAGCTTGAAGGTGTGGTCATGCATAGACTTTATATAGCTCTATGCAGCTAGTTCTTTTGCCCAAGGCAAGGGAAGGGTTGTTGAGTCCCTGACATTGAGAACCTCTCCAAATACCACTGCTGTGATATATCCATGGACAATGCAACTTGAAAATTGCTGTCAAGGTTTTGATTTTTTTTTCCCAAATACGTTGGAAACATAAGTTTATATAGTATGAATTCAGGCAGAAACACTTTATTTTTTCAGAAATATTGGTTTGGGTTCTCTGTGCTGCAAACCACTTGTGTCAGTAAGAGAGCACATATCCAGAGTCTTATCTGCTGAACACATTTTTCTGTACCTTGAATCAATTTGTTTTCCTAGCATGTTGTTTCCTAGCATGTTAGCTGAAGAAGTTGGGTTTTTTTAGAGGGTAATTTTCAGAAGAGTTTTACTGGATTAAGCTTAAGTGTTCTTTGACTCATGTCAAGGAGATTAGTGAGAAATTATAGGGTGTATTTTTAGGTTTTTGAAAATCAGGAGTGGACCAAATAGTGAACAATATGTATGTTTTGTGCGAACTATATAGTTCATGCATTTCATATCTGACATTTTAAATCAAGTCCTTTTGGGTCTCTATTGTCAAAGTAGTTTAAATTCTGTGCCAACTTTTCTCTCTCCTATCTTCTTCACACAGACTATGCAAAATATACAATTATTATATCATGGTAACAGCCCTCACCTAAATATCCAGGGACTTCTGCTTTTCAGTGTTGTTTTTTTTAAAAAAAAAATTTTTTGTTTGTTTGTTTGTTTTAGTGGGTTTTTTTTTGTTTGTATTTTTGTGGGAATTCTTTTCCCAGGTTTTTTAACCCCCAGAGGGCTGTTTCTTTAAAAATCTCTACATTTTACCTGAACTGTCTTTTGTGGAGGTAACAAGTTAGAAGTTATTTACCAGATAGAAGTTATTCATTAAATGACAGGCTATGAATCTATTCCTGTCATAGGTGGTGCTACTCCCATGAGTAATTTCATTGACTTCAGTGTGAGTAACTGCTACTCACTATTGTGAGGTTGGCAATTGCTACCTACTACTACAGGAGAGACACTATGGATGATGTGAAGATAGGTACCCATCCAGTTTCTCTACCTTTGATCAAGATCAAAGTATGCTTTTTGAGATTGGTCCTGTGTTAGATTAGGCTGCCTACTTTACTATTCCAATTTGCTATTCTGTTTTGAGTGTATAAAAATTGAGTTGCTTTTGTATTGACAGGCATTGCACTGAGAATATCAATTTGGAATTTTGTTGTCATTTTAAGTCTGTGCTCATTCTTTGTAAAAGCACATAAGGATACAGTGATTTCCTACCTAATCTTGATATGTGCCTGGAGAGAGTGAAATGAGCACTCAGACAAATGAGTTAACTCTTGGAAGCCTTACTTCACTATCTGGGAGATAAGTAGGAATTGTGTTGCCTATTTTGACTTTATGCACAGTAGGCAGTAAATATCCTGAATCTCATCTGTTTTGCAACAACAATGGATGCTTGGAACAGAAGGAAAAGAAAATGGTGCACAGCATCTTTCTGCCACTTGCAGGAATATGACTTCCAGAATCAATAACAGCCTTTGTCTGATGATATATTGTGAGCTGAAGTACTTTGTACTGCAGAAGTTGAAGGAAGATATCGAAGATTCATTCAAACTGCATGTGATAGCACAGATAATCATACACACCATCACTTCCATAGGTATTAGATGAACTTATTTAATAAGATATCTCCTAACTCCTACAAACTCTAACAATTCTTGTGGTTTGAGTATAAATTTTTCTCAGAAATCATTGCTCAATAACTAATGAATACTTTGCTCTGAAAGACTTGCATTCTAAGGACAACAGATGGCTCAGCACAAAACAAAAAGGACGGCACAGAAAACAACTAGAGGGTGCTCACTGTTGTTGGAATGTATTCATCCATTCTGGAATTGTGTGAGGGAAGTTTGTGTGAGGGGAAGATATATAAGAAGCTGCTAAGAGTTACACTTGATTGAACAGATGGAGAAGAGTAAAATGTAGAGATAGAGTCTGGAGCCAAAGACTTATCATTGTGACTGAATGAGAGTCATAGTCAACTTTAGTCTACATATCACGGGAGCTAAAATTGAATTTTCTCAAGTATTTTATCTGAGCTTGCATAAGTGTCATAATGCTTTCATCTTTTGACTTTCATATAGTCTCCTCCCACCTAATACATTCTCCTGCCACTTACCTACCGCAAAAGTATCCCACCAGGCACAGAGGTGCTTTCATTGAAAAAATATAGAAATCCTCCTATGATGAGACATTCAGTAAAAATATCTTGCTAAAAAATCAGAATATGAAAAGGGAAAAAAGCATGCTAGTTTAGTTTTATGGTAGAGTTACAACTTGAATTAGATCACTACTCAGCATTTACAGATTGGAACACAAAGTTCACATTTTAGACAAGAACCTAATCCTTCATGTGTCCATGGGGTTTGTTATACTTACTAAAGTTAACCCTGTCCTATCCCTGCTTCATTACAGGTGTTGCAGCAACAGCAGGCATGTGACAGGAGCCTGTCACAAGGAATACAACTTTAGCAAAACTGAGCTACTGTTCAAGGAATGCTAATACTGATGTAGCATGAAGCTCAAACACAGCATAACTTTAAACTCAGTCTACTTAAATCTTGTTGGACTTTGAAATTCAGTAGCACAAGAAGAAGGATACTGAGATGCCAAAGCCAAGAAAATACCTTTGTAGATAAAGGAAGGTTAATTAATATGATTTCATTTTCCTACAAGTGCAATATTATTTTGCCTTTAAGTATGTATTACTGAGTAGCACAGGTGAAATTAGCATCTAACCTGGAAATTGCACAAGCACTGTATGTAACACCAACAGATTGTCTAAAGAAGCTGTGTGTTTTTGTTTTTTTTTTTTTCCCAGGTCTATTCACGTGATGCAAAATACCATCTGAGGAAAACAGATGGTCATGCTTCTTCAATCATGTATTTCTATATACAAGCTTATAAAAATAAGAACTGTAGACAAATTAGCTAGAAACGTTTCCTATTTTATCTTGACCAGTGGATAAAATAAAGTCTCTTGAGTAAAACTCATAGCAATAACCTAGGATTCCCCGTACCAAACTGAATGTGCTAACTAGAAGACATCTTTCTCTTCTTCCCCCTCTCCCTCTCCCTCCCCCCTTCTATGATATCCCGAAATCTTTTCTGCATAGTGACACAGCTTCAACAAGAGGGGTGGAATACATTTCCTTCCCTCCCACCTGCCCTCTCTCCCAAATGATTAGAGCACTTTTCAACAAAGTGGGAGATGTGGGTGTCCCTCACTACCTTATATACACTGAGAATACATTAAGTATGAAATTGCCTCCCAGGGGAAGTGATGGAAATGCCACTTGTTCATTTTTAAACTGAATCTGAAAAAAGCTTTATAGAAAAAAAAATCTACTGTAGCGAGGGAAAGATTACATGACCTTCTTGAGAAAGATTATATTTTCTCATTTCTAATATCTCTGATACTGTGGTTTTTTCCCTTCCAGTCTGTCAATTTTTCTATAGTACTGTGTGAGCATTGAGATTTATTCAAAATGTGTGTGAGAAAACTAACTGAAGATCTTCAAAGCAGACAGAATATAGCTTGGTTTCATTGTCTGTTTGAACCTGAATTACTGTAATGACTGTAGAGGAATTATTTTCTTTTAAATGAGCAAATCTGACATGAACTTCAAAGGGGAAGTAAATACATGTAATAAAGCATCCATTTTCCCCCTTCTTTTCCTAAATGATTTATTTTATCCCCAGAAACACCAACAAATGTTCAAAGTTCTTGATATTTAAATAGGTACCAAGATGTCTAAAGCTGTAATCCCTGTTCTGCCAGTTCACTGAAAAATTGCTGACCTTATAAAAGCCTGTGTTCCTTTTCACTTTGATAACAGTTTTTGCTTCATCAGTCCACAATATGTATTACAGAATCGAATCCATGCAGGATCAACTAATTGCTTGTGCATGCTTTTAAACATAAGTATCCTAGAATTCTTGTCACATAACCATACATACACAATTTTATTTTAAGCAGGAATTAGAAAGTTTTTGTTCTCTTATATTATTTTGTGTTATGGACCTTGTTCTAACAATTACATTTTACCAGTTAGTGCTTTATGAAGCATGATGGAATCTAACCAGCAACTAATATAAGAGCTCCAGTTTGCCCTCAGTACACAATCTTAAAGCCTATTAACATTTGTGGGAATTATATGTGCAACATGCAGGGAGAATATAACCTTAAGCAAGTGAAGACTGAAGTTACTGTATATGTTTGATCTGATGAATGCAGTCTAGATTTTTCACAGCAGTGCATTATTTCAACTGAAGTTTGTTAGACAGCAGGGAGACTAATAAAAAGAGGGATAGTATAAATAAGATGAAACAAAGAAATGAACAAAGCCCTTCTGCATTAACCAGGACATAATCTACAGATGTTTCTCGGTTGGAAGAAAACAGATTTCCACACAGCAGTTGCATATAATACAAATGTTTGCACAGAATCCAGCTGGACTAATATTTAAAGCCATATCTCAGGGTTAGAAGCTTTATAAAAGACCCACCAGTTGACTAGAAAGAAGATGAGTCTGAAGTTGTTGTCCAAATCTCCAAAGAAACAGACCAGTCTAAGCTGTCAACTTCATGTGGGATTGAAGCAGAAATTCCTTTTAGCTCTGCTATCCCTGACTATTTTTAATTTTCTGTTCAGAAATTTGGAAAACATGGTCAATTAATGAAAAATTGTGGATCAAAAAAATATTATAGATCAAATCTATTAATGTGTGGGTGTGTTGAACATCACATATGACCCCTTTCTTTTCCTAGCCATGCCTTCCAGCTTCCAGTTATCTTGGGACTTGACCAAACTAATTTTAACTTTGACAGCATAGGCAACTGGTTAAAACAGGGAAAATATGAATGGTAAAACTAAAGGCATCTATTTTGAATGATTGAATGTTAGTGAAAATGAAAGAACTCTAATTTTTCAGATTTATGGTTTCCCTAGTGATGTTAAAAAAGTTAGAAGTTGGACTCAATGATCCTTGTTGGTCCCTTCCAACTCTGAATATTCTATGACTCTGTGATATTCTGCTCTATGATTCTAAGCTTCTTCATTTGAAAACTTAACATTTTTAGCAAGTTTGAAGTTTTTGGACTGGTTGCTTGTTTTTTTGTAAAAAATAGTTCTGTATGTTAAGCAATTTCAATAAACAAAATTTATGGGGCTGTTTTTCTGTCAGATTCCCCTAAACAATGGTTCTGGTGAAAGATAACATCTGTTTTGAAAGCACTTCCAAGTGCTTGCAAGCAAATGAAATTCTGGATCTTTCAGCATGCGGCACCCTGCTTTTACAGTCTTATCAGTCAAACATATGCTGGCACCACAAAAATTATCTTGATGAAGTTTGCTGTATAAAAGGTACATAACTTGCCTAACCTGGTTGTCTTGGTCTCCATCTAAGTTCCCTGGGGAACCACCTCTAGCAAGGAATAAATTTTGTCTATTTTATGTACCCATCTTCCATGAGGGTAATTTACCTTCTGAAGGGGGCCTGTCCTTTTACTTTAAACATAGAGGGATTCCTTGTAGCTTGCTTAGAATTGACACCTAACACTTTGATGGATACAGTCAGAGAATAAGAATCTACTGTCAGCATTCTGCATTAAATGTACCGAGAGTTTATCATGGTGTCAAGATGAGGAGAGTTAATCCACCTTGGAGCACTTCTGAAATCCCACATTTCTCTTGCAAAGTTTTTAAAACACGCTATAATAATACAGTGGCCAATAGCACCATGCTGAGTTAGCAACATTCAGGGAACTGTTTTTATCTGATGACAGTTATGAAGTTTGAAAGAAGATGAGGTCAGTGTTATGTATGTCATATCAAAACACTTTCTGACTACAGCTTTCTCTTTGGAAATAATAGAGTTCTCTTATCATAACCATAAAATTTCATTCCTTGTTGTATTCTTATTTTTCATTAGCAAGAATATTTCAAAATAACCTGCTTTTGTCCTTGTAAGAACTGATTACCTTCAGCATCTCTACTCAGATTTTCTAAGTTACCTAATTTTCTGTTTCTCTACTGTTGCATCTTATATAATTACACTCTGTGTTCCGTGTACCTCTTTTCAAAGTTATATTTATACTTGCTTAAAGGTTCGATAGGACTTCAACAGTTTGTGACTTGTCTGCTTTACTTTCTCTTATTGCTCCCTTTTCAAAAATTCCTGTCCAAAAATCATAATTATTTAGCTTCTGTTTTGTGTTCCTTGGAAACTTCATCTGTCTTTTAAGATTTTCTTTCTTCTCTAGCAATTAAACTGACATTATAGCAGTGTTGTTTACAATTAGCCTCTTGTTTGTTATGTTTATCAACACAGAAAATCTGGCTTTTTGTTGATTTCATGCAATTCATTTTTGACATTCTGTAAAACCTTTTTTCTTTGATTTTCTTCTTTTCACTGTTTTCTATATTTTTAAAGAACAGAAGGCAATAATTATTGCTGCCTTTAAAAATCCAGCTTGTAAAATCATTTAACTTCCTTGAACTTCCTTGAAATTCCTTATTTTATGTTTTATTGCAGGCATACCTTAAAAGATTTGTCCATAAGGTACCTCAAGGCCAGTGTTTTAATGCTAATTGAACTGCAGGTAGTAGTATGTGATTGCCTTTTTGTGTGTGTGAATCTGTGTCAAATGTGTATCCATCTGAGTGCCTGGTAACCAGAACACCCGTATCAATGAACAGCATCTGCTATTAATATAGCAGATGCTGCATTCTTCTTTTTTTGCTTTCACTGCAGAGACATTGTTTTCATACTGCCAAGTGACACTATATATGCAGGCTAATTCCTGTAATGGGGAATGCTTGATGTCACTATCTTGTGCCCCTACCACACTTGGAATATCTAGCTAATCAGCAGTTACTCTATGAAACTCAAGTGTTTTAAGAGTAGTTGCTAAATTTATGTAGACGGCAAAACTTCTGTAACTTGTATACTGCCAATATGTATCATGGTAAATAATCTATACCATGTGTTAATCAATATGTTTTACATTTTAGGAAAATTTAAGATTTTGAAACAATTTAAAATGTGTAAAAGGTCTCTGCAGTAGATGTCTAAGGGTAATAAATATGGTGTAGTGGGAAATTGGTAGAATGAGGCATGGCTACTGCTTTTAAGTCCAAGTGTTTCTAGCTTCTCTTGGTTTAACCCCAGCTGGCAACTAAGCCCCACACAGCCACTCATTCATAATCCTCCTTCCCTGGTGGCATGAGGGAGAGAATCAGAAAAGTAAACATGAAAAAACACATGGGTTGATATAAAGACAGTTTAACAGAGAAAGTAAAAGCTGTCTGTGCAAGAAAGCAATACAAGGAATTCATTCACCACTTTCCATGGGCAGGTAGGTGTTCAGCCACCTCCAGGAAAGCAGTGTTCCATTGCTTCAAAAAAACTCCCATTTCTTTCTGCTTTTCCCAGCTTTATATGCTAAGTGTGGTGCCATATGGTATGGGATATCCCTTTGGTCAGTTGGGGTCAGCTGTCCCAGCTATGTCCCCTCTCAACTTCTTGTGTACTCCCAGCTTACTTGCAGGTAGAGTGAGAAGCAGAAAAGTCCTTTACTCTGTGTAAATTTGCTCAGCAATAGTTAAAACATCCCCTGTGTTATCAACACTGCTTTCATCACAAATCCAAATCATAGGCCCATACAAGCTACTGTGAAGAAAATTAACTATAGTCCAGCCAAAACCAGCATGTAACTGACTGCTACTATAGTTAAGCCTTATTGCAGAATTACCATATGAAGATCGAAGGAATGAAAGCAAATTGATTTACAGGTTTATCTGTGGGTACCCAAGAGTTCCTTAACTTTAGCTCTTCTCTGCTGAATGAATCTTGCATTCTAGACATAGTGCATCTGGTGTTCACAGGTCTGGAGGGGCACTTCAGTGCTGCATTGTACAAGTGTTCCTCCATTGCTGCAGAAGGTTGTAATGCTCAAGGCATTATGTTTGCCAGGTCTGCATTTTTGGTGCTTGCAAGTTAACTATAGCCTCCGAAACTCAGCACATTGTTGATGCTCTGTGCTCTGATGCAAATACTGCTTGAGCTCATGGCCACACTTTGAATTAAGTTCAGTTTCTGTGTTATGCCATTAAAAGACAGTATTCCTTTCTGACTGGAGGCTACTCTTTCTTTGACTGGTTTCAGTAAAAAATCCATGTGAAATTTCCTATGATCCAGATAGGGAACAGTCAGTAATCTCATCTCTGAATTTTTGATGCCATATCAGGAAATGAAAATGGCTAAAGTATGGACCTAAGTAAGTGATTATTCATGTTGCTTCACTGTTCACTGTGTGTTCGCTGACATGGTTTTGTCCCACCCCAATTAGCACTCTCAAATAGGTGCAGTTAGAAAGATAACATGCAGAGTGATTGCTCCCACTGTGTATTCTGGAAAGACAGCAGTAAACCTGAGAGAGGATGCAACCAGGAGGCATCCAGTAGAGCAGAATAGTTTAGATAAAAAGACTTTACCATGGAGGCTCCTGAGTAAAGGAACTTCTTGGAAGTGAAATGAGATCTAGAGATCTAGCAGAGTAATTTATCATGCAGGACTCAGGCTACTAGAAAAATACAAGAAAATTGAAGCTTTCTGAAAAGCAGAAAAATCCCGGATGCATTTCTCTGAGACATTTCTCAGTCCTTTTTTTTCCACACATTGCTGGAGGTCTTGAAACTACCAGTTTTGATATCTGATTAACAATATTCTGGCAATAAAATGGCATTTTCCAAGAAAAATATAATCCATTATGTGCTACTGGCAACCTCCTCATTCTAAAAGGGCAGAGTTGCTCCATGAGGAGAGCTTCTGCTTGTCCTGAGTTTCCTCAATGTAATGTCTTCTCAAGGTACTAAGTCCCTGCTACCGAATGGATCCTGTAGTCCACCAGTAAGATTCCAAATATAACTGGAGTTCAGAAAACAAAATGATGTTGTTACAGTTAGACAGATGCATCTTTCAAATCATTGCCAAAACTATTTGCTTTACTGGTCCATTCTCAGTAGAGAAAAAAGGATAATTGTACTAAACATTTACAGATGTCTCACCTGATGCCTGAGGTTGATGTGTTGAGGTTGTTTTGCAGTATCAATAGCCAAAAGTAGCAAATTTTGCAAGATTCTCTAAAAAGCAACTTGTATCATATTCCATACATTCTATTCCTTTATTCAAGTGTGCTAACAGTCTTTATAGGCACCCTGAATTAGTTTTGTTCAACTATGGTGTTACCAGTTCAGTTTCTCCTTAAAAATTATAAAAGCCTTTCTAATGTTTGTTTGACGTTGTCAGCTTTCTCTGTCATTCTACAGGAAACTAAAGCTAACATCTGAACTGCGTGAGAAAAAAAAGAAATTCTAAGAAAATCTGGGTAAGATAAACATGCATTACTGAACCTCAGCTTATCCAGATTAATATCCTATATACAAAAAACCCTCACACAGTCAAGAAATATTAGTTTGACAGTGCAGTGTAGAGACTGGAAAATACTGTTGATAGAAACTCATATATAGTATGTACCTAAAATAAGAAGAGCCATTTGCATCTGTCATTCCTAGGCTGCTCTAAGTCAGTAGAAGAGGGAATGAGTTAGGTACCTTGCTGTAAGTTCTAAGAAATTAATAAATGCAGAAAAGGACATGGGTCTGATGCGTGTAGAAGAGATTCAACACTGGGAGTCTTTTGGCTGAAATGGACTAAATTACATATAAATCATAATTGTATGGTTAGCAAGAGAGGTGCATTTTCAAAGAATGAACAGTAAATATACATTAAACTCTCATACTGTTGGATCTGATCCATACTTGGGAAGGGAAACTTGAAAATAATAGTAGTGTAATAGGTTGTGTAAGTCACTTTATTTGGGTCCTGTTATTTTCAGAGATATTGCTTCTGTAGGTAGGTAAGGGATATTTTGGATGAATGTGTGATTCCATTCAATACTCCGTCAGTGGCATCACCCGTCTTCTAAGAACTGGTAGAAAATTGGGAGTATTTGGATTGTCACCGTAAACTGCCTTAAACATGACTGGATGAAGTTTCTTTTTGCCCTTCACAACCTCAGTTTGCTCCATTATATTAGCTATTTAGTTTGCTACAATTACTCATGCCTAATGTCCTTTCTGACTAAGAGAAGAAAAAAAAATTGGATTTGGGAGACAGCAGCTCCAATGTAACTGGAGTTAACCTTTTGACCTATTTGCATTTCTACCTTCAGAAAAGCAATGAAACTTGTTTACATTCTGGTCCTCCAAAGCTCAGAGTGGGAACTTTGAAAGAAAGGACATGCCACATCTTCCTAAAGGGCTTAGAAAAGAAGTGTGCACCATAACCCTGACAATGTTTAGGGCATGACTCATTGTGCCACAACACTGGTGCTTGATTATTGCTAATATGTATGAAATATTTAGGTAAAAGAAAGAATTTCATGTTGCATTTAAAACATCCTAAAAGTAGTGGCATGATTCCCTCTGAAGCTCAGGTGAAGGGCTGTGTGTCGCTGAGATCCAGTTACTTTCTCATTTGACTCATACAGTGTTATCTTTAGAGCTACACTACTTAGCCAGTCTAATCCTTAATGACACTAAAAACATAAATGTGTAAAAGCAATAGAAGCACTTGTTGAACTTTGAAAGCAGGAAAGCTCTGCATTCCCAAAATTTTGGGAAGAAATTTAAGGGAACACTTGTTAAAAATTTATTGAATTTCGCTGTCAGAGAACAGAGAATTAAAAAAAGAATAAGGATATGAAATTCAGCTTTTATTAGAAGTGGCAAGTTCATGATTTGAAATGTGAACCATGACATAGAAAAACTTTTGGCCAATGTTTGCTTTGAGATGTTTGTGTTCATTTACATTTAAAAGTACTGGAATGCAAACACACAAGAAAAAAAAAAAAACAGTTTCCAAAGACATTGGGTAACCTTTTGTCGCATCTGTTAGACTATCGTGAAAGGTCCTAATAAGACTGAGAAAATATTGGAGATCTTTCTTCATGTCTGACCCCCAAAGTACATCCCCTTGGAAGGGAAAAAAATGTTTTATCCCACACTGACCCTTGAATAGCAAGTTAATAATAGTTTGAGGGTATATATTTCACACTGAAGACAAAAAATGCTTTAATAATAGAATTTATATAATTATTGAGCATCTAATGATGCCTAATCCTTGAACAACCTGATGAGTAACTTGATTATCAACAGAACAAACAACCTCAAATTCAGTCAGATAACACAAGCCAACAAAAGCAGCTTTCTCTGAATTTGCTATCAGACAATTAGCAGCTAAATGCACTATCTTCTATGATCTGTCTTCAAAACATTTTGTCTTTGATAAACCTTTAATTGTTTAAATTTGAGCTGGAGTCAAAAACAATGACAAGGAGCTGTGTTGAACACAGTTGGTTTTAGAACATGTACTATTACGATTACATTTTGTAAAAATAATCATACTCACTATGCAAAGAAACTTAAGATATAAAGTGTTTTTCCTGAATTTTCTTGAAGAAAAAGAAATCTGCTTTATACAGTTAAAATAATCTCTTTAATATTGGTACCAAAATAGCAAAATGCTGTAATTACATCATTATTTTGTCAGTCTCTGTCAATCCATTGTAAGAAAATATTCTCTCTCTCACCCTTTTTCCAGGTCTTAACATCTTCATAATGTTGTTATCTCAATTGTCTTAGAGTGCATGCTTTTCAAGTCAGTGATATGTCTTCTATTTGTCTGTAAAGTGCCATCATATTTACTGGGTTATTAGTACATCAATAAAAAGTAGTAATTGGTTATCTTTTGTTGTTCTTAATGCCCATAATAATGCATTTACTTTGGCAAAAGAGACTATCTTGATTATACATACTTGCCATATCTACTTCAGATACTGAACAGTTTTACTGACCCTTATTAAATGCAAATAACACTCAAAGTTCACTCACCAAGAGAGAAGAAGGTTATCTTTCCTGTCCAGCAGTAGCTCTGGACAGCAATCTGTCTAGTTTCTACTCATAAGTCTTTTGGCCTGCATCTACATTAGCAAATTAAAAAGAGTTAGAGAACTTCTTTTGGACACTGGAATGCATCTGTCTGTACTATGCTATAACACTCCCTTGTGTGTTTTTGGTTTGTTGAAAAAAGCACTAAAAAATAGCTTCTGATGACAGTGTGAGAAAGGAAGAAAAGGATACAGCCGTAATTTCTGGTATTGGAGGGTATGAACGGGTTAGTGTGGATGCACTACTAATACTGAATGCTAAAGAATGGTCCCATTAATTTTTTCAGAAGTACATGCAGCTTAGATGGTGATCAAAATGTTAAGTAATTTCAATGGATGAAAAATCTAAATTTTTATTCTAAAGGGCTGAAAAAGTCTTGGAGCTGGTAAAGATTCAGTAACCTTACTTTGGGTTCCCTGCTGCATAGCCATGTGATGGGGATTTCTCACAAAGACCTTCTTTTTAACCCCCAGGAAAAATCTATGAGAAGAAAGTAAAAATATGAAGTGTTATGTATAAACTATTCTTTATTTCCCACTAATAGATATAGTAACAAATTAAATTTGTATTGAATAGTTGTATTCTGTGTGATACCACATAAATCTTCAGAAATAGAAGTGTGACCGTGACTGTATGCCCTACAGTATGTCTAAATAGATATCTTTCTTCATCTTTGCATACAGTGAAAAAATTGAAGGTTATACAGCCAGTGTGTTATTAGGTAATCCAAGATGCATAGCTAATTCCAGGATCACTGTTTAGCTGGTCATAGGTCTTCCAAGTCTGCAGCTCATGCTGATGAAATAACCAGGTCATGAATCTTTAAACATGAGTTCATTCTGTCTGAAAATTTAGAAAGACTGTCTCATGTTCAGGAGTTCTTCACACTTATTTTGCTGCTTTGTTTTGTTTTGTTTGTTTGTTGGTTTTGTTTGGTTTTTAAGATCAGCAATAAAAGAATAAAATGTGACAACTATATATGGAAATGTGAAAAGTCTAGAGAGAAATTTATACTTTTTTAATAAGTAGTTTGCTGGTATAGATTTCTAACAGTTCTAGTTACTGCAGGAACAGTGTTTGTATGCAACATTACATAGTAAGTTGACAATATACGAGTAATGTAACCAAATGTCTTAATTTTTTTCCTTTGCATGAGTGTGAAACTCTGGATATTGATTAAAATACACACTAAACAGAAACACAGTCAGATTTAAACAGAAAAATATAAACAAGGATATTTAAAATTATTCAGCTTGTACAGATAAATTTCAAGAAGTCTTTGCTTTTAATATTGCAGCTTTGCATAACTGTACCTAGAGGTATTCTGCAACAAAAGTATATTAAGGTAAACAGAGAAATTCAGATGCATAATATCTAGAGCTCTATGGTTCCCACTGCAGAAATCTCCATAATTATAGAGATTATGGAGATTGCACACTAATACTAATTCTCCACTAAAACTGATGCAATTAAAAGATAGCAGTAGTTCTAAATTAAAGCTTCAAATTTGCATTTGAAAGATAACAATTAGATTAGTCAATAACACTTTGTGAAGTAAAAATGTAATCTTTATTTTTTTTCCAGTGGAAAAACAAAGAAAATAAAGAACAGAAGAGATAGACTGAGGGAACAATGTAATTATTTACAGTGTAGCTTTGTTCTTCTAGTCACTGCAGTGTTACAGTTCTGGATTTTGGGAACATCTGTTCACACATGTAATATGTATATCTACACCGCCATAAAAGATAGATGATAAGTTAGGCTTCCAGACTGCTGCTGCTTGTATCGTTGATTTGTCGTTTTACAGTTTCTTCCAGGTGTGCATCAGCCAAAAGTGATGGAGAAGGGGGAAATGGCAAAACCAACCTTTCAACACTGTGCAGGATTGGGATCAAAGTTCACTTTGAATTCCTTGTATATGTGTCAATACTGGTTTTCAGAAGTGTTGTAGAGTGAAGTTATGAAAAATTTTGTGAGAAAGAATTCAACATTAAAAAAAAAAGGTCTCAACCATCACCAGGTTAAAAAAAAATGTCAGAGAAAAACTTGAAGTGGAAGCTTTGGCAGAGTTTATAAACTGTAAATGTTAGAGCTATTTTTTTGTAAATGAAGGAAGGAAGATTACGAATTTGATGCATACTTTTGTTCTCCAAGCAACAGAGATATTTTAGCATTTGTGGCCTAATGTCTAATCCAAGAAAATAGATTGCAATTTTATTTAGTTATCACCTGCTGTGTAGAGATCTCATTACAAATGCAAGGATCATAAGGGATGTTGTGGGTATATGTATTTTTTCCCCTCATCGCTTCAAACATAGAGGAAATAGCTCTCTCCTTAAACCTTAATGAGTCAAGGTGAATTCAAAACAGATGTTTTCTGGTTTTATTCCCACTTACAAATCACAGCTCCACTTGCTGCACACAGTGCCCTAGATGTAATGACCAACTAGAGCTCCTTTTCCTAAGACTGAACGTTCATGGGTCAGGCTCCAAGCTAAATGTTTATTTTTCTAACTGTTTTATAGTAGAGTTTGGTTAAAAGACTTGGTGCAGTGTACTTCAGTTTAATTTTAAGCTTGACAGCAGTCCTGGCCTCAGAGTGTGTATGTGTGTAATTTAGTTGCTGTGCTACTGGAAGTCTATGGAAGATTAATGAATGGTAAAGCTCTGTGGCAGTTATGAAGAGATGCAGGATAGAACAAACCAGTTACCATCTGTTCAAAATGTCTCTTACAGCTCTTTTAAGGAAAACCATTATCAACATGAGATAAAGGCATACAATAGTTTAAATATTAATATTTTTCTAATGCCAGTGGGAAGTTCTGTTTCTATACTTACCTTGTGGGGCAGTGTCTCATGCACAAGCATTTAGACATGCATACATTTGTGTTTATTTGATATGTGTTTAACTCTTCTTTGTGGTATTTTCGAAAAACAAATTAAAAAACCAGTACACACAAAACAAAGCACTAGACCCTTGATAGTTCAAGTTATTGAAAAAGCTACCCAATTTTGGTTTTCCCCAAGTAAAATGGAGATATTTACTTCTATAAAAACTTTATATGTATAGTGCATATTGATTGAAATAAAAGTTGGGCAGGTGTATCTGAAATTTAAAGCTGATGTCATCATCATCATGGCTAGGTTTCGCGAACGAAGATTTGAGAAGGGCTCTACCCACGTGATTTTATATAACCTAACCGTGGGACATCCCTATTTTTCATATGGACTTACTAGGTTTAACAGAGAATTCATAGCAAAATTTCAAGTTTGATATATATGCTACCAGACAAAAAAATGCATATAATTTAGTTAACCAGCATTTCTCTGTATCTTAGTTTTCAGAGAATGAATATATTAAATGAGAATTACAGTTTTGAAGATGCCCTGAATCTGATTTGGTTGCCGATGTCCCTTGGAAGACCACATGCTCCTAGCTATTAGCTCATCAAAGGTGTTTTACTTTAAAAATGTACATGGCTCCAAAAATTTGCCTGACAAATTTATTAAAAGGGCCTTGTCATGGGTTTGCTCTGTGCCAATTTTTCTCACCCCCCACACAATTGCTATAAGCTGAGAGAGGGTTTATGCAGACAAAAGAGATCTGATTGGGGAGAATAATATTAGGATTTATTACTAGCAAGATAAAAACTAAATAACTATATCTACAGTAATTCTAATTAGGTAAAAATGCTATGTATTTACAAAAATACCCCTCCTCCTTTTTGTATCAGTTCAGGAGGAGAAGCAGTCTCTTTCTCCATTTCTAGGGCTCCAGATCTTTTAAATAGTTTTGCAACACTCGAAAGTTCTTCTTCTATTATCTCTAGGACGACAACTCTGATTCATCACAGCTGGAATAGTTTCTCTTTTTCTCTCTCTTCCATGTTGGCCTCAGGGCTGGGCCTACCCCCTCCTGGGCTAAGACCAGAGGCTGGGGGTTACCCAGGCCCTGTAGGGTCTTCCATGAACTGCAAGGACACACTTGCCTACCATGGATCTTCATCACAGGATCACAAGGGATAATGGCTTTTGAGTCCACCCCTGTTTCCTGTGGGGTCCCTTCCCATGGGAGAACAGTCCTTGATAGACCTCTCTGACGTGGGTTCATCCCTTGGACAACAGTTCTTCCACTCTCTGCTGTCCCTCAGGGTCACAAATTCAGCTGCACCAGCACGGATCCCTCACCGAGATTCCAAGCCTACCCGAGCCATCTTGCTCCAGTGTAGGTCTCTCTCTCTCTCCATGAGCCACAGGTCTCCAGCAAGACTGTTTCATTCTAGACTTCCTCATGGAGTCACATCTTCTTTAAGGATTCCTCTGCTTCGGCATGGGCTCTTTCATGAGCTGCAGAGGGTCGTCTCCGCTCACCAACAGTTTTCCACAGGTGGCAGGGATTTTAGTTTTCAGTCTTTTCCCTGCTGAAGGGAGAGAGAGCGAGAGGGGGAGAGAAGGAGTTCTCCCCCTTCATGGCTTTCCTCTTCTCTCTGGCTGCCAGATTTGACCTTGAAGATCCATTATCTCTGCCTGGAATTTCTTCTGCAGTATGTCTTGTCCAGGCAGTTTTCCTCTAAAGTTTTTTCTTCTCTACTCTGTTACATGAGAGAAGGGGGGCTTCAGTGCCACACCTGCCCCCGGTCCAGGGCCGGGGGAGAAGGGGGCCCTGGCCCACTTGGGACCTGCTGCCTCTCCTACATGGCTACTAATTGCATCTGCTCAACAACCTTCTCTTGCATTTTCTTAAATATGTAATTGGCAGAGGCGTTTTTTGATTGACTTTTTCTCCAGAAATCCACCTGGAGAAAACCATTTTCAGCCCCATGGGAATGCTAGTGTGCAAACCCATGACAGGCCTTCAGTTCTTTTATACCTTGAGGGGGTGCAAGGGAGAAGATGCTACACGTTTTCTCAGGAGTTAAAATAACACACTTGTACTGGCAAACTTTAGGAAAAAAGACAACTTGGCAGAAGTTCAAAAGGCAACATTCAAACAAAATAAAGCATTTTTCAAAGTAATGACTTAGCACACACTAACCCATACAACTTAGCAAAATCCAACCCATCCAGCTCTAAGTTACCCACAATGTCAAGAAAGGAGATTAGGAGAAGAAGAAGTAAAAAAAGGGAGAAAAAGAGAGAATTATAGCTACAGTCCCTATATCCAGCATATACCCAGCTACCAGAAGATGGTAGGGTTCAAGCACACAATGGCAAGTGCTGCTTTTTATTTGCTCTGTCACCTATGGACACCACTGCTCCCCTCCAGGCAGGACTTCTGGCCCACTGTACACTCTGGGGCTCTGGGGCAGGGTGAGAGGCAGTGCTCCCAGTGTGCCAGTCATTCTGAGGCTAGGGTGGGGACTCCAAGGGATGTGGTATAGGCAGTGCTCCTGGTGTGCCAGCCAATCCGGGGCTGGGTTAGGGGCTCCAGTGGATGTGGTATAGGTAGTGCTCCTGGTCTGCTTTTGACTGACAGCTGCCCTGGGACTGCCCAAGAAGGCTCCAAGGGGCTGGGGTATGGGACAGGGCATCACCTCACCTCTGTGAAATTCGACCTGTCCCTTCCCCCCACTCACGCACTTGACTTGGTCAGAGCCAATAATGAATATAATAACCCAGTATCTCACATCCCTCAGCAGATAAATCTAGATACAGCTTCAGAAACTCTCCAAGCCTGTGAATGTTTTAACACTTCCTATCTTGTAAATATTTGATTTCTGAATTTTTTAGGGGTTAATTCTATTGACCCTTACTTATCAAGAACAGACAAGATGGAATTTCTGTCAGTTCAGGGAAGGGATTCTGCTTTCCTAACTCATTTGAGTGACATCCACTTTCAGAATAAGGCAGAGTCTACTTCGAAGCAGAGTGCCTAGGCTTCCTTTACAACCAATACGATTCTAGATAGTATAGTGACTGAAATCTATAGACCTATTCAGATGATCAAACGTAGGTGATTACTGTGGGATCCACCAAATAACTCTTCTGTACCTAATGAACAGCAGTGATTAGGGAAGCAATTAGTCTGGTGACACATAAACATCTAGTGCAATTTTATATGCTGTGAGGTTATTCTACCTGGCTTGTTCAAGTCTCCTCCAAGTCTTGCTGGCCATCAGTCATGCTTCGTGCTTTTGCCTCTGAGAGTTTAGGGCATCTCAAACAGAGTGACTTTTATGAGAATTTAGTATTACTTAAAATGTCCAAAAATATCTGCCAAATCTAGCATATGTTATCGTACTCTTGGGAGAGGTGTCTGGAAGTGTTAATGGAAGCCAGAAGCAGAGTCCAGGACATTGCAAAAAAAGTATGTGGACAGCTGAACTGAGCTCTTTGCCTCCCTTTACATATGTGGAGGGAAACATACACTCTGGAAGACATTGGTTTGAAAATCAATTCAGATAAATGTAAAATAAACAGAACAGAATATGTTCTGCATACCACCACTTAGTGAGGAACTGTCCTTCAAAGATGTCTGTTTGTCTTTATTGGTTACAGTAGGAACACAGAAAAATCAACTTAGATGCAAACTGTATTTTCACATACTTCAAAAACTGAGTCTAATCCCATCCATATTTTATAAACTTTCCTCATCTTCCTCTGTTATTGGTCCACTACCTTTGTTTACTCTGGGTGTGAAAAAAAACCCCGAAATAGAAAGTAAGGATATTTCCTTTCTGCTTTCACGTGGATAACTTTCTTTTGCCTTCACCTGACAATCCATCAACTACCATAGAGAGTTCAAAGCAAAATGTACAAATTGTTTTTAAACTTCCTACATTTTAAAATAAGCCATCAGAATTAGTGGTTCTGTGTAAACTGCACATTAAGCAAATACGTAGGTCTATAAGGGCACAAAGCAACAAACATATTTACATTTTGTTTCCTTCACTTTTTCTACAAAATTATTGGCCACTATGGTATGTTTTGAGTTTAAATTTCCCTTTTGTCTTTTATACTGAAGAGGCTTAAAGATGATCTTATGTCATCTCACTCAGTCCAACAAACGTAGTATTGTAACACCAACCAACATTAATTTTTCTAATTAGAAAAAAAAGAGTTTATTTTCTGTAACATGTAGAATTTCAGGGGTTCTTCATCCATCAAATAAAGTACATTATCACATTTGAGCAGAATAGTCTAATTTTTAATTAAAGAACTATACACAGAAAAGTCTAATAATTTATTATACTTGATGAATGGCAAAATACTCTTTCAACATTAACTAGTCTATTCATTTTTTTCTCAGAGAATGATCAGAGGCTACCAGGGAAAAGATCTTTGGTTGAAACATTAGACTTTTTATTATGTTTATCTTAAATATTTACTTTTAATAAAATCTATATTCTTTTCAAAAAAATGTAGTGTGTATAAAACTGAGAGATCTAGAACATCTGTTCCTCTTTCCTTAGACCAAATGATACACAAGAGCCAGTTTGAAGAATCATAGAATCATAGAATCATAGAATAGATTGGGTTGGAAAAGACCTCCAAGATCATCGAGTCCAACCCCTGA
>JAYRBT010000001.1:65270364-65311261 GCA_036023395.1 Myiotriccus ornatus | reverse complement strand
GACGTGGCCCTTAGTGCCATGATATAGTAATTGGAGTTGGATCAGGGGTTGGACTCGATGATCTTGGAGGTCTTTTCAACCCAATCTATTTTATGATTCTATGATTCTATGACTCTGAAGTCAATGGAAGAAGTTTTTTGAACATTTGGGATGGGATTTTTTGATTCTGTGATTCACCTCCACTAATAGAAGATGTATAATTCCAAGCCATTTTGGTATCTAAAGTAGACTTCAACTGCTCCTTTTAAAACTCTGACCATCAGGTCCACGGTATCTCCACTTGAGCAGCCAAAATAAGCATATTCTTTGGCCTTAATCTTAGCCCTTTAGATTTACTCATTTGTAAAATGAAGACAGTAATTTGTCCATTCCACTGGGAAAAGTAGAAAAGTATTTCTGGTATCTCGCAACTTGTAAGTGCCTTCATATGTAACCTTAACATTCTTCCAACTTGGTGTTGTAATAATGGGAATAAAATGTAGCTTTTGGTACCATAACAAGGACCTTGAAGTCAAACTTCTGCTGCTTGATCTCTGTCTCTTAGGGCTTTGTTTGTAGTTTCAAACTGTCTATAGTTCATTTCATAAGCTCGAGGTAACGAACAGAGAAGAAAGAAATTAAAAACTGAAGACACTTTTCACAGTCTTGAGTCTTTACTGTTTGTTTGTATCTTCCCAGATAACAGTTTCTGGATTTTCGAACCTGTTTTGAGCTGCTATAAGCTTCAGCTCATTACAACATTAATTTTTGTTTTCAGAACTTAGACATAAAGCTTTGTTTTTTTCTTTTTGTTTCATACATTTGTTTCTGCATTTTGGCTAAAAGTTTTTTTAATTACCTGAAGGAATAACCTTGCTCTGACATAATAACTGTTCCATGCTGTTTTGATCTGTTCATGTGTATTTCTTAGTCTCTTCTTTTTCTGGGAATGTGTGCTGAAATGTACTACTTATATGGTTACGGAGGAATCCATCATTTGGTGCTGTATCTTTTTTATTTTTTGAGAGCATAGGGGATTTTAAGAGGCTACATATTCAATGCAGCAGCAATAATCGCCCTGCTGAATATGATAATATTTTGTGATTGTTACATGCTAGACAGGTACTTGAACACACACGACCTATTCATCTCAAAAAGCCCCCATATCTACTATAATGCTACAGCTTTTCACACTCCCCCTGCTGAGCTTCTAATGCAAACTATCACAGTGTGTGGTCTCTGCTACTGTAAACATGAATTCCTTTCTCATTTTGACTTTATATTTTTTATACTGATTATAATGATTCTCTGTCAGCTCAAAGCCGTCAATGTGCTCCTGAGAAGACTGCTAGTGGCAGCAAAGAAAAAGAAAAAGAAGAAAAAAGTCTTGGATACCTAAAAAAAAAAAAAAAAGTGTGACCAGAATCGGGAAAAGTTCAAACAACTTTTACTCCTTATTTTCATGTAAATGAAGGTGTATTTATATATGCTGCTCCTTTGCCTTTTTCTTTTTTTTTTTTTTATTTTTTTTTTAATTAATCTGAATAATTTAACACAGGGAGTAGTCTGTTTCACTCCACTTCATATATTTTGGAGACATAAAGATGCAGACATCACACAGTCCATCTGTCTCATCAGTTTCTGCCCTTGCCAGCATCAGTTTGCATTTATTATATTCATCCCGCAACATGTAATGTCAGAAGTGAAACAGGTCTGCTTCCTTCTATTAGAAAACTTATCCACAGTTAGTATTGCTTAATCGTACTTATCAAAGGCAAAGCACTGATAAGAATGTCACATTCTTTTTGCACAGAAGAGGACATTTTATTATTACAAGAAAGAAAATAATAATGTCACTGTGTAAAGTTACTGTGTATCTCCTTCATCAGCCACAGCAGGAAGCAATACTCTATGTGGTAGTTTAAATCTTCTTCAGTGATTTGACAGCTTCCAACTGAGTAAAAGAGTCCATGTTTAGATGGATTTAAAGGACTTGGAGCACAGCCTTCAACTTCAAGAACTTGGAGTCGTGGCATAAGCACGTGAGCTCACGAGTCTTTCACACAAATCTTGCAATAGTGGTGAGTTGTGTTATGATATGTTTCATGAGAAAGAGGCAACCATGTTGTTTTTTATGAGACAGAAGCAGTCCTTTCATTATCTAAAACACAAATAATTTCAGGGAGTCCAGGTGTGGACAATGTTTTTCTTAAAAATATTAATTTCACTATCAAAATGAAGGAAAAAATGTCAGTAATGCTGGTGTTTCTGCTATAAACTGGTGACATTTAGCTATGAAAAGTTCTTAATCTACTCTCTATTCCAGGAACAAAACTTGGCCATAACATATCCCACACTCCCAAACAAAAAGTACAGGAGGTAGAGAAGCAGTTATGTTTTCTAGCAACAGTTAATGTCTATTTTCATTAATTACAGCAGGAATGGGAAGCAGACAGCTTATCCACTATTAACTGAAATAAGCAAGTGATCAATATGACTGTTAATTGCACAAAGAGCAACGAATACTCTGGATGCCTTCCCATAAGGTAACAACTGAAGAGAATTTTTATACTGCTGCATTCTTCATGCCAATCATACTCATAGGCAAAGCTAGCGCAGGACTGATGCTAAATTTAATGCTGCTCAGTGATAATCAGGGCCTTCAAATATAATACAAATAGTAATGTCAAGCACTATTATATTTTCAGATTTATGTGAAATTATTGAAATGCTGTTTGCTATCATTTTTGTACAAGGTTCATCCAGTTGTTTATGTAGTATGTCGGTACTGATTCTACACAGTAAAGTGTTTATAAGAAGGGGCCAGTGGCTAGTACATCTAACATCCCCAGTGCCAGCAGCAAGTGAATTCTGCCAAGTTATTAGTGGCAGCATGCCAAGCCATCCAGTACGCAGTTCATTTTTGCTATTCTAACTTTGTCTTATTGTGGTTTTTTTAAAGTCACATTTTCCCTGAATATTTTTTCCCTAAGACAGCATGCAAGAAAAACAGAGGTAGGTAAAAGTCTTTCTGAAGGCTCTTTCTCAACAAAGAAAAGATACACCTCATAAAGATACCACTCTAGAGTCATTAGATGCTGTTATATGTGATTGGTGCTGTGTCATTTAGCAAAGTGCTGCTCAGTGGGTACAGCAGCTGGTATATATGATTTTCTATACCACCTGCAAAAATATCCCATACCATATAATCAACCACCTGGATAAAAAGGAAAGGTAGCAAAGCACTGTTTATTATGTAGCAGCATCCATATTTTCCCTAAACTTGCGAGTACATAAACAGACTGATAGTACAAACATGTGTACAGGATAAGGTTTGTTAAAGCTTTTCTGTTCAATAAAGCATCTACTGCCTGCTGTTCACATAGTATTGAACAGATTTACCTTATTTCTAATGAAGGTGTTTGGGCAATTTTCTGGCACAAATGAAGTAAAATTATGCACTTAAAATGTTCATAAAAAAAAAAAAAAAGGCATTCAACCAGACACCACCATTTTCCTGTAACAGACTGAAAACTACAAAACATACAAATGGAACCTCAGTGATAAATTGGTATCATTAGTACTGTTGGGATTACTCATTTGCTTAGAGAGATCCTGTCCAGTGGCAACATTTCAAACAACTGTTTTAACAACTTCTGATTAACAAGTTGCCCTCTAACATTAACAAGAGATACCTTGGATTATCACTGCTCAGCCAGCTCCCTCCCCAAAGTTCCCACTGGTATTATATTTGCAGTGGCCACTGTGATTCATTTCCATGAAACTATAGCAGTTCAGTTGTGCTGAAAATCTGGCACTTGGTTTTCAGCATCAAATGCAACACATCTTTTCATGACCTGATAGTACCCTCCATGTGGGCATCCACCTCTTTAGTCTATTATATCAGGATCTAACAGATGCAGGGAAAGATTTAGAAATTGGAGCAATCCCTTTTGCCCTGATTAATTTCATTTCTCTTTTGGCAAATGTCTTTAAAGCAGTAAAAGAAATCTAAAACTTTATACACAACAGCAACAGGCAGAAGTAAATGCTGCAGTCTAGAAAACAGACAGACTAATCAGCTGGAGCAGAGAAGGAATAAACTAAAAGACCATGGATTTCCATGTATTCTGTAATATTTTGGCATTGTTCTTAAGTTATTAATCTGCAATTTATTACTATAAGCAGAACCTGCATTAACCAGGTCTACACAAAATCAGAATTGAAAAATAAAAGGTCTTACATGAGAAACTAAAATATTTTCTCAAGTAATATCTTTCAGTTCAAGCACTGTGTGGACTTGTTTAGGTATCGGAGTGAGCCAGATGTAATTTTACTACAGGCTTTGAAAGACACATAATCTGACTACATGAGAATTTTATGCATCTGAGCCAAGTGACTGATTCATTAGGAACCCAAATTTTAGTTACTGTCCAAGTGAGGCTAAGGGGATCATACTGTAGTTCCTTGGGTGATGTTAGTTATCTGCTGGAAACATTTGCAAATGTCTTGTGGCTTCTGTTTACTTTTTATGCTGAAGTTCTCAACATTCTTCACAACTGATGTTTTGTAGGTAGTATCGTTTACTGAGCCAATAAAATACCAAAGTATATTTGTAAGTAGTCTAATTTTTCTTTTAGTTTTACTACTCTGTTAGATTTAGTTTTCCTTTGCAAAAATTATTTCTATGTTATAAAAAGGAAAGCAATTTAAATAGAAGTAAATAACAAAGTGTAGAAGGAAACGGAGTCTTTCACCTTCAGGTCGCTAATTCGTATCTGCTGAAGTAATAACTAACTTGGATTTTTTACCATCTGTTGGTTGTTTGAAGTTCGGCATACAATGATCTGAAGATCTCATTGCTGGCCCTGGTGGATCAATAAGGTCATCATCTGTGATACCAACTAATAGTTTGGTCTGCAAAAGCAAAAAAGTGGTGAAAAAAAAAAGAGGAAAAAATGTTCTGCCAAGATCACTTTGGCCAGAAGAGAAAAGAAATAAACTCAGAAAAAAACCCAAGAATACAAAACTCATAAACTGAAGTGGGGATAAAGGTTTTGGTGGACATAAACAGCATTTTAAGGACTATTCATTTAGCAGTATTCCATTAGAACAATATAATTGCATGAGTCACAAAACTTCATAAACAGAAGACGTGGAAAACCACTAAACGCTATTGTGGAGAGGAAAAGCATAAAAACACCTACTGCTATCCCACCCTTAGGAATAATAGTCTATTAATTTAGAGTAGTAACACCAGTTCTGTGTGCCTGGTTTGAGAGAACTTAGAAGGTATGCTTTCCTGAAAGCTCTTGTTAAGCAGTTAATGGAGAATGAAACCCAGATAGACACATATTTAGAAACTCAGAACAAGATCTGTCGCGGAAGACCGACAAAGAGAGAAAAAATAGAAATAAACCCAAAACCTAAAAAACACCCCATCCTGAACAGTAAACCTGGCTTGTTACTAGCTTTATGTATAGTCACTGTATAGCTTCAAAGAGAAGTTGATTTTTCAGGGTTGTCAGCTCAATATCTTACCCCAGTGAAAAAACATTTCTTCAGGAATTTAAAGAAAAATAAAAATAAAACAAAATGAATAGTACTAAAACACTAATTAAGTTTGTTTTCAAATTATGTTAATTAAACTACAAAGAAAATGCAAATCTAGAAGTCTCCAGAAATTCTAACATTTGTGGTGTAACACCATGCCTGGTAGTCCCACAGCAATACATCCACTGACCCCCAGAGAATACCATATTAGTAGTTCACAAATGTGCATTAAATTAATCTGTTTGATCAGTAAGTGTTTTCTATTTTTTGGCAAGCAGGGATTTGTTTTGAACTCTATTCTATGGGATTCAAAAATTGTGGAGTAATGCTGCCTTTTGAGTCACAGAAGTAAAGTGAGCAAAAATCTGTCACTATTCGTAATACTAAAATCATTGTTCAAGCCTCGTGACATCAGCCAGCAAGATTCTCTTCATTTTAAGTAAGATATAAGTACACTTATAAGTAGTGCTATTTCAGCCCACTAGAAGTCTAAGAGGTCCCACTACAGCAGTATAACAGTCACAAGACTAGTGATGCAGCACTTTAGGAGCGCTTTGACTGCCTAATCATATTATAAACATATTCATAGTAGTCCCATGGAAGTCCAAGACTGCTTTTGTAGTAGGGTACTTATGCAGTACAAATGAAGCTCACTTTGTCACTAAGGAGAGGCTTTTTAACATTTTCTTTGGCACATGGGACTCCTGTTACTACAAGTTTTCCATTATGTTTTTCCATACACAAACACCAACCATATACTTTGTCAGATTGACCTTTGTTTGATATTAATTGAACAACAAAACAAGCAAGAACAAAGGCAAGCATCCGTGAGGAAGCACACGTGTATGTCTTTGCACTGTACTAAGCAAAAGCAAAAATAAACCAGCAACAATCTCTGAGTAGAAGGGGGACATTCTTTTCATGTAAAAATGAAGACAAAAAAATGGATAATTTCTTATGTGTGTTATAAAGGCCTCTATGGAACTCTAATTACACTAATTTTAGTGGTTGTCTACAGCTGTGTTAAACCCAGCTTATCTTCATTCACTTACTGGCTGAAGACCTCAATCTATCTGAGGAAATCTGTTTGGAATAGACAGAAAGAATCAATGATCTGTATATATCAGTCCTCATCTCTTTGTGTCCCTTCATCTCCTTAGCTTTATAAGTAATATAAAACTAAAATTAAATGGTCTTGGGTGTGAGGCATCCAGTAAATCCTGCCCAGGATACGCAAAAGTACATCAGGACTAAGTGTTAAAATTTTGCTCATAAAGGTCTCAAAATAATAATAATAAAAAAAATTAATTAATTATTTAGGTACTTGACATGATGAAAGGGGGGGCTCTTAGTGAGCTCTCTAAGACTCTAATTACTGTTCAATCTACAGTGTGATTAAAGCTTTCTTTGCCTTTTGCAGAAGTAGTGGTTAGGCCTCACATACTTCTTATGAGTTCTTTGCTGACTGTAGGTTACACATTGTCCATTGATTACTACCCTGAGCACTGATTATGGTTGCATTCACTTTTCAGGTCTTGAACTATAAGCCCTCAAATATTTGGGTTCTTTAAGGTTTGGGTTTTTTTATATCTGTAACATATATTTCTGAGCATATATTATATATGGTATGTATTACTAAGAATAACAATATGTACAAAGAAGTTCATAAGCGAGAAAAAACCCTAATATAATCTAATATTAGTGTATGGTATTTTAAGGGTTATGAGTTTCAAAGTTTGAGTAGAAACACTTGCTTAAAACACAAGATTGTTTAGAGTTTTCAAGTAGGGGATATTTTGGTCATCATTTTCTCTTTTTGCTTTTTTTCTTTTTTTGAAGCCTTTAGAGTAAGTGTCTGAATTCTATAAAATCAGGTATTTTTTTTCTTCCCGTGAAGTGCTAAAGAAGGTAACACAGAGACATTTCACCTTTGTGCCCTGATTCTGTTCCATAATTTCAAACCCAGGCCATTGTTTTTTTGACTCATACTCCAGCATGAAAATCACTGCAGTTTTCAAATTCAGTAACCCAAGTGGGAAAATGGACATTGCTTCACGTGGGAGTAATTGTGGATTCTTCACAGTAACTCCTACAACTGAGATATGAAAGTCAATGCTATTTTTTTAAAATGAGCATGTAATGAGTCCTTTTATGGTGTCTGTCTACTACAGCATTCTTTTCTAGCACTATGATGATTTCTTCTTAGGTGCTAGAAATCCAAAGATGGAATAGGAAGGTAGGAGTTAGAATGATTTACTTTTATGTATGCTTTTGCAATAGATTCTCTTACTTGTATATATCACAGTAAAATGTTTTTGGAATACTTAAAGCTTGTTGTCACATAATGATTCCTTTGAATATGCAGTAATGTGAAGTTATCCTAGTGTGCATCCTTTCAGTACCTGAAAGTATCCTTGTGGGAGTGTCAAATTGCGAGTGGATAAAGGTTACAAGAATCATGGAAGTTACAAAAGGAAAAGCCATATTGCACACTCCCTTCTTCCCTCACAGACTTTATGTAGACAGTCCAACCGGATTTCTTCTCTCCTACACATTGATTGTATACTAACATATTTTCCATTAAAAAAAAAAAAAAAAAAAGAAAAGGATCAGTGAAGTACCTTTTTTTTTTCCAATATTGCCTTTAAATCATCTCAGATTAAATGTCAAAAATAGAACTGATATAATGCATGAGAATTAATGTCAATGCAACCAAGACCATGAAAGCAGATGCTCATGGAAAGAGTGTGGTAAAGAAACTTTTATTCAGTGACTTTTCATTAATGAACCACCTGAGTTTTTGGAAGCCATCAGTTAGGAGCAACATGAGCTGAAGATCGCAGCAATGCAGAACCATAAATGGCCTAATTCCTATGGTTTTGTCCGGTCTCTTTCTGAACTAGGTCTCCTTTTTTGCTTTTTGTTTATCCAGTGGTCCCCACTTAGCCACACATTTGTTAATCCAGTTATTAAGTGTGCTACAGAATCATAGAATATCTCCAGCTGGAAGGCACCCATACAGATCATCAAGTCCAAATCCCTGCTCCTACACTATGTGAATAGCAGGAGTGTAACCAATGGGAAAGTTAAGTTTTATGCTTTATCTTTATGAGTCATGATCTAAGACATGCCTGGAAAGCATGAGAAGTGGTTGAAGGTGTAAGTTCTATTCAGAATGGATTGAAGTACTATTTCAAATGCTGGGAGACAGGCCCTGTACAGTTTTCAACAACTTGCCTTTAGTGTTTCCTGAAGTGCTCTCAGAACCCCATTGAGGTTTGCCCAATAACTTAGTAACACACATGCAATGTAGAAGATAAGGAATTCCATGTTCTCAGTTGAAAAGAGGGGTCTAAATAATTTGGCTACATAGATTAGACCACAGGTTGGAGGTATTGTGTGCCAGCAGCAGTATGTATATATATATAGCTATTTATATATGTATGTGTGATATGTGTGCACGTTCCTTATGGGAATATGTCACCTACCTTGCTATTGGTTGTATCTGGGAGCAGGAAGCAGAAACAGTCCTGACTCTCTTGTATTATTGAATACTGGATGATTTTTGATATAAAAATGAAGTGAGGTAATATGGTTTTTGAAGCTTACTAGTGAAAGAAAGGAAAAGTAAAATGAAACAAAAACTTTGTTAATGCTAGATTTTGTCCTGAATCACCACCACTTTTCTCTACTTGAGTTATTTAGTCCTCTGTAAAATAAGGAAAATGATATCCTGTGGAGCTAGCAGCACTGCTATCTTGTTTTCATAATCACAAATGACTACTTCAGGTGCACCACAAATAGATTTTCAAGAACGTTCTCCAAATGTGTGAGCACAATGAGACTTCGTTACCTAAATAGGGTGAATTTCCCTACTCATTCTTCAGACTACACCTGGATTAATCCTTTCAGCGTGGTGCAGTTTTTGTAGCAATGCCAGAGCATAGCACTAATTTAAAGAACCAATATTCTGCTGGA
The DNA here is from genome assembly GCA_036023395.1 of Myiotriccus ornatus. Lineage (NCBI taxonomy): Eukaryota > Metazoa > Chordata > Aves > Passeriformes > Tyrannidae > Myiotriccus > Myiotriccus ornatus. Next base: position 65,301,751 of record JAYRBT010000001.1, on the reverse strand, counting down.
ATGCTCTGATTCAGAGTTCTTTACTTGACACATGGGACGATGCTCTGTGCCCATTGTGCTCTATGCACCAGATACAGTAACTGTAAAATCACTGAGCGTAAGCTCTTTCCTTCACTGTCTGGGGGGATGCCTATGATAAATTTTAAACTCACAAAACATTTCTCTAATATAGTAAGGGACCAGCTCCAGTGTCTTGGCTAACCATTATCTTTCTCATTAAAATAATTATTGCGTCCAGTGTTGAATGTGAACTATTGTGTGTTATGACTGTGCATTTGTCTACAAAGTCATTGCGCTCTTGGAAGCTATTGTAGCTCATTTCTATAGGAAACCTTTTTATTATCTTGACTGTGAAGGGGAGTGGGGAAGAAGGGAATTCTGCCTTTCCCATATTCTGCATTTATTAAACATCATCTAAAAGAAAGCATTTTAAACACATAAAAGCTTTTACATGCACTCTGCATCCAAGGGAACACATTTATTTTTTCTGCTACTTTAGCACTATGTATGTGGTGATGCTATTTTAAAAAAATAGGTCAGTACCATTTTCAGCCTTAACGAAGACAGAACCATTCACAGTGTGCTGGGGAAAGTATTGTCCTTGTATTTTCTTGCATTTCTTAACTACAAGAAGGTGTTGGCGTATTTAGATATCTCCTAATTTCATTATTATAAATGTTAGAATTGACTGGACATGCTTCAGATTACTGTAATATCTTTCAGCGACTACAAAACCAGCACATGAAGCCTTTTTAATCAGCTGAATTTTCGTATGCATTGTGCTACACTGGTTAAATTAATGGTAAATCATGACAATCACTTGTGGTACTAATCTGTTTTCTGAAATAATTTTTTAAAAATTTTTGGATGTACATCAAAATTTTCAGGCTACACATCTGTGCGTATACTCCAGTTACAGATAAAGTCAATTATTTGTGCATAGTAAGAAAGTTTCAACTTTTCCTTCTTTCAAATCCTCAAAATTCCAACTTGGGCTACTTTGTTTATCAGCTGCTCAAATGTGTCCATAATTATTTCAGTCATGCACAGACGCTGTTTAACATTGTCTTATATCTATGTGTTTCATTCATTTTCTGCCTTTTCCAAGGACTGAAGCTCTCTGAGATGAGGCTTACCCTCTTGTTGTGCATTTAACACAACATGAAACCACAATGAGTGGTGACATTTTCAGGGACAGAGAAGTTGAAAAAGAACTTTCCAGGTTTTTTTAGAATCATAGAATAGGTTGGGCTGGAAGGGACCTCTAGAGGTCACTTATTCCAACTTCCCTGCAACGAGCTGGGACATCTTCCACTAGAACAGATTGCTCAAAGCCCCTTCCCCCCAACCTCAAGTGTTTCCAGGGATAGGGCGTCTACTAGCTCTCTTAGAAATCTGTTTTAGTACTTCACAAACTTCATTGTATAAAAATTCTTTCTTGTGTCTAGGCTGAATGTACTCTCTTTTAGTTTAAGACCATCGCTTCTTGTCCTGTCACAACAGCCCTACTAGAAGTTTGTTTCTATCTTTCTTATAAGCCCTCTTTTGAATACTGAAAATGCTACAATCAGATCTCCCAAAAGCCTTCTATTCTTCAGGCTAAACAATCCCAATTCTCTCAGTTTTTTCTCATAGGAGGGATGTTCCATCCCTCCAGTCATCTGTGTGGACTCCTCTGGACCCACTCCAACAGGTCCATGTCTTTTCTGTGTCTTTCCAGGGTTGGATCCAGCACTCCGGTTTGGTTTGCAAAAGTGCAGAGTAGAAGGACAGAATCACCTCCTTTGACCTGCTGGCCATGTTTCTTTAAATGCAGCTCAGGGTACAGTTGACTTTATGGACTGCAAGCACACATTGTTGGGTCATGTTCAACCTTTCACCCACCAGAATCCCTAAATGCTGCTCTCAATCCCTTCATTCCCTAGTCTATATTGATACCGGGGCTTGTCCTGCCCAAGGTGCAGGACCTTGCACTTAGTGTTGTGATCTTACACTTGGCCTTTTTGAAACTGTCAGTGTTCCCACAAGCCCACTTCTCAAGCTTGTCTATGTCCTTCTGAATGACATCCCATTCCTTGGTGCCTTCTGCAGGCTTGCTGAGGGTGCACCTGATCCCACTGTCTATGTCATTGTTGAAGACATTAAACAGTACTGGTCCCACTCAGTATGGACACATCTGGCAGACACCATTCATAACTTATCTCCATGTGGACACTGAGCCATAGATCACCTTTGTTTTTGCATGAAGGTACCTCATTCCTCTGAAGTTTTATTTCTGAACAGAGGATGTTGTGAGAAAAATCAATGCCAATATCCAGGTTGGGATTGAGTCTAACTGTAGCAATATTACTGTCCCAGACAAACAGAGCTGGTTAATGATATTTGCATGAGTGTCAAAAGGCCACAGGACACCCACTGCCTAATTAACAGAAATAGAGGTTATAATGACCTGATCTAGGTTTCACGGCCCACCTCTAAGGTATTTTCATTTTTCAGGCTGTGTACTTAGACATTTATAATTAAAAGGATCAAAGACAAATCAAGATGAAAATAAGAAAAAATGTATAAATCTAAAAATAGCATAACAATGCATGGGTTATTTATTACTGAATATCAGTGACTTTTAAGACAAAAATTATCAAACTAACCTGCACACATGCACTTATAATGACAATTAGAATATGGATTTCTTTATGATTATTTTCTCACTTATATACTGGTGTGTCTTGCCAACTTTACACTGGCCACAGGATGCCCAACCACTAGATTAAAAAAGTTGAATTAGTTTTTTTTTACTATTTCATATGAAATGTAAATAAATAATTTGTGTTATATACAATGTGTGTGTGAATGTGCATATACACGTAGCTCTGTAAAATACACTGCAAAATATTTTGTTAATCAATTCACTGGGATTTTTGATTGAAAAAGGCTTCAGAGATTCGTTGGTCCAACCTCCTGCACTGAGGCAGGCTCAAAAATACCTTTAATGATTTTCATGTATATTATTAAAAAAAAATCAATATAAATCCATTTCAAATTAAATCAGAAATTATGACAGCAAGTATTTTATTGCCTAACTGAACAACAAACCATCAGAGTAATTTAAAACAAGAAAAAGAGGTATTGCCCCTAATCTGTTAAGATGATGGAATACTGGTTAAATATTTAGAATCAATGTGTAGGACTATTCTGCTAAGTTTTAAGGGCAGTTCCTTTCCTCAACTGAAGAAAATATTTTTTTCTTTATAGGTTTCATGAGAAACTGATTGTAAGTTAAACTAATTGGAAGTTAAAGAGGCAAGAGGTTTTTTTCTCTTCTATTCAATGAGAGAAAAAATTAAGCAAATAATTTGTGTAGGTTGGGAGGTATTACATGGTGGTTAGAGAAAATCAATCAGGCTCTGAAACACAGATGATACTTTGTTTTACCTAATAAATCCAAAACATAATTAATAAAACCTTTTATATTTTTATTTCTCCAGCACATTTAGAGTTTTACATAAGTAATGAAAACTATCAAAAATTACATTTTAAATGCTTACTTTCTTTTTATTTTCATTTAAATTTAGTAGCTGGAATTTGTGAGTGAATGAAAATTTGCCAATATTTCCCAGCATATTAAAAAAAAATGTTAGAAAACAATAAATATTTATGTGGTAATGCAACTTCCGAAGTAAATGTGAATTGGCAAAATATATATTCCTGGATATCAAGTAGAAATATACTAGCCTAAACCTTTGGTAGGACAATCATTAAGACTTATGAGCGTAGGATTTTCCTAACCTAACTTAAATATTTAAAGTTGAGGGTCCTCATAGCAGCAGGCCCTTCTGGAAGACATTTAGTCTGTTCTACATCAGAAATTATCTTTCTCCATGCCAACTGTGTTAACGGGTTGGATTTACACAAGTTATTTTTTTAAATGTGTAAAGCAACTGAGAAGATTCCTACCGTCATTTAGTTATTGATATTGAGGGGTTTGAGGCGTGCAGATTTAGAGAGCATTAAAAGTCACAGCTAAGTCTAGTTCCCTGCTGAAAACTGAGAGCAGCAGCAGCAAAGTTGCTTTGTATTTGCCCTTCCAGTTCTTGAAAAGTAATTTTCAGAGCTCTTCCATCCTCTTGTGGTAGGATAATAAAATGGAATCATGACTTTGCTTCCTCTCCCTCTTAACATTTATAGTTTAGCTGATCCTCCCTGCTTGTGGACAGGGTTTACTGGGTTTTGGTGTCTTTTTAAAAATGTTATCAACTACAGTAAGAAGGAAAAATTTTATGGAAGAGAAACTGAAAGGATCTTTTCTTACTAGTTCTCAATGTAACAGAATAATCAAAGTCAAAGAAAAGGAAGATTTTCCTTTGCTGTAAAATTTTCATTTATGACACCTGGGCCAAAATTCAACTGTCATTTAATCCAAGCAGGCATTAAAATACTTTGTGTAGAGAGGAAAAGCAGACACTAGCAAGAGTTAATTCTTGAAACCTATAGTTCCTATAATATGTCATGCTAACACATATAGCAAATTTGCACAGTTGAGTGGACACTTTCTGGTGGCTGACAGAATCTAACACCCTTTTTTCTTTGTCTGATTCATTGCTATTAGACCGGTTAGTTCATGTGTCTTTGTGCCAACCCATAAATCCTCAATAATTTTTTTCCTCTTTCTAGGAAAATTCTTATTTATTTGCTATAATTTTCAGTTGTAAAAAATTTTTACAACAATTTTCAGTTGTAAAAAAACCATTTGTAAAAAAGATTGTCCAGTGAAAGACAGCTAGTTTTCACTGCTATTTAGTCATAGTTAAAAGGGTAGAAATTTTAAAAAGGGAAGACTGAGGGCCTTTTTCAGGGGACAGATTTCTATGATCTTTGTATTACTACTTGAATGTAGTTGAGTAACACCACTGAAACTATTTAAAATATTCAAGTTAAGTGAGGTACAAGACCAAGACTCTAGCAAAACTCTTTTATATATATTTGTTCAATCCAGTGAGTGACTCTCTGTTTGAGTAAAGACTAAGGAAGATTCCCAAAATTTGGTGCCATATCTGTGGAGAAAGGCTAGAAAGATTCTCTCAAATGAAAATGAAATCCATATTATCAATGTGGCATGGTGACTAGAAGTATAATAAGCAAAATTTTACAAAAAGAATATAGACTTTTAGACTATTGATTTTAGGAAAACATACTTCTTTTTCAGTTTTTACACTAATATGTAAAATACTCAGGGTGAATTGTGGCCTTCATAAAATAATCCAATGGATAAGCTAGAGGATTTCAACTGATTTGTATGAAATCATTCTACAAAGAGGAATTTACTTTTAATTTTACATATACTTTTGCTATTATTTAGGTAGTAGCAAAAGTAATAATCATGTTTACTCCTGTGAATTGCAAATACTGTGTCTCATAATCAAGGACTTGTTCCTAAACTTTTGATGGAAATTGACTTTTTAGTTTAATGCAACTTCTTCCTTAGAATTCTTACAAAGGCTTGTAATTCAGCTTAGAATTCTTCTTCTTTTCTCCCCTCCCCCCCCCCAACATTTTTTAGACAATAAAAAAATAGTCCTTGGTATTGAAAGGGAAATGTTAACATCATTTGCCATTAGTCAGAAGTGTAACTTCATTAAAGCAGAAGACCGTATAATCCCTACAGGAGCTCTCTGCAGGAAATACTTTATTCTTACTTAGCATATCTGTGAATTCTATCAGCATTAGTGTCTTTCACAATGTTTGTTTCTCTTGAATATTTATGAAGGACTGTCCAGTGACCCTGCTTAGCATCTCCAGGTTTGTTCTGCCTTAACAATCTCCCAAGTAGAGTGCAATCAGAAGACGCATTCTCTGAGCAATCAATATGGCAGAGGCCAAGGAAATGTCTGCAGAAAAAGAGATTTCTATCAATGAAATGGAAGAAAGGAAACAAAATATAGGATTGGACTATAACTCACAAAAAAAACACAAACAACAAACCACCAAAACCCAAACACCTAAGTGACAACACTATCTCCTTTGTTGATCTTTGTGTAATCAGATCAGTATGTTATAATGTTCACCACAAAAACTCTCCACAGAAAAAAGAGGTAGTACATTTTATAACAAATTTGGAGAGCTTTGAGATCAGAGAAACAGTGTTCCTTCATGACTTATTGATACATTTTAATTAATAATTTAAAAGTTTGTATTAATTCAACCAGGACCAGAATATTTGATTTTTTTAGCTTTTTTTTTGGCGTATGTATTTTTAACTATATTATTGGAACCATTCATTAAACTTAAGCACTCAGTCACTGTAAAGTTATGGGGTTTTTTATCCTCATGAAAATTATGTCCTTAATCCCCAAATATATGAAGATGTCCCAGACTGTTTCAGAATGTTGATGTAACACTAAACTACATATAACACTCTTGATATAATACTGTCATCTCACTGACTTTATAACCTTTCACCCTCCGTAGTTTTTCCCCTGTAATTAACAGCATATTTTTTACCTTGCCAGGCTTTTTGCTTTGAATTCCTCTGGAAGATTCGACACTCACCTGTTTGATTGCACATTTTTATTGTTGTTGTTTGCTTTTAACTCTCACCATGAGGAGCTATTCCCATCATTATATATAAAGCATCCATAGACCACAAAAACTAACAGATAAATTGAAGATAATTATCAGATATTTGAAGATAACTGCTTTATGTCATGATGTTTCTATCACTTTGCCAATTGATCATACTATTAGCATCAGATTTTCCAATAAAAGTGCATTTTATATAATTCCCATTATTACTATTTTTTTTCTTGTTTTTCACAGAATGACAGAATTACCGAATTAGTCAGGTTGGAAGGGATGATGGTGGGTCATCCAGTCCACTCTCCCAGCTCAAGCAGGGTCGTCCTAGTGCACATTGCACAGGATTGCCTCCAGACAGTCCTTGAATATGTCCAGCCCAGTGAGGGAGACTCCACAACCTCTCTGGGCAATTTGTTGCAGTGTGTGGTCACCCACACAATAAAAAAATTATTCCTCACGTTCAGGTAGAACGTCCTTGTTCTAGTATCTTCCTGGTTCCTGTTCCTTGCTCTATTGTTTGACACTACCGATAAGAGCCTGGCTCTCTCCTCTTGATGGATCCCTTCTGCTACTTAAACACAATGATGAGGACCCCTCTCAGTCATCTCTTCTCAAGGCTGAGCAGGCCCAGGTCCCTCAGCCTTTCCTTATAAGAGAGATTCTCCAGACCCTTGATCAACTTAGCACTTCTCCACTGGACCTGCTCCTGGACCTCCATGCCTTTTTTGTACTGAGGAGCTCAGAACTGGACACAGCACTCCAAATGTGGCCTTATCAGGGTTGAGTAGAAGAGCATGATCACGTCCCTCAACCTGAGGTGAGGATGATGGGCCAATAGTTCCCTGGGTCCTCTTTCTTGAATTTTTTGAAGGCTGAAGTGACATTTTCTTTCTTCTGCTCCTCAGACATCTCTTCTGATCTCCATGATCTCTCAAATATCATCATGAGAGGTCTAGTTGTGATGTTCACCAGCTCTCTGGGCACTCATGGCACCAAGGTCAGGGCCACCATCAGGGCCAATTTTGCAGATTAACTCTTTGGAAAATAGAACAAAATTCTTCCAGAAAATATTTTATTGTGTAAAGAATAGCTAGCAGCACCTTGGACCACAGTCTAAAACTTTTGGAAACTGAAAACAACAGTTGAAAATTTTTTCATGTTACATGTCTAAGGTTACCTGTATAAGCAGAAAAGATAAACCAAATTTAGGATATCACAGAGTATGGATACATCTAACAAGAAAAATAAGGAGATGGACAACTTTATTAGAAAACTAATGTATTGCTTTCAATTTCCTGGAAGAGAATAAAGATCAAGTTAAAATACACTACTTCTTTATATTACACTCTTTATAATTCCAAGCCCCATTCTGACCTCAATTTAGTTCAAATTTTTTTGGCTTTCTAATTTTTTTTTTTTTTTTTGTGAATGGAGTTACTTTTTAAGGTGACAAGCAGTCACATGCATTTATAAAATCAGAAGGCTGAAACAATAGGGTTTTTGACCTAAAGCTGGGGAATATTATTAGATTTCAATCCAAATATGTATAGGTGTGTGCAGGTTAAAAAAGCATGGGAGAATTAGCAAATGCATGAGGGTGAGAAGTTTGCCTGAGAACTCTGGATAACATAGGAAGCTCCAAGTGAGAGCTAAGGGAGCTTAGAATAAAGTGCTTTTCTGCTATTTGACTTTTGTTTTATTCAGAGACAAAAAAGTTTGGTATTCTTTGAAAACAGACACAGTTTTGACAGAAATAGCCCTGGTTTTTTCTTTTATTCTCCTAAGCATATTAGTTGGTAATTTTTTCTTACACATTTGGAGTAAGGTGCTTTTTATCTGAAAACAGAACCTACATGTACCATTCTTTAATAGCATATTCTATATTTTATGATGGTTTATTCTATAATGACATAAAAAATATAATTTTAATATACTAAAATCCAGCTTTTAGACTGATATAAATTAACAAAATAAACCAATTCTGATTTATTTAGAATGTAAAAGATTGTATACTATTTTGAAGGGGAAAGAAAAAAATTTGACTCTTCACGACTGCACTCTGTAACACTTTTTTTTTCTGTAACACCCAAAGGACTTAGCATGAAGTTTCAAAATTTCCTTAAGCTGTTGGTCTGTCCTGCCACCCCTCAAAAATTTCTTTCTATATAAATCCTGAAGACTTTAGGTGATGCTGCAGAACAGCCAACAAGCCATTTGAACAGAAGTCCACAATGCTCTTTACATCTTGGAGAAGCAGCATACTGCTTGAAGTTTATGAGGAAGGATAATATCACATGGTTGGGTGAATCACAAACATTGGTAATACATAGCCTTTATATAAATTTTGCACTTAATACTTGCTCTGCTTTTACTGGTTGCAAATACTGATGGGAAATTATCATTTGGGATGACTGTTTTTTTTTTTTTGCTTGTTTACAAGGAGGTACTCAGTCATGAAAAAAATTATCCTTGTAGCATCTAGTTACAATTCTAACCACTATCCTTGCAGAACTTACAGTAATAGTAACATGATGAAGAGAAGGATGGCAGAAACTGGTAGACTGACTAATTTTTTTTTTTATTATTTTTAGATAACAAGTAAAAGATTTTGGGAGAAAGTGTCTAAAAATGAAATCTTGCCTTCTCTAGAGCCTAAGCAATTACAAATATGACTTTTTTTCCTCAATCCTCTTGTCATACTAGGGGGTAATTTATTTTTTTAAAAACAGATGAGCTTCTGGTCTTATCCAGCAGTTCAGTAGTTAAAATTTTCCTCCATATAATGGAAATCTTGGATTCAGCTCTTTTTCTGCCTTTTCTGGCATCTGTCATGAATATGCCATTTTCTTCAGAGGATTTTTTAATATATTGTGAAAAGTAAGAATGCACAGATTATATTACTTATATTCAATCTAAAATAAATTCCTATTATTTCAAATAAATGTGAATAAGGGGATAGGCTATCTAGGAAGGGAGAGATGAGCACTGATGGATGGTATCTGTAAAAGCACAGAGGAAGTGTTCAAACATAGGCAGTATCTACTAAATAGGTTATAAAATTTGCATGTATTCTCTATCTAGTGATTGTGCTAATAAAATTATTAAAATTTCTAACAAAGGAATTATGAGAATCACGTTTGGTTGTTTTTTTTTTTTTTTAAGACTTTAGCATGTAAGCCAAGACACATTATCAGGAAGTTCTGCTGGAAACTTATCTGTTGTAAACTGAGGTAGAGATTAACGTTTCAGTTATTATGACAACATGAGTATTTAACCCTGATCCAGTATAAGAGCTCTGAAATTATTTCTTAGACTTAGTTGTCCAGGTGCTACATGGTTGGAGTATACAGCAGACAATGAGCTACCTGGCATAAGAAAGCTATGGGACAAATTTTAATATGAAAGTATTTAGTCATCAAAAATTTGCATAAAATTTTGATTTTAGTCCCTGAAATATTTTCAGGTCTCTTCTCTAAAATGTGTTGAAGAATTAGCATAAAATTCCCTACAGTTAAGTTAGTATGTGGAAAAAAACATATCTTTAATGATTGCTATTAGAAATAAAGAGGTTGTATTTTAGAATTACTTGATTTCAATTTATAAAAAAGACTCATAAGGAAACAACATTGTTTATTTACTTTGGAATTGTCCAATATGATACCTAAATAAATACTCTTCACCACAAATATCACAACTCATATTTCATACAGCATTAGGAAAAACTGTTTAAATATTAAAGGTTAAATAATAATATCAGAAATAGTAAGGAAGAATGTTATACAGATTAAATCTAAGATAGTGTTCCAAGTTACACCTTACACCTGAGCTGGGACTTGCCACTTCAGACATTTTACATTAGAAATACACTCCTATTTCATGATTTCTTATCAGCTGTGTACTAAGGCATGAAGTGCTCCACTTAGTACCACAGCTCACACAAATAAAGATGTTTGATTTTGATGAATCCTGAGCTCGCTTTTTGATGAATACTATTGAGACAGCTCATTAAAAACTATGTTTTTTTTTTCTCACTTTGGTCACATTACCATCCAGAACAAAGTCAGACTGCTCTGCAAGAAAAAAAAGTTATATAATGACTTGTATTTCACCTCTGCTTATTAAAGCAACATCAGAGCCCTGTGCTGTTTTTTTAAGAGGAGGACTGATGTAGTCATGACAGTCAATGCTGTTTTACAGATATTGTCAGAACTTTCCCTATATGCTTATCTGTTAGCAGGGAGAGTTTCAGACAATCAGTAGTTTCTAAGACTACATCTGTATGTAAAATCCAAAGTAGTGATGGAATTGCTGGTATCAACCATGAACCATCAGGCATGGGATCAGGAGAAGCAGCATAGCCATGGAGATGGTGCTATGCCTAAACTCACAAACCCTGTTGCTCAGTACAATTAATGAGGCTATGTGGAGCTCTGCACCATGTGGATATATTAGACCCAGTAAGAAATTTTCTTAAAGCTTGCATGAATAGGTTTGCTGCATTACGTTGTTTGTGTACCCAGGATTCACAGTTATTTAAAACAGAGGTTTGGATAAACAAGGTTTGTAATTTTTTATCCTCTTTCTTAATACAAATATCGTTTGAAATTTCTAAATGTTTGTTAAAAGGCTTTACTGTCTGGCTGTATTAATTCTCTGTGTTTCAGAGTTCTTTTTTACTAGGTTTATAGAGAAGGCCTAGGAGGTAGACCAATATAATTCCTCCTATTTAGAGTGTAACCGAGACAGAACCTTTGAGTGGCTTGTTTAAAAGCTGTAATAAAAGTGGACACAATACCTCAATCTCTATCTTAGTTGCTGTGTCACAGCCTTAAAGAAAAAAAAAAAGTGGTCAATGTATCAGTAAAACTATTCCTAAAATGTACAACTACTAATTTCTCTTTTTTTGTAGGCATTTGAGACTTTTTTTTCTTCTTTATAAAAACTTCAATAATGAATTAAAAACTTCAGAACCATTCAGTCACGAACTGTTCCACCTTTGTTGTTGCTAATTCTGCCAGTGTGGAACGTAAAACGAAGATAACCTTGGAGTATATTTACTTCATTGAAAAACAGGTATTCCACTAGAAAAGTAAGTGAAAGAACTATCTTTACGTTTAACCTGCCACACTCATCAAGGAAAGAAAGAATCAGTCTCACAATGTCATGTCAAAACAGCTGTAAAATTATTGACTGATAGTTGATCATATTTTTCAAGTCTAAATATCTGTGTGAAAATTTGTATACATTGCTTTATTCAAATTGGATATTCTGCTTTCTTTGAAAAGTTGAATATAGTGATCACTGCTGAGTTATTTTGGTTTTCAATATGTGACGTGACAAGAACCACAGAAGGTTGAAACATGAAGTGGTACTGTTGGCTCAATTTTGATTTGACACTGAATAAATAATTTCTTCAGTGGGACTCTTTTTCATAGACACTGCTCTAAGTGTGATGCTTATGTTGGTCTGATTATATAACTTGCATCACTACAATATCTAAGGAATTTGATCACCAAACACTTAACAATTGAAAGCTATCCTTGGTTGATGACTGTTTTTTAAGAATATAACTCAATATAGACAGGTATTGAAGTGCCCAACACAGTTCATGGAGAATTATAAATGCACTTGGGAAATAGGATAAGAAGGTAAGAATAGAACTTACCCTAGTCTGTGGTTCAGCTCCAAACATTTAACAAACAAGTATGTTTTTGAGAAAACAAAACAAACAAACAAAAAATTGAACCTGTATTCAAAATTTCTGCTTTCAACCAGAAAAAGAAATGGTTGTTGTAGCAGTTATCTGCTTGCAAGATTATTATGTTTGGGAAAAGGTAATTTAATGACGATTTCACAAGAAAAGCTACTGTATGATCTACAAATAAGTTTGACCTTTGATTTTGCAAATTGTTCAGATAACTGATGTTTATTTCACCTCCTTTAGTACAATGGCATATGTTGAATTGTTTCTATTAAGTACTTATATGACAACAAAACTGTCTCTTGTTTCCTTTCCATCCTAGGAAAGGACTGTGTTTACCATCTTGGCACAATTTGTTTGTTTCTTCACTTGTTCATTTGTTTGCATAGGTACAACTGAAGATCAGTAGGTTATTACTTACAAAGTAAAATAAAAGAAAAAGGCTTTGAGATGAAAATAACAAAGTAATAGTGGGCAAGTGAATTCACAGGTTTATTGCTGAATTCCCCTTTATGGAAAGATTCAGTACTCTCACAAGGTTTCCTTTACAATATACTATTTTATTGTTCCAGTGGGAAGCAACCTAACAGTATTATGGGCCACGGGAAGGCAAGATATCTGAAGCAGGTCAGTCACAGAGGACTTTGAATTGCTTTCTATAGTTAGTTAAGAGCAAGAGAAGGGTGACCTACATAGCTAAGAGAATTCTGGTGTTTATTTGAAGTAATTGGAGCTTTTCAGGATATATGTCTCAGTTGCTAGAGGGAAGCTAAAATAATTAAGTCTAAATCTTTTGTCTAGATCTGTGTCCAAAAGCACAGACTACAGTAATCTCTCAAGAATCTAAGGGACAGATACTTTGTGTTTGTCTATTTTTATTACAATACTTGATGCAGCTCCTGACAGAAATAAGGAAACCAAAAGGACCACAAGATTGTAAGCCATCTTCATAATGGATTATCGTGGAGAAGATAAATGTCTTTCAAATGCTATTCCCACTTGCATCTAGCTACCTGGCTATCATGTTGAATGTTACTTAAGTTCCGAGAACACACCTTTATCTGAGGTTTTTGTTAACTTTGCAGATTTATAGTCCTTTTAATGACCTTTATGATCCTTTTTCTTTTAAAGGGCTACAATTAAGAATGAGAAAATAGATGTAATAACAACAAAAATTTGGGAATCTCAAAAATAAAGAAATATAATTTTTATTTATTTTTAAGAAGTAGTTTTATCAAGATTAAAAATATAATTTTTTATGTTAGTTATTAACATTACATTAATGTTCTTTTAACTTTCTCCTATAGTAGAAAGTTGCATTCAATAAAATCTACATATGATTTATTATTATTTTTATTCTTATAACTCTAATTAAAAGAGAAAAGGAAAATTAGACAGGTCCCTGTTAATTCATGCCTTGAATGGCAGCTATTGTATGTAATATGTCTTGTCTTTTGAGGATTACAGAGCTGTTTGGCACAGTCATAATAAGTGACCCTGACATTATCTCCACACTATTGATGCTTCACATGGAACCATGGGTTTTGTGAGAAAATTGAGCAGTGTATGGGTGTGTACAAGTTTCCTAACCTATAGTTTTATCCTGAAAAAATCTTCACAAATGATTTGCAGTCAGACTTTCCTGCTGGTTAAATCCGTGGATCAGGTGTTTTGGACACATATTTTGCCAAGATATTTACAATCATCAAATCTTGTTCATGAAAACTTTGTGGGCTTGGGTTTTGCTCCATTCTGTTTTCCTTTGTTCTAGTTTGTTTTGTTTTGTTAGGGTTTTTTTTCTTCCCTCATTAAAATCTGGCTTTTAGATTGGCTTTAGCAAAGGAGCACTGACTTGCCTCACTCATGTGGACTTGAAGACTGAATAAAAGGGTTAATATATGGAGCAATAGCTTTGAACAACCATAGATATTCCCAATTTATTAATGTAAGGTAAAGGGGTTGAATTTTACTCACTGGGAATACATTTAAATTTAAAACAACCCCCCCTCCCCCACAAACCAACAAACAGAAAGAAATCACAAAACCTCTTAAAATTTAAAAGAGAGATGTTTACATTTTAATATTTTAAAATCATACAAAATGTGAAGTTCTATTCATTTTCTATTACTACCTCAAATTTATGCTATTGAGTAATCTATCCTACACATAATTGCTAACATTTATGTGGACATAATATTGATTCACACTATCTACCCAACACGTAGAAAGTTAATTTGGGGAGGAGAAGAAGGAAGAAAATGGAAGTCAGTATCCATTTCTACTGATGGATTCAACCATCTGTGCCATTTGATTGTATTTTGGATCTAAGGGGGCTATTCCATGGTACTCACGAAATTTCTATGGCTCAGCCACTTTCAAAAGTCTCTTTAGTGCTGAAAGGAGTCCTTAAGCTTTACAATCCTGTTAAAGCTTTCATTTTCCACTCAGATTAACCTTTATACTTTGAATTGTTGGGGTATTCATCCTCACTTGAAAGCAAACGGAGGAAGCTATGGGAAGTCAGAGACAGGAGTTCATCGTTTTGAGGTTTGGGTCTTTTTTTTTTTTAGTGTAGGGGGAAAAGTAAACCTCTCTCTTTGAGCCCTACAAATAAAAATGCCTCATTCTAAGAAAGAGACATAAACTATCAAATGTAATGAAATGTTTTTGTTAAATAATAAACAACAGAATCATAAAGAAATAAATATTTTTCATGGAGGTAAAATATATACAACTATAAAATAATAAATATACTGGGGAATTATAATATGAATTTGTAAATTGTATGCAAATAGCTTGAAACCAGATCTACAAAGACATAAATAAAGCAACAAGACTGAAAGGTTTATATGTTGGCTTGTTTATAGAGTAGCACAAACATTTTTCTTTTTTAATTGGCAATTAATTTTCAGCAGCCATCTAGGTACTTTCATGTCAAATTACTTTCCCTATACTAAACAAGATTAGGCATCCAAGCAGCAAAGCACTTATGTGAAAAGTGAGAAACTGACTGTCAAGTAGATATTTTCCACATATAACCAATTAAAATGTTTCTTTTGTGATGAATGGATGTTGTAATTCCACATCTTGTATTTCCACTTTGGTCTGCACACCTGCCTAACTTCATGGTTCTTATGTCTGAGGATAGATAAAGGCAATACTGAGTTCTCTTGCTGTTCCTCTTGCTCTTTAACTCCAGGACAAATGTGGTATACAAGCCTCTGTTATTGAGGTCTGAGTCATAAATAATATATCCAACCAGTAATGCTGCCCATACATATTTTAGTTCAGATGAATAACCACAATACAATGGATGAATGTAAGCTTTTTAGCAGGTCATTGCTTTGATGACTTTTTTCTTTTGCCTCACTTCAATATTTTTTCAAGATATCTCTACATTTAGAAGTCGGGCTACTGACACATAAGGTATAAAGTAATGTATTATTGATACTCTTCAAATGAATGACATAAAAAGGAAAATATTGATTTTAAAAAGATGTCTCATTTTTCTTATTTCACAGAAGACTGATGCAGGTTCATGTGGCTATCAATATTATTTGAATTAATGCATATTCCTTACTATTGATTGTTTTAACAATGATTGTCATAACTGATTTATGGGCACTTACGCATGTTAAATTTTTAAAAAGGCAAATATCAGGTTTGTATATATAGATGGATTGACTTGAATAAACAAGATTGCTAAATGTTAATGACACAGTGTTTGATAGAGTTTACATTATAATACATTATGTTCAATCCTTTGTTTTTAAAGTGGTAGTGAAAAACCTCGAAGATTTCTTTGAGAAATTTTACTATAGGACAAATTCTTTTACTCTTATTCATGGTATCTTATTCAACAAGTCACAGCTTTGATTTAAATGGGATTTATTATAAATAAATAAAATAAAGAGAAAAGGCTAAATGTACCTTAAAGATCAAGGATGGTACCTATTAAACTGGAACCTAAACCTAAATGTGTGGAAGGGAGGGAATCATAAACTTTTCAGGTGAGGTGACTGTCTTTCATAGGGAAATAAACCAAGGCCAGAAAGAATGACCAGAATACAGTAGTGTAGATGAGTGTAAGGAATTTAAGATACATGGAAGAGAAATTCTATATTTCAGAAGGAATGCCTTGAATTACAGAGAAAAATCCTGGACAGCAGAGAACAGTGAGTTAAAGTACACAAGTGCTCTGATACAGTGTAGAAACTCTTTGGGGGACAAACTAGAAAGTTTATGAATTTGTCTTATTGTCTGTGTGTCTAAAGAACCAGTATAGGCTGAAGAACTGTAGCACCTCAGCACTTCAACAAATATGCTAGAGAGAAAAGTAGGGATTTATTTCACATTAAGTTCAGTATCTATAGGGTTGTTGCCAGTTTTTTAAGACTAACCAAGTCACCCACTTATAATAAGTGGGGGAAAATATCTCAAGGACAATGCATCTAATCTTTAAATGAGTTTGCAAAATAGGTGAAGTAAAATATACTTTTTAAATACTTTTTTCTTTCTACTGACTGGAAAGGGAAACCAAGATGAATACTTGAGAGTATTCATCATACTTTGGAGTATGTGCTAAGTATTTCAAATAAGATGAAATGAATCCCAGGTATTTGAAGAGTGCTTATAAACATCCCAGTAAGTAAAAATATCTGGATTCTGTTAGGACTCAGGAAATTAAGGATGACCAGGGTTTAAGTTACAAGCCAGCACAAGAGTCTGCTGTTCAGCAAGGCAGTTTCACTGGGATAGGTATCACATTTGCTTGACATGAGTTAACCAGTGTCTGTCAGAAGACATCTTGAACTAAGCAGAGGAAGATTTAAGGAATGTTTTGTTCCATCCACCATCCAAACCTTAACTGAGAAATTAGCTTCTGAGCTTATCTTTAATCATGTTGGCATCCTTCTGAGTTAATTGTATCACTCTGTGTTTAAAGATAAGCATGCACTTACATTGCTGGTTTGTTTGGTTCATTTTTTTTGGTTTGGTTTGGTTTTAATTGTTTTCGTGTTTCAAAGAGACATACATAACAATTTGATCAAGGAAAGAGCATGTAAGTTTTTAACCATGCATTTTTGAAAAGATAATCCCTTACCTAAAAATCTTGAGGAACAACTTTTCTAAATTCATACGTGATTTAACTGTAAAAATATTTGTGGCAGTTGCTAATACACAAATGTCCAGATTGTGTAAACTCAGAAACATCTGGAGTTTTTTTTTTGTTAGCATCTCTTTTAAATACAGTTACAATTACAATATTTCTAATATGTAATAACTTCATATTGAAAGCTCAATTGCATCCCATTCTTACTGCTATTCCAACAAAGCAGGTGACATCTGATAATCCTTGAGATGCTCTGAGTTCTGTCACTCTTTTATGACTCAGATTTGGATTGGATAGATCACGAGATACACAATCTTTTTTTTTCACACCTTATTTACTATGTAATTGCATAGTAAATGCAGCACAATTACAAGAAAATCACATTTGCTTATCTCAGTTAAAAAAGTAAGACCTTCTGCAGCTAATACTGATAGAATCATATGACAATTACACTACAAATGCTAAAATATTTATAATTTAATTAAAAGTATGTGCTGTAGGTTTTATTTAGTAGAAAAACAGGCTCGAAGAGACTGTCACCTTAGTTTTGAAACTTTCACAGCATTTCATGCTATAAATACCTTTATATACACATACCGTACCTCTCCCACACAAGATACAAGTTAATCCTTGCAATATATTTAAAATCTGCACCTGCAAAAATATAATAGCCAACATGCTTAGAATGCAGTCTTGAAAGCTGGTGGTATGATTCAGAAAAGCAGTTTGTTTCCCAGTAAACATTTTTCCTTTCCAGTGTCTCTCACTATGTTTTCGTATCAAATTCTAGGCTAAGGAACCTGAAAATGTCTCTTGCATACCACAATCATATTCACACTGGCTGCATCCTCAATTGATGTTAGGTTAGACATGGGTGCATTTCACTTTTTACTGTTTCTGCTATTGTTTGTCTGTTAGGTGTTTTTAACCAGCTTCTACATGGCATAAATTTTGAGGAGACCTTTATTAGATGGCATCCATAGCCTGCTCTAAAACATAGACAGTCTCAACAGTGAGAGGAATGGGATACTGGTGTAAAAGAGTGAGTCTAGATTTAGCCCAGGACATCAATACCATTATGGCTTATCTTTCTGACTGTGCAACACAGACAGAGATACTTTTCCCTTTATTATTACATGAAGACCAGTCACAGGAAGACAGCTGTATCAATAATAGCAGTACCTATCCACAGGTTAGGAGTATCCAAAGCTTATTTATTTGTAGATGTTACTGCTCTAGTAGGGTCCTAAATTGCTATAGTAATAGAAAACAGGCAAGTCTTCAGTATACACACTGAACCAATGTAATTCCTACATCTTAAGTGGTCTTAACCACTTTCATTTAAAATGTCACACAAAAATTACAAAGCCATTACTGCCAGCATTTCTATAATGACAGAATATGCTGCAGATTTAGCTGGGTAGTACATAGTCTCTGGAGTACATTTTTGTCCTATGTCCCAGGAACTGTGATTTGAAGAATTTCCACTACTGAGGAAGATCATGAAATCTCATTGGAAAAGTAGTTTCGCTATGGATAATGACTTACAAGGAAGAAGAGGTATGTTAGCCCCTCAAGAGGAAGTTTTCATGACTGATGAGGAAAATGCAATTTAATATTGATGTTGATAGTGGAAATGTAAAGTAGATGGGTTTGTTGAACTTTGATCAAGAGTCCCCTGTGTCTGCTGTAAAATTTCCTAAAAATGGCTATGCTGAAATCACATCACTACAAGGTAGGAAAACACTGCCTCCCTTTTCCTGATATGACTGTATCAGCAAAGCCTTCATACTCTCATGTGCCAGAGCAGCTTGGAGAAGGAACGGAGTTATGAAATTTATTAAACTATTATTACTTACTAAGTGATGCTACATGCTATGGTCTGGTGATGGTCTAAGGCACCGTGCTTGGCTTTGCACTGAAATTGGCTGAGATTATCTGTTGTATCAGTTACTATATTTCAGACAAAAGGGAAATAATTAGTTTCTATGGAATGAAAATTTCTTAGATTATATGAATTTTTCTATGATGGCAAACTTTTGGTCATTTAGCTAGCCCATAAGAAATCCTGGACATAATTGATGGAAACTTGGATAACACCAACATTTTGTTTCACAAAGTAGAAATAAAAATCAAAAGGATGAAAAATATATTTTCTGAGCACCAGTTCAACAACAGTTCTGAATACAGCAATGTATATTATGCTTACAATATGCATCCATTCTGATTACCAAAAAATGTGTCATTTTTAAATGATAAATGGATTCATACACATGGACAACTGTCCCTTTTTAAATCAGACAAAAAA
The DNA here is from genome assembly GCA_036023395.1 of Myiotriccus ornatus. NCBI lineage: Eukaryota > Metazoa > Chordata > Aves > Passeriformes > Tyrannidae > Myiotriccus > Myiotriccus ornatus. The sequence goes on along the minus strand of JAYRBT010000001.1, from coordinate 65,282,056 downwards.
AAAATCCATACACACTTTATAGAATGATGACATTAATACTTTTCTATTGCTCTTGGCACTTTGCTTAGTACACCCTATCTATATTGTTTGTCATTTTTCACAGCTACGTTGTGCTGATGGGTCTTAATTATGTCTATGGTTCTAATACCATTCTAAACACAGTTTTTATTGTATAAACCCTCAGAACAGTTATTTTTGTTTTGGGCTGGAGTCCATAATTATTTTCAAGCCTGCAAACACATTACACTTTGCTAGTCCAACTGGATCTTTCTCAGCCATCCTGTACCAAATAATGCATGACCTCCTCGTTTCACAACATAAGGATTTAACATATGTTGTTTACAGTCATATGTTACCTTCACTATTACAACACTCAGGGGAGTGAGGATTTTTCTATTACACGTTTTAGAAACACTGAAGTTTTCTGCAATTTCACCTTCCTAAGTATTCTCTGACAAACTTGATGTGAGATTATACAAGCAGTGGACTCTGGATCAAGCTCAATTTTATTCTGCATTGCTTTTGCTTGCAAAGGAACTCAAATAATAACTTCTAAATTAAACAGCTGTGGAGATGTTAAGGTATTCTCCATGGACTCTGTGCTGTCGTCTGCAAGCTGATGATTCTGGAATTCTCAGGTATTGTCCCCATGAGGTGCTTTTCGCACTGACCTGTACATCTTTCCTGTGTACGTCCCAGTTTCTTTGCACAGTGTTTGTCCTTGAACCAACAATAACTGGCACTGGGAGACTATGTTTCATAATAAAAATATACAATCTGTAATGTTCCCCACACTGTACTTCCTGCTCTTCTCCTGGTGTATTTTTTCTAAACAGATTTTCTGATGCTGTCATGACCCCTTGCCATCTCCAGTAGCAGTCCAAATTAAAATAGTAATACTGAATATATATTTTATGGTGAAAGTAATCACAACTGATAGCTGATTTGTGTTTTCTTAATTTTGTATGCTACGTATAATATGTCCCTTTAGAATTAAGAATTGTCCTGTAACTTTTCATTGAAATCACCTGTCTACTGCAAATGCATTGCTTTAATTCAGCAACTTATTCATGTTTGGGTGTTTTTAGTTTTGTTTTCTTTAACCAGTCTGTAAATGCTCTACAATTACTAGCAACTTCTGAAATAAGGTATATTTCTATAATTTCTACAATTTCAGCATTGGTTTAAGACTATGTTTTTGGGAAGTTGCAGAAGATATGCAAAAACTTCTAGGTTAAACCCCTACTGCATTCAATGAAAGTGTTACCTTTTTCTCATCACTAATACAGTTATTGACTATATCCTGTTACATTCTCTCAGTATAGGTGTTCCAATCCTCTACTGAGCCATCAAATGAGAATGTTTTCCCCAGGCAGACTGTTAAAGTTCCTTTTCCTTCTATATTTGATCTGCACTGCACCAGTGCTGCAGGATGTGGTTTTAGCTTTACTTTTAATCTCAAAATAATTTGTCTTTTACAGTATATGTGAAATAGGGTCTTGTGTTTGTCAGTAGTTACTGTGTCTTGCTTCCTTGCAGCACAGAATCTCAAATAATGGTATATATTACCTGTGTAGGAGTTTACAGAGTGTGTGGCTATCTCAGGGTTGTAATCTCTACAGCATATATGACAGGCAGATAACTCCATGGCTCTTGAAACAAGGTTGGTGCTTTGAAAAGATGATGTTCATTTCACAAAAGGAACTTATGCTTTCCTAAGGAAAACACCAAAGATGTGTACCAGATAGTAGACATTAACAAATATCCAACACTCTCCTGCATCTAACTTACAGAAGAAAGTACACACTACATTTTGCCTTTTTTATATTTACAACCCCAAAGGTGTTTTATTTGTAAGTAGAAACCATTTTGAGGTTATAAGGATAAGCTATAAGGATGAAACTCAACAGCAAAATAAGAAACTGTATTTTATGTAGGATTACATTTTAAGGAAGGAGAGTAATCTAGTTATATATTCTGCGTTTATTTATTAATACTGAGAGATTCTATAGAAAGCATCATGCTTACCCGTTTTTCAACCTTTGCTTCTCAGTGTGAAGGAATGTTTGGGTTTAGATTAACAGTCCTAATTTTCAGCAACAAAATCATTTTGTGGAATTGCTGTTATTACAAAGGGTGTGTTAGCATGTGGGGTTTCTGAAAGAGGGGAGCCTGTGGATAATTGCTCACACTTTTAAGCATTTAGTACTTAACAAATAGAAAAAAATCCATTCTTCACCTTTCACAAAGTCAGCTTTTTTAAGAGAAGCACTTAGGTGGAAAAGATAGAGGTCTAAATGGAAATTGCTATCAACTAACCAGGCCATCATTCTGTGTACTACCATCAAAAGTATTTGGGTCTCCATATTTAAACAAAGAAGGCTAAATATGGAGAGAACTTTTTCCCATAGTCTCAGTAGAATATATAGGAGTTTAACTATCTCTACAGTATTTCATAAACATGATTAACATAAAATCATATAAAAGAGATGTCAGAATGAAAAAATCCTTTTTTCCCACTTCTTTTTTTCTAGTTATATTTTTTCCAATTGAGTAGTCCAAATCTTCATTTGCCAGCATTTTTTTTTCATCTCTTTTTATATATGCAAATGGATCACATATTACTTACCTGCACATTTTAGAAATGAATGCTCAAAGTGGTATTAGTGACCCATAGATTTTTTTATATTATTAAGTATATGGTTCATAACTTATAGATATCATGAAAAGAGAACTTTTTCAGAATTGTCAAATCTTTTGTTCATGTTTGGGGTATACCATGTCATGAATCACAGAATTATAGAATAGTTTGGGTTGGATGGCACCTTTGTAGGTCACCTAGTCCAAACCTTGCAATGAGCAGGGACATATTCCACTAGATCAGGTTGCTCAGAGGTCCATCCAACCTGATCTTGAATGTTTCCAGGGATATGAACCACCTCTCTGAGAAACCCATTCCAGTGATTCACCACTCTCATTGTACAAAAATTGTTCCCCTCAGTTCTCAGTTCAAAACCCTTAACTCTTGTCCTATCACAACAAGCCCTATTAAATCCCCCTTTAAGTACTGAAGAGCTGGAATAAAATCTCTCAGGAGTCTTCACCAGGCTGAACAACCCCAACTCTCTCAACATTTTCTCATAGGAGAGGTGTTCCATCCCTCCAATCACTTTTGAGTCTGCTCTGGACCTGTTCCAACAGGTCTATGTCTTTCCTGTACTGAGCATAGTTGACATCCATAACTCTTTCCTTCTTCACTGATGTGATCACTCCATCATAGAAGGCCACTGGGTTGGTCATACAGGATTTTGTCCTGATGAAGCCATGATGACTGTCTCAAATCACCACCCTGTCCTCCATGTGCATTAGCACAGCTCGTAGGAGGATCTGTTCCATGATCTTGCCAGGCACAGAGGGGAGGCTGACAGGTTGATAGTTCACATCAAGATAGAATCACATGTTCTACCCTTTTTAAAGATGGATACAATTTTTCATTTTTTTCCAGTCACCCCAGACTTCACCTGACTGCCATGACTTTCAAATATGATGGAGAGTAGCTTGGTAACTACATCAGCCAATTCCCTTAGGACCGTGGGATGCATCTCCTCAGGTTCCACAGACTTACATACATTCACGTTCCTCAGGCGGTAATGAAGCTAATCTTACAGTGGGAGGGACTTTACTTACTGTGGGAGGGACAACAAATACAGCCCAAATTTACAAGCACTTTTTTCACATAGTTAATAAAGGTTCATAGTAAAGGATCATCTGCCCTTAAAATCACTAACAAAATATTTCTTTAATGTCAGTTGTTGTATATTTACAAACGTAGTGTATTTGCAAATGTAGTGCATTCATATGATAGACACACTGCTGTGGAGTGTGCTTTCCCACAGACTGGACAGGACGTCATGTCCAGCTTCAAGGTCAAGGCAGGCTGCTAATACAGCTGAGCCTATGGTGACATAGGTCACCCAGAAATACTCTTTTTGTGCCCCCATTGAATCTAAAGAGATAAATAGATGAAGAGAAGAAAAGGAAACAACAAAAAATATTTACAATGTCAAAACAAAACCAAACGAAATGAAAATAAAATAATTAAATAAAAAGCTTAATGGGACCTGGCTGCTACCACACTTTCCTATAACGAATAACTTATTATTCTTTTACTTAAAATGACATTTTTTTATCAGCCCACAAACATATTACTACAGAACTCTGTCAGTTCTCATCTTCAGTCCAGGTGCTACAAACCTTCTTGCTCATCTCAGTTCATTATGAATAAATTTCTGAATAACTTTGATAAACTTTTTAATCTCTTTCACTTTTTGAGAATTTTTTGCCATAATACTCTATATTAGATCTTCTGGTGTGACTGCTTGGATTGTTCACTTGAGCAACAAAGTTCATCTTATGAAATGACTATAGCTTCCTGGACTTTTGAAGAGAAGGTGAATAACCTCTGGTATGGAAATAAATGTGTCTCAATAGGGAAAAAAATTATTCCTATTCATGCTAAAACATGATTAGTATATGTGCACAGCTATCCAGAAGTGGTGGAGTCCAGTGTATTGTTTCTTCTGTGTACATTGCTTTTCATCATCCCGAGACCCTTACCCTTTTTTCTTTATAATTCTGAGGATACTTTTACCATCTGTATGTTCTTTACTTAGCATATGCTTTCCAGTGCCACATATCTTCTCCTTTCTCTATGCATTGGCCATGCACCCAGCAAGGATAGGCAGAAGGCTGCTCTACTGCATGTTGGCTGCAGTTAATAAACAAAGCACTTAGCAATTCCTCTCTGCAATGATGGTTTGTATCCTCCTACATCATTGTTTACGAGTAAGCCAACTTTTAAAATAAATGACTTTCACACAACTGAAATGCCTAAAATACATGACTATCCCATCCACCTGCTGCAAATATTGTACTGGAAATAGAGTTAAAATGGTGTCAGAATTGCTGCGGCAGGCACATGTTGTGACTCTTGGCAATGGTCCTATGCAGGGCTAAGAGCTGGACTCAATGATCCCTGTAGGCCCCTTCCAACTCAGCATATTCAGTGATTCTGGGATATTCCTGACACCCCAGCCCCATTTAACTATCAGTTTCTTTGCAAACATTTCATATCATCCAGTCCAGCTTTCCTCTCAGTCTCCTCACTGTCACAACGTCTCTATCCACTCTCTTCATATGAAACAAGCTCATGACATTAGCGTTTCTCCTAATGCAGAATCTTGCTTTTGATGTGATAATTGTATCACCTGAAGAGATGAATGAGAATGAGCTTTACCTGAGGAGACATGTAAATGGCACTGATTCTGGTCCTAATTGTTAATTAATCAATTTTCATTGCAAAATTCGGAACAGAATGTTTGCAGTACATTCTCTGAAGTTTTATCATGTCGTATTTTACCTTATTTATACTATTGCCCTGGTAAAATGGTTTCATATGCTGGCATCTACAACACAATATGTAACCACATGCTCTGTTAGTCAGGAGCTACACTCAATCTTCTTATAAGCTCTTATAGTATATGTTGAAACACCAGTGAGTCGACATATTGCTTAATTGCTGTCTAAGTCCTAATAACCTCAAAGAGAATAAGAGCAGCTACTGGCAATTTAACAGCACTAACATCACAAGATGAATCTAGGTAATGGATATAACATGTGAGGGACCAGTGGGCTAATTTACTTAAAACAAAATGTGAATAAATGATCTGAATACAAAATATCTTCAGCAGATCAGGTACTTCTATGCCATGTGACAAACTGTTGGATGGATGCCCAAACCAGATCTGGAAAACCAGTATTTCTAAGCTGTCAGTTCAGAAACAAAATGTATTATAGCCTGTAGCAAACTTTGCATTTTCTGAGGCAAAGGTGAGTCAGGAGTGCTGCATTAAAAGTGCTGCTATAAAGCTCTGAAGAATGTGATGAAAATAAGCTCTAAGTGCAAAGAAATAGCAAATACTGAAGTACGATTTGTCTGATGTATTTAGATGTCTAACTGAGAAGAGATGGATTGTACCCCAGAGTGCCTATTTATTTCCTTGGAGTATAGGTGAACTCATAGGAAGATAAATCTGATTTGATTAATTTGCAAGCAGAAAGGACTCTTATGTCAGTTGAGACACTCTAGAGTATCCGACACAGCAGTTCATAGATGTGACACACTCTCGAAAAGAGCCAGTTCCATTCTGCTGTGGTAGTCATGGGCCAAATGGAAGACCTAGAGCATCTAAACTGGTATTACTAGTCTCTATTGTAAAAGTAAGTTGAACCCCAAGTGTACATGTGAGAAAATTAGACTGTAGACACCCATATGTAGGTCTCTGAATGTGAATATCTACCTGAGGGAGCTGTTTCTAAACCCTCATTATATTTTACTTCCCTGCAAGGGAAGGGATTTTGTTGTTCAAGCGCAGGCATTTTAGTGCCATTTCTATCCTAGTCTAGTTTCTGCTGTTACTGCTAAATGCATACTCATATGAATTTTCACTGATAGAGCTGGGAGAAATACTTAACTACCTATGAGTCTTTGCTCCAGGCTTCACTCTGCAGGCTATATTGATTGTGCTGACTCCACAACTCTATCTTCATTGACTGTACTGAGACCATGTTCCGTACCTGGTCACCACCATCTAGACAATATTACAAAGTGGTTTATGAGTTGATTTTGCCACTATTCTCTGTGTGTGAATTATGCTTATTTCTCTTCCAAGTGAGAGAAAATTGGAGATAAAGATTAAATTTTGGATTTTGCTCAGCTAAAACAAGTGGAAAATGCATGTATGTGTAAAGGATTTCCCTTTGAATACAAATGCACAGGCTTTTCAGATACTAGTAAATAATGAGGAAAACTTAAAAAATGATACAGAGTATTAAAAAAAAATCACAATTGTTCTCTTGAGAAAATTATTCCATCAGTGTTCCTGCCATCTAGGAATGAAGTGTAATCATTACTTGTTTATGTCAATCTTAATGTTGGTTATATGTTCGTAGCGTAATGTTTCAACCTCCTTGTGTTTTAATTGCCATGTGAGAATACTGCGTAGGATTTTAGCTTGAGATCTACTGTGTGTTGCCCACATTTCCTTAATTTACTAAGGCTTATAAAAGTAAGACATAGTTAGGTTGGCATGATTTCTCAGTGACTACTATATGGTGCCTACTTTTTATCACCTTGCTTTCCTCTAGGTGCTTACACACTGACTGCTTTAATAAATGTTCTAGCAATTTACTAGCTATTGAATTTAAACTTGCTGTTCTGTAATTTCCTAGATTGATTCCTCTGCTGTTTTAGTGGAGGCTATCCAATATTTTAGAGAATCCATTTCCCAGAAAGGAAAATGTAATACTCTGAATGGTTTTCAACATCACCTTTTCTATCTCAGGCACACTTTCATGGTCCTCTAGTGTCAGTTTTAGAATATCTTTGCATCGTATGAAGCTCTGATGTAGTCCTTGGTCCTTGGTCCAGTTTGAGTTACATTTTAATCCAGACAAATTCTATTTAAATGCCCTCAGTCAGTTTGAATTGCCTAAACACCTGAGAAGAAAACTGAGCCTCAGGAGCATGAGACATCAAATTCTTTGGGTAACAAAATAGTGTGGTAAAAAACTCTGAAATCTGACGGCATTTGCCATTCTTTGTGATGAACTGCTTGTTTAATTTGCTTCTACACTGTATAGAATTGTGATTAATTTTTTATATAAAAGTTTACTTTCTCATGGACGAGTTATTTCTTTATAATTAATATTGGAGATAAAAAGTTGTGCTTCACTGAAACACAAATATATTCCAGTTGATTGACTTTTTTTTACACCTCTACTCCAGGGAGCAGAGGTTTGTACCAGCTGCTGATTAACAGTAGGTGATAGAAGATTTAAAACCAATAAAATACTTGTGTAAGGACATAACCTTATAGAACAATCAAGAAAAAAAAAAAAAGATAGCCTTTTTAGGTATCTACTTATTTCTATATTCCATGACAGGTGTCAGCTATTGGTTAATATCAGAAACTGACAAACTTTCCCTTGTTTTCACACACTCAGTGAACACTGAGATTCTTAACTATGAACTTCCTTGAAATGTATCCCTGTTTGGTAAGTCCTATAGAGCTATGCTTTTGTTTGGAAGTGGATTCAAGATAATTACATTATCAGTAGATAATGTAAACAAAAGCACTCACTGTGAGAAAAGCTTCTTTCAGAAAAAAAATTCTTTTGCGTAAAATCCTTCTTCCTACATAGAAATTCAGAAATGTTCAATTAGGAATACGAAAGTAGAACCTTCAAAAATAACAAAGTAATATTTTGATGGGCAGTATTACACTTCATCCAGTTATATCTAATTTTTCCACCTCATTCACTAGTATATTCAAACACATGTTCTTGTGAATACTGCGGGAAATATTATACAGATGTATTGTTTCTAGGGCATATCACATTAGAATGACCTGTCTTATGTGATTATTGTGTTTTAGGGGTAATTTTGCTGCCTTAAAAAATGCATAAAGCTAAGGATACATGCAGAATATATAGGGAGTGAAATCTGTGAAAGAATTATGTTTATTTATTACCTGATATTTTTTTTATTACAATTCACTTTTGCAAATATGCCTTTGACCTGTTCACATCTTTAGTGTTTCAATATATAATTTTAACCCTTATCTCTTATGTAAGAAGTTGGAGGTGGGAAGAAAAATAAGAAACTTTAGTACTCTCATATGTCACTGAAATACTTCCTCATCAGTAACAGCTCAGATACTATTTCCTCTCTCTGAAGAGCCTCTGAATGACATATTTCTGCAGCTGCTTTGACTGCAAGCATATGTCAGAACTGAATAATGCTTATTTTTAACAATGTCTAATTTGGAAATAAGAAAATCCCAGGACCCATAGTATTAATTTACTAAGAACATACACACAGAGTCTTTATTTTTTTCAGAAGTTTACAGGTATACGGTTTGCATTCTTCACAGTTATAATTACAAGGGAAAAATAAGTATGTAATTAGTGACAGGCATAAGGCTTTTTTAAAAAAAATGTTCATGTCTGCTTGGTTCTATGAAGAATGTTAGAGGGAAATGAAAAAGAGAGGCAAAAGTGACAAATAATTTTGTTAATAAAATTTGGAAGAATATATTTTATTATAATAAAAAAAAAGGAGGAAATCTAGCTAAATAATAAGCAGAAGAGTCTGAATTTTTTTTCTCTAATATTTTATCTATTTACCCAAATAGAGATGACAGAAGGAGACAGAAAAGAGTCACAGGAGCAGAACAGGTTCTATTCCTTTCAGTCTCCCTTTTAGAAACATATAGAACTATTTTGAGCAGCCCTCCCTAGGCCTCAAGCAACAAGGTCAAGCATACTTTTCATATCTGAGAGACAAGTGAAATTTCGATTGGGATCATGGGTCCAGACCATCTTAATTTGTGGTTATAATAATAGTAGGGGGAAAAAAAAAAAAAAAAGAAAGAAAAAGAAACAGGGGGAAAAAAAGAAGAAGAAAAAGAAAAAAAATAGAATAAAAAGAGACGTTGGGGAACTGCAAATCTAAGCTGCATGCTAGTGCTGAAAGATATGGCAGCATCTCCTTCTACTTGCTAGGCTTGCCAAATTCACTGGAGTAATGTCCATTATAATAACATCTTCCAGCAAACAGCAGTGCAGGGTTGCTGCTGTCTGCCAAAACAAGACAGCAAGTTCTTAGAACAGTATGACTCACATCTAGATTCTTCCCCAAGGAGACAAAAAAACCAGTGTCCCCCGCAAAAATTAACACATGGAAAATCAAAGGAAGTGCACAAAATTTTTGTGAGTTTTTTATTTGTTTTCTGCTTTTTATCATGATTTTGGAGTTCCTAGTTATATGTGAGCTAAGGTTTCTTTCCTAATTCAGAGTGCAAGGCTAAAGGCAGTTCTTTTGTCATATGTTCCCTATGTCAAGTACTGAACTAGACCTTAGAGCCCACTAATACCTTTTTCCACTTTTGCATTTGTAAACACCTGCAAAACCACTGAACTATTTGAGAAGATTTCAAGAAATCAAAAGTACAGAGATAATATGCGTCACTGAAATTTCTGGTACTTGCACCTACATAAAATGTTTAATGAAAAATATGATTCTTTTAATGCATATAGTGGAGATCCTCTACACGATACAGGACATTTTGTTAAAAAAGAGCTTGACACTTTATCATATTCTTAGTGGATTTTTTGCTATGTAGATCAAAAAGCTGGCCTCTTAGTTAACTTGCTGTAATTATAATCAGTAATTAAAAAAGCAATTGACTGGCCACCACTGATACAAAGAACTCTACATAAGCATGACTGAACGCATGTTTATTGTAAAAAAACAGTTGGCATAAGACATCTATTCCATGTGAAAAGCAATTCTAATGTATCACATTTGACCCAAAATAGGGGTCTAAAATGACTCATGAGGATTCATCAGGATTCTCTCTTATTTACCTACTTTATACAGATATATCAGGTACCACAAATGGTACCAGATACCTGAATGTTATTCTTAAATTGGACCTAAGGAAGACCAAATGTATATATTTACTTCAAGGTGGGTTAAACAGTTGTCCAAAATCTTTTAGCATACTGAGTAGATCTGTGTTGCCTGTCACAGATATTTGAACACCTTGTGCAGAGACGAAAATCTAAATTTATGTATTTAAATTCAGTTGTCTCCAATCTGAAAGTGAGACACACTCTACTCATAAAAGCAATTTTTACTTCATCACTTTCTCTGAAGTGGCAAAAAAAGGCGCATTCTCTTTCTTTAAGTAATTTGATAAAAAGGTGACATATATCTGATGTGATTACGTTTATCTGTTCTTCATTAGTAAAGTCCTATCTTTAATACAAAACCAGTCAAATATCACCAGAAAATGCTCTGCTCATGGCTGTAAGATTCTTTAAGTCAGTGTTCTACCAACAGCTTGCTGATACCTATCTTTCTCCAGGGTTACACTGTCAGTCTAGCTGTGACAATCTTTTTTTAGTTTTATCCTGTATGTTTTCAGAATATCTGTGGCCTTTTTCTAATTTTGCATTTAGAGAACAGACAAGGAATCAGCATGATAATTTTCAGTCACTAAGCTGAAAATGAGGCAAGCCTCGATTGTACTTTTTCTCCTATGATGTTTTTATGCATTTTTAATTAAATGATAATTCAATAAAAACTAGAAATAGTGCAGAGTCTGAATCTCAGACTGGTGTTATTTAGGCTGGATCCAGAACTAGAACTGATGGTTTTGAGTTCACGGAGAAGCATTTAAGTTTTTAGGTAGTTCAGGGGATAGATCATAAACTCTTAACTAAGAGAGCCTCACATCATGATTTTCATGGTGCTAGAGCCTGGACAAAATCAGAGACTTAAACCTTTGTTGTCTAGCTCTCATGATACTATATGTTGCTAAGTCTAATGTAGAAATAATTTTAAATCTATTTGTCATTTTCTGCTTAGAATGTTTTTACAGCTTTTTGGATCTTTGACATGTATGGTGAGATATCAAGGAAGAATGAGTTGTGTGAATAATTTTAAAAATTTTTGAAACTAGAAGCTTCAGGTTATAAGTAAAATGTCACATAGAATCATAGAATCATAGAATTAACTGGGTTGGAAGAGACCTTTGAGATCATCAAGTCCAACCCTTGATCCAAC